>CM069455.1:4137679-4442534 GCA_035610835.1 Ophiura sarsii
ATCCTAACCGATTGTAATATTTGCTAAATAACAATAGCATGTCTAACTAGATTTGAGGGCAGTACACACTTTTAACTACAGAATTATTGAAATACTATCCAAGTCTGTATCTAAGCCAGAATTTGATTGGAAGTATCTTGCCTCAGCAAACTTTTGACCAATGAAAAGTGATTTAAGAAACTACAGACATAATGAAGTCTGAGGCATCAAATATACCACAAGATGGCAGCATCATGGTTCTTAAGACTATTTTATATCACATTTGTGATATAAAACATGTTGACCAAGTACTAAGTGTAAAGATTATACCATATACATTACAAAATGTGCTCAATCCCCCAGCCCAGCCCATCCCCCCCCCCCCCCCCCCACACACCCGACCATCCAGCATAATGCTCCCCATCCAACAACAAAGTCAATTTGAAAAAGCTTGCAACTGCAAAGGAATAGGCCTGTGGCATATTGGTCCACTTCAAGTGACACTTTTAAATATGTAAAATGTAAATACATTAAACTCATGCTGTCCAGTTTCAAGCCTCGAAGCCTAGTAGGCTATATATGTGAATGTTGCTACTAATGGACTTTGACTGTGGTCACCGTGTTATCACAAAATGCTGTATTACAGAACTTCCTCTTAGAGTTAGTTCCCCTCACCAACTACTTCTCCGTGACAAGGATTTGAAAAGGCTTCCTTCTAATAATACAAGATATTTTAGACTTGTTTCAACATTGATTGTAAAACAAAATTTGGGCTTGGCCAACAACATTTTATTTGAAATACTGCAAAATTGTATGTGCTTTGCCCGCCTTTCTTCTGTTTATTGTAAAACAAAATTTGGGCTTGGCCTCCCTGTTTTTTCCTTCCTCATCAACTGTTTTCCCAATAACCGTAACTAGATAGGCTTTAAAGCCTTATAAGTACAGATTTATGTGTGTGGGGGTGGGGGCATACAATAATCAACATCTGAGAAGGGGGTCATAACATTAATTGCTTTCGTTCATACTCCCGTTATTGGGAAGAGCCCTGGTTGGGTGCAGGGGTAAAGCCCCGGTAAGGGGTTAAGGAGACAGGACTTGGATCAGTAGGTTTTCAGATATTTTGAAAGCTACGGGGGAACTCTCCTGGCACATTTCTTTGAATTAAGACATATTATTCTTGTATTTTTTCATTCTTGATCATATTTAAGGAAAGTCATTCATAAGTTCATGATTATTTACCAACGGTGCCAATCTCAACCCGACACAACCAACAATTTGGTTTTAAATGGGGTTATCAAATGATATTTCTTGACGTGACATGCGCCGCCGCGTAGGGCGTGAAAAAAATTCATACTATTTTTATACAAATTATAATTAGGTTTCCATTCCCCCGACTGACGCTTTGAAATTGGATAGAATTAAGTATAAAAACCCTTTAATTCCCCCTAAATAGATTTAATCCCCCAACCCGAATGACTTTAGTGCTACGTTACCCAAGTGGTTTCAGTCAAACAGGGACAATCGAATGGAGGGACAAGAAACTATTGTACTATTATATAATTTTTAATAAGTATGCGTGTTGCGGGGGTACAAATATCATCAGTTGAGCAAGCATACACAAATTCATGAATGGGCACTGATACAAATCTCAGCAATCATACTGCAAGACTCGCTGTGTGTCTTGCTCGATACGAATGGACCCTTAGTCGGGTGAAAGCTCGACATGACCGTGAAGTAGGGTACAAATGTGATTTTATTGCTGAAAATCATGGATGATTAGTCTAGATTCAGACCACCGGAAGCCAAATGGCACTCTTGGGCAACTTTTTTTTATAGACGTGTTAAGCCACACCCCCTTTATCGATTATGTTATAATAATGACAAATATTTGCAACACAAACGTATCGTGTTTGATATGAAATTAAAGCACGGCCTATAGATTCAAATTCAGGCTGATGAGTAATGACGCAATCGTTTTTATCTGAGCATTTTTTGTGTCTTAGCTGTTCTCAATGTTGCGAGTTTTAAAATATAAGTCTTTGCTTCTATTTCCAGCTTATTTTGAATCACTTTACTTTGCAATGTTATGCTATCTCACAGCGTTTGTTTCCAAATTAATGTAGGCCTAATGTTGATTTAAAGACAGCAAAAAAAGTAACTCGGCTGTTGTAAAAGCACCTATAATTTTAAAACTATTACTCATATTCTAAAAATGAAAATACTAGGAGACGGAAAATTTAATTACGGTGATTTTGACACCTTGTTTGTTAAAATCGATCGAGTATTGTTGTCGCGGTATGTGCTTACAGATGAAAAGTGCCTATTTCCATTGTTGCAGTAACTCCCATTGATCTCTCTGATTCAGCATGAAGATAATAGCGGGAATTTTGATTAGTTGTTCTTGTTGCGCTGTAAACTTGATTAGCATAATCCGGGACAAATTTAATGGGGATGACAGGCGTACTTCTTTACAATTAAAAAGGATGAATTTAAAACTCCAAATGCTCAGAAGGTCCGAGAAGACAGACAGGACAGGTCATCGCCATGGGCAAACTGTTAGTGGAACAGCGATGGCTTATTACGGACAGTATAAGAGGTTCAATGTATTTACATTTTACATATTTAAAAGTGTCACATGAAGTGGACCAATATGCCATGCCACAGGCCTATTCCTTTGCAGTTGCAAGCTTTTTCATATTTACTTTGTTGTTGGATGGGGAGCGTTATGCTGGATGGGAGGGGGGGGGGGGGGGCGGTATGGGCTTGGACGGGGGATTGAGCTCTTTTTGTAATGTATATATGGTATAATCTTTACAATTGTACGTGGCCATTTGGTCAACATGTTTTATATCTCAAATGTGACAAATAGTCTTAAGAACCATGATGCTGCCATCTTGTGGTAGATTTTGATGCCTCAGACTTCATTATGTCTGTAGTTTCTTAAATCACTTTTCATTGGTCAAAAGTTTGCTGAGGCAAGATACTTCCAATCAAATTCTGGCTTAGATACAGACTTGGATAGTATTTCAATAATTCTGTAGTTAAAAGTGTGTACTGCCCTCAAATCTAGTTAGACATACTAGTGTTATTTAGCAAATAATCATTACACTCGGTTAGGATGTGGTATGGGCAACATGGTTTGATAAAAGGTTAATTTATTTGCTATGGATTACATTGCGATCTTTATTTTACTGAAGAACTGAATATTGCTATATTCTGGTAGGATAAGTTCCCATGTTGCTTAAGCTAGCTTTCTTGATTTCCACGACCTACAGATTTTTTATTTTTTTAATTTATATTTTGATGTTGTTCTCTATATGTTTGGGCATTTATCTTAAATTTCATCAGTATTTTTAACCCCTGCCCATTTCGTGTTTCATGTTCTCTGAGTTACAGTGAACCATATGATTGGCCCATCAGAGCTCTTCGTAGAGAGTTACCAGTTTGATCTGTAATTGCTCAATTCCGTAATCTTGTTAATGTCTGTTGGGCTATTGTTCATATAATTTATTTAAAAAATCAATTTGTTTGATATCTACTGAAGATAGCAATCTAAAGCGATATAAACATTCCGATTAGCTTATGGTGTCACGTTATGCTACTGAAGATAGCAATCTCATAGAACTAGCCTAGCCATGTTAACTTTCATTTATTGGGGTATTGTTGTTGTTCTTGTGAGTTTGAGGGGTTGGTTTGTTACTTTGTGTTTGTTTGTTGGGTAGGTTGCTTTTTTATTTGTTTTGTTTAGCCTACCTTTGTGGTTGTTGTTATTGCTTTTACTACCTGGACACTGTGAAAGTGTTATTGGAGGTCCTCCTATCAGTGGCGTAGCCACTAGTCAGAGGTGGAGGGTGGGGGGGGGGGGTCAGGGGTGGGGGGGGGGGGGGTCAGGGGCACTCCCGGGGGGGGGGGCACTGACATTTGAAAAGGGTATAGGTATGTGCCGCGCTGAAGACCCCCTTTTTCACCCTCTGCTGCTAGTTCTTATGACCCCCCTTTTGAGCCTGCATCAGTTCTTAAGACCCCAATTTTATTGAAAATTCAAAAATCGCGAAATTTTGCATTCCAAAGCCCCAATTTTGTGTTCCAAAGCCCCAATTCTTCGAAAAATTTGCGTTCTTAAACCAAAATAAATCGAAAATTGAACTATAGACCAGTTCTCAAGACCTATTTTTTGGAAAAAAATCAGTTCCTAAGACCCTATTTTTCGTCATAAAATCCACTCAGTTCAGTTCTGTAGCCCCCCTTTTTGAGACCCTGGGCGGCACACCCCTACCAAAAAAAAAGTTGAGTGCCCCCCCCGGGGGGCACTCCCGCTTGACAAAAATTGGAGCGAAAAAATGGCGCCAATTGTACCTTCCATTTTCTAAGGGAAAGCTGCAACAGTTCAGGATGTGGAGCAGGGTACAATTTCGTTGGTGACATAACTAGCACAATCCCATATTTGTCTTGCCCCAGAGTCTCAGGTTAGTTGGTGTCGGGAGTTGGTCATGGATGGCATTTATCTGGAATGACAGGAGTTCTGGTGTCCAAACATACAGGAGTTGTTTCCATGATGTGTCCACTTGCATGACAGAGTCCCATCATAGCCACTGTCCTTGTTTTGCACATCCATAAAGGTAGATCAACATCTCATCCTCGTCTACTTCTTTAACCAAACTGGTCACTAACTATGACTTCATGCCGGGACTTTTGATTGCCGCGAATTTGAAAAATTACATGTTGAGAGATGGCAGTTTTTATTCGTTTTATGATAAGTATGTATGTATGAATAGCGCACGCTCATAGTCATATCACCTGTTGTAACATGCCGTAATAAATTATGCTAATTAAGCTGTGCGTGCATGATTGTATACAGCCGCATTGAATGGTGTACGACTGTGTATGTGCGAACTGTGGCAGGGGTGTGCCTCTCAGCTTGCCGATCGGAGTCCACTTTTAAATTAAAATTTAGTCAGCATAGAATTGGTGGCGCTATACTGATAAGGCGTGATTGTAGCAGACGATGGTAGACACGAACGGCCGTTAATTTTGAATTTCCATTGCTTTCAATGTAACAATGGATTTTGCCTGGGATTTTGATTATATGACCCCATAACATTCATCACACGTTGGAACTAAATTATTTCATCCAAAAACCGCTGGAGTTGGATAACCAACTCCAGTGTCAGTATCATTTTTTGACAGCAAGCTGTGTGTAAACAAGGCATTATCGCAATGGTTCACTGTATACACTTACCCTGTCCGTGACATCATTCTTCGCCACAAATTAACCTATCATGTTTACGCTGATGACACACAGCTTTATTTGTCATTTGATTCATCTCAACAAAATGCTGACTCTGCCATAGCTACCCTTGAACTATGCATCGATGAAATTCGTAAATGGATGAAATCAAACTTCTTAAAGCTAAACGACGAAAAAACTGAATTTCTACTGTTTGGATCCCACCACCAATTGTCTAAGATAAACATTGAACACGTGCATATCGGCGACTCCAACATTGCATCAGTTGCCAAAGCTCGGAATCTGGGTGCAATTTTCGACTCTTCCATGACTATGAAACCACACATCTCCAATGTCATTCGTTGCTCAGCATTTTAACTACGTAATATCAGCAGAATCCGCAAATATCTTAGTCGTGATGCTACAGAACAATTAATTCATTCGTTTATAACCTCTCGTCTTGATAACAACAATGCTCTTCTTTATGGATTACCAGCTAATGAACTCTATCGTCTTCAGAAAATTCAAAACACTGCAGCTCGCATTCTCACATTCTCTAAAAGATCTTACCATATTACGCCAATTTTAAAGGGACTCCATTGGCTCCCTGTAGCTCAGAGAATTGTTTTCAAAATATTGCTTATTGTGTATAAATGTATCAACAGTGTTGCCCCATCTAATTATCTGAATTGTTATCAAACTATGTGCCAACTCGCACTCTTCGTTCTGGACAAATGCAACTTCTTCAAGAAACTATATCTAAGCGCTCTTGGGGAGACAGATCTTTTGCTATTGCAGCTCCTCGTCTCTGGAATGAACTTCCTATCCATATTAAAACTGCAAAAACTGTTACAATCTTCAAAAAACTGTTGAAAACACATCTGATGTCTGAGACATTTCGTAATAATTAAGTAGTTTTATTGTTGTTTATCGTTTTCTATTATATTGTATTTTATGTTTGTGCCTTGAGCGCTCTTATTTAGAGTGGATATGTGCCTTGTCACTATTATTATATTATTATTATTATTATATTACACAGTCTTTGGTGTAAATCAGGGTGTAAATCTACCGCGTGAATAGCGCCACCAATTCTATGCTGACTAAATAATGACGTCAAACGCCGGTCACTGACGCATTCCAGACGATTACCATAATTTATTCAAATATGCAAAAGGGACCGTTTTCGCTACGTACGTTAGTATAGGACTTTCCTATCCCAAAATTATTAGTATCCCTGACTGTGGCCTTATAACGTGGAATCCCATTACGTCACGATGTACATCTATTTTCGGCACACATTATATTGGGATTCGCCTAGCAATACTTGAAACAATGCAAATATTGTTTAAATGTTGAATGACTTGACGTGGGGTCAAGGTAGGGTGTATAATTTAATTGAAAACACAACTGACACACATTTTTTAATTTTTCCTTTGTATTTTATTCGCGTCTTTTCAATTAATTCAACTTTTTTTCAATTAATTCAACTTTTTTTGTCTTCTTTTTTCTATTTACACTGAAATTCTGTTTTCTGTGTTGATAACTCATCGGATTCCGTGAAATTTGTGTCCGTTTTCCGGCTAACGGATAACTTGTGGCTTTATTTAGTGCTAGCATGGTTAGAGAGTAAAGCTGTAGTCGGGTCATTTTGTGATTTGACCCAGAACAAATTGCTACAAAAGGTTTTTCAACTGATTCTGCTTCCAGGTGATATCAGGAATGGCAACAAGAGAGTCCCTAAAAATCTAAGTTCCGGAAAGGGGTTATTTTCAAGATGGCGTCCAAGATGGCCGCCAGCATCATAAATTTATGGCAATAACTCTTGTATTAAACACCTAGAGATGAAAATGTGGTATTTTTTCCTAGGTTTTAGGGTGTGATAAACTCAATTAGACTGGCTTAAGGTTTCATAGACACTCAGGTGCACTCTACAACAAAGATGGCGTCCACGATGGCCGCCAATATCATAAAATTGCTATAACTCTGATAATAATCACCCTAGAGATGTATTTTTGGTATTTATTCCTAGGTTTTAGGGTGTTATAAACTCAATCAGACTGGCTTAAGGTTTCCTAGACACTCAGGTGCACTCTACAACAAAGATGGCCGCCAATATCATAAAATGGCTATAACTCTGGTATTAATCACCCTAGAGATGTAAATGTGGTATATATTCCTAGGTTTTAGGGTGTAGTAAACTCAATCAGACTGGTTTAAAGTTTCCTAGACACTCAGGTGCACTCTACAACAAAGATGGCGTCCAAGATGGCCGCCAATATCATAATGTGGCTATAACTCCGTTTATTAATCATCCTGTGTATCATGTACAAATTTGGTGTCTATCCTTAAGTTTTTGGTGGTAATTAACTCAATACGACTAGTTTAAATATATCCATACACTCAGGTGTACCATAAAACAAAGATGGCGTCCAAAATGGCCGCCGTTTATGGCAAAATGTTTATTGTTTCCTTGTTTAAAATCCAATAAATAAACACTTAAAATAAATAGACTAGCAGTAGAGTATGTGAATTCATTTGATATCTCTCATCCCGTTCCCAACATCTCACACTCAAAGTTCACTGTCCCCTCCCACCCTTACCCTATAGGATTAAGTAAACAATTACTCATAACTAATAGGGGTTCAGTCTTAGACACATATATTTTTAGGCCAAATAAAGTGGCAGCAGAAGAAAAGCAGTCAACAATGTCTTGTATACCGCCAGCATTAGTTGCAACCAGGGCAGAATCATCTGAGTACAGCTCCCTGATATATATTTCTCTCACTTTGGTTAAGGCTTTGAGTCTTGGCAGATTGAACAGCTTTTCATCTGAACGAGTCCTGATGCGCAATACCTTGTCTAGGTTTGTAGCCATTGTTTCCGAAACTGCAGCAAGATACAGAGCAAACAAAGTTGGAGCAAGGCTTCACTAACATTTCCTACAATGGACACATTTCTAAACATGTCCTTATGGAACAACTCGATCATTGTCTATCTGGGCATTCGTATACTTTGAGCACCTCCCACAGAGTTTTTCGGTCCACCGTATCAAACGCCTTTGAGAAATCAACAAAGACTACTATACAATGGTTGCTGCTGTTCTACAGCCTTCTTCTGAAGTTGCCTTAAAGTGAAAATCATGTCATCGGTTGCTCTATCAGCCCTAAAGCCACACTGCCTCTCAGGAAGTACCTCTTCTGCGATAATCTTAAGCCGGTTGAGGATTATTTTTGCCATGATTTTGCCAGTTATGGACAGTCACTTTTGTCACCCTTGTTCTTGTAAATGGTAACAATCATTGCGTCTTTAAAGTCCTGAGGGAAACATTTGCTTTGCCAGCAAGCATTGAATTGAATAGGTCTAATAATTCAGTCTTTACATCTGACGGTATGCCATCTTGCCCTGGTGTTTTACCACTGCTGGTGTCATTCCAGCCTTATCAAGTTCTTCCATAGTGATATGTTCACATAGCTCCTCTTTTGTTGCTATAGTAGTGAGCTCTTGACAAGCTTTGTGGTCAGCTGCACCTTGTTGGTTTAGTAGAGTACAGATATGTTCCCTCTAACGCTCAGTGATATCATTCAAATTGGTGCACAGCCTGCTCCCATTTGCAGTTTTCACTGGGGCCACTGTATTACTTCTTGCATGGTCCATAGATAGTTTTTAGACCTGAGAAGAGCCCGTGAGTGTCATTTCTGCTCGACATTGCTTCAAGATCAGCTGGGTTTTTTATTCCACCATTTGTCCTTCAAAGCTCCGATCTCCTTTTGAACTTTAGATTTGATGTTCCAACAATGCTTGAATTCTGTCATATTGTTCTTGGAACCAGTCAGGATTTTTTCCCCTTGTGAGGCTGGCAGTGCTATTGTTTAGGATGACCAAGTATTTCGATAGCGGTTGAGAGGATGGATTCTTTAAGGAGATCCACTGTTCTTCAACATTATTTGGATCTGAGATGATTCTGTTGCCTTGAAGAGATTTTGTCATTGCTGTTTCAAGTTTCCTTTTGTGTTCTTCATTTTTCAACTTGTTGACATCTAATTTCTTGGGTGCATTGCTAGGAGACGGAGTCTGATTTGGGAACGTACCATGTAGTGGTCAGTTGAGCATTCTGCTTCCCTCATTGCTTTTGTTCAAAAGACATCAGCAAGATCCGCCTACGAGTTACAATGTAGTCAAGTAAATGAAAATGCTTTGACCGAGGGTAAATCCAAGTGAAGAAATTCTTCTCTGGTTGAAAGAAAAGTATTGGCAACTCACAAGTTCCTTTCAATGCAGAAATCCATCAGATGGTCAACATTAGGTTTTTTTTCCTTTGCCAAATTGACCAATTACACTTTCATAGGTACTATGATCCATGCCAATCCTCGCATTAAAGCCCCCCTCAGAATAAGCAGTTTGTCTGCCTTGGGTACGTCATCAACTACTTAGGCCAGCTCTTGGTAAAAGGACCCCTTTTCTTCATCCGCATACTGTTTAACATGATTGGTGCATATACATTGATAATACTTAATTAAGAAAAGGTCCTTTCCAACGGGAATACGTTATTGTATGAGACGTTCGGATATTCCTGTGGGAATTGTTGGTATTTTATTATCACTTTTTTTAAAGATGGCACATATTGCATCCCTTCTTCCATTGGGTTTCCCAATCCAGTAGAAAGCATGAGTGCTTTCTTCAATCTGAGCTTGTCCTTCGATCCTTTATGTCTCTTGTAAAGCGAGAATATCAATGTTGTATCTTGTCAACTCCTTGGTTATCAAAGCAGTTCTTCTTTCTGGCATTGAGTCATTATCTAGCATTGTTGGCACATTCCACGTGGCAACAGTTAGTTTTACTTTTGTTTGTATTTTTACCGCTGTCAAGAAGACCCGTGGTTATTGATCTGAGCAAGCTTTCTTTACCCAACCTTTTCTAGGGGCTTCCCCTTCTGAGGCTGGCAGTGCTATTCCTATTCCGGTGCTATTCCAGCCTGGACACTCACACAGCTGCCTCTTCTCTGTTGCTGCTCAGAAGATTAAACAATGTTGCGACCATCGTGAGTGTGCATTGGATTTTTAACAAGGAAAGCAATAAATTTTGCCAAAATGGCAGCCATTTTGGACGCCATCTTTGTTTTAGAGAGCACCTGAATTCTAGGAAACTTTAAAACAATTTAATTGATTTTATTATCCCCTAAAACCTAGGAATAGATACCAAATTTACATCTCTAGGGTGATTAATACTTTTCAGAGTTATAGCCATTTTATGATATTGGCGGCCATCTTTGACGCCATCTTTGTTGTAGAGTGCACCTGAGTGTCTAGAACACTTTAAACTAGTCTGGTTGAGTTTATCACACCCTAAAACCTGGGATAGATACCAAATTTACATCTCTTGGGTGATTAAAACTTTTCAGAGTTATAGCCATTTTATGATATTGGCGGCCATCTTGGATGCCATCTTTATTGTAGAGTGCACATGAGTGTCTAGAAAACTTTAAATTAGTCTGATTGAGTTTATCACACCCTAAAACTTAGGAAAATATTCCAAATGTACACCTCTAGGGTGATTAATACCAGAGTTATAGCCATTTTATGATATTGGCGGCCATCTTGGACGCCATCTTTGTTGTAGAGTGCACCTGCGTATCTAGGACACTATAAACCAGTCTGATTGAGTTTATCACACCTCAAAACCTAGGAATAAATACCAAATATACATCTCTCGGGTGATTAATACCAGAGTTATTGACATTTTATGATGCTGGCGGTCATCTTGGACGCCATCTTGAAAACAACCCCTTTCAGGAACTTAGATTTTTAGGGACTTTCTTGTGGCCATTCCTGATATCACCTGGAAGCAGAATCAGTTGAAAAACCTTTTGTAGCAATTTGTTCTGGGTTGAGGTGTTTTTTATCACAAAATGACCCGCCTACTGTATAAGATGAATTATGTGAGCCAAAATATGAAAATATGTTTATCATCGATATTCAATTATGACAATTGCCACAGCGGGATAAAATGAGATCTCGATGAAATTAACGGAATAAGTAGGAAACACTATTTGTTTTATATTTTTGATACATTTTTGAAACCGGTGTAGATAATTCTGAGATACCCTGTACTGGCAACCATGCAAATTATCTGCAAAGCTGTAAAAAGATGTAAGTCAGCGCATTGGTGCGGTAAACCATAGATAATCGACACAGGGATGGTTAAGTGGGTGTTTTGTGTTTCGGACCAAGGTCTCTCAACACAAAAGCTGATGTAGCCTTTTGCCCTGTCTTGAAATAACTACCTTAACATCCATAAATAATACGCCACTCTCGTTCCCAGATGCATGAAATCGCTAGGAATTGATTTCTAAAGAAGTGCTATTGTCCATCGCGCTCATCATGGGTTCGAGTGTACGTGTAATAGAAAACTGGGTGAAATAAGCGTCTATAAACTTCACAAATAGCGTTACATCTATCGCATCGGTGAATGCGTGTATTAAATTGTTATGTTTCAAATATTAGAAGTATCTTAACTTATACCGTTGCTTTTTTTATCAAACTAATTTTATGTATCCTGTTAGCTAGCATTAGATACTGTAGTTGCCGCAATAGATTATCAATACCCGTTCTGTTTACCGGGCTTTTCAAAAAATGCTAGTCATACAGGTGTTTGCGAAACGGACATAGATAAGCTCCGCACAACATTTCAATAGAGATAATCCGGGACTTAACCATCCCTGTGTCGATTATCTATGGCAGGGATTATATAATTATGGGATAGGTCACTCCTCAGACAAAATTTCGCCTACTAAAACCAAATTCACGGTGAAGGTTTTGTAGGGGGCGCACTATCATGGTCGTAGCAAACCAGACGACCTAAGACGTGGTGGATTTTATCGGCTCAAAACATGATTTGTGGCACAAAAATAGTACATCAATGGTAAAAAAAAGCTGATTGTGATTTAGAGTAGAACTGATTTGCTTTGATGATGGCAGAATTTAGTTCTTATATGACACGAAACATTCAGAATTGGTTATTTGAAATTAATTTACGTAGAACAAGATACGAATTTTAAATTGTGGATGGCTTCATCTGGCTGTGACAGAAGAGGGGCGTGGCGTTATTTGCATTTTATGAATATTGTAATCAGATCAGTTGGAAGGACGCCGGATCGCGACGATCACATCGTGTGAGGTCAAGAATAGTCATGACTGAATATTCATTTACAACGAATGATTGACAGTTTACGCTTAACTTCCGGGTGCAGGCAGTGGTGTAACAGCCGGGGGGGGGGGGGGGGGGGGGGGGGCAGGGCAGGGGGGGCACTGTGCTCAGCAGGAAATTTTTAAACCTACCCACCAGGAAAAATAGGGGGAAGGGAAAAGAGGAAAAGAAGGGGGAAAGGGAAAGAAAAGAGAGAGAGAAAGGAAAAAGGGAGGAAAAAGGAAAAGGAAAAAAAGGTGAAAGAAAGAAAGAAGAAAGGGAAAGAAAGAAAGAAAATTTCGGAGTAAAAAAAGCACAACAGTCAACAAATTGTTGACTGTTGTGCTTTTTGTACTGCGAAATGTTGTGATAGTGCGAAATTTTGTGACCGTGCGATTTTTTATGACCCTAACCCCCCCCCCCCCCCCCCCCCCCCCCCACCACTTACGTGAAATTCACGAGGTGACTGACTGGGAAAAAATTTGGGGCACCCTTTTACGAAAAATTCCGGGACGGAATTATTCTAACCAGGAATTTTTTTGGCTGTGCCCCCCCTGACAACCAACCTCTGTTACGCCCCTGGGTGCAGGACTGATAAAGTGTGCTATACTGTGAACCAAATCTCAACAATGGGCAGATAGGTGTTACATAGGCCTGTCTATGGGTAAACTAACAAATATAGTTCTGCTTCTGTTATAAGAAATTGATCTCTGCAGTAGCATGTGTATAGCTAGGGTCTTAACAATTTGGGGCATGTTGGAGGTGGGGAACGGGCTGGGCTGGCTGACTAATTTTGTTAATAATATATACATAGAGTTTGGCATTTCTTTTGCATTAGAGGGCAAGCCTTCTGGCGGGGGAGAGATGTCCACTGTCCATCTCTCATTACGCCCCTGAATCACTTGAAAATAAGCTCAACCAACGATTTGCCTTTTTCCTTGTATACCACAAGTTGCTTTATGATTTCAATTGATTTGGATTATAAGCGGCTTATTATTTGGTTCCTAAGGGGGAATGGAGATGATAAAGCATTAATTAATTTGCAATTTCAACAACACAGAAAATATGTTGCTACGTTTGACCAACATATAAAATTACACAAGACAGCAAACAATCTATGGAAGCTGGAAATGTCATCACATTTTCACCTAAAATTAAAAGGTCCTTTTGTCAATTTCTTAAAAATTAATAATTATATGTCAACCCCATTTTTATTACACTTTTTTAAGAAGATGGAAAAGATTTCTTGATGTTCTAAGTATAGCTCATCCCTTATTATAGTTCTATTTGTATATGATTTTGTGCCTGACACTGCACTAGATTTGAACACAAATGTCTGCCCAAGTGCAAGCCAACGACTCACTGCAAGTCTGCACTTTTCAACTTACATATCACCACACAGCTATAGTACACTTTTCTGACCTACATTTGTATAACAAACCTATTTTAGCCTTTTCACATATTTTGACTCTATTAAATTGAAGATTGAATTTACACATGCCAAAATTCAGGCTCTCATAATATCTTCAGTCTTTGGGTAGTAAAGACAGATTCTGGTGTAGGCCAACATGTCACTGATGAATTCTGGACTTGGAATAGGATATTATCATAACATGGATTACTGCCCAAGAATGTTTATACTTCATTATTTTACTTCACTGCGCAAGAAGACAAATATTGCTAAGATTACCACACACTAGTATTAGTAAATATACCGGTATCTACATAATTATTTTAGAATTAAAATCATAATCTATCATTGAAATGGATGGGTGCTCCCTCTTATTGTTGCATTGCCAATATTCCATGATGCATAGAGATGCAGCATGCAGGGAACATGAGCTACTATGCATATGGAATGGGAGGATCTTAAACATGTGTTTAGTGCTCCAACTGATGTATTGGTGTGCTGGTAAGTAATGACTATCACTTTATCATTCATTACAACCCATTGAATTGGAACTGTGTTCAACTGTTTGTGCATCTACATCTTTGCGGCCATTTATCAATGTCTTGCAGCATATGAAGAGTACACTTTATGTTGCTTAACATATAGTTGTCATTAAAGAATACAATATTATAAATGCATTATATGAAATGAAAAACAGTTCCTGTGGCTCGAACCAGGGATTTTGTATTACATTTTTTAATTGTGCTATTGATACTCTGACGACCAGAACAACCAACCCCAACTCAAAAAAGGGGGGGGTAATTAAGCTAAATTTGAAACGGGTACACTGAAATAATAAAGCACGCAGCGGGAAAAAAGAGGGAAAAAATTGTTCTGAATAATATGGGCAAAAGTGCAGCCAAGCACACAAAAATTCCTTCAAATACTCAATAGTTCACCACTTTTCATTATTTAGAGAACACTTCAATGAGTAGGCATGGCGAGCGGTTAAGACTATGGACAAGAAATCATGCATGAGGAGGGAAAGGCCTGTGATGGGGGGGGGGGGGGGGGGGGTGGGGGGGGGGGTAGGGTAGAATGAGGATACTTTGACCCATTTTTTTGACATTAGTAGGGTAGAATGAGGATACTTTGACCCATTTTTTTGACATTAGTAGGGTAGAATGAGGATACTTTGACCCATTTTTTTTAACATTTTTATTTTTATTCATTGCAGGAAGATACTTTTTTGGGTTTGGATAATGTGCGAGTTGCTAGTTGCGAGTTCGAGTTGCGAGTTGCGAGTTAGAGTTGAGAGTTGCAAGTTGCGAGTTGAAATGTGCAAGTTGCGAGTTCGAGTTGTGAGTTGAAATGTGCAAGTTGCAAGT
Organism: Ophiura sarsii; assembly: GCA_035610835.1. Taxonomy (NCBI): domain Eukaryota; kingdom Metazoa; phylum Echinodermata; class Ophiuroidea; order Amphilepidida; family Ophiuridae; genus Ophiura; species Ophiura sarsii. The sequence goes on from CM069455.1 coordinate 4,152,846, forward strand.
TATATTTTGCAAGTTCAAGTTGCGAGTTACGAGTTGCGAGTTGAAATGTGCGAGTTGCGAGTTGAAAATGCAAGTTGACATTTGCGAGTTGTCACATGCGAGTTCCCTATTATTTGATAGTTACTTTCATTTCAATTTCAGTTCAAATAAAGCGCTTTGATAATTTCATTATACATTATTTTGTATAAGTATAAGGAACAGTATTAGCTGCTTTATAAGTTATTATAGGTAATAATAGCATTAATCTCGCAACTCGCAAAAATCCAACTCGCAACTCGCACATTTGAACTCGCACCTCGCAACTCGCAATTCGAACTCCCACATTTGAACTTGCAACTCGCAACTCGTAATTGATAGAATCAAACTTGCCTCTCATAGTATTTTTTTGTTCTGAAAATTTCAGTATTTCTAGATAGTTATTTCCCCAAATTTTAGAGTGGGCCAAAGTTACCCCACATGGGGTAGCTTGTGGCTCACTTGTGAAAAACTCCTTCAAACGTGTTTAGATGATATGATATTTCAAGTAAGGTTCATTGAAATTGTTTCCAAAAAACCACACAAATATTTCTACGAAAATGTTACAGATATTAGAATGCAAAATTAGTAAAAAAAAATTAAAAAATTAAATTAAAAAAATTGTAAAACTAGAGATAAACATTCCAAACAAAGATGGTACAAATTTAATTTGTGGTGAGATTGCTTGTTGGGACTTTTTAGTGTTGAAACTTGATGTTTCTTGTATACTTCAACATAGGCCAAGGCTACCCCCCTTTTTTGCCAGTAAATGCTGGTCGTGTCATAATGAAGAATGCATATGAAAATGAATTGGGTATTGTTTTGTCTTGGGTAAATTGTCTGTCCAACCACAAAATAATGGTTGTTGAATACACCAACATGTAGGTGAGGAAGTAGCAATTTGTTAAAAAAAATCTTCTCCTAAAATACATTAAAACAATGAAAATCCTGTAGCTAAAGGTCTGTTTAGCACTCGCTTTGTTGCACATTTGCTGACGTCACCGGATTAAAGGTGGAAGATTGCTTCAACTCGTGTGTCGATATCCATCAACGTCAGGCAACAGGAGTATGAACGAACCTTTATGGTGCTTAGGTGCAGTTTCAGTAATAATTGTAACATATTATAAAAATGACACTATAAAACTTTTCTCAACATTTTGACAAATAAACTCTACAAATTGAAATACTTTTTTGACCCCTCCCATAACAAGTTGAAATACTCTACCCCCCCCCCCCCCCCCCCCACCCCCACCCCCCTTAATTACTATTAGATGTAGACAAAGACCTGTTGGCTTCTTTTTACAACGCTGGCGGTCTGAACCATGACACAATTTACAGCATTTCAGATTCACTCAACATGAATGCCTCAATCTTTTTACTTTAAAAATAAATGTTGCGCGCAGAAATTTGGTGTACAAAATTTCTGCGCACTATTTGCTGTACAAATTGCATTCAAAAACGCTGGTAGAGCACAAAATAATGGCTTTATCTCGTCAATGACAATGTTGCACAAATATTTGCGCGTAGCACGCACAAATTTGTGTTTTATCTCGTTAAATTACCACCTTTTTCAACAGTACTTTGTTGAAATTGTGAAAACTTTCATTTTCACAAAAATTCAAGCATAGGCCTTAAAGCGCAGACATTTGCTGTACAAAATGCATTCAAAAACATGCGTTGTGCGCAAACAATTGTGTTAATGACCACCGTACCTTTTTCAACGGTACTTTTTTGAAATTGTGGAAAGTTTCATTTTGTATACCAGCCAGGTTCAGCAGGTCGCACGATTTGCAATGGTCGGTCCGGACATTGCCTACCCTATCATGATCCAAGTTTTAACACCCCAAAATGAAAATGTCCCTTTCACCCTTTGTATTGTTAATGTTTCCAAAATAAAAGTTCACACAAATATTCTTGTGTATAGTGTCATTTATTTTTTCGCTACACAAATTGTCTTTCTACACCTCTTGCCTTTTCAAAACTGAACAATTATAAATTAAAGCACGCGCATTTTTTTTTGTTCACCCATGCGTTATATCCATTTGGCCAAACTTTTTTGACCCCCCTCCCCCCATATGTACCAAAAACCTTTTGGTCCCCCTCTCCCCTCCCCCACCAAAGTATTTCTAAACACTCCCTAAATTCTCAGTATTTTCATGACATATTAACAAGTATCATCATTTATAATCATATAGATATGCCTGAAATACCGGGTGGTTAAAAAAAAAGTTGACCCAAGTTCAAGGAATTTTGTAGACCACATTTGAAGTGTCAGAGAATGTGTGTTTACTTAGTCTTGATCAGCAGTAAGTTTTGAAATTATCCTGAAAAAAATTATACATTTATCTTGGTTGGTTCTTCAGATATGGTTCACTACAGAAAGTATGCACACAACTGCCTTTTCCACGGGAGCGTCCTTTAGTAGAGATGGAATGCACAAGTGGACTTACACACGATTGGTCACAAATTGTAAAAAAATGGAGAAATGGAAAAAAGGAGACATATGAAACATTTGTCCGGTGCTTGACATTACCTACTTACGTACCTACGTTTCTTTGTTGAATGTGAATGGCACATAAGCATAGAGATTGTGATACTTTGTCAGGGCGGGCTTTTCAATTCTGAAACTAAAGCATGATGTTTTGTTGAAGTCAACAACTAAATGACGCTCCCGTGGACAAGTCAGTTTTGTACATGTTTTCTGTAATGAACCATATCTGAAGAACCAAACAAGCTAAAACGTGCCATCTTTTCAGGATAATTTCAAAACTTACTGCTGATTAAGACCATGTAAACACAAATTCTCTGAAATTTTAAATGTGGTTGAAAAATTACTTTGAACTTGGGTCAACTTTTTTTTGAACCACCCGGTATATAAATAGTAAATTCTGGGAATAAAATTTCCTTTGAAAGATATCCTTTTAAATGTTTCTTCCATGATTTTTGATTTCATTCTGGTTTAAAAATGATTTCAATGAACACTATGAAATGTTCTATGTAGGCCTATTATTATAAACAAAATACAACGGAATTTGTATAACAAACAAATAGGCCTATTACATACATCTTTTTACATGTACAAAACTTATTTCTACTTTAGGTCCAACACACACTCACACACCTCCAATCCACTAGAATACCATGAATACTGTATGATGCATTAGACTTAAAGGTTGTGGATTATTTGTTGCAAAATACTAGTATTAGATGGCAAGTCAAAAGGTCAACTCATTTGAAGATATTTTGGTGCCAATGCACTGTAAATGACAGGTCAGTGATTTCCTTACATTCTCTGTGACACTGCAAGTATGCCTTTTACAGACTGATGTATTACTGAAGAATTAGTTCTAATAAATTTAAAAGGGACTCAAATATATTTCACTTTAATTTGGGAAATTGACCGAAAATATTGGGAAGGCAGCGGAAAACCGGGAAGGCAAAGGAAGGGAAAGAAACGGAGAAGAAACAAAAAGGGAAGAAAGGGAAAAAAGACAGAAAGGAGAAAGGAAGACAGGCAAATTAGTTGGAAAGTTGCAGTTTTTCACACCGGTATGGGGACGCGATGCCCCTGATTTTCACTTTCCATTTATTTATATTCCCTTCCTTATCAACTATCTACACTGCTCTGTTCCTTCCCCTCTTTCTCTTCTTCCTTTATTTCCCTTTCCTTCCCCTACTTTTCCCTTTCCTTTCCATTTTTCTCTTCCTCTCTTCCCATTCTTCTTCCCTTCCTTATGATTTTTTTTAGCCCAGTAGTTTGAGCTGACCTTCCCGGTCAAAGCCTTTAGCCCCCCCCCCCCCCCCCCCCCCCCCGTGGCACTCTGTCCCCCAGACCCCCCCCCCCCCCCAGGAGATACGCTACTGATGTAAAGTAATTGAAAATTCCGACCCCTTCCAAGTTTTCTTACGGCGAAGATACACCCTTTAATCCTAGAGATCACATATTAGGCACTAAAATATACCCTTCTTTGTGTAATCACGAAACCCTTTTTTATTTACCCTTTCAAATAAACCACACCGTTCATTTAAAGCAGTATATGGTTAAGAAAAGATTGCATAAAAAGCAGGTGTTCCGATTTCTGGTCCGATTTTCAACTTGATGTTTTCTATTCAACATGAAAGGTCATCCTTATTACTAGTAGTAGTCATATTCCAAAGTTTGAGTTGCATAACTACAATAGTTTAGTGCTTACATGAAATTTGCCTGTTGACTAGTAAATCGAGGGTTGAGCGCCAGAAGGCCGTAACTCAATGTTTGGGCAAATCGATATTTTGGTACAAAAATAATCCATATAACCTACATTTTCAGAACCATAAATAGAGAACTCATAAACACTCTTAATTTGACTAAAATCAGAGTTATAAGTTGGGTGCTACAGTGTATTGTAATGAGTCCTAAATATTTGAAAGTCAATTATCTCAAATCGAATTTTTGAGTTACGGCCTTCTGGCGCTCAGCCCTCGATATGGTCATGCGTTATTACAGGTGGTGCTGTTACACTTTTTAGTTTCATGCTGTCATATTCCTTTAATATTTTTAAAACCACAAAAGCTATCTCAACAAATTTGGTATCATTTTAAAGCCCTGATGACAAGCTATATGTCTGCAAGATGGTATTGATATAGCTTATACAGAAGAGGAGATACGGTTGTTTGCAGTTTGGGGACAAGGGGTAGTGCCGGAAGGGGTGTCGCCTGTACAAACTCAATGGGGATAATCCCATGCTTTGTTCTTTTTACAATAACTGGTCCCATTCTAAAGGATAATTAGTAAAAAATATTTCTGACAATTCTAAAAATGTATAAAATAAAAATTGGAGAGATTCTCTAGCTGGTATAATTACCGTACCCACTTAGTAACCTTTGACATATCATCTGATGGGTAATTTCATGAGGAATTCAAAAATATGTTGATGTGAAGAAAAATCTAAAGTGATCGGAACATACACCATATGTCAATCTCAATCTCAAAGCTCGTTGGGTAGTTAAAAAAAAAGGTGATAACAAATATTTGCGAAAGTAGAAGACATCACTCTTGTTTCGTGAAGTTTTACACACAAAGGTATCCGAAATGTTTTGAAATCGGTTTGCACTACACATTATCATTTTCAAAATTAATTTCAAAGAATAATTTCATTTAAAGCTCTTCCTACAACTTAGATATATACATGAAACACTACATGAAAGTAAATTTCATGAGGAATGTCAGGCTATTATTATTGTTTGATAGGGTCATGACAATTCCTATAACGCTGGTAAAGGAAAGGATCCATTATACAGCAATCTTCTTTTTTTTTCATTCCAAAATTTTGTAATTTTCATCACTATAATTATCCCTAACTCTACTACACCACACGGCAACTGGGCAGAAAAAATGTTTCTATAACCCGGCGTGCAGGTTTTTGGGCTACAAAAACGGATCTGGGCTCTGGTGCTGGAGGTCCGTGGTTCAAATCCGGTGGGGGGGGGGGGGTCAGGGTGACCTTTCTGGTGAATTTTGGGGGTCGGGAAACAAATCTGTTGCCGTGTGGTGTACTAGAGTTAGGGTTATACCAATGTTTGCGAAGCTGGTCATGTTAGGTATTGATAATACACCCGTATTTACCAAAATGAAGCAACACATATCAAATTTGAGAGGTGTTTTTTTTAGCTAAACCTAAACATAGCATTATAAAATCAATTGAACTAAGCCAGATCCGTTTTTGGTAATGTTCATTAAAACAGGGAAAATATGACTGTCCATGGTTGGAAAACAGCAAAATGCAAGTTGAAAATTTATAGAGAACTGGATAAAATGTGATTTTCTTTTAGTTAATAGCTAACTTTGTTAATATCTTTCAATCGGGAAACCAAATGAACATTAACACATTATTTACATTTTTACCACTTTCGTCAAGAAAAGCAACAATTAAACAAACAAACATACAAATATTTTTCAGTCAGGGTGTATAGTCTGTAAACAGACTCCCTTTTGTGAAACCATCCTATATCACAGACTGTAGAGTTAAGAAATCAAACCAATTTGACCTTTGTATTCCCATACCATGCAGAGTAGACAGTTTAACAATGTTTAAGAAAAGTTAAGAAAAGATCATTTCTAGTTCATTTTAAGTAATACACCTTTGACAGATTGATGCATTAATGGCTTACTACTTCATTTAAGAATTAGTTCCCAAAAAGTTAAGAAATCAGACCAATTTGACCTTTGTATTCCCATACCAGGCAGAGTAGATGGTTTAACAATGTTTAAGAAAAGTTAAGAAATGATAATTTCTAGTTCATTTTATGACAACATCTTAACTTTTTGTTAACTTATGAGTTTCCTAGTGATGAGAAATGCATTGAAATAAGTACAAACATGGCTAATACTGGGTCAGTAATCATTGAGATAAACTTTGAAAATTTTGAAAGGTTTCTGAAAATCAGTTCTGTGTATGGTAAAAATAGTAACCGCATGGAAAGTGTTAACTAATGAGTTGTGATTCGTTAATTGATTAGAATTTAGGTCGGGTCATCAAGTAGACAGGTAAGGCAAAAAAGAAGAAGTTGTGTTGCCCTCAGCGACCGACCCTAAAATCGTAAAAACTAGGGTCGCATTTTTTAAATTTTTAAAAAAATTTTAGATTTAAATTTGATTGAAAGTGTCTAAATGTTACTATTTCTTGCTTGAAATGAATAAATAAGCCTAAATAAATGTTTTTTAGACTATTGTCACACTAGACACATTATTTAAATTGACATATGGGCGTCTACCAATTTTGTCTTGACATAAACCCTATATATTTCAGCCAAAAAAAGAAGAAGAATAAAAATTGAAGAAAAAAAAAAAATTGACCGGCCGGCCGGCCGACCCGAATTAAATTTTTTTTGGCACTTGAGGGCAACACAACATTTTATTTTTTTCGGCCTAATTATAAGCCTTTGACCTAGGTTGAATATGATCAGTTAAATCAATGTTACAATGAGTTTTACTTATGATTCATAAAATAATTTGAATATGGTCTGGTCATTGTTAGACAGGTTCCTTAAGCCATTTGCCCTTCATGCAGGGTGTCTTAATGTTATAATTAACACCAAGTTGCTGAGCCAAATTACCCAGAGCTTTAGCCAAATGACTCAAGTTAGGTTAAAGGAAAACCATACTATTCATGAAACCAAGCATTATATGGTAGGAAAATAGTTATCTAATGTATAGTGACCATTTTATACACAGAACTATATAATCAGAATTTGGAAGGCTCGTACGAACAAATTCATTTTACCCCCCGCACTATAATGGGACCGTCCGTGTGACGATGCGATCAGATCTTGTCATAGTCAGTGATGCGTGTAATTATTCCCTCCAGCGAGTTAATGCAGTTTTTGGGCAACACTGGTACAACCATTCGTTCTGTGCTAGTCTGACGAGAAGGTTGTCTACAAATTAGTTTGTGACACTGGTGGTGTGTTTGTCTTATGTTGCACTTGAAATGAAAGTACATTTTGTATGTAAAATAAATGCAACCTTTCGAGTCGCACAGAAACTCTGCAACACCTTGGCTTTCCTTGTCAACCTACTTATAGTGTCGGGTGGTAATGTTCAATTAAACAAATTTTAACTGCACATCCCCAACCTGTGATTATTTGAAATTGGCACCCGGTTGTCTGTGTCGAAAGTGCTGATGGGATAGCCATATTGTGACGTCATCGTTACTAAAACCGCCTCATCAGCAACAGGTTGCTGGACATACAGTCATCACCCAGAAAGATGTGGAAATCTTGTAACTGTTTTGTCAGTTTCGATCAATATGGCGACGTCCATACATATCTGAGTGCTAAAATTCCATGGCAAGGGTTTCCTTTTAGTAATCTGAATACAAATAATTGTATTGCATGAAATAGGCTTTTACGACAGGTATTCATAATATGGTTAAGAGTTTAACAGGTTTGCCGTCGGACACATTTAAACTGTCAAGCTTTCATCATGATTAGCTTTGACTTCTTCAGAACCAAATTAATATAATATTAAGCAAAACATAGATACTGCCACTTCTCTATTATTATCATTATTTGGGCTGCTCCTTGCCAGATGATTTGAGAGTAGGTGCCCCTTTCCTACTATTAAAAGATTGGTAGCTCTGAAAAGAGCCGTTCAGATATTGACTCTCCCTTGTCCACTGAACAGAGATCGCGACTCTGAAAAGAGCTCAAAAATTAGGTTGCCGCTGGCCTACTATAAATGATCTAATTCTAGTAGAGCCAAATTTATAATAGACCAGTTTTTAAAATTGCTGAAGGCCTGTATCCTCCTGACTTTAGTTCTTAGAATTGGATTAACAAGTAAATGGATTAACAAAACACAAGTAAATGAATTAACAAAACACAAGTAAATGGATTAACAAAACGCAAGTAAATGGATTAACAAGTAAATTGATTTAGCTGTCAGATCCACCTGTTTAAGATTTAATTGAATTGAATCCTGATATATCCTTGCAAGAGTCTCATGATCATGTTTCAATTAATACCGACAGGTTAATTGACAAGTGTATGCTGACACATGTAGATATCGTTGTAGATTATAAGGCGGATAACCACAAATGTTGTGTATATAATTCAATGTTCTGTATGTAGCATACAATATGTAGGGGAAACCAGCAACACTATTCAAGAACGCATGAGAAACCACAGATCCACTATCAAAAACCATGCCAAACATCTTGATAAACCCGTTGCAGCTCATTTTCCCTCCCCAATCATAACCTTAATACTCTCACAGTCACAGTTATCGAATGCCTAGGTAAACAATCTAAATTCCGCCGTCAACTCAGAGAACAATTCTGGATCAAAACACTTAACACTTTCCAACCCAATGGTCTCAACATACGTGATTGGTAATTCCACCCTTTTTTGTCATTTTGACACTTTGGATTTCATATTCCTTCTATGGTTGTACTTCGTTTTCAGTTCTATGTATATTTTGTCCTGAAGAAAAAACGTAAGGTTTCGTAAGCTTGACGATATACCGTTTCCCATCTATTCAACAATATAAGTTGGATAAAGTGCACATTAGGCACACATTTTTAGAAAACATAGCTATGCTAAATGCGGAAATCATTTTTTTATTGTGGTTTTGGTCCACTTTTTCCCCTTCTTTCTCTGCCAAATTTTCCCCAATTTCTTTCAGACAACTAAAAAAACCAGCAGCCCAAAATTGAGCTCATCGCATAGGGTTATGCAGCAAAAGTAACTCCACATACTTATGCGCGTGGGGTATGTGAAACAGATTTACCCCCTTCTTGGCCTTACGGATAGGAATCTATTGCAGAGTAGAATGAAGTGTCTCATTTCAATCATAGGCATTACATACTATCTAGTATAGCTTAGTGATTCTTATTTCCCATACAAATGATCTGTTCTATCACACAACAATTGCGCCGTGACCCTAACTCCCCGGGCGTGTTATGATGAATTAAACTATCAGGGTAGAAAAACGGGTCAAATTTGAGGGGGGAAATCATTCTCTGCATGCATCAGGGATTGATCCCGAGCCACGTGCATGCAAGTCATCTGACTGAGCTATATGGGTCCGTTTCAAACAAGTTTTTTCGCAAGTTTATCGTCCCGTGGAGCATGGCACGGGATAGACTGGACGATCATGAGGTACAAAATTGCACCACCATAGTAATTTGTGGTTAAATTATAGGCAGAAATTTACAGACAGTTGTAATCTGAGACGAATATATATTCGTCTCTGCATGCGCCGGGCATCAAACCTATGGGCAATATTGCTGCAATCAGCAATTGGATATACTGTAAAAGCTGAAATATTCATGGTGGTTTTATTTTTGCGCAAACTCTTTTTCCTCAAAAATTATAACACGCGAAAATATTGTTTTCAACATTCATGCAGTGCACCCAGACAGTCATCCCACGAAAAAAAAACAATTCGCAAAATGTCTTTGATATCAAAATCCGCGAAAATATGTGTACGCGAAAATATCAGCTTTTACAGTACTGTAAAACACTATTATTTCATGGATACTTCATTTTGCGAATACAGAATTGCTGCTATTTTAGCGGGCATTTAGTTGTGCGAAGTTGAATATTTTACAGTTACTTTCAATGCAAAATTGTCAGTTTCGCAGGTATTTAATTTCGTGAAATTCACGAAATTAAATCCCTCGTGAAATTTAGTGGTTTTACAGTATGACATACCTGACATGAATCGTTATTTATAGGTCAATACATGAGTATGTTTTGTTTCAAGATAAATTAGACAAATCAATGCATGCACACTGATTTTGATGTGTGAATAATGGCACGACCCCGCAGGGGGAGTGCTATTGTGAGCATAACAACATTTGCGCAAGTGCATGGATTTTTCTAATTTTCTGAGAAACAAACATGTATAGACCTAATTAATACATGACACTATACAAATCAAAATTCATAATTTCGTACATACTTATATATGTTAATAAGTTTGTTAATACCCACAGTAAAAATTGGCGAACCCGTGCTGCCTGGAACAAAGAATCAACACAATGCGCGTGTTGTGCGAACCTAATTGCACACGGAGTGCAATTAGACATTTCAATGCACTCCACGCACGTATAATGGTTTCGTACTTTATGATTGATTCGATACTACTAAGAGTGTATGAATTTTCATCAAAGACTTGATTCCATGCCCAAGACTAAATATTCTTCAATTACTATTCAACCCATTTCTTCAATTCAGATTTTGTTCACAAAGATTGGTTAACAATTAAGAATGCTACGTACACCAAATACAATGAGACAAAGGTTGAATGCATGATATAGTCTGGCAGGTATGTGTATGGGCTGCATTGATCAATTGATATCCTATTTCTTGAGTTTTACATTGTTTTTTGACCATGAATGGATGGACATTGTCATATTAACTAATCATATCCTTATTAGTAATTCCATATCTTATGACAAATAATATTGACAAATGTCATAAATGTGTGAGACAACATGTCTGCTTTGGGAAATACAGAACTGAACTGAACAGTTCGAGGGTTTAGTGCAACCAAGGGCTATCTGCAGTTTTGGCCAAAATCAGATTTTGGTATCAAAATGATCCGCACAAGAACCAGGAACCTAATTATGAGAAAATAGTAAATTCACCTAATTAAAAAGGTGTGAATAGCATTTCTTTTAACTTGTCAAAACCAATACAGTAGGTGACAATGATGCGCACAAATCTTTAATTCTTTTTTTCTCAAAATGACCGAAATGCAGATAGCCCTTTGTTGCACTAAACCCTCGAGTTGTACTAGAGTTCGCTTTAACTGCCGTTTTACATTTGCCACCACTAGTATGTTTACTGTAAATAAGTCAGTGTGGAATTTGTCGCTATCATAATTGTAGCTACAAATCACTACACTAGGTGCTGGTAGCGCACGCTCTCCCCAATATTTGTAGCTACAAATCACTACACTATTAGGTGCTGGTAGCGCACGCTCTCCCCAATATTTGTAGCTACAAATCACTACACTATTAGGTGCTGGTAGCGCACGCTCTCCCCAATATTTGTAGCTACAAATCACTACACTATTAGGTGCTGGTAGCGCACGCTCTCCCCAATATTTGTAGCTACAAATCACTACACTACTAGGTGCTGGTAGCGCACGCTCTCCCCAATATTTGTAGCTACAAATCACTACACTACTAGGTGCTGGTAGCGCACGCTCTCCCCAGTCTATCTCGTGGGGCGGTCAGGCGGGCTATAATATGGCAAAGAAAACTTACGTTTTTCAAGCTGAAAAATAATAATAATAATTTAAAAAAAGTTTTAAAAAAAGTTAAACAAATAAATAAATAAAATAGATTAAATAAAAAAGTAAAGTAAATAAATAAATAAAATAAATAAATAAATAAATAAAATGAATAAATACAAAATAGACCCATATTTTCCCCTGATATTTTTATTTCCCAAAATACGTCTGTGGCGTACGTGTTAAAAAGCCATAGTTCTCTATTGATCAACTGCAATTTGAAAATAGCCCAATAATTACGCGACTAGTATACCTCATAAATGTGTCACAAATATTGATCAATGCTCTATGTTCATTCTGATCAATCAACATCTGGGCCAATGTATGAATGAACCAAATAGTGTGTAGGTGTAACATGATTGCAACGAATACAGCGTGTATGTATTGACCCAATCAACTACATGGATAAATGTGTACATAATGCTTAGCGAGGCATAAAGGATAAGGAATCAATCATGAAACCCCAACACATTTGTTCTCACATGGATAGACAAAAACAAACACAGTAACACCCTTACATATTGTTAACCCCAACTAATCTACAAACCAAAAACTATACTCAGTGCAAAAAAGAGCATACCTGAAATATTTTACCGACAACTGCACCCTTTTGCCGCGACAGTACATAAAGGGTCAGTGTAACCGTAACTCTGGCTGATTGGACTGAAAATGAAAAATTAATCCCCGGAAGACCGGCCTCTTTATGATAACTTGCGGTATTTGTGATCGAGAATAAACGATGATAGTTAACCCACGCATAACATACTACAGAGCAAGGTCTGTTGAACACATTAAAGGCGGCCATTTCTGGGCTACCATACATGTTCACATTATTGGTGCATCAGTGTGAAAATAGAAATGCACAAATAGGATTGTTTGATTACATAATATGGCTATGTATAAGGCACGCAAAAAGAAGGTCTGCCTCACATACATTTGGAAAAATAGCTATGCTATATGTGGGTTTTTTGTTGTTTTTATTTTTTTAAGAAAAAAATTGCTATGCTAAATGAGGAAATTCTTGTTTTATTGTTTTTTGCCTCCCCCCCCCCCCCTTTTGGAGCCATATTTTCCAAATTTTTTCGGACAACTAAAAAATAAAACCAGCCCAAAAGTGGGTTCATCGCGTAGGGTTATGCAGCCAAAGTGACTGCACATACATGTACTCATGTGTGCAGGTATGTGAAACTTATTTTTTTCTCACCCTTGGCCTTTTTTTATTTAATCATTCCAATTTTATTGATGAACAACATTGAAAAGCTTATAGATAAAACCAGACTAGAGGATGGAGTAGGCGATGGGCCTTTCACCCATATTATATAAACTGCTCACAAAAAGTATCGAAACACTTAGAAATGATCCAATATATAACGGCTCGAAAAGGTATGCATAAATCGAAGCAAATAACTAAGTGCATAATTTTGTTCTGCAAAAATGACAATCACCCTATAGAAAGAGGTTTGCATTACTGTTTAGAATGATCAGATTCGTGATTTTCAATAGGGATGAGTGTCACCTTGGAAACTGGACCCATGATCATTGAAATGACAATAACTCCGCTCCGCAACATCGTATCTCAACGATTGAGGTGTCAAAATACGCAGAACAAAATTATGCACTTGGTTATTTGCTTCGAGTAATGCATACCTTTTCGAGCCGTTATATATTGGATCATTTCTAAGTGTTTCGATACTTTTTGTGAGCAGTTTATTAGAATATTAACACACACATTGCATTAATTTGACAGAATGTGAAAAATTATCTGTGTGAAAATGATCACTAATAGACTGTCTGCACATTGCAAATCAAGTGGAGTTGCTTGTTATTTAGCTATAGCCACATAGTTAATGTTGCTCTGCAATTGCTATCATGCAAGAAGCATACGCTAGTGTGAAATCTGGTGACACCACTTGAGACGCAATGCAATGTAAGGTAATTATACTGGGCTGTATTCTCGTAGTAAACACGGTTTTAGCTTAAAACGTCTATTTTAAACTTATATTTAAATTAAACGCAGGTTTATCTTTTAAACGATGTGTTTAACAAAACCAGATTTTAAACTCTGCAAATCTTGTCCCCAGATTGGTCGTACGTTCACTTATACGGGTATTCAATTTATTGTGGCCCAAATGGGTTACAATAGATATTGACCGAAGTCCTCAAATGCATGTGTGTATTTTTAAGACCACGCGGACTAGATGATGCTCATAGCACACTTGCACTAACAGCAAAACATGATATTGAAATTAGATTCCAAACATTGCACATTTTGAACTATTGCAGCAAGAGGATGCAGTTGTCGGTAACATGCATCTTGAGATATTGAGGGAATTAAGCATGGAAAAACTAAGAAAATAATGACAATTTCACAGTATTGTTTTATTTTGAAGCATTCATAAAGCTCCTTTATTGTTATTTTAATAACAATAATAAAGGAGCTTCATCTACAAATCCCATACCACCAATTAAATTGCCATTGACTTACATGCATAAATGATCAAATTAAAGTCTGATTTTTTCCAGCTATCGAGCGACTGGTTTGTTCAAATCCTTGTTTTCTTTGAAGATACTAATGTCTTCCATCAAAAGAACACCCATTTTGGTGGGGTTGACCTTCATTTTTTCCGCAACAGAACGTCGAATACTAGAACACTCTCCAAATTGCTGTCTGCTAGCAATATTCAGTGCATTTGTTCTAGAAGAGGTGAAAAGAGAAAAGTTGTGTCAAATCTTACTATTACAGAAAATACCAGGGTTCTTTGGTTAAATATTAAGTTTATAGTCTACAAATCACAAATAACAAACATTTCATATTAAGAGCATTGTATACCTTTTCTGTACATTTAAATTAATGGTTAGAGGTGGGAGCCTTCTTGAATTAAAAAACACAGGCTAGTGTTGGGCGCTAGCACAAATTTATTTGGAGGTGTGGAATCTTAAAGGATGTCAACTTTTTCTTTGAGAGTCGGCAACTGTACACATGTGCAATTTTTGGTATCCAATTTCAATATCATGTTTTGCTGTGAGTGCAAGTGATATAATCATAGATGAATCACACAAATCGGTATGGAAAATACAAATACAACTGAAATATCGCTCCAATCAATTACTGTACAAAACCCACATGATCACACACAAGTCATTATGGAAAATCTAAATACAACTGAAATATCGCTCCAATCAATAACTGTACAAAACCCACATGATTGCTTGCAAGGATGCTGTTGTTGACAGCTATGTTTGCATAATCAGGTGGATGGGTGTAACGAATTGGTTCTACCATAATTAGGTTTGAACTTGATTGCGAGTAGTTCCTGTTGACTCGCGGCTTATCCTCTCAGATATCTTGATTTGATATGACGGGATATTGTGAAGGACAAGTGTGTGTTTGTAAACAATATCAGGACAAACGTGAACTAAATCAAGGTCGCATTTAATTTTTTTATAAGATTACATTTGACCCAAATTGTCAAAATATTACTATTTTCTACTTGAAATGAATACATTTGTTTGAATAGATAGTTGTTAAACTATTATCACACTAGAAACATTAGCAAAATTGACATTTACCAATTTTTTCTTGACATGAACCACAACAGTCAGTAATATTTTTCAGCAAAAAGAAAAGAAAAAGAAGAGAAAAAAAGAAGGAAAATTGAATCTCCCGGTTCGGGGACACCACGTCACAACCCCCTCCCGCATTGCTGGTAAAGTCCTTGTCGGGTTACTTTCATTTTTTGCCCCCGCCCCCAATATGAAAAACCTAGCTACGCCACTGGTGACATGATCAAGTAGGAGCGGGACATATACAAAGGCGACCTGGGTATGATTCCAAGTGCTGGCACAGGCAGACTTTCCCCTAATTTACTCATCTGCTCATCATACCCCCACCCCAAAAAAGCAAATAAACAAACACACCACACCTTAGGGAGTCAGGGTTATGTTGATGTCGATATCATAGATGAATCACACAAGTAGGTATGGAAAATGCAAAAACAACTGAAATATCGCTCCAATTTTTCTTCATAAAATCATGAAGCAGTATCCAATGTTAAACACAAATGTTTTATTTTGAAGCATTCAAAACGCTCCTTTGTTGATATTAACCCTAACCCCCCTGAATGCTAAAAAATGCTAATCCTAAGTCCCTCTCCAAGTGCATGCGCCGTCGGTTTTCGATGACATAGTCAACCGAGCGCATTATACTGCGCAAATGTGTAGCTGGCCGTTGCTTAGTGGGTGGGACGTGGGGCTTGAGAACGGAGGGTCCCCGGATCGAATCCCGGCAGGTTCCCCGGAGATTAAGTTGGTGTTTTTTCCTCAAAAATTGTGATCCCGGTCAAAAACCCTAAACCGGGGTTAGGGTTATGATCTCAACTTTTTCTTGCACCCTTTTGCTACAACTGAACACATATTCATGATATCATAGATGAATTACACAAATCGGTATGGAAAATACAAATACAAATGAAATATCGCTCCAATTAACTGTACAAAACCCGCTTGATTGCTTGCAAGGATGCAGTTGTTGACAGCTATGTTTGCATAATCAGGTGGGTGGATGTAACGAATTGGGATTATTTATTAGGTTTGAATTTGATGGCGAGTAGTTCCTGTTGACTCACGTTTTATCCTCTCATATATCTTGATTTGATATGACGGGATATTGTGAAGGACACGCATGTGTTTGTAAACAAGCCTCAAATTAAGCACATGTGGACCAGGAGCTCTTCGTAACCTTTTTGGCAAACATAGCTCCTGGTATTATACGAGGGCGGATCAGTAATATCTGTCTCCAAAGGCTGCCCGAGCTACACAAAACAATACTGTCTTTATTGCGTTATTAAAGGCATATGTGATCTTTTCCAAGTAGCGCCCTCTATCATTGATTTTCAGTATAAAAGCAGATTTTCTTGCAGATTTGCATTTTTGATCATAAATCATAAATATCTTCCAAGTTACAGATCGATACGATTCATAATTACTTAAAAATCATGGTTTGAAAACAGATTGTACCGCTACCGTATGGTACAATCTATTTTTCGAATTTTACTCTATATAAATTCAATCTAAAACCATGATTTTGAGGTAATTAGGAATCGTGTCGCTCTGTAACTTTGAATATATTTATGATTTATGATTTATGATCAGAAAATTAAATCTGCAAGAAAATCTGCTTCCAATTTTTGTTGAGGATTGTGGGCGTCCCCTGGAAAAAAATCACATAATATACCTTTAAGTCATCCTTTACACCACATTCTTAGTTCCCTCTTATGTCAATTTAGTGGGGCTATATAGCCTGTATAAGATTTGCCATGCCCATTTCTGCAGCTACTTATCTACCTGTGAAATGGAGCCTACAAAGACGGTATTGAATTATACTGTTTCACGACAATGCAAGTCCTCACAATGAAGCTTGCTTTGGTATCCATTTGAAGGAATAAGCTACCCTAAGGCCTAATCACCCAACTTGGCTCCCTGCCTATTTTAGCTCTTTCGGATCCAACAATCAAAGACCTAGCCAAATGTGTACATTCAGAGATGAACAAATCCCTATTTTGGAGTACCGCTCATGCTTCCAGAAGTGGAGGATGAGGATGCGATGGTGTATAGATGTCAGTGGAAGCTACTTCAAGGGAATGTGACTAGTTTTTTAAATTGTATGGCCATCTTCCGGAACATTACATGGGCGAAGTGACAACACTTTTTGAACCTCCCTCGTAACTAAGGCAGCAATTTTTGGGTTATTAGTGTAGTGTTTCCTATACCACCATGTATCTTAATAGGGACATTACAGGGGCACAGAGAGATGTATTGATTATACTAAATGAGCAAATAACGTAAAGATAATCATCAACATAGCCCAAATCCAAAATGTCATACAATTCTGACATCGCCTTCATGCCAATTAAGCAAAAAACGGCACTTCCGGGTTGAGATTTGCCGCGAAAGGCCGCAGGTAAAACGATAGCATGACTTCCGAATTTAGCACCTTGTTTGGATATGATCATATCGAAACTAAGAAAATCATGAAATTTTATATGATAAACGGCGAATGTTAGTAAACTGTTTCAGATGGTAGTTAGTATAAAAAGTATTACTTTGATGCAAAAAAACTGATTTCTAGGATATTGAGGGCGCACTCCCATACGTATCTCTCAATGCCTCACACAGATATGGCAACTTACTTAGACCAATTATCTGAACAATTGTGAGAAACATCAGCAAATGTTTATGTTTCAGTGTTTTAATCCTTAACCTTGCCTGAACAGCATCAGCGGATTTGACCATAGGCCGTATGTAGTCAACTGGTGCTTGACGTTACATATTCTAGATGGAAGCGCTGTCACTCAAAAAGAAAGGTAAGAATTTCATTGGTAGAGAGATATTATGATGCCAAATTATTATGTTTTTGATTGAATCGTGTTCAGAAATATTATTTAGTCGAGTAAAAAACAAGAGATAGTTTTGTTTATAAATGAATTTTACACTCTATCTTTAAATTATCATATTTCATAAATATAATTAACTAGTTCTAAGATTCTCCCTCCCCTAACAATAACTCCCAGGATTCATCCGCCGCTTTATATGTGATGCGATCTGTGAAAACCTGTCGGATGTCGTAAAATTTGAACTAGGGATTATGGGTAAAATAAAAAAAAAAATATATATATATATATATATATTTATTTTTTTGAAGATTTTTTAAAGAAAATTTATTTCCAATACTTTGTGTCATCACCTTTCATGAAATTTCACCTTCAAAAACTTACTTAAGTCACTTTTATTATTAACCTTATAATGTTATTCTATTGAATTATGTATCTTTTTTGGCCTGTTTTCATGATTTCTTGTTTTGTAGCTTTTTATGACATCACAATCAACATTTACTCATAACTCTTTTTTGTAGTGATCATGGAAAATGATCTAAACAGTTCTGTAATCAGCACAGTTTTAGCTTTCTTATGATATAAATATCTCCAATGCCACCATGTGACGGATTTTCACAGATCGCATCACATAAGAGATTCTTAATTAACACTTTCCACACGGCTATTAGTTTGACCATATACAAAACAATTTGTTCCAGAAACCTTTTACAGCTTTTAAAGTCTATCTCAAGCATTACTGAACTAATACTAGGCAAGTTTGTTCTTATTTCAATGCATTTCTTATGGTGGTTCCAAATAATTAGGCGATGAAATTCAATAATTTTTAGATTCTTGAAACATTTTGTGAAATTTTGGAACTGTCGTCTGCAGACGTCTGTCGCATGGAAAGTGTTAAGATAATTTAGCAAGTACAATATAGAAGAAAATGACTGTGTCAGTGAAGGATGGTTAAAGGTATATTATGTGATCTTTCCAGGGAACGCCCTCAACATCGAAAAACAAATTGAAAGAAGATTTTCTTGCAGATTTACATTTCTGATCATAAATCGTACATACATTCCAAGTTACAGGACGATGCGATTCTTAATTACTTCAAAATCATGGATTTAGAGTGAAAATAAACTGTCGGAATCCCGACAGTTTATATTTTTCACTCTAAATTCACTCTAAAACCATGATTTTGAGGTAATTAGGAATCGTATCGCTCTGTAACTTGGAATGTATGTATGATTATGATCAGAAATGTAAAGCTGCAAGAAAATCTACTTTCTAAAAAAAAAAATGAATAGAGGGCGCTCTCTGGAAAAGATCACATAATATGCCTTTAATGGTTGTAACCTGCCCGCCTAGACTAGATAAGCATTTATTAATACATTTGTAACTTGTTTAAAATATCGCATCATTTCCATGGATGTATTTTGTAATAAGAAATTAATAAATCTTTAAATAAGGCCAACAAAAATGGTTTGTCTTTGAAGCCCTTGCGCATTGGACCTTTTTTCCACTTTATTTTCCTGTGGTTCTCTGTAAGCTTGAATAAACACGGAATTGATATCATTTATGCATATATCAGATTTGCATAATTTGGAAACCTACAACCTAAATTTCTTTTTAAATCGCATGCCTCACACATAGCCAATTCTCTAAAAAAATCAAAAAGAAACATCAATAAAAGAAATCGCACAGCGCTTAGCTTTTTTGCAAAATGTTTCGGAGACGAACCTTATTTTTGGTACTTAAAAATGAGTTTATACTCATGTTTAACAAGACAAGATACAAATTGGCTTCTTAAATTTGAGCAGTGTTTTAACTTATTCTATTCTGGGCATGTTTGAAGTCTAGCCTCATCATTTCCAAGAATGGATATGTCATGCATTTAGCAGTAATTTCCTCATTTGTTCTCGAAATATCTGTGTTTAGCATAGTTTTTACTTTAAAATTTAACTTGATGTCAACTTGGCATTTAACACTTTCCACACGGCTATTAGTTTTACCAAATACAAAAGAGAGTTTTCAGAAACCTTACGCAACTTTTAAGGTCTATCTCAAGGATTACTGAACCAATAATAGGCATGTTTGTACTATTTCAATGTATTTTCATGGTGATTCCAAATATGGGGATGAAATCCAATAATTTTGACATTTTTGAAACATTTGTACTGCAGACGCCTGCCGCGTGGAAGGTGTTAACGCTTCAAGATGATTACGTACATCCAGTCATGCATGCAACTGAATAATATCAGCTAGATGTTACAAAATCCCACAATGCAATGCAAATTACAAATCCCACAATGCATTGCAATGTTGCAAATCCCACAATGCATTGCAATGTTACAAATCCCACAATGCATTGCAATGTTACAAATCCCACAATGCATTGCAATGTTACAAATCCCTCAATGCAGTGCAATGTTACAAATCCTGCAATGCATTGCAATGTTACAAATCCCACAATGCATTGCAATGTTACAAATCCCACAATGCATTGCAATGTTACAAATCCCACAATGCATTGCAATGTTACAAATCCCACAATGCATTGCAATGTTACAAATCCCACAATACATTGCAATGTTACAAATCCCACAATGCATTGCAATGTTACAAATCACATAATGCATCGTCGCAAGAAGGTGTTAATAACTTTTAATTTGAGATATAAATGTCGAAATAGAAAGTTGGAGGGGCAAGAAACATGTACTGTAAAAGTGGACATTTTTGCGCTACATTTATTTTCACGCTAAAATCAGCAATCGCTAAAATAAAAATGAGCGAATATATTCATTCTCTATGTAGGTCTACGTATTAAGGAAGCTAAAAATCGCGAAAATAAAAACAAGCAAAATTGTTCAAAATGTGCAAAGCGCGAACAATTACATGCGTGAAAATATTCACTTGTATTCACAGTATTATTTTTTCGCTTGGCCTAGATTCCACTGTTACACGTCACTTGTAGGCCTACCATGCGATTTGGTAAATATGCAAAAAAGGGCGAGACAGAAAAGGGGAACCCTGGGGTTCGCTAAGGGTCATTCGTTTCATGAAGACATTGATAAAGTTATCATTAACTCACAAATTAATCTCTATTCATAGTAGATTGTTGATCAAACTAATGTTCAAGTGTTGGATGTCTCTTTAATTCAAGTGGATCATTTAGGGGAACGCTGACTAATTCCATGCTGAAATCAATTGTGACACAATCACAAACATTTGACCGCAAGTACCCCGGCGTTTGTTTTATAAATAAAGACGGACCACTATTGTGTGCAATGTCCTATATAGATAAGACGCAAGTCATTATCATCCGATTCTGAGACAATACCAGAACCTGTCTCAAGTTATCATACAGCCTCATAAAACCATAATATATTTTATCCCTGAATAGGAATGGTTCCCTTCCTAATATCTTCATAATGAAATACAAGGTTGGCAATTTCCCGCCCAGGTTACAAAAAAAAGAAAAAAAAAAAGAAAAAAAAAAAAAAAATATGCAAAGAATATTTTAAAGACACCACCACAATGCATTGCGTTTTTGCAAAATGCCCTAATTCTGGTCTCCAATTTGTCTTGGTTCCCATAGACATATGCACACAATCATGGCTTTTATATAGCATTTGAGAGTTTAGTGTAACAAAGGGCTATCTACAATAGCTGCTACATGTTATAAACTGCTCACAAAAAGTATCAAAACACTTAGAAATGATCCAATATATAACGGCTCAAAAGGGTATGCATTAACCAAGTGCATAATTTTGTTCTGCGTATTTTGACACCTCGATCGATGAGATACGATGTTGCGGAGCGGAGTTATTGTCATATCATTGGTCGTGGGTCCAGTTTCAAAAGTGACAATCGTCCTATAGAAAGAGGTTTGCATTACTGTTTATAAAAGATCAGATTCGTGCTTTTCAATAGGGATGAGTGTCACTTTTGAAACTGAACCCACGATCATTGAAATGACAATAACTCCGCTCCGCAACATCGTATCGCAACGATCGAGGTGTCAAAATACGCAGAACAAAATTATGCACTTGGTTATTTGCTTCGATTAATGCATACCTTTTCGAGCCGTTATATATTGGATCTTTTCTAAGTGTTTCGATACTTTTTGTGAGCAGTTTACATTAAAGGTAGTTGTTCTGATTGCTGGCCCGATTTTCAACTTGATGTTTTCTGTTTAATATGAAAGGTCATCCTTAAATTTGTCACATTCCAAAGTTTGAGTTGCATAACTGCAATAGTTCTTATTTTAGAATCACAAGATCACAATTATGTTGCCCATTGAGTAGTACACAAACTGGCTGGTGGTTAACCACTTCTGGCAGTAATTCACCACATTTTTGCCTATAATTTCTAAATGGAACATTTCTGGCCCCTAAGATTTTATAGACATAATGAGAAAAATATGAGGATTCTTCTGATATCAAAATATATTGATGAGAAAAAGAAATCATAGCCCCAAAAAAGTGATTGGGTCATATACCTTTAAGGGTGCTTTAAAGATATGCCATAATGAAAACACAACCCCTTTGTTGCATTAAACCTTCGACATGTTCATTGTTGGTTCTAGTTTACATCAATGAATAAATTAGTTAACAGAGTTCCTTTTTCTTATTTCGAAGACTTAAGAACTCGACAAATGCATCGTTTTTGAAAAAAGCTTTAGTTGGCTGGCGCTCACGCAATGCATTGTGGGAAGACCATCAAATCTTATTTGGTAATTATGCTTACCAAGTGATCATATTGAAAATGTCAACATAGTACATTTACTATGATGTAGTTGGATTTCAGCAGAATTCATGTGGCTGCATGAACGGATTATTTTAAGTTTCCGGAAATGTAATTACAACAGGAAATGGAGTTCATCGAATGATTCAGTTATTTGTGCATATTGATGTTCACGGATGTGTGACCCCCGCAGTTATTTTTGAAGTATGTTATGTTATGTGGTACTGTTTTTTTTGTAACTGATAACAAATAATGACTGCGTAACAGCTGTTTTGAAATGAGATGTTGCTGTTATGGTCAGAGGCCCCTTAGGGACAATTCCGAACGACCATAACAACAACCGAGGATTTAAAAACAAAATTCACGAAAACAGGTGTTATTCTCATTTATTACTGAAAAAGATGTATATTTATCCAAATCGTTGATTTGTACCGATATAATCGCGCGAATAATTAACTAGTTTTCTGTTTATTATTTTTTTCACCCCTTCTTAATTATTGAAACAGTCCAAGTCGGGTCATTCCCTCATTAACATTTTTATCATTCTACCAATCAGAAATAAGCTTTAATCGTGTTTCCTCATAACTCATTGAATATTCAGTTTAGGGGCGTGATGAGGCTTTAATTTGATTAGTCGGTCAATGAGCAAAACAATCGAACACTTTGGCGCAGTACTTTTGAGCAATTACTAGTAACCTGCGCTTCGCGTGCGCGTTCTCATAAAACAATTAATTTTATTGGAACGCACTAGGTACGCAGCTATCGCGATTATTCACGAAGTAATGAATAGTATGTAAAGCCATGCCCAAGAATTAGAATATAAAATATACAGTCCTCAAGAAAAGTAACCTACCAGGTATTTAAATACACTACTAGTAACTATAAAAATATAGTTCCAATATGAAATTACAAAATTATGGATTAATTTCTCCTCTTCAATTTTAGATATTGTTGAGGGGGATTGGTTAACAATTAATAACGCTACATCGAAAAGTATGAGACGAAGTGCAACTTTCACTTTCGCACTTAAGTTTTGAACATGCATGATAGTGCAACAGGGTTGTGTATTGGCTGCATTAATCAGTTGAAGCATCCCCATCCCCAATCAGTGGCGGATCCAGGATTAAAATTGACGGGGGGCTGACCAAGATTTGTTTTCTAAATTGGTACCAAATCGTAAAAGGTCCCCACATTTTTTTGCCGTGAGCTAGTGAAATTCTGCTAAGTGGGGGGGAGGGGGGGAGGGGGTGGTAAAGATGTGGTCACCCCAAAACCGGCAAAATATATCGCATGGTAGAACTCGAAAATGTACCGAAGGGACCTACCTATGCCTCTGAAAAGGTACAGTGGTACACAAAAAAGGTATATTGTCAAATTTTACGGGGGGCGCCCACCCCTCCACCCCCCTGTATCCGCCACTGCCAATCCCATTTTTTATATTTTTATTTTTATTGCTACAAAGCAATTTACTTTAATATTGTAATATAAAATTATTATCTCACTACAGCTTGAAAGGGGAATGGTTATACAGTCAGGGCAAAGGTCGTATGTATCATCCGGGTCAACACATGCAGGTGGTGGAATATCTCAGTGGGGTGTGTCCATTAACGTCTATGTCAGAGGTAAGATAAAGGCCAATTTGTTGTTGTTGTTTGATTGCCCTCGTCCGCCCAACCGTCGAAATCCTTCGGACCCAATCTTTTTTCTTTTTTCCCCCATTGGTAAATCCAATTGTATTTGGTCGGTTCTCGGATGGGAAGTATCAGAGGGTGTTGTTCGAATGTGTGACAGTGAAATTATACAAGGTATACAAAGTCGACTAATGAGACATGTGCCCTATATGTCCTCTATCAGCAATATCAAAAGGCAAACTAGACAATTCATAACCATAATTTTTTTAATACAACATTTTGAATTATTCATGTAGTAAAACACACACAGATGTTGTGGTGAACTTGACCGTGTCCCAAGAGAAATGACCCAACAGTGACCAGCATAGGCACAGACCCAACTTTGTACACTGACTCACACATGTATCACAATACAGGGTGTCTAAGAAGGATTTATTCCGGGAAAGTTGCATTTATTTAGCAATAATGTGACGAAAACAAAAACCCTGCGCTCTATGGGCAAACAGACCTTAGATACAAGCCTCGAATTAAGCATTATGGACCAGGAGTGTAACTTCTTTGACCAAAGTAGCTCATGGTCCGATGCTTGCTGTACAAAATTTGAAACACACCAGGAGCTAAAACTTATTAGCAACTGGGTGTAAAAATACTCCCAACTCCCGCTTAATTGGAGGCTTGCTTAGGTAGGGTCGTTTTTTGTTGTTGTTGTTGAAAATGCACCACAACAAATTGGTCGGTCCGGCCTGCTACGGTAGAACAGGATGTTTTTTTGTCACCTAAATACCAACATTTATAGGTCAATAAATGCGTATGTGTTGTTTCGAGAGAAATTAGACAAATCAATGCACGCGCGCTGATGTTGATGTGTGAATAATGGCACGACCCCGAAGGGGGAGTGCTATTGTGAGCATATCAACATTTGCGCAAGTGCATTGATTTTTCTAATTTTTCGAGAAACAAAACATACGCATGCATTGACCTAATTCATACACGACACTATACAAATCAAAATTCACAATTTAAGCATAATTTTGATCTATGTAAAACGACTAAAAACACTTTAACAAGTTTGCTAACACCCGCAGTGAAAATCGGCGAACCCGCGAATCTTGAACAACAAATCAAAACAAAACGTGCACTGCGTGATTTGAACACTTTCAATGCACTCCGCGTATTTGTAATTCCTGCTTCCTGATTGGTTCAACACTACATAGAGTGTATGAATATTGGTCATAGCGCTTGCAATTCTAACATCAACAAATATTTAGCTTTCTTAGGAATTTCAGATTTTTAAAATTGGAAGTTTCTGAAAGAAATTCGAGACAATTTTGTAAAATCGGTAGAATCCAAATTTGGCACAAATGATCTATTTTGAAATATATACAATCAGTGACAATGTTCAGTGTATTTTGAAATGACATGCAGGTTATTTGTTGTAGGTTGTATCCATTTATAATTTCCCTATCAGTTGATTGTTTGTGAAGTAAAACAATAACCGTTCAGCTTCAGTGACTTAATACTATCCTTCATTTTGGGGGCTGTTTTGAACATAATGATTGTGGCGTGATGTTTATCATTTGGTATGCGCTGAAACTGAAAAACATAATTTTAATTTAATTTTTGAATAAAGTCATTCCACACCAAACCAAATAGAGTTATATTTTGATGAAATTAAAATAAATATAAGGAGCAAAAATGTCCACCATTATCGTGCATGTATTGGAATTAGAAACACTCTTGATTTTATATCTTTTATATATTTTTCAAACATTGTATAAATCATGCTGCGACACCCTGTATTAAAGAATTTGTGTACAGTCCAGATATATACCCAGGTCAGTCAGGCATAAGGCCATTCTGATATGTAATCACTGGCATCCAGAGGTTTCAAAATATTTCACCAAGTCTAACGATATGTCGTAGCTCATCAAATACACCTCTTAAAAGCTGACAGTTCAATTGCACAAAGGAAGCGTTTGATAGTCGCAGACAGTAAGTACCATGTTCTCTTGTATATAAACGTCCCTAAGGCTTTGGATTTGCATAAAAAGAGAGTGTTTTCTTAAAGAGGTATTTTTCAGTATAAAATGACACTTTTTGGTAAATTTTGCTGGGTTACATGTTCATGTTGCAACACATTTTGGGCTTTATTCTTGTACTACATGTAAACAACCGTGAACCATGTGTAACTAAAATTGTGTATAAATTAAACGCGAGTTAATCTTTTAAACAATGTGTTTAACAAAACCCGATTTTAAACGCCGCAAATATTGTCCCCAGAGTGGTTCTGCGAACACTGTATTCAATTTTGTGTGGCCCAAAAGGGCTACAATAGATATCAACCCAATTCCTCAAATGCATGTGTATTTTTAAGACTACTACACGATCTGCATGTCAGCTTGCCCCTGGCACAGTCGAGTAATCATTCAAGGCATACAATTGGTGCACGAGTTTAGTTAATGTGCGTTAAACTAACCCCCATATCCATGTTTAAAGTTAGACACGTGTTTAAGTTAAACACATTGTTGAGAATTGCGTTTAGTTAACGATGTATTTAAAGTAAAGTTAATAACATGTTTTGTCCACAGCTCCCTGATATCTGCTTATGTAGCGCACAAGCACACTTTCACCAGTAAATATGTGCAACAACATGGATTCTTTTTGTGCATGGACAAATACAGCCTCACAATTATCGGCCAATTTGAAAACTATTAAACTATAGGATAGGACGGTACTTTTAGCAGTATCATATCTGTTAAAATAGACTTAGTAACCCAAAAAACCATTCTCACTTTTGTTATTTTTGTTATTTTTTATTTTGAGTGCTTAAAACTAGATCAGCCTATGTCCAAAAATAGCTTTGGCTATATGTTGCCTCACGTCCCGTATGGAATAAACCGTATAGCTACAACATAGTTTTAATTGGTTTGAGCATGCGCACTTGAGTTACGGGACGTCTAACCAGACATTGCCATAGCTTTTTGAGAAAAACAATGTTCAAAGTTTGATTATAGCAGCTATAGGTTAAAAATCCTATGGACAGAAACGCTTTTGACTTTGTTTGTTTCTACTATAAGTCTAATACTGAATAAATGTGGAATATCATAGAAACATTAAAGCATGAGGAAGGATGTGAAAGGATGCTGGAAGACAGTTAAGCACAAGGGTGGACATATTTTCCCCCTCAAACTGGACATAGGCAGGTCTGGTTTTCAAGGGGCACTCAGAGATGTGTTGGAGGCTGCACCCTCAATTATGATAAAAACTGGGATTAGTTTATTTATACAATTGTATAACATGTATGAACTTACATCTGTAAGGATTAAGAAAAATCAGCCCTCTTTGTACATCAAAACATCAATTCAAAAAATGCTGATCGGGCCCGATCAGCATTTTACGTCAGACAGTATCCCGTTGCAGTACGCGTGATAAATAACGTGAACCATATTTGCATAGAGGGCGTCTTTCAATAAATAGCGATGGTATTGTTTTAATTAAGTTTTGCCGTGTTTTTGTTAGTAGAAACAACAATAATGGCAATTTTTAATGTTCATCTTGAATTCTGAAGTAAATATTTAAAAATTTAAAAATGTCAACACCACTTTAATGTCCCTTTAAGCCCGCAATTTTGATTTTTGTTCTCGCTCCCTCTAATCAAAAAAGTATTTTGATCCCTGTTTTCACCCTTGTAATCAATGGGTCTTAATTTTGTTTGTTTTTACTTTCTTAGCTTCAGAGTAAAGAAGACGAAAAACTTGCCAAGATCCTACAGCAACAGAAGAGACATCAACTTGACCTGACCTCACCCGGCGGGGGAAGACGAACTGGTGCTGCCGTCAATCACGGAGCAGGTGGATTGCCAAATAATAAGGGATCACATGCTAGCAGGTCACCTAAGTCACTAGCATTAACATCACCTGGTAAGTCTATACCATATTAATAATAATGATCTGGTGCTGCCATCAATCACGGTGCAGGTGGATTGCCTAATAAGGGATCACATGCCAGCAGGTCACCTAAGTCACTAGCATTAACATCACTTGGTAAGTCTATACCATAGTAATAATAATGATCTGGTGCTGCCATCAATCACTGTGCAGGTGTGGTGCCTAATAAGGGATCACATGCTAGCAGGTCACCTAAGTCACTAGCATTAACATCACCTGGTAAGTCTATACCATAGTAATAATAATGATCTGGTGCTGCCATCAATCACTGTGCAGGTGTGGTGCCTAATAAGGGATCACATGCTAGCAGGTCACCTAAGTCACTAGCATTAACATCACCTGGTAAGTCTATACCATAGTAATAATAATGATCTGATGCTGCCGTCAATCACGGTGCAGGTGGATTGCCTAATAAGGGATCACATGCCAGCAGGTCACCTAAGTCACTAGCATTAACATCACCTGGTAAGTCTATACCATAGTAATAATAATGATCTGGTGCTGCTGTCAATCACTGTGCAGGTGGATTGCCTAATAAGGGATCACATGCTAGCAGGTCACCTAAGTCACTAGCATTAACATCACCTGGTAAGTCTATACCATAGTAATACTAATGATCTGGTGCTGCCGTCAATCACGGTGCAGGTGGATTGCCTAATAAGGGATCACATGCCAGCAGGTCACCTAAGTCACTAGCATTAACATCACCTGGTAAGTCTATACCATAGTAATAATAATGATCTGGTGCTGCCGTCAATCATGGTACAGGTGGATTGCCTAATAAGGGATCACATGCTAGCAGGTCACCTAAGTCACTAGCATTGACATCACCTGGTAAGTCTATACCATAGTAATACTAATGATCTGGTGCTGCCGTCAATCACTGTGCAGGTGTGGTGCCTAATAAGGGATCACATGCTAGCAGGTCACCTAAGTCACTAGCATTAACATCACCTGGTAAGTCTATACCATAGTAATACTAATGATCTGGTGCTGCCGTCAATCATGGTACAGGTGGATTGCCTAATAAGGGATCACATGCTAGCAGGTCACCTAAGTCATTAGCATTAACATCACCTGGTAAGTCTATACCATAGTAATAATAATGATCTGGTGCAGCCGTCAATCACAGTGCAGGTGGATTGCCTAATAAGGGATCACATGCCAGCAGGTCACCTAAGTCACTAGCATTAACATCACCTGGTAAGTCTATACCATAGTAATAATAATGATCTGGTGCTGCCGTCAATCATGGTACAGGTGGATTGCCTAATAAGGGATCACATGCTAGCAGGTCACCTAAGTCACTAGCATTAACATCACCTGGTAAGTCTATACCATAGTAATAATAATGATCTGGTGCTGCCGTCAATCATGGTACAGGTGGATTGCCTAATAAGGGATCACATGCTAGCAGGTCACCTAAGTCATTAGCATTAACATCACCTGGTAAGTCTATACCATAGTAATAATAATGATCTGGTGCAGCCGTCAATCACAGTGCAGGTGGATTGCCTAATAAGGGATCACATGCCAGCAGGTCACCTAAGTCACTAGCATTAACATCACCTGGTAAGTCTATACCATAGTAATAATAATGATCTGGTGCTGCTGTCAATCACGGTGCAGGTGGATTGCCTAATAAGGGATCACATGCCAGCAGGTCACCTAAGTCACTAGCATTAACATCACCTGGTAAGTCTATACCATAGTAATAATAATGATCTGGTGCAGCCGTCAATCACGGTGCAGGTGGATTGCCTAATAAGGGATCACATGCCAGCAGGTCACCTAAGTCATTAGCATTAACATCACCTGGTAAGTCTATACCATAGTAATACTAATGATCTGGTGCTGCCGTCAATCACGGTGCAGGTGGATTGCCTAATAAGGGATCACATGCCAGCAGGTCACCTAAGTCATTAGCATTAACATCACCTGGTAAGTCTATACCATAGTAATAATAATGATCTGGTGCTGCCATCAATCACGGTGCAGGTGGATTGCCTAATAAGGGATCACATGCCAGCAGGTCACCTAAGTCACTAGCATTAACATCACCTGGTAAGTCTATACCATAGTAATACTAATGATCTGGTGCTGCCGTCAATCACGGTGCAGGTGGATTGCCTAATAAGGGATCACATGCCAGCAGGTCACCTAAGTCACTAGCATTAACATCACCTGGTAAGTCTATACCATAGTAATAATAATGATCTGGTGCTGCCATCAATCACGGTGCAGGTGGATTGCCTAATAAGGGATCACATGCCAGCAGGTCACCTAAGTCACTAGCATTAACATCACCTGGTAAGTCTATACCATAGTAATACTAATGATCTGGTGCTGCCGTCAATCATGGTACAGGTGGATTGCCTAATAAGGGATCACATGCTAGCAGGTCACCTAAGTCACTAGCATTAACATCACCTGGTAAGTCTATACCATAGTAATAATAATGATCTGGTGCTGCCGTCAATCATGGTACAGGTGGATTGCCTAATAAGGGATCACATGCCAGCAGGTCACCTAAGTCACTAGCATTAACATCACCTGGTAAGTCTATACCATAGTAATACTAATGATCTGGTGCTGCCGTCAATCACGGTGCAGGTGGATTGCCTAATAAGGGATCACATGCCAGCAGGTCACCTAAGTCACTAGCATTAACATCACCTGTTAAGTCTATACCAAAGTAATAATAATGATCTGGTGCTGCCATCAATCACGGTGCAGGTGGATTGCCTAATAAGGGATCACATGCTAGCAGGTCACCTAAGTCACTAGCATTAACATCACCTGGTAAGTCTATACCATAGTAATACTAATGATCTGGTGCTGCCGTCAATCACGGTGCAGGTGGATTGCCTAATAAGGGATCACATGCCAGCAGGTCACCTAAGTCACTAGCATTAACATCACCTGGTAAGTCTATACCATAGTAATAATAATGATCTGGTGCTGCCGTCAATCACGGTGCAGGTGGATTGCCTAATAAGGGATCACATGCCAGCAGGTCACCTAAGTCACTAGCATTAACATCACCTGGTAAGTCTATACCATAGTAATAATAATGATCTGGTGCAGCCGTCAATCACAGTGCAGGTGGATTGCCTAATAAGGGATCACATGCTAGCAGGTCACCTAAGTCACTAGCATTAACATCACCTGGTAAGTCTATACCATAGTAATACTAATGATCTGGTGCTGCCGTCAATCATGGTACAGGTGGATTGCCTAATAAGGGATCACATGCTAGCAGGTCACCTAAGTCACTAGCATTAACATCACCTGGTAAGTCTATACCATAGTAATAATAATGATCTGGTGCTGCCGTCAATCACGGTGCAGGTGGATTGCCTAATAAGGGATCACATGCTAGCAGGTCACCTAAGTCACTAGCATTAACATCACCTGGTAAGTCTATACCATAGTAATACTAATGATCTGGTGCTGCCGTCAATCACGGTGCAGGTGGATTGCCTAATAAGGGATCACATGCCAGCAGGTCACCTAAGTCACTAGCATTAACATCACCTGGTAAGTCTATACCATAGTAATACTAATGATCTGGTGCTGCCATCAATCACGGTGCAGGTGGATTGCCTAATAAGGGATCACATGCCAGCAGGTCACCTAAGTCACTAGCATTAACATCACCTGGTAAGTCTATACCATAGTAATACTAATGATCTGGTGCTGCCGTCAATCACGGTGCAGGTGGATTGCCTAATAAGGGATCACATGCTAGCAGGTCACCTAAGTCACTAGCATTAACATCACCTGGTAAGTCTATACCATAGTAATACTAATGATCTGGTGCTGCCGTCAATCACGGTGCAGGTGGATTGCCTAATAAGGGATCACATGCTAGCAGGTCACCTAAGTCACTAGCATTGACATCACTTGGTAAGTCTATACCATAGTAATAATAATGATATCCAGATTTTGCGGTTCTTGGGGCGTTGCAGTTTTTCTTTTAGCGTAGAACATCCATATCATAGGAACCTTAAGTTGACTGTACTGCCGTCAATCTTGGAGCATCATCATCATCATCATCATCATCGTCATTGGTCATCTATGGACGAAATGGAGGAAGCATTCGCAACATACTGGGCCCAGACTTTCCTGTCATTCATGAGTTGGCGGATCTAAACCCATATCGTTCTTGACGGTATCAGGATACAAAAGGGGTCTTCTGCCTCTGTTAACTTTCGCACCAGGAGGAGTCCAGAACATTAGACGGGAGATAGGCTGGTGGGTTGTTGGCAGGGACATTTTTTTAAATTTTTTTTAAAAACTATTTGTGGATAAAATCATTAAACTGCCTCATAAAACAAGAAATGATGTGGCAGGAACCCTCAAAGTGCATTAAAAAAGCCTAAAAACATCCCGGCCCCTGAGCCGCGAGAGTTATGTAACCAAATAGCAAAATATTGAGCCCGTCTGGTCGCTTCGCTCCCTCCGTTCGCCATTTTGCCACCTGGCACAAAAGTTGGCCTAGCTACAACCCTGGTTGTTGGTATGCAGTGGCCAGCAAAAAATAAATGGCACTGCCTGATTATGGATGCTATAGGGGGGATATCGCCATATACCACACTGTTGGGAGTTAGTTAAAGGTGTTTGTTCTGATCACTTCTTTTTTTTGACTATTTTGTTTCATATCAAGCTATTTTGATATCAGAAGAATCCCCATATTTTTCTCATCATGTCTGTAAAATTTGGACAAATTTCTTGTGAGCTTGTGCTTCTAAAATAAGAACAATTGGAGTTATGCAACTCAAACTTTGGAATGTGACAATTTTAAGGATGACTTTTCATGTTAAATAGAAAACATCAAGTTGAAAATCGGGCCAACAATCAGAACATCTACCTTTATTATTAAGGCTGTGACTTATACCCGGGTACCCGGGTACCCGCCCGCTATTCCGGGTACCCGGGTACCAAATAAGGTACCCGAATACCCGATTTAAAAAAAAAAAAAAAGTACAAATTTGTCCCCCAAATGACCTCTATTGACCCCATTATGTGTCATTTTGGGACAAATTTGTACTTTAACTTTAACTTTTTTTTTTTTAGTGTATATTTTCGGGTACCCGGGTACGAAACTACCCGTGCATTCACAGCCTTATTTATTATTATTGTTGTTATATAACTAATCATGTCTTAATAATACATACACTGCTATATTATCATTAACAGTAACTGGTGGCAAGTCTCCTAGAAGAGTCAAATCTCCAATGAGAACATCACCCTCACCGAATCAAGTACATCACGGTCCAACCAGCACCCCGACAAAGGCGTGGTCAAGTAGCGCTAGCTCCAGCAATAAAGAGTTACTGCAACAGCTCAGAAAGGGACTGGGAGGAGCGGCGGGAGAGAGAGGAAACTTATTGGATGTGGTGCTACAGGATATTGAAGGTAGATATATAAACAGGGGTTTTTTGTGGCCCGCGAGATGTCTCAAAAGCACAAAAACTAATAAATCTATTTTACATCATCACAAAAAACGAGCTAGCTGCTTGGGATTTATCGGCACAAATGATGTTCCGTAGGTCTATTTTTCACATTAATTGTCATCTGTACTGTATTGAGATTACGTTTTTGGGAAGATAGATTATTAAGCACACACCCCTTTTGCCTTAAAGTCTTCGGAATCAAAGGGTTGAAATCAACAGCAGGTCATTGCTAGAAAATTTGGTTTGGTAAGGCCCAGTCAATTTTTCACTCCTTTACCTTTACCTTTACCTAGGCTTTTTCAGCCTCTGTAGGCTGAAGCCCTCTTTCAGCATCTTCCATCTGTGTCTGTCTTGTGCTTCTCTTGTCCATGTCGTTCCTCTGTATTCAGTTAACTCGTCTCTCCATCTTTGTTTCTGCCTGCCTCTTCTTCTTTTGCCTGTACGGGGTTGCCACTCGGTTGTTCTTATTGTCCACCGATTATCTTTCTGTCTCGCGATATGTCCTGCCCATCTCCATTTCATTTCCTTGATTTTTTCAATGATGTCTTTTACTTTAGTTTTATTACGAATGGTTGTGTTCTTTCACTCCTTATGTATGGCCTATTCATTCAAAAAGGTTGCCCACCCCTGTTTTAGACCAAATTAAATAAGCTAATTTCAAACAATGTGGTCATTAAACGTAATTTATGTACATCCAATTTGCTGCTATTCAAGGAACATTTGACCTCTGACCTTTTTTTGGATAAAATAGCGAGGAAGTAAGCTTATGATGAAAATGCTTATTATTATTGTTTCAAATTGTTTTGATTAGCGGAGATATCCTGCTTATGACAGGAGCGTGTGTGGTCTAGTGGATAAGACGCCGGTCTCACGATGCAAAGGTTGTGAGTTCGAGCCCCACTAGGTCCAACATGTTTGTATCCTTGGGCAAGGTACTTAGTCTCAATTGTCTCGTCGACCCAAGCGAGATTGGGGAGCTGTTAAAAGGGGTGATATTACAATCTAAGTGCTGATATTGATGTGCGCCTAGCCGGCAGCCTACGATAGATGAAAGCGAAATGAATTGTGACGATTTCCTAACGACAGTGTAATAATATATAAATAGGCTACAGCGCCATGAGCGTCGCTTGCGGCGGATACCGGCGCTATATAAATATCCACTATTATTATTATTATTATTATTTATTATTATAATGTCTCAATCCCTTTCACTGACATTGATCAGTGATAAGACTCATATCCCTAAAGAAAACTGGCAACCTTGAAGAGAGATTAGGCCTCATATAAAGTATGATTTGTGTCTCCTGTTATGACCGAACATATTGAATCCGGTATGTTTATGTTCTCCTTTTGTGGTGATTGTAAAAGTTTGCGCTTGTACAAAAGGCGACCCACCCCAAAAAAGTTTTGATTTTTGTAAAATTTGTTGACAAAATTGTGGAAATTGTTGAAAATTCCCCAACATTTCCCAAAATTATTGGGAACCCCCCCCCCCCCCCTGTATCGACTGACCCTCTCTGAGAGGTCTACTTGCCTAGTGGCCTAGCTAGGTTTTTCATATGGGGGGGGGGGGGGGGGGAAGAGATCAAAGTGAACTGACAAGACTTTACCAGGGGCTGTCAACTTTTGAGAATTGCAGCCGAGTTCTCCCAAAAAATTCTAAAAAATTTTAACATTTTTTTAATGAAAATTATTGACACAATTGTGGAAACTGTTGAAGTCTCCCCAACATTTCCTGAAATTAATTGGAAAAAAAGAAGAAGGAAAAAAAAAAATGGCTGTACCGTCTAACCTTATCTGAGAGGTCTATTTGCCCAGTGGCGTAGTTATGTTTTTTATATTGGAAGGGGGGGGGGGGGGCAAGAGATCAAATGAACTGACAAGACTTTACCAGGGCTGTCAACTTTCCGCCAAGTGAGTGACCAGGAACAGCGACAGGGTGGGGGTTGTTGTTTGTGGCGCAGTGTCTCCCCAAATCGGTGTGAACAAAAAGAGCTCGATAACTAACGGTGCCAATATCAACCAACACAACTCAAACATTAGGGGGAGGGCAATTGCCCCCTTTGGCTATGCCACTGCGTTTGCCTGAAGGACAGGATTTCTTTTTTCGTCGCCTTTTACTTTGTACTTTTGGGAACTGTTATTTTCTATACATATTAACATATGGTGAGGGAGAGGTGGCAATAAAACAGGACTGTAAAAATGGTTAAAATGTCCAAAAATAAAGCGGTCATGACATTAGCAGTAAACATAAATAAAAATAGCTGTAGCAGTTGATTATCTCATTATGTAATTATAATACCCCTAGAAATATGGTGTACAGGGAGGGGGAGGGGAGCTCCACTCACCACATGATCAGATTAAGTAGTGTGCTATGTTGCATATTGTTGCATATATAGTCCAATTAAGGTTTCTATTCTGTTAGTGTAAACAAATTTCATGCCAGTTTTGGACCACACACCTCCTCCCCCTGTTTGCCTAATACATAGTCTGACAGAAATGCATCAATGAAATTCTTTGGTGAATTTTCCTTGAATCCAAAAATTGCATAATATTTCTATTTTATTTGAAATAAAATGCCAGTTTTCTTGCAGACCTTACTTTTCATCTTTTTGACAATTATGATTTTTGTCAAATCTTCATTTTTGTGTGAAAAATGGTTCACCCTTAAGAAAATTAAAAATGTTGAGTGTCCCCTCCTCCCTCTCACTCTTCATCTTGTATTACAACACCCAGCCCTTTCTTACAGTACACTACAAAAATGAGCATACAAATTCATTGAAAATCAATCAACTGTTATTGTCAGTTTTAAGATTGATTGGAGATGACAGGAAAGGCACTAGGATATAAGTCGGGTTTCCTTCTTAATACCATTCTTATTTGTTTACGTGTTGATGTGGTATAGAGAAAGCAGTTTAAACAACTTAATTTAGTAATCTTGTTGTATTATTTTTCTAAACACAATTATGAATAAATTTGTAATCCCTGTACCTCACACTGCACCCTTCCCTGTATGGCCCACAGAGTGTCAAAGTTATTCCTAAATATTGCTTTTATTTCTTCGGAAATTGTATTTGAACACCTTTTTGTACGGATTAATATTTTAATGACATTACTTTTATCTCAATTAATCCAGATTACGAAGAAGCTAGCCAAGAGCTTTACCAACTTGACTCTGAGTCTTTCTATCTACCTTTGAGCGGTGGACAAGACACCGCCATGCCTCAAAAGCCCTTTGAATTCCGCCCCAAAACAGCGCCCCCCACCGACCAGATGCGCATACCTGTAAATAACTCAATACCTCAACGTCCTGCCACTGGGCTAGATCTAGAGCAGGTCGCTGATGAGGAAGATATACCGGCGTTTGTGGCAATGTTGAAAGAAGATCAAAGATTTATGACAAAGGAATCAGAGCCGAAAGATGAGGGGCTTTCAAAATATGAAGCATATGATAATAGACCTATTAAACCATTAAGCAATAAGAGTAAATCAATTGCGAGTAATTTACCCCAGATTCCTAAACCAAGAACTGCTTTCAGTCCGGAACGACGGGGTAACAAGCGATCCACATCACCGACAAAGAAACAGCCGTTTGAGACTAAAAAACATGAATTTGTGGACAAAAAACAGTCGGAAAGTAAAAGATCACCCGCTGAAGCTAGAGCGGAGGATGAGGTTTTTAACAGCTCAGAAGTGCAGACTATCAGGGCAATCGCTAATTCAAGGCGTGGAAGGAGGGCCCATAGCGTAGGACAACAGGATGAAGCCCGGGTGGAGGCGGAGCTTGTGGAATATCAGAATAGGAAGTTGCGTGCTCGTCAAGCGGCGGAAGATAGGAATGCCGCAGCATTGTCAACGAGATGGGATAGCGGTAGCCATCGCAGAGATTATAGCGATAGAGACGACAGGCCTCTGCCAACCAAAGCGCATTTATTTGGCCTTGGAAAAAGGTATGTGTGTAAACAGCTCTCTAGACTGTAGAAAGTGTCCATAGGCCAAAAATAAACGTTGTTTTGTTGTCCTTCAACACCCGTTTCTTTTTTGGGCTGTTCAAAACTATGTGCTCTGATTTTCAGTATTTCATAATACAATTAATTAAAATGTTGTCATCCTTAGTCTTAACAGATGATCGCGTCAACATTAGTCACCCCACATATAGTTTTATAGTATTTGAACACGGAAATGCGCTTGTATAAATGCCACAGATGCGCAGCATGCAAGTAAACCAGCATGCGATCATCCCTCTCATTTGCATAATGAGTCAGTTTCTAGATAAACAATTTGTGTGACGACATGATTGTTCAATCAGACTGATTAATTTGTTATGTTGAGAATTCGTCAATGCTGTAACATTTTATTTTTGAATAATATATTTAGAACTAAAAATTATAACGTGTCATGAAATGATAGTTATGAATTAGAAATAGGCATAAATTGTTTGTAACTGAAGAAACTAAACATTTTTCTTTTGGAGATTGAAATGTTCCTTGGGTCTACACCTCTCCTGCAGTTTCTTGGTTTCAAAGTGGAGAAAAAGATGTTTATATTCTCCAAAGTAACCTTAAATGGCTAACCTGAAACATAGCCATACTTTAATTGTATTACTATATTTAGCGTCAAAATACTATGGACATAATTCTAACAATGCGTACGTGCATACATGGGTGCGAGCGTAAACCCAGAATTGCGTACTGGGTGATTTCAAAAATGACCACGCGTCCAGATTGGTAACATGATTTGATAAATTGTTCCAAAGTTCAGCAGAAGCATCTTGAAAAGAGCGGCGACCATATGAAGTAGAAGGTGAAGAAACATGTGCAAGAATATATTTTGAGCCAGAACAAAGATTGCGTGTGGGCTTGTATTGTTGAATAAGATCCTGCAGATACACAGGTGCTAGCTCGAGTACATTTAAAACTTATCAGAAGAATCTTGTACATAATGCAAGATAATTTGTTTACGTGAGCACCAGAATTACTGAGCGCTAATGTATTACTACAATTCTTTGTTGAGAGTATTAAACTGAGGGTCTCAAATAGTAAATATCATAAATAAAAATAAGTATATTTATCTTATCTTACATAGTTATGACATCCCTAAAGTTCAACCCAGCAAACGTGAGATGGATGCAGCTACTCGCATCCAGGCTACCTGGAAGGGCTATAGAGCAAGGACCTACAACAGCAAAGTCATCAATGCACGCAATAATATTAGATCACAGAGAGTGGAACAACATATCAAATATCTCAACACAGAATTAGACAGGTAGGATACTGGGAAGGGGTAAGGGCAGGGTAGGGGTTTAAGGAAGATAAAAGGAGGGGTCAACCTATCAACCATGATATAGAGGCTACTACTCGCATCCAGGCTGCCTGGAAGGGGTACAGAGCAAGGACCTACAACAGCAAAGTCATCAATGCACGCAATAATATTAGATCACAGAGAGTGGAACAACATATCAAATATCTTAACACAGAATTAGACAGGTAGGATAGGAAGGGGTAAGGGCAGGGTAGGGGTTTAAGGAAGATAAAAGGAGGGGCCAACCTATCAACCATGATAAGGAGGCTGCTACTCGCATCCAGGCTACCTGGAAGGGGTACAGAGCAAGGACCTACAACAGCAAAGTCATCAATGCACGCAATAATATTAGATCACAGAGAGTGGAACAACATATCAAATATCTTAACACAGAATTGGACAGGTAGGATAGGAAGGGGTGAGGGCAGGGTAGGGGTTTAAGGAAGATAAAAGGAGGGGTCAACCTACCAACCATGATATGGAGGCTGCTATTCGCATCCAGGCTGCCTGGAAGGGGTATAGAGCAAGGACCTACAACAGCAAAGTCATCAATGCACGTAATGATATTAGATCACAGAGAGTGGAACAACATATCAAATATCTTAACACAGAATTGGACAGGTAGGATAGGCTACGGTAGAGGGGTGGGTTTAAGATGATGAGGGGGGGGGGGGGGGGACTTTAGGGATAGGGCAAGGGATGAAAAGTCACCATTGCTTGCAGTAAAATAAGGTAACAAATAGTAATCAAATGTCTCAACAAATACTGAATTAGACTGATAAGATCCTGGAAGAGTAAATGTTCAAAGTGATAAATACGAGGGTCATTCAATAAGTTCTACCTCATACCTCATAACTTTGCTATTATACAAGCCAGTCGTATGAAATATTCCACAATTGAAGCTTTGAATCTCAGCTACAAAATCATAATAGATTGGGCTGAATACTCATTGTACTTTTCTGGATCAAAACCAAACTTCCATTTAGTGCGACGGAAACGGGTAAAAATCAGCCAAATGACTCCTAAGTGCTATTTATTTGGCCAATTCTAGGAGACAAAATGTACCTATCGGTCAATTACAATCGTTCTAAGTTACAAATATCTCTTGAACAGACTTTAAACAATACAGGTGACTGATTTCTTGGCGGAAAATGCCCTCTAATTAGCCAGAACCAGACCAGGACAATCATCATTTTTAACCCTATCCTAGAGAACCGCTGCAAAAGTCATATTTGCTTTTCATAGGAACTAAGAGATCTTCATTATACAGGACTAAATGGATATATATCAAGTCCCTCGAACATATATTTTTCTATCACTGACTACCTAATTAACTATTCTAAACTTTGCATATAAGAAAAACTGATAAAGCTACTATCATGTTAAGACTTAACATTCGAGGCATCACTGTGGCTTGACTTGTGACAACGAACATTTGACTGAATATCAGTATTCCAGTATGCTAAGGGTATGCCAATATATTCGAGTTGATATTATACATTTGCAAGCTACAAAGGTTAATATTGCCTACAATCTGATTTATACATGATAGTATTAGCATTATATTCAGAAATCATCCATTGTTTTCTATTTTCAGTATTTAAATCGGGCGGTTATACCTAATCATACAATACGGAGAGAAAACGAAAAAACATGTATTTATCTTTGGGGTAATTTTCTGTGTCCGTTGTCCAAAATCTCTCCCTGGCTTTGATTGCATCATGACAAAAGTGAAATAGGTATCAATTAGCATTTACTATAAATGTGTAGCTATGATTCAGAGCTATAATCATGACAAATGTTATGAGGCTGACATTCATATTAGCGATGTTATGAGTGAGGAGGTAGAACTTATTGAATGACCCTCGTACATGCAATAATGATAGGTCATGAATTGGAACACTATCAAATATCCCAACAAGGAATGTTACCAAATTATTCTAATATATCATAAAGATAAAGTCATTGACTGTAGAATGTTTAGGTCTCAGTAGCGTAGTCAGAAGGGGGGTTCCCCCAATATGCGAGTTGTTTCTGTCAAGGTTGGCAATGTCGGTTGAGATTGGCACTGTCGGTTATCTCTGCAGTTCTCAAAAGTTGACTTTCTGGAAAAGTCCTTGTCGGTTCACTTTCATTTTTTGTCGTCCCCCCCCCCAATATGAAAAACGCCACTCTCTCTAGACTCTACCCATATATACAGATGACCAAATGTGTGTATCATTCCTATACAATATTTGTGTTGTATTATTTTGCCTTGTTTTAAACTAGATTTGTGTTGACTCTTTTTTCTGATACATCCCTGAAATGCAGGACAAGACAGATGTATGAACAAGAGAAACATCTTCGGACATTACAGATGGAAGCACTGAAACTCTTATGGAATCAGGTACATATTAAATGGCCAAAATACCCGACTTTAAAGGCATTTGATTAATATATAGTTCAATAACTACAGCACTCACAAAATTCAAAATATCAAATCAAAAATTTCCTTGAGTCCCCCCTTAAGCATCACGGTAGACCATTATCTGTTATTCTGCTCTAGGTAGATGTAGTACCATACATCATCTTTGGTAAAGGGCTCAGCATACTCCACAATGCTCCAACTCTTTCACGCTCTCACATACTGTAAAAGTAGAATTTGTGCGCGTGTACATTTTTACCTTTCGAACATTTTGATCAAGTTTGCTTGTTTTTATTTTCGCCATTATGAGCTTCCTTACATAGACCTACATTGAAAAGGAATATATTTGCACATTTTTATTTTCGCGCTTGCTGATCTTAGCGCGAAAAGCCCGAAAATCAATGTAGCGTGAACATTTCCCCTTTTACAGTATAGTGTTTGACACAACACACTGGTTCAATTCCCTGTCATCATTACGCAATAGAAACACAGAGTTGGTCCCAATATGACACATGTTATTGGTGGCAAGTGCTACCACTCAGTGATCGAGCGTTGTGGTGGAGTATGCTGAGCCCGTAATTATCCTAACCCATAAGTGCCAGCTTCCCAGTTTAGAAGATAAATTGTAGCAATTTGCTTTCCAAAACAAATAGGAGTTCATCGAGAATTACAACTCACAATCGATAAGCATGGATGCCAAAGATTAAAAACCTCATATCTCTGGTATATAAAATCACATTGTTTCAGAAGAGAATAC
This sequence comes from Ophiura sarsii, assembly GCA_035610835.1. Lineage (NCBI taxonomy): Eukaryota > Metazoa > Echinodermata > Ophiuroidea > Amphilepidida > Ophiuridae > Ophiura > Ophiura sarsii. Next base: position 4,195,262 of record CM069455.1, read on the forward strand.
ACCTATTACTATATAGAGAATTACAACTCACAATCGATAAGCATGGATGCCAAAGATTAAAAACCTCATATCTCTGGTATATAAAATCACATTGTTTCAGAAGAGAATACACCTATTACTAAAGTTTAATTAGTTCCAAATTAGCGAGAAATATTTGTTTCTTATATCTCTGCGCGCAAAAGTAATACATGCGTACGTGCGTGATTAAGGCCACACACTTACGGCATTGGCTGCATGCATGACGCATATGATGCACAGTGCGCTTGTTGCTGTTATGCGCGCCAGCATCCTACTATATTCATTCGCTGCTGTAAGGAGGCTTTGCCGATTTGGAACTGATCCAACTATAATTTTCTGGGTACTAAATGGAACCCGTAGGAAGTTAATGTACAATAATAGCACAATCTGAAAATGTAGTAACTTCACATACAATAGCACACTTTGGCCCTATTGATTTACTTTCCTTCAAATCTGTTCTTCAGGACTAGGGAATATCTTGATTGAGATATTGTGCCTATATGACACGTGTAGCAGTTGGCAAGCACTACCACTCAGCGATCGAGCGTTGTGGAGTATGCTGAGCCCTTAGCTATCCTAACCCATAAGTGCTCATTTCTCATACCAATGCATGCGGGCTTCTCTAAACCTTCTTCTTTGTTTAGCCTTAGCAAGATGAATCAAAATCTTTGTGTTATTATCATTTGAAATGTATTCTCCAGGTGAGAACCCTTCATGAATGGAAACAAGACGTGGAAGACAAACAACTAATGTCAACACATCACAACGAAGTAGAGAAGAGAAATGTAGCAACATCACCTGTCAGTAGTCCTCGTGCTTCATTTGACTTCTCTATGCAGAGAGAGACTCAATTGGAAAAGACTTGCGATGGATTGCAAACCCAGGTATGGACATAGTGAAATAAGACCTAATGGGAGGGGTGGGACGGGGCTGTTTAAGGCAAGTAGAGGGTGCTCATCATTGCAACCATGTGGTGACAAGGAATGTTGCAGCATCACCCATCAGTTACCATGCTTCATTTGACTTCTATATGCAGAGAGAAACTCAACTGGAAAAGACTTGCGTGGGATTGCAAACGCAGGTAGGGACATAGTGAAATAAGACTAAATGGGAGGGGAGGGATGGGGCTGTTTAAGGCTAGTAGAGGGTGCTCATCATTGCAACAATGAAGAGCCAAGGAATGTAGCATCACCTGTCAGTAGTCCTCATGCTTCATTTGACTTAATTCTCTATGCAGAGAGAGACTTAACTGGAGAAGACTTGCGTGGGATTGCAAAGCTAGGTAGGGACATAGTGAGTTACATAAGGTGGGTAAGACGAATGGATTTCACATTGCATACTCATGTTTGCATAGTGTCAACCGGGGTCAAGACTGTGTATTTTTCAGGTCTTTGTTAATTAGATTCAAGCCGGTTTGTCTGAGTCTTTATATTATTTATTCATTCATTCACTTACTTGGCTTGCATGATCATTTGCTCGATCCTCGCGTGAATTTAATTGAGTTTTCTAGTCATAGATTCTGCTAGAATCATGCATATAGACCAATATAATAGTTAATATTTGCTAAATGTATTTCGGCTGCTTCAAATTCTCAACAAAGACATTGTATACATTAGTGCTCATTCATCTGGTGCCCATAATGTAAACACAGCCTCTGTGGTCTAGTGGGTAATGCTTCCCCGAGATAGCGAGTTAGAGACAGTGTATTTAAAGGTCTTCGTTAATAAAACCAGGCAGAGACTAGAAATGTTGCAGCACTGTATACAAACTCCTAACACACAGTGATCAAATTAAGTGGTAATCCAGGCTCCCTGAAGCCTCAAAATGCTGGCGGATAACCTAAATTACAGTTCATATATGTAATACAATTGTAAACATATACAAATCCCAGTTTTTATCATAATTGAGGGCGCATCCTCCAACATATCTCTTCATGCTTCATTAACATGAAAACTGCCTTACAGTAACACTCATTTACCAACTGCTTTACACTCATTATTCACTATTAGGTTAGCCAAATGCAATCATCTTTGGATCATTTAACCAGTCTCATTACATCAGGGTATCTATCTGCTAGTCACTCATCATCAACACCATCACCAGGAAACTCATTCACTTCATCTTCAGTCAGGAAAAGTAGGGTAAGTCACTGAAATTAAGGCTAAACAAAGAAGAATGTTTGTCTCAGAAGCCAGCCTGCATTGGTATGTGAAATGAGCTACGGCGCGTAGGTCTATGCGCTGAGGCCTAAAAAAACATTATTTATTTTTATTTATTTATTTTAATTTTATTATATATATATATACTTTTTTTTTTTTAGAAAAAAAGTTTAAAAAAAGTTCTCTGAAGCTTGGATTAGCAAAAATAAATAAAAATTGCATACCTACCTCATAGCCTATTTTCTAAAAAAAAAATCAAAAAATAAATAAATCGCACAGCACTTCGCTTATTTGCAAAATGTTTCTGAGAGAGACTATCTTCTTTGTTTGGCCTAATAGGTAATTTCACAATGAGGCCAACAAAAATCATTGTTTGATTGTCCTCGTCCACCCGACCTTGGAAATCATTCCGACCCTAAATCTTTTTTCTTTTTTTTTCTCCTCAAATATTTCAATTTATTTGATACATTTTAGTCGAAAAGCACCATCTATTCCTTCAATTTTGTTTGTTTGTTAAGTGTTTAGAAAGTAAACTCGTCAAAATCATACAGAATTGTTGTCGTCTGCCCGACCGTGGAAATCATTCCGACCTAAATTGTTTTTCTTTTTTTCCCCCTCAAATATTTCAATTTATTTGACACATTTTAGTCGAAAAGCACACATCTATTCCTTCAATTTTGTTTGTTTGTTAAGTGTTTAGAAAGTAAACTCGTCAAAATCATACAGAATTTTTGTTTAGTTCTGGGGTGTGTCGGTGTGTGTGTTACCAATATTATATGGCTTGACTAACTGTTGGCTTCACTGTCGAAACGAGAAGCAAACCTTTACCACATTCCGTGATACCCTCAATTAGCGTATTACTCATTTTTTATTATTTAAACAACAATTTTCACTAAATATTTATTGGTAAATTCCTCAAAATGGGTCTTATTTATGCTAATGTGACGATTATGTATCATTATTATAGTTATGCGAAGGAAAATTACGAAAAGTAAGTGCTTATAATTATGGGTATTTGATGAATACGTTACGGAAAAGATTACCATGTTTTGACCCTTGACTTCATATCTCGATCAGACTAGCTAAAGTATGAATGGCCGTGATTGGTGGAATCACGCATAATATTACAAATACAACCAATGACGAACACGCTTTTGAAGATTCATATTGATTATTATTGATGACGTCGGTATGTTCGGAAGATAATTGTAAACACTATTCGCTAGTCGCGGCGAGGGAAATTGTTATTTTTTATTTTCTCTCTCTCTTTCAAGCCTTTTAGGATGTTTTCAACAGTATTTTAGAAGTATGACATATGTTCGTTGGAGGCAGTAGACTGGCTCTAAAAACTATATTTTTTTGATTTTAATAGGATCTGAAACTTGAACATGTTATAAGCCTACACAAACTCGTTTGGTTACCGCAACAAGTACATCTCATTTTACTTTTGGTACCTGAAAAAAGGGCAAGAGAAAAAACACCAACCTTTTCCTGACCGACCGACCGACCAAACCTCTGAAAGTAATCCATGGACAATCAAACAATTTATTTTTATTGGCCTGAGCTTAGGATCAATCTTCTGAGCCGACGATTCAGGAGTTGAACTCTAAACCTTGTGTTCACAAGACTTCTATTGTATGAGTTACAGATTTTTTCGTAATACACATAGCCTATGGCCTACCCTACCTTTTTTGTAGGATGAAGATTGTTACATCGGCACCAACAGCCTAGTTGGTCTGACATTCGCTTTGGGACAGAAAGGTACTGGGTTTGAATCCCAGTATCATCTATTTTATGTCAAACCAATTTGCTTTCTATTCATTTTTTTTCTAAATGGGGACAAAGTTTCTGTAACTGTAATCAAAACAAATAATTGTCAATCGGAGTGTCGTGATCAGAGCGCTCGCGTTTATCCATAGGTCTGCGACGCATTGCATTCCAACAGGTGAACAACGAGAGGGAATGATTTGAAATGATCGACAATTATTTGTTTTGATCATAGGCTGACTTGTGATAGCTTACTTATAAGTAACACGGTTTATTTCAGTCTTGATCACATCTGAATCTCACATTGACCTATATACTACTAGGGTGTTGTAACGTAATAATCTATAAAACCATTCTTTATTCGAAAGTGTCAAATATTCATTCAAAGGTCCCTTTTTTATATGCTTTTTTAAACAATAAATAAAGTGGAACAAACCCAAATGTAGAAAAAAATTAGTTTTGATTATTATAAAAAGAATTTGATGTGTCAGTATGTAATTGATATCCAAACTCCGTTCTCAATATAGATATTATTTATGCAAACTTTTAACCCCACAGCCAACTTCACCGACCAAATCCAGAAGTAGCCCACAGAACAGCACCACCGTTAGCCCTAGGACAGCAACCGGTCTCACCGCTCCTAGAAATCTCAGTATTCATGTCCGCTCTGACACAAGCATCAGTCTTAGTTGGTTGCCAGCGCGGCTAATCAACGACAAGAACGAGCCAATCCCGGGGCAGGTGAAGTTGTATCGTCTGTCGATTAGCGTTGGAGGGCGCCAGCGTGACGTGATGGAGGTGCCGCATACGCAGGCAGTGCTGGGCGGTTTGACTCCAGGATTGTATAAGTAAGTGATTATATGTGACCCACATGCGTAAGCCATGCGTAAATGAGGCACAATATGGCAGTAGCTAATTTGAGTTAGAGCACGAATGTGGGACATCATCATATAAGTGTGGGAGGGCACCAATGGGACGTGATGGAGGTACCGCATACGCAGGCAGTGCTGGGCGGTTTGACTCCAGGATTGTATAAGTAAGTGATTATATGTGACCCACATGCGTAAGCCATGCGTAAATGAGGCACAATATGGCAGTAGCTAATTTGAGTTAGAGCACGAATGTGGGACATCATCATATAAGTGTGGGAGGGCACCAATGGGACGTGATGGAGGTACCGCATACGCAGGCGGTGCTGGGTGGTTTGACTCCAGGATTGTATAAGTAAGTGATTATATGTGACCCACATGCGTAAGCCATGCGTAAATGAGGCACAATATGGCAGTAGCTAATTTGAGTTAGAGCACGAATGTGGGACATCATCATATAAGTGTGGGAGGGCACCAATGGGACGTGATGGAGGTACCGCATACGCAGGCGGTGCTGGGTGGTTTGACTCCAGGATTGTATAAGTAAGTGATTATATGTGACCCACATGCGTAAGCCATGCGTAAATGAGGCACAATATGGCAGTAGCTAATTTGAGTTAGAGCACGAATGTGGGACATCATCATATAAGTGTGGGAGGGCACCAATGGGACGTGATGGAGGTACCGCATACGCAGGCAGTGCTGGGCGGTTTGACTCCAGGATTGTATAAGTAAGTGATTATATGTGACCCACATGCGTAAGCCATGCGTAAATGAGGCACAATATGGCAGTAGCTAATTTGAGTTAGAGCACGAATGTGGGACATCATCATATAAGTGTGGGAGGGCACCAATGGGACGTGATGGAGGTACCGCATACGCAGGCGGTGCTGGGTGGTTTGACTCCAGGATTGTATAAGTAAGTGATTATATGTGACCCACATGCGTAAGCCATGCGTAAATGAGGCACAATATGGCAGTAGCTAATTTGAGTTAGAGCACGAATGTGGGACATCATCATATAAGTGTGGGAGGGCACCAATGGGACGTGATGGAGGTACCGCATACGCAGGCGGTGCTGGGTGGTTTGACTCCAGGATTGTATAAGTAAGTGATTATATGTGACCCACATGCGTAAGCCATGCGTAAATGAGGCACAATATGGCAGTAGCTAATTTGAGTTAGAGCACGAATGTGGGACATCATCATATAAGTGTGGGAGGGCACCAATGGGACGTGATGGAGGTACCGCATACGCAGGCGGTGCTGGGTGGTTTGACTCCAGGATTGTATAAGTAAGTGATTATATGTGACCCACATGCGTAAGCCATGCGTAAATGAGGCACAATATGGCAGTAGCTAATTTGAGTTAGAGCACGAATGTGGGACATCATCATATAAGTGTGGGAGGGCACCAATGGGACGTGATGGAGGTACCGCATACGCAGGCGGTGCTGGGTGGTTTGACTCCAGGATTGTATAAGTAAGTGATTATATGTGACCCACATGCGTAAGCCATGCGTAAATGAGGCACAATATGGCAGTAGCTAATTTGAGTTAGAGCACGAATGTGGGACATCATCATATAAGTGTGGGAGGGCACCAATGGGACGTGATGGAGGTACCGCATACGCAGGCAGTGCTGGGCGGTTTGACTCCAGGATTGTATAAGTAAGTGATTATATGTGACCCACATGCGTAAGCCATGCGTAAATGAGGCACAATATGGCAGTAGCTAATTTGAGTTAGAGCACGAATGTGGGACATCATCATATAAGTGTGGGAGGGCACCAATGGGACGTGATGGAGGTACCGCATACGCAGGCAGTGCTGGGCGGTTTGACTCCAGGATTGTATAAGTAAGTGATTATATGTGACCCACATGCGTAAGCCATGCGTAAATGAGGCACAATATGGCAGTAGCTAATTTGAGTTAGAGCACGAATGTGGGACATCATCATATAAGTGTGGGAGGGCACCAATGGGACGTGATGGAGGTGCCGCATACGCAGGCGGTGCTGGGTGGTTTGACTCCAGGATTGTATAAGTAAGTGATTATATGTGACCCACATGCGTAAATGAGGCACAATTTGAGTTAAGAGCTCAAATGGGGGGACATCATCATATTAAGTCAAATTCATAAAAAGTCTATATTCTGATCTTCGATACATCTTGCATTAACCAAAAAATATTCAAATTCATGAAAATAAGAAGTTAAACTACTAGTTGAGGTATCTAATTTTCATTTTCATTTACTCCATTGATAAACTTAAAATGTCCATAACTTGACAATTTGTTTTGGGTGTTTTGAGACAAAGTGATATTCAACCATCTGTGTCTTTAGTTAGGAAAGTCATATTGCATTGACTTTGTACCAAAATGTCCCTTAACATAATACATAATATCATGATATTATTAAATAACGCAATATTTTCCTCATTGTGCCACATTTACTTGTGTTGGGTCACATATTTGTATGAAATGTTGTCATAACAGTTCACTTCAAGCAGATAGTGAAAACATGAAGAAATTATAGGCGTGAGACATGTTCAGGTAAGGCTAAATTAAACAAATCTTTTGTCTCAAAGCTCTTCAGTTTTTCAAAACCTAATGCGGAATGCGTTTTTTTAAAAAGTTTTTTAAAGTTTATTATAAATATAAAATATTGAAATCCGTCACGGTGTAAAAGTGACCTTTTGTATTTAAAATGATTTGATCCAAGAAAAAATGATAAATCGGTGAAACTTTAGGATTTTTTAAAAAAAAAACAACAACTTTTATTCTTCTTCTAACGGGCATCAATTAACTAAAGCGCGTGGGACGGGAGCTTTGAGACAAAAGACTTTTTAATATAGCCTAAACACTCTCTGATGTTGTATTACCAGTTTAATGGAAGCTTCCAGACCGTCAGACCATCTCCAACAAGCTACAATGTAAACACAAATATACAATTTGGCTTTCATTCGAAAGAAGAATTTTAAAAATCAATCATTTCGTTATCATGTTACACTAACTTGAGTAAAGCCCCAAAAATCTGAAGCAAATCTACGGAATGGTCAAATTATCAAGCCATTCCTAAAAGTATTCTAATGGGGTTTACCTCCTGAATCAGTAGATATACCTCCTTTTACTTCTCCTTCTTGATTTCAGGCTTTTTATTACTCATAATTACACAGATCTATTTATTTCCAGTCATTTGAAAATATTGTATCCAATATTCATGTGCCTTTTCAGTTTTTTCGCGAGTTTCATTGATCAGCATCTCTGAATCAGGCAACCGACTATACTATCGGTTATTGCCATTCCGTGGATTGGCTTTAAAATACCGGGTTCCACTCAAATGGTTGCAACTTTATGACGCAATGTTCGAATTCAAAATTTCTTTTTTTGAATGTAAGCCAAATACGTGTTCTTTGTAACACTATATTTGGTTTTGAATATGCAGGCTTAATAATTCTGTGGCGCTTTTGCCAAAAAAATGCCCGTTCTTTCTGACTCACCCTGTACAGTGATGCTGCATCAATATAATGCTGGTTCCTTGCATCAAAACCATCGATTAATTTATGATGTTATTGGTATTGTACACATAATTAATAAGATGGAAGAAACACTCTTAAATGTTCACTTACCTGTATTATGAAGTGTGTTTTGTGTTTCAAATTTAATAACAAAATGAAGTTCTTGCAAAATTTGTTGGAGGGATATTCAAATGTGAAAATTGAATGTGTGCAGTGGCAATTGAATTTCACTATATGCCTCATGGACAAACATGTAACATTGGGTACCAAAGTAAAAAGGTTCATCAAAGACAAACGGTCAATTCCATTGGCTTCATTTTTTAACACAAAGTTGCGAGCAAAATCTGTTATTCTTAGAATTAAAAGGTTTTAAAACAAAATGGCTTCTTTTAACTTTTGCAGTTATTTACTTTCTCTGATTATTATAACTTCCATTGTATTAAAAAGTCTGTTATTTCATAGTTTAATCAGTTCCAAATTGGCGAATATTTGGTTATTATCTCCCCATGTGCAAAAATCCAAGATTACTCGCGCGATTATGGCCACAAGCACGCAGTTTATGACATACGTCATGCATTTGATACACAGTGCGCTTGTTGCCTTCATGCAAGTGCGATGTTGCCTTCATGCACACCTGTGTCCTTCTGTATTCATTCGCCGCTGTAATGAGGCTTCGCCAATGTGGAACTGATCAAACTATATAGAACCTTCATTATTACTTAATCTTAATTCTTGTTGCATATTTCAGATTCTCTGTTCGTGGTGCAAATAAGGTCGGTGAATCCTCCCCATCTAATATAGTCAAGATCCGGTTGCCCAGGCCTTCCAACAAGCACAAAGGAGCTGATGGACGCCCAGAATCAGTTGCCAAGGAGATCAAGCAAACGGTTGACTCTGAGGCGAAGCAGGACCATTCTGATGATGTTGACTCTGAGGTTTCATCGCGCTGCGAGTCGTTAGCTGATATTTCAGGGACAACGGATGTTGATTCATCAGTGGAGAAAACAGAGGGAAATGATGTCACTACAAAGGATTCAAGTATTGATGTTTATCATACTTCGTCAGAGGAAGAGTTAGAAGGTGCAGCGGCGCAGGATGTGGCGCGTGAAATGAGCACCGCGATAGTGGAGGCCGCCATCGAGAATGCTCTTGAAATCGCCGACGGAAACGAACAAGAAGGAGAAGATGAGGTAGAGCAAACAAACAACTCAAATCTGAACAATTCTGAACAAACTCGTGATGACACGACCATTGTTGGTGAGGGTGACGCAAGTGCAATAGCTGTATCCGAACATTCCAGATCTTCCTCTCCGCCCGTAGATCCCAAGATAATGACGGATGATGCTGCCATGACCGGTGAGAGTGATGTTTGTGGTGAGCCAAGTGGCGATGATTCTTTGTGTGATGATGTTGCTGTGGTAATACCAGTAGGTAGTGATTCATGTTATGGTGGTGGTGGTGGTGGTGGTGTTGCCGTGTTAACAAATAACAATGACAATGTTGATCAAAATGCAGTGTTGCCAAATGTCTGCACTAGTGTTGTATCTCCTTTACAGCTTACAGTTGCGGGAAAAGGTGACGAACAAGCGCCATCTATTGAGGACAAGGAGAAAGGACCCAAGACAGAAGATAAATCTCTTTGTACCAAGAACAGGTCGTCATCTACGGAAGAGGGAGGATGGACATTTTTGCCCAAGGTTTCAGATTCAGACTTGGAAATGGATGCTACATCTCAATCTCTTCCAATCCAATCGACACCAAGACCCCTCGGTCTGCCACTAGATGGCGCTGCTCAGATTAGCACAGTAGTGGACAATCCATTCGAAGGCGCCAATGATATGTTAAAAGCTCTTTCTGCTGCTGATAAACCAGCAACCCCTGGATCACCCTCTGGTAGTCCTAAACTGAAAGAGAGGTACCCTGGTATGGTGCATACTCCTGGGTCTCCTCGACCAGCGATACCATCAGCTCCACCGATTGTTCCAGAAAAGATCCCCGAACAGCCCCCGCCTAAGAAACAGGCTGTTGAAAAGCAGTCGACACGGAGCAAACCAAGGATCGGAAAACTTGCAGCAAACTTCTTTGGTAAGTCTTCCAACAAAGCAGCAAAGCAAACCCAGAAAGCGGCGGACAGTAAAGCTTCCCGGAAGCAAAATCGAGATGCACCGTACCCCAGAGATGTGAAGTCTAAGAAAGGGAAGGAAAAGGTCTCTAAGCATGCATCAACTAGTTCATTAGGCGGTGGTAAAAATAAGGGCAAGACTTTGTCTTTGGAGAAGGGTGGCAGTCTGAAGTCTCTTAGTTCCTCCTCCTCTTCGATAGACGGTGGTAGCCCAAAGAAAGTGGAGAGAAAACCGTCCATTGGTCCCATCGAAGAGAAGAAGGCGGCAGAACCGATATTTGACAAATGTCCAGATGTTAAAGTAATGCCAAATGTGCAATCGGAGTCACGCATCCTGCCAACTGGATGTGAAGGCGCTGACATACTCCCAACAGATGCAAATGCCAATCTTGCTTGTGAAGCTGGTCCTCTGGTAGCAGGCAAACATTTCAATGGCGGTGAAGATCACCCTTCCACTGAAGCTTCGGAAAAGGAACGGTCAAAAATGGAAAACGAAAATGTGTCAAAAAACAACCACATAGAGGAACAGAACATTGCCAGCGATGACCCCTCTCAGGGTAGCGGCAAGAGCCGCTTACCTCGGATGCAGAGTGGTATACCCGAACCCAAAGCCAAGGCAGCACTGATCCGGAAGAGTCCACAAGGAGACGGGGGTGGTGGCGGTCATAAGTCTAAGGATCAGGTAAGCCTGAGGGACTGCCTGCAGCATGGGAATGGTTCATACTTTTTGGCATATTAAACATATACAATCTACATGCATGACTACTTGGATTGAGGAGTCCCCTATCTCATGCATATGTATTAACCACTTGTATACATCACCATGATGATGAATTATGCATATTCATGAAAACCAGAATGTGTAGGTATGTGTGTACCATTTGCATCACATTTCTTACATATACATCTATACAATCTCATGCATATTCATTACCGTCTGATAAGAAGTGATACATATTCATGATAGTACCTGGATTCGGTAGACTATTCAGCCATATATATGCATGACATCATGGATTGGAGGATTTCATCTGTATCTCATTATATATGCATGCCTGTCCTGCATGGATTGATGTTGTGTGGTGTTTTTGTGTACATCGTGTCTGCACCTCATTGTTTTCATTCCACCAATTTCACTGTTCTTTGTTAACTGTTGTCAAACCCTGGTGGGCGAATTAACTGTTGTATACTACAATCAACACTGACTATTCATGAGGATAAAGTTCATAATCAGATTTTATCACATTCTTAACAGCTAAGAAAGTTTGAACCATCTCATTTAGAAAGCCGCAACATTTATGCGAACCAGAATATAACAATCGTAGGAGGAGCTTAGCACATCCATCTCGGCGCTGTGCGTGGTAATGATAGTTTTGACTCGTATATGCACTTCTGGAGTGCGCCTTATACGGCACCACTCATGCGTGGTCTTGCATCGCAATATGCTGTTGCATGACATACCTATAATACCCACAGGATTGAAATGTTTGTGGGTTATTCCATTCAAACAGAGTTAAAAGTTGGCAAATGTTGACAAAGAAAGGTAATTAAAGGATAAATAAAGCTCTGTAAAATGTTTATTAATACAGCCAAATCAGTTCAAGAATGAGAATCAAGGTATTAATTTTAGACCTTAACTATGATTTGAGCCTTTTGCCTGTCGTAAATGCATTCGGTAGTATTAATTTTTTTGCCCAGAACACGTCATTGCACTTAAAATAATACAACCGCCCGTATTTATGTCAGACAATATATAACACAGTTACGTAAACAAATACTAATTCTTTAATAAAATACCAAAGAGGAAAAACTGGGCACTGCGTTATGATGGTCTTCTCTAGGGAAAAACTTAATTATAATCAATAAGTTCATTAGTTGTTTGTACAAGATGCTTTTCATATATATAATAATAGCAGACAAAATCATGGTTTTGGAAATAAACTACCCTGTTTTAACCAAAGACCATTGATCTTTTTAACATTTCCCATAATGCATACAGGCTTTGAGGGTACTTAACTAATACCATTTCAAGGTACACATCCTGATCCAGAATCAATTACTGTATAAAAAAAAAATTCGCTTGGCCAATTTAAACTGTTCTACATGTTTTTAAATTCATGATTTGCCGCTTCATCACATCAAACCTATAAGCAAAAGAAATATATTTGTGTGCAATCAAACCCTTCGAGCGTGAAAAGCATGTAAATAAATGTAGCTTTCACAGTACTTCGTTTATAGTGTAAGCAAATTGGTCTTGGCAAAAATGGATTTTCCATAACAACAGAATATTGGGGTTGGTAGGAGATTGTTATTCAAAATTTAGTAAAGACGGAACAATATGATGGTGATCAGTCACAGGTTACTTATGAAATAACACCTTTAAATTAAAGGTTCAAAATGTATATACAAATGTTCAAAAATGTATATATTTATATATTTATTTATTGAATTAGTTGAAATAATAATAGTCAGTATTGTCAAATTGTAACTTCCTAGTGTGTGATATCGTCTGTCTTTTTGTTTTCTAAAACATACCAACTCTACCGGTACCGGGTGGTTCAAAAAAAAGTTGACCCAAGTTCAAAGTAATTTTTCAACCACATTTAAAGGTTCAGAGAATTTGTGTTTACTTTGTATCAATCAGCAGTAAGTTTTGAAATCATCCTGTAAAGATGGCACGTTTAGCTTGTTTGGTTCTTCAGTTATAGTTTATTAAAGAAAACATGTACACAACTGACTTGTCCACTGGAGCGACATTTAAACAAAACAGCATGCTCTAGTTTCAGAATTGAAAAGCCCGCCCTGACAAAGTATCCCAATCTCTATGCTTATGTGCCATTCACAATCCACAAAGAAACGTATAGGTAGGTAATGTCAAGCACCAGACAGATGTTTCAGATGTCTCCTTTTTTCTTTTTCTCCTATTTTTACAATTTGTGACCAATCGTGTGCAAGTCCACTTTGTGCATTCCATCTCTATTAAAGGACGCTCCCGTGGCCAAGGCAGTTTTGTGCATGCTTTCTGTAATGAACCATATCTGAAGAACCAACCAAGATAAATGTACCATTTTATCAGGATAATTTCAAAACTTACTGCATATTAAGAAATTCTCTGAAACTTTAAATGTGGTTGAAAAATTACCTTGAACTTAGGTCAACTTTTTTTTGAACCACCCGGTATTGTGTTAAGTACTAATTGCATTACTAACTGTAGCTATCTGTGTTTCCTCATCTCTTAGAGGCTTAAAGAAAATAACAAATCTTAAATGGTGGCAAGAATGGGTATTATGTAACTGTTTTCTCAAGAAGTATTGTTCGCAAAGTGTATGTGAGATGTGCTGTAGACCTAACCTTTACTTTTTCTTATTTAATGTTAACCTGTTATCTATCACAGCAGCCTGAGCATTTATCCCATAATTATACTACAAAATAAATAAAAGATTTTCTTTTGTAAACTATGATCGCTGCAGGAACTTGTATGTGACAAAAAAACAACTTACGATATAGGTTGGTTGAGGAATCAAACCCGAGATTCCTGGGTGGTAGCCCTAGAGCGTGCTATGTTACATTAGATTAATTGTTTTGGCAATGTTGTTGATAAAGATATATTTTGTATGGAGTTATTCAAGCATTACATTTCTTACGCATTGGTGATCCCCATAATTCTTATTATGATAATTGAGCGATTAGCATTTTAAACAATGGGAATTGTTCATTAGGACACCAGATTCTTGTGGGTGTTTTTTAATCTCTAATCGCTCCAGTATTACATGCGCTAGGGCTGTGAGAATTGAGCGCAAAATGTTGCAAGTTGTACGCTAGTTCCATGTTTAAAATGGTAACCGGCCAAAATATTATGCGATGTGGGAAGATAATCGAGGCTGCTGTGGTTATCTATACACATTTGAGAAATTAGTTTGAGCATGACACCATGGATTGTGTATTCATACATTACATGGTGTCAGCAATTCAACCTATTACCACCATCCCGTCGTCTGACGATTACCTTATTAGCATGAAACTCAGAGTAACAACTCCTTTTCCGGAAAGTCTATACTTTAAACTTTACATTTGTATCTATATATTCCCTCGTGAAATGATATCTAATGTTGTTCTGGTACCAGTTTCCTTGTTAAACTAAACTAATTATGTTTAGTTAAATCCAATTGAAGTATAAACTCACATTTCTTATCCCCAGTGAGTCAATTATCTTTAAATACACTGTCAGTGGAAGAATTTACATCCCACTCCATCTACCTCTCAAAACTTGTTCTTAGTACACTCGCAGAAACCCTGGGTATACTTCAATTGGATTCATAAAGCATCAGAATTACTTCATACTGTTCTTATACTCTGCAATTATATATATATTTACTGGACATATAACCCATCATTTATTTGTATCTATTTATTGGACGTATAACCTTTTATTTAGAATAGATCAGCATGATAGCTTACGTTTGGGATGGATGAATAGAGGGATATTATTATTAGAGTAGTTGACTATGTGAAGTTTGATTGATCTAGATATTGTTTATAGTTAGAGGAACAGAAAGGTTTTACATCTATTTACTGAATATATAACTCTTTCAGAAAATCTATTTAGTTTATAATAGATTAGCATGATTAGCTCAAATTTGAAAATACAAATGTTTAGTGAATAGTGATATTTGAGTAGTTGACTATTCAAAATCGGGAAATAACTGAAAAGGTGTGCAATGACAACATCCAAGGATGGGACATTTAAAAGGCAGAAAAACCCAATATATTAAAATAAGGGACCTTGTTCTTTCTCTTGCCTTAAATGTCCCATCATTGTATGTTGTCACCTTTTTAGTTATTTCCACATTTTACATTGTTGAATCCATTTGGATCAATCCTTGGTGCCCCCTGCTGGTACGGTTGGAACTGATTTTTCTGCCTTTACAGTATAGTTATAGGAACAGCATGAAGAGTGAGCTTATAATCATACAAATTGTAAAACCAATTGTGTAATGACTTCTTAATGGTGCTCTTTGCTTAGGCAAATGATTGAAACATGTCTATGACTTAAAGCCCGGCTGTTTGACTGTCCGATTTATAATTAAAATTATGGAATAAAAAAAGATTACACAGTGGCCCAGTTATGGTTTGACCTGATTTAGGCAGCGCTAATGAATACGAGTATACGGTGAAAATTTCAAGAAAATTGTAGGAGCCATTTTTAAATTATCGGCATTTTCTACTTTACACACATTTTACATGTAACTCTATGGGAAATGTGGCCGATGAGGGCGCTATTATAGTAAATAATAATATTCAAAGCTCTATTTCTCAGAAATGGCACCTACAAATGTTCTGAAATTTCTACAAAAGATGGCCAGCATATTCAGGTACTTAAATAAGTTAAACCAGAACCGGGCCAGCAAGTTACGGTGTTCTCAGAATAAATCGGACAAATTGTGTGGGATCAAACAGCCGCGAAAGTGCACAATTGCGCCATTTCTAGTTTAAGTTAGTGACTAGTTAGGGTACTTTCATGTTTAATTTGTTTCTTCTGAATGATGCTTGTTCCTAATTATATATCTGTACCATTGTCAAAATAGTGCTTAAATGTGCAAAACAACGGCATTGGTAATTTATTTTAATGATTATTTTCACAAATTTCTTTCCCCGTTATGCTTCCCTTGAATAACATCAAATGGACTAGGATGAAAAACGAGCATCCTTTATACAAGCCTAAAGGTAATGTTCTTAAACATCTTATTTGCTGGTTTGTTAATGTTACTATTCACAATGTGTTTGGTTTAATGTAGTGATGAACTTCTTGTGGTTGTGTTATTGTAATGGCTTGATTTATTTGTGTTAGTTTCAAGTTTAATTTTTCTCTCAAGCAGATATTTGTCTATGATCACATATGATGCCAGTGGGATAAATTTGTCGTTGGTATGGGGGGGGGGGGGGGGGGGGGATTGACCAGTGGTGGCACCAGCAATAACATTTTAGGGGAGAGGGGCAGAACAAAAATTTGGGAAAAATGCGTGCAAAGCGCGTGAAAACATACTTTGGGGAAAAATGTGGCTTTTATTGTCAAAATGGCCTGAAATTATGTTAATTTGTTCCGAATTAGACATTTCTATTACGGTGAGCATTTTATCATGCATAACATAGGCCATCCCCCCATGCTCAAATATTGGGGGGAGGGGTTATATCCCCCCTTCCCCCTCCCCACCCCACCGGATTTACACCAATGCATGATGCCTTCGTGATGGCTCGTATGTGTACCTGTTTTGGTGGTTTTTTTTGTACCAGTTGCGAACAATTCCTGATTGAAAAAATGTGGCTGATGCTTTTCTTTGTGATAGACGATGCCAGACATGGACTCATTCACAAATATTCAAAGTTAAATTATGTGTACGAGGTTACGTTATCAACAGAATATGATGAATGGTTAATGCCAGATAAAAAAATTAAATAGTTGAATCAGTTCCAAAATTTGGCGAAAAATGTTTTCTTTTTATCTATCCACGCGCAAAAGTAATCCAAGCATACGCATGCAATTTTAAACATACGCAAGCATCACGCATATGATGACACTACATCATGTTGCGCCATGAGGCCTAAAAAAAAGTTGACTTGCCCTTTCAGGGTCAAAGTCAGGGTCGGACGGTCGGATTTTCTTTTTTTGTTGTTGAAATTTTTTGAAAAGTTACTGCACAAAAACACGTTTTAAAGAATTTTTTTAATTTTTTTAAATTTTTTAAATTTTTAAACAAGCAGATACTACTCAAAAAATGTTTTCATCTTTCTATATTGTTATGTGCTATAAATTTAGCACATATAATTTTTTAAAATAAAATAGCGACCCTAGATTTCCGAAAATTCGGGTCGGTCGGAAAGGGCAAGTCAACTCTTTTTTTTTTGGCATGAAGTCATTCGCAGCTGTAAAAAGGTTCGCCAATTTGGAACTTACTGAACTATAATACTGGAATTGATTTTCCAATTCCAGCGGTTTTAGGATGAAATAATTTAGTTTTAACATGTGATGAATTTTCTGTACTCGTATAATCATATCCATTTTTGCATTGAAACCAATGGGAATCACAAATTTAACAGCCAATCATGTCCACCATTGTTAGCCTGGCTCACAAGGCCTTATTGTCTGATTATTTTACTATATTTGTAGGCAGGCCCTGATATGACCCAAAAACCTTTACCTACTGAAATGCTCTGTTTCTACATGTACCAGTATAGTATAGTATGGCACCACCTGTCATGCCCATCACCTGACAATGCCTGACAAGAAATTTCTGGCGGGTAGATCACTGTATGGGTTCGGTTTGTGTCCTGCACAACAGCTTCAGGGTATAGTAATTACCTGGATGCCTGGATGGATAGACATGTGCCCTAAACTAGCACCTAGAGACCAATTGACATATTTGCTTGTGTATACATGAACTTATTTAAGGACATGGCCTGGGCTAATGCATGGTGACCTTATATGACTGGTATGAATGGTGTACTAGATATTAAACCTTAAAAACAGATTGAGACATTAACAGAATGGAGACAGTAAAAACAGATTGAGACATTAACAGAACGGAGACAGTAACAAGAGAGACTTGGGGCAAGTCTAACCATTGTCTGTTCTATGATCGAGTTCTGAACAGCCCCCTCTATCTGTTCCGCTCACTCTGTGAGAAATGATAAATGTTTGAACAGCCCCCTCTGTTGTCTGATTTGCTTGGAAAACTTCTCTTTGTACTAAAAACTCTATTTACCATGTAGCCTGTGAGCTTTCCCTCTGGCATGTGTGTGTACTTTGCACGATGCGTAATCCTACCTGTGTGGTAATACCATTATGTAAACTTTCTGTCAAACACCATGTTATATCCCAGGGGGGGGGGGGGGGGGGTACTTAGTAGATGTGAGGTGACAGGGATGGGCCTCTGTTAAATAAATGACCCCTTTTCATAGCCATTTTTGGTAAATGGATGGTCAAAAATCCTTAATTTTGCCACTTTTCTCCAGTATACATGTGGTTCCATTTCCCCCCGAGAAAATTGGTATATGTATGGGTCAGTTTTTGATTTTGCTGGCGGCACATCCCTACCAACAAATATCGGAGTACTCTCCCCTGGACCATAAATGTAAACTTTCTGTCAAACACCATGTTATATCCAACACTTTCAACATTATTCAGAGGCCAGACTGAGATTTGAATGATGTACCGTTTGTCAAATCATATTGACTCAATACAATTTTGAAAAGCATAACTTTTCCATAATTTTCATCAAAGTCCACCAAGCACGTAGGCTGATATCTCAAAATAATAATTTCCGACAATGTCCTTCGTTCGATTGGTCACAAGGATTTAGACAAATGAATTGCATATGAATATTCTCCTTAAATTAAAATTTGTAACAGATTTTGGGAATTTGGTAGTTGTTGTCTACAGATGCTGTAATTGAAGTCGAAGGGTATATGTGACGTGTTCTACCAAAACCAGACACAATGGGGCAAGGTATCAAAATTGAGTTAGTAATTGAATATTCAAGAAGAGATCTTCAGCTTTACAGTGATACCTCTCTTTTTTTAATCGGACTTCCCAAAGCGGAGTTACATCTTTTTCAAGTTCGTCTTTTACGGTCTTTATGAAAACTCCAAACTGAGATATCGCCCTTTAAAGTTACTAGAACTAGGCTTTTTACTGGAACTAGGCTTTTTTAAATCACTGAAACATACATTTAGGATGATTTTTTAAATCTGAAACGTTCACAATATTGTTATAAACACTTTGAAGATTAATTATTTACCAGAAACTCAAATTCCCCCAAAATAACCCCCAATTATGTTTTGGGCTATTTCTGTAGGGTAGAACGTGTCACATTGGTCCCATAAAGTGAATTAGATTTGTGTTATACATATGTGACGTGATCAAGCGAAATGAGTCGCATGTCGGTAGTTTTGAATTTTGATATTTGTTCATCATTTAAAAGCAGGTAAAAAATGCTTCAATATGGTCCAAACCCCACTAAAATTGAGCTTCTAGTGTTTAAGTTACAAACAGTTTACCAACTGAGAAAACAGAGTAAAACATAAGAATTTGTCACCTCTTTGTACCTTTAACTCAAAATCAATATTCCCGACATACAACTCATTCCTGCTTGATCGCATCACATATGAGTCCAGATTCTACATGCAATAAATACCATTTTCAAAGGATTTCTTCGAATTGAGACCCTTCTTTTAAACTGAATTACAAACTTTTGAAGATATAATAAGAATTAAAATATTATTTTCTCATTGTTTTTAATGTGTTGAGAATGTTAATTTGCCAGTATCTCAATTAATACTTTATTGCATCTGCACTCTTTCACGGCTGTTTGACTGTTCGATTTATAATTAAAATTATGGAATAAAAAAGACTAATTAGTGGCCCCGTTATGGTTTGACCTGATTTAGGTAGCGCTAATGAAAGACGAGTATACGGTGAAAATTTCAAGAAAATTGTTCGAGCCCTTTTTAAATTATCGGCATTTTCTACTTTACACAAATCGTACATGTAACTCTATGGGAAATGTGGCCGATGAGGGCGCTATTATAGTAAAATAATAATATTCAAGTCTCTATTTCTCAGAAATGGCACCAACAGATGTTCTGAAATTTCTACAAAAGATGGCCAGTATATTCAGGTACTTGAATCAGTTAAAACCAGAACTGGGCCAGCAAGTTACGGTGTTCTCAGAATAAAACGGACACATTATGTGGGATCAAACAGCCCTGCTTTAGTCACACTTGTAATACGATAGAAAACTGCACAAACACACGCCTCCTTTTAATATACATGTTTATTTACATCAATAATAATTAGATAAATTAATATTCACTACAACTTTACAATGCTATATATTTACATTAAATACAGAAGAATGTGCCCAGTTTCTCCATAGTGCCGTAAATGGGCAATCTCAACATCTTTAAAGCAATATTATGTGATTTTTTTTCCCCTCAAATTAAAAAACACACTCAAAAGAAATTCGCCTAAGGTGTATACAAATGCTGGGTAAGAAAATGAGTATAAGTCGATTGTGGGACATGGAATTTACAGGTCTGGAAACCCATGATAGCGGGTAAATTTGGCGTCAGGCGGGTTATATGCAAAAGTACCCTCTTGACTGGTGGGTAAAATTTGTCAAACTCACAGTGTAAGTAAGTTATACTGGCTGGTGGAATTTCTGTTGGGCAGGTATTTCTGTGAGTTACCTGCCCGACTGGCTGGTTTAAAAAAGATCTGAAGTTTTAGCCCTGGATGTAGGATATGGAAAACAGGGCAACTCATCAAGATAGGAAATTAGATTGATTATCAAAAAAGGAATATTATGTGGTCTTTGTCAAACTTTTACACATATTTTTTCCCTCTCTAATAATGAAGTTTGACTATCAGGAAAGACATTTCCGGACTCGTTAATCGATCTTGACTGTATTTCTGTAGAAAAATCTCATAACTTTACTAAATCACAATGAAAATCTGCTTCCAATTATTTAAGGAAATTTCAACATATTTGTTCGATCTACATCATAAAATACTAAAGCATTCCGTACTAATGTGTTTACTTGTATACAGTTGCGATTGTAGCTGGAAACACTGGAAACGGCGTTAACATGGTTTCAAACCATTGAATTCTATTTACGAACCAAAAAACAAATGGGATCCAACCCGGTCCATCACGGCCAGAGTCAATGTGATAGGGTGTCACGCTACGGGGTCGCACTCCCAAAAATAACTTTTCAGAGCCTATATGTAGGCCTACCTTTGCATGATTGTGCAATAACTGGGGGATGGGGGTGCAATGCATCTGTTGGATTACGTAGGATTTGGCATGGTTAGGGTTATAGATGGGGTGACAGGTGACGTCACACCAGGCAAAACGTGGCTAGTTGCCATTGTTCTTTGCCCGGCAGTTTGCGCACGCATTCTGTTTTGTTTAGGACCCGTGCTTTTAAAACTCGCGCCAAAGCATTATAAAGGGCAATACGGCATAGCGGACAGTGTTGTGGTCATATGCTGTTCCCTCAAGCGTGTATCGACAGTCCAGTCCCTTCGACCGTTGCGTTTGTTGATAAACATTGGATGTAAACAACGGTCACCTCATCTGTAGGTGGATGAAATACAAAGGATAAACAAATTACGGCTTTAGTTGAGAAAACAAATTTGTGCAAAATCAGATTTTAAGGAAGTGAGATCCAAAAATGTGGCAATATCTTTACTGCATTTTCATGTCAGTGAACCTCCCATGCTATAGTTTGATCAGTTCCAAATTGGCGAAGCCACTTTACACAAGCGAATGAATACAGAAGGACGCGGCACGCATGAGGGTAACACGCGCACTGTATATCACACGCGTGTGTTCAAAGCCGTGTGCGTATGCCCATAATCTCCTGCGTACGCTTGGCCTACTTTTGCGCGCAGAGGGATAAAAACCGAACATTTCTCGCAAATTTGGAACTGATCAAACTATAGTTTTCCACTTACTCTCTGTCTGTCTGGTATCTTCATTACTTTTTATAAAGATCTAATAGATAAGCCTATAACTTAATTTATTAAAAATCCCAGGCTTATTAACCTTTTGTAAAGTTGAAATATGGTTTACACACTCCAAAACTCAATATAGGACTTTTTTACAATGAAATGTGCTTGTTTAATGCATTGTTGGGTATAATGCAGAGATGCCCTATGTGTGTATGCCAAGTAAAAAAAGTAAAGGCGGTTGATCCTGTAATCCCAGGAGCGGAGTGCCCATCTCTCTTTCAAAGTGATAGGGCCAGACTCGCTCCTTGTTATAATGTTGCTGTGTGGGGCTCGCTACACCTCCTCCACAGCGAGACTGATACCTTCCCAGCACTGAAGAATGGCGGTACCCATTTAAATACACCTTGGTAGAGAGGAGTAATTGCTGTAAAGTGCCTTACTCAAAGAGCACAACATGTTGACTACTGCGGGATTCGAACCCACAACCTTTGGATTATGAGTCCAGTGCTCTATCCACTGCGCCACACATGCTATAGAACGTAAATATTCGCTTTTGCCGCATTTAACCACCCTAAGCAATGAGCCCAATTTTGTGTTGATTTTTTTGTTGTGTGGGGGGGGGGTAGTTGTCCGAAAAATAAATGGAAACAAATTGGCTCCGAAAGAGAAAAAAGTAAGTGAGCCAAAACACTTAACAAAAACTATAATTTAGCATAGCTACTTGTTCTAAAAAAATTCACAAATCACATATATATTTTCCCAAATGTATGCGAGACAGACCATTTTTGGGCTTAATCTACATGTTTCCCACAGTCGTTATAGTTGATTTGGTTTTGTAATTTAGTTGATTTGGATGTGGCATTGTTGCAAAAATTAGACAATGCTGTCATTTGAACTAATATGAGGGAGACACTAGCTGTTTGTTCCTTGAGAGGGAAAACTTATTACAAATCAAATTTAGGTAACCCCAAAAAAACATGTTCTAAGGGCAAACAGATCTCTTGAGTTGGTCGGTTGGGTGTTTTTTGTTCGTTTTTGTTCTGGGTTTTTTTGTTCTGTTTTTGTTCTGCTTTTTTTCCTGGAAATGTTGGTGAATCTTTCAATAATTTTTCAAAATTTTCAAAATTTTCCAAAAATTTTCAAAAATATATATTAAAGAAACATGAACCCTTTTTGTGACTGAAAATGCACAGACAAAATAGGGTGGACCGGCCTGTAGAACAGGGATTGTTCATGTCCCCTTAGGTATACCCACACAGAACACCAACAATAATTATAGATAAACACTTTTAACACTGTAAATTTGACTGATTTCATGGGTACTTTAATAATTTGGTTAATTAGTTAATTCTTACCTATTGCTGGGCTTTTAATTTTATTTCTTTTAAGTGGAATGTTGTAATACTCTGTTGAGAAGAGGGCAAGGGGGGAGCGAGATATAAAAACAATGTACTTTAACACTTTCCACGCGGCAAGCGGCTGCAGACGACATTCCAAAATGTCACAAAATGTTTTAAAAATATCGAAATTATTGAATTGTATTACCATATTTGGAATCACCATGAGGAATGCATTGAAACAAGTACAAACATACCTAGTATTGGTTCAGTAAGCCTTGAGATAGTTGCTAGTACCAAATGTAAGATAAAGTATTATTTCCATTTTAACATTTTGCTTTTCTACATGTGACTCAAATGATTGATTATTAGTAGTGGTGATGCAATAATATGAATATGGCACACAAGCTTTACCTGTCATACTTTCCCCCATGTAGAATAGAAAGATATGAACATGAAAATTGTACTTTACTTTATTTACATTTGGGATAGTAACTTCCTCAATAATCAACCATTAATTTCTCAACAACTTAACATGTTTATGTATGTAGGAGTTATACTCTTACGAGTTAAGGTCCGTTCATACTCATGTCATTGCGCATCGCTCGACATTGACGGATGTCAACGCACCAGTTGAAGCAATGTCAACTTGTATTCAGCGATGTCGGCCGATGGCCAACGACGCGAGTATGAACGGACCTTTATCAGCATATTTATTACATAAGTTACTTTATTTTGATGACTGTATATTTTTGTATGGTCAACTTGGCTCTACATCTTAACCTGTTAAATCTAATTAAGGTGTCACGGATATTATCCAAACGTATATCTTTATCAACGATGACTACTATGACTTAACATTGATCTAAATTGGAGGAAAAGGAAATTTATGGATACAGATATAATAGTTGTCCTAGTTGTATGATATATAACTTAATTTTATACTGTACTTGTATATAAAGTTGTGTCCAGTTAAGTTATATGCCAGAGCTATAATTTGATCAGTTTGAAATTGGCTAAGCCTCAAGACGCGAAAAAAACTAAATCCTGTTGTATGGGCCCAACCGGCACAATATTTTAGAAATCGGTGACAAGATTTTTCAATGCAAATGAATACCGACCCGAAATATTTGTTTTTGCTTTTCAAAAAATCAGTGTGTTTACAGATTTTTAAAAACAAATTGTGATTTTTACGGTCATTTTCAAGGAAAATAATTGAAAGAATAAAAAGCCAGACAAACCAACCTGACCGTGACACCTTCGTGCGACCAAACCAGTATGTGTGTGGCCATAATCCTGCACGTATGTATGGATTATTTTTGTGCACGGAGACATAAAAAACCCATATTTCTCGCCAATTTGGAACATATTCAACTATTATAGCTCTACTTTTCTGTGAGCAAGTGAATTGGAATAGCTCTTTAGACATACGACCATTTGTAATCATCATCCTATTGGGGATTCTTTGTCAATATCCAGGCATGAGAATCGTCAGGAAAAAGCAGGAATTCCTGCTTTTTAGTAGTCAAAATGTATGCAGTGTTATTTAATTTCAGCCTGTTTTTGGCTTTTTTTGCCCAATTTCACATGCTTTTTCAGGAATTTTCACAATTTTCCTGCTATTTTCAAAAACTCCATTCTCATGCCTGAATATCAGTATACATGATTTACCAATAATATTAACACTTTTCCACCAGCAGTCGTAGGCAGACGACAGTTTGAAAATTTCACAAAATGTTTCAAAAATGTCAAAATTATTACATTTTATCACCATATTTGGAATCACCATGACGATTACATTACAATAAGTACATTACAATAAGTATTGGTTCAGGAATTCTTGAAATAGACTTTGTAAGTTGGGGAAGGTTTCTGAAAAATCTGTTGTGTATATGGTAAAACTCATAGCCCTCGTTCAAAGTGTTAATAATTTAGTCTTGAAGAAGTTGGACAATTCTAACAAAAGCGGTGCTGTTTCAAGGGTTTGGAGTTGACTCTTTTAACTCAACGACTCTAGTTTATAATGCCTTTAACGCTTTCCACACGGCAGTCGTCTGCAGACGGAGCTCCAAAATTGCACAAAATGTTTCAAAAATATCCAAATTATTGAATTTCATTACCATATTTGGAACCACAATGAAAAATGCATTAAAATAAGAACATACATGCCTAGTATTTGGTACAGTAATTCTTGAAATAATACTTTGAAAGTTGGAAAAGGTTTTTGAAAAATCTGTTTTGTATATATGGTAAACTAATGGAAAGTGTTTTAATAGTCTTAAAAGACTGTTTGATTAGGTACTGTAAAAGTGGTAATGTTTGCACTTTGCCGATTATGAACCGTTTTGCATGTTTTTAAATTAGCAATGTGTATAATTGTCATCACACAGATGTCGTGGAACTGCGTTGCACTGGAAAAATTATCCTTTGTCAAGTGTAAGGGTTAAGCCCGAAACGTCGTGCATTGAACTGTGCTCATCACCCGCACTGATTCAAAAGACTTTATTGATTCTATGACTTCATCGCATAGACCTATACGCAAAAGAAATGCATTTGCGTGTTATAATTTGTGCGGCAGTTGCTTCAAGGGCAAAAAGTGCAAAAATAAATATCCACTTTTACAATATAGCTCCATTTTAGTTCCTCCCGTCATCCAAGTTATACATGCTGACACAGCATTGAATCTTAATCTTCATCCCATGTATTGGTAGTGTAGGGTTGGACACATTTTAGTTCCTCCCATCATCCAAGTTATACATGCTGACACAGCATTGAATCTTAATCTTCATCATTTGTATTGGTAGAGTAGGGTTGGACACATTTTAGTTCCTCCCATCATCCAAGTTATACATGCTGACACAGCATTGAATCTTAATCTTCATCCCATATATTGGTAGAGTAGGGTTGGACACATTTTAGTTCCTCCCATCCTCCAAGTTATACATGCTGACACAGCATTGAATCTTAATCTTCATCATCTGTATTGGTAGAGTAGGGTTGGACACATTTTAGTTCCTCCCATCATCCAAGTTGTACATGCTGACACAGCATTGAATCTTAATCTTCATCATTTGTATTGGTAGAGTAGGGTTGGACACATTTTAGTTCCTCCCATCATCCAAGTTATACATGCTGACAGCCTGACACAGCATTGAATCTTAATCTTCATCATTTGTATTGGTAGAGTAGGGTTGGACACATTTTAGTTCCTCCCATCATCCAAGTTATACATGCTGACACAGCATTGAATCTTAATCTTCATCATTTGTATTGGTAGTGTAGGGTTGGACACATTTTAGTTCCTCCCATCATCCAAGTTATACATGCTGACACAGCATTGAATCTTAATTTTCATCATCTGTATTGGTAGTGTAGGGTTGGACACATTTTAGTTCCTCCCATCATCCAAGTTATACATGCTGACACAGCATTGAATCTTAATCTTCATCATCTGTATTGGTAGTGTAGGGTTGGACACATTTTAGTTCCTCCCATCATCCAAGTTATACATGCTGACACAGCATTGAATCTTAATTTTCATCATCTGTATTGGTAGTGTAGGGTTGGACACATTTTAGTTCCTCCCATCATCCAAGTTATACATGCTGACACAGCATTGAATCTTAATCTTCATCATCTGTATTGGTAGTGTAGGGTTGGACACATTTTAGTTCCTCCCATCATCCAAGTTATACATGCTGACACAGCATTGAATCTTAATTTTCATCATCTGTATTGGTAGTGTAGGGTTGGACACATTTTAGTTCCTCCCATCATCCAAGTTATACATGCTGACACAGCATTGAATCTTAATTTTCATCATCTGTATTGGTAGTGTAGGGTTGGACACATTTTAGTTCCTCCCATCATCCAAGTTGTACATGCTGACACAGCATTGAATCTTAATCTTCATCATCTGTATTGGTAGTGTAGGGTTGGACACATTTTAGTTCCTCCCATCATCCAAGTTATACATGCTGACACAGCATTGAATC
This sequence comes from Ophiura sarsii, assembly GCA_035610835.1. NCBI lineage: Eukaryota > Metazoa > Echinodermata > Ophiuroidea > Amphilepidida > Ophiuridae > Ophiura > Ophiura sarsii. The sequence goes on from CM069455.1 coordinate 4,222,559, forward strand.
TTAATTTTCATCATCTGTATTGGTAGTGTAGGGTTGGACACATTTTAGTTCCTCCCATCATCCAAGTTGTACATGCTGACACAGCATTGAATCTTAATCTTCATCATCTGTATTGGTAGTGTAGGGTTGGACACATTTTAGTTCCTCCCATCATCCAAGTTGTACATGCTGACACAGCATTGAATCTTAATCTTCATCATCTGTATTGGTAGTGTAGGGTTGGACACATTTTAGTTCCTCCCATCATCCAAGTTATACATGCTGACACAGCATTGAATCTTAATCTTCATCATCTGTATTGGTAGTGTAGGGTTGGATACTGGGATAATGACGGCATCTACTAGACGCTCCCGAGACTCGCACGTCACATCGTCCAGGATTGGTGAGATCGGGTATTTGCATTTCTCCTCAAGAAACCACTGCTCTAAGTTGACTTCAGGAAACTGGAGAAAGAGGAAAAGATGGAGAGAGAGAGTGTTAGATTCAACAGATCAAATATGTGATGCGATCTGTGAAAACCCGCCACATGGAGGGATTTTTCATATTGGAGATATTTATATCATAAGAATGCTGAAACTGTGCTGATTACAGAACTGTTTCAATCATTTATCTACGATCACTACAAAACAAGTTATGAGTGAATGATGATTGTGATGTCATAAAAAGCTACAAAACAAGAAATCATGATAACAGGCCAAAAAAGATACATAGTTCAATAGAATAACATTATAACATTATAAGGTTGATAAGAAAAGTGACTTAAGTTCTTGAAGGTGAAATTTCATAAAAGAAGATGACAGAAAGTATTGGACATTAGTTTTCTAAACAAATCTTAAAAAAAAAGGTTTTTTTACATTTTACCCATAATCCCTAATTCACATTTTGCGACATCTGACGGGTTTTCACAGATCGCATCACATATTTCACTACACAGTCGCTTTCAAACTGATAAAATGTATTTGATAATAGACTGGCGTGATATTCTGGTGTATAATCCTGGTGTAAAGATCCTTACTGAAACAACACTAATAATATTCACTATAGGTCATACACCCTTTTGTCAATTGAAAGATAGCCTAAGAACGTTACCACTTGATGTGATTACCGTAATACCAGGAAAACATTGATCTTGTCTTTCCCTCAAGGAATGTACGACCACTGACCTCTAGTTTGCTTGATTATCTAACCAGTATCATGCCTATATTGATTATTGAATTGGGGAGGTTTGGTTGTACCGGGGGAAGGGGGCATAATGTGTGAAGTTGTAAGCATATGCGTTGATGTGCACACACCCCCAGGCACCACTCTGGAAATTCTCATACTACTAGGACTAGAGACAACAAATTAAAAGCACTTTTTTCCTCAGCAACTCGCGATTTCCAGTGATATATGCTTATATTATAAGATATAAACCATGTCGCCTCTTGTTGTTCAACAATGTTAAGTGCCCGGTTCCATGCATGGGGGAACATGTTTTGACTGTTGTATTGACTGCTGTTGTTACAGATGACTTGTTTGGTTTAGTGTATGGTTTATAATGGACACCCCTTCAAATGCAGGCGCATACTGGCTGGCAAGCTTTCATTCGGCAGGCAATTCGCACGCACACCGGCAAGCAAGCTTTGCTTGTCTGCTGTGACGTTTATTTCTTTTTTTTCTTCTTTTTTTCTTAGCCATGTACACACCTGAAGCTATGAATAAGTGCCCAAATTATGCTCATTCTTTTTCTAATTGTCACAAATTACAAATTAATTTTTATTTCAGCCTATTTACACCATGCTCAAAGTAACTTGGTTATAACTTCCTCACTGAGTATTAGACTTTTTGAAAGCAGACCCTTTTATTTAGCAATTTAGATACCCTTAGCATGGTTATAGTCACATGATACAACGGTCATTTTAGCTCTGTAGAGCCCAGATGTCCCCATATTTGCCCATTCCATGTTTATCTTGAATCAAAGTAATAGAAACACTTGTGGGTCAATAATCTACCAACAACACTACAGTCTCGCTGTACTTCATACCGGTGTGTGATGGTGTGTACCTATACTCAGGTTTAGCAACCTGCTTCGCAGGCTATTCGCAGGTTGCTAACCCTCGCTTTGTTAGTGTAACAAGCTATAGTAATTTGAGCAGTTTGCCTCTTATTGTCTGGTCACTGGCATGACTGGTGTATGTGGTCACCAATTTCAGTAGGGGTGTATGTGATTGCATGGCTGTGAAACCGACCCAGTATCTATAATGTATCAGTGTATGGTTGGTGGGTGGTGTGGGGGGGGGGGGGGGGGGATTGATGAAGGGGGATTAATGAAGGGGTGGGGTTAGTTCAAGAAGTTGGTGTTTATTTATTTATTTATTTTTTCACCAACCAAAATGGGACAGATAGTGATCGAAACCTGCAATATACCCTATGATGAATAATACCAACTGATGACAAATTACTCTAAGTATGACTTGTTGTACTAAAGAGAGAGAGGGGGGGGGGGGGGACTGAAGAGAGGCTCTGTAGCAGAGCTATGGGCATTTGTGAAAGCTTGCTGACACAGATGACTACAACAAATTGTAAAAGTGCATTTAATTGATTCACATAGAGTTGTCACTTTGACATCATGACTTTTTTCATGTCACTAGGCCTGTTCAGACGGTCATTAGTTTTGAGCTTTAACCCTGAGAACTACCGGCCGATTGGTTGAAATTTAGAATGTGTCAAATATTGTGCCAATCAGAGACATCGTTAGAATAATTACAATTATCAAAAATATTAGCATAAATATTTATAAGCAAAACTGTAATTGGTTATCAAAATGATTATATCATGTAATTGACCAATGGAAATTCTTGTACAAAAGACAGGTAGTACCCAGGGGGTTAAACAAAATCTACTGCTAATAATCCAGAGTGCCTGCTGTCCATATGAAAATCCTAGCCTCAAGTCTACCGATACCATTGCGGTAGCTTTGAGACTAAGGTTGCGCAAATCTCTCAGTTTGCTGGTAGCAATGCATTCGCTCGCAGACACGTTCTTGGCTAACTCTCGATTAGTGTTTCGGGACTAGTTAACCGCTAGATTTCTTAAGGTGAAAATTCCAGCTTTAGACTTGAGGTTAGTTATCCATGACACTATTTACACAGCAGTTAATAGAGAGTTTAATCTCAAGACTAGTGAATTTGACGCTAGTCTTAGCTTAGCCCATAGTCTGAACGCTTCTTAAGTATTATGATTATAACTACAACATACACATGTTAATAATTTTAAGCCGATGCTGTCGTATCGATGACATAATGATATGAGTCACGTATGGACCATTCTAACAGTAGCCATTGACATTGCAATTTAATAAAGCCAAACCTTCAATTTTTTCAAATTTACACACAATTTTTGTCTCCAATTGGAAAAAAAAAAAAAAAATGTTTTAAAGAAAATTTGTGGGAAACCCTGACTTAATCCCTGACCAAGATCTACCTTTATGTGTCATTGTTATGTAAGAGAAGCAAGTAAAGGGTCTGTGATATCAGAAAGTTGAAAATGAGACCCATGTTAGCAGTATCATCCCCATATACTGTACACCTACAATTCACGGGTACTTTATTTTGCGAATTACCAAAGGCCAACATTTTCGCTAGGATTTAATTTTGCGATATTTCAGGAACTTTAAAAGGTCCTCGCAAAATTCAGAAATTAAATCCCTCACAAAATTAAGCGGTTTTACAGTAGTCATAATTTTTAATTCCTTCACTCTCCCACTTTACCCAGTCTCAACAAATTTTTTGGAGGGGGGGGGGCAAAAGGGGGCATGAACAAAATTATGCACGCAAAACACGCACATCTTTTGTGCCACTTTACGCTAAGATGGTCAAATTTGGTCTAATACTAACTAATTTGGTTAAAAATGCGTTCTTGCGCTCAAAATTTTGATTTTTTATGCTAAAATTGCCAACATTTGGTAGAATTTAACCTAATTTAGTAAGAAAATGTGCACGCAGCGTGGAAAAAAATTGCCTTTTTTTAAAACTTTTTTTTTGGGGGGGGGGGCAAACTAATATTTGAGGGGGGGGGGGGGGCAAATGCCACTTTTCCCCCATGTAGCGCCACCACTGACTCTACCTTAACCCCTGGGTGTTATATTAACTAGGAATCATTTTGATCCGTAGGATGTGCATTTTAAACATAACAAGATACCCGGGAAGAATTGATTCTGTTGCTCTATTTTGCATTCATGGTGTTGTGCCTTTCTGCCAATACACCCCTTGTAGGTTTATGTCTCTGCTATGAGGATTGTTCTATATCAATTATGACTTGCACTTTTCCACGATAGTTTATACATAGTTTCCCTGTCCCCCTTCCCCACACATACCCCACTTCACGCGTCCCCCTGCCCTACATCCCCACCTCCCCTGTCCCCAGTGGCGTAGCCAGAGGTTGGCGATCGCCCCCCCCCCCCCCCCAATATGGACTTGACCGGTTGAGATTGGAACTGTCGGTTCATTTGACAAGAGGAATCATGGAATTATGATGTACCTCAATCATAGCAAAAAAAAAGGTGTAAAGTCGAAAATGTTCGCGCAATTTTTGACAATCTTGTCAGTTCACTTTCATTTCTTGCCCCCATATAAAAAAGCTAGCTACGCCACTGCCTGTCCCCCTCCCCCATTCCCTACCCTCTGCATCTCTCTTACCTGGGCTATTTGCACCAAAGTACCGTTAGCTGTTTTTGCCAACACCAGATTGGACCAGGACTGAACCACAGGGCAGACTTGCGTCTTCATCACCGTACGCTTCCTGCGCCTCTTGGCGTGCTGTTGGTGCCGTGCCTCCTCGGCTCGTCGAAATTGATCGACTATCGATTGATAGTTAGCATATTCAGGACGTCTGTGGATCAGTGTCTCTGTGCTTCCAAGTTCTTGCCCTATACCCCCTGGGGCATTGTTATCTGTGATACCCGATTCCCTGGCATATGCAATTGCTTTCTCTATGTAATTACCATCATCATCTTTAGTAGTGACATCGGGCCTTCCAATCGAGTTGAACAATTTCGTCTGAGTTCTGAATTGATTTTGGCGGTAATATTCTTGGTTGTTGCTTATATTAGTTATGTCTATACTGTTGCTGTTGTTGTTGTTGTTCTGCAGTATCATACGCAAGAGTTTTCTCCCACGTCGGGGTGGGTTCTGCCGCGCACTGGCCGCACATTTTTTGCACAGAGCATTGAAGAGCACCACATCGGGTATCGCCGATAAGATTTGCTGAAATCTTAAAATATCAAATGTGTTTTCTATTTCAACATCCATTTCAATTGTATTAGTTTCAGTCCAGTTATGACTTTGCATTGTTAAAGTTTGTATCGAGATCTGAGCCGTCTCTGAAATGTGATTATTATTTTTATCAAGCGGGTTATTTTGATCATCCATATGGGGTAATATTGTTTTGTCAATGGACGTAACAGTTTCTATAGTTCTGGATAATAGGTCTCCCTTTGTTGATGTTGTCACATGTTTTCTACTTTTTGACAAAAAGTCTTCAGCTGGTACTTGACCATCAACGGCGGGGTGTTCCTTATTAAAACCAAAATCCATATCCTTATCATGCAGAGTGTCCATCTGGACATCAGGTGCTAAGGTCGTGGAGGTCGTGACCTTTGAACCCTGACTAGGTTTAACAGTAGCAGAGGGCAAAGTTTCACGAGGATGAAAGAAGTCTTTGTATCTCATTAGTACCAGTGCACGCTGGTGCTCCTCAAGTGTCACTAGAGCTGTGTGTTGTAGCTTATCGCTGTCTTGAAGGAGCTGCGGGAATGACTGGAGCGTGGCGAGAAGACCTTGTCGCTCAAGAAGCATTTGTTTTTGCTGCAGACTCAAGTACACATCTGGGCTACAACCCGCCGGGTAGGGACAGAACAGACGACAGAATTTGTGCCAAAAATCTGCGGTGTTAGGCGAGGGCGCTCGGCTCATCCCGCACTGAGTCAAACAAATGAGTGAGAAAAATAAACAAGAGATGTGTATCGGCAAATTGGAAAGCGCCATCATGTGGTGTGAATCGGCTGTTTTTTAGCGTTGTATGTTGGTACGATACATTTGCAGGCTCAGCATCTGTTTGGGTGCAATGATAAAATAGATGTTAGATTTATATTCAGTATTAAACCGATTATCACTAGCAAATGATCACCCTTTTGGAGTTCTGAACACTGATCAAAATGATCGCCATATAAAGGCAAAGGGATGTGCAGGCCCGTAGCCAGCCTTTTCAATTAGGGGGTTCGATTTCTAAAATTTTCGTAAAAGGTTGCCCCAAATTTTTTCCCAGTCAGTCACCTCGTGAATTTCACGTAAGTGGGGGGGGGGGGGTTAGGTAAAAAAAAAATCGCACGGTCACAAAATTTCGCACTGTCATAAAATCGCACAGTCCAAAAAGCAGCTCAGTGAACATATAATGGTCATTTTGTAGGGTTTTAAACAATTTTTTACAAAAAAAATTCATTTATTTATAAAAACCATGAGCACATTGGTCATTTTACTATTGTTATAACGCATATAAGCTTCTCTTCTCTTCTCTTACTTTTTTTTTTTTACCGTTGAAAAATTTAGGGGGTTCGATCGAACCCCTCGAACTCCTACGGGCCTGGGATGTGTGTGATCCAGTTACCAGGGAACTACATATAATCACTTTGATGTTGAATAACAAGCAAGGGTGATGGGTGGGGGAGTTTGTGTGGGGGATTTGATTGGTTGATAGTTTGACTACTTGGTGTGTTCGATTGGCTATAATCGCCGACTATACTAGATAGAATGCTACATTGAATTATAATCTTAATAACATTCTCTAGGAGGTTCTTTGTTTGTTTTGAATATCTGATTTATTTTTTGAATTATTGACCAAAAAGTGACAAAATTGTGATTTTCATGATTTTGGAAGTAAACAAATAAATTGTTGGCACTTTTTAGTCACTAATTCAAAAAATAAATTCGTTATTCCAAAAAACAAAAAACACCTAGAGAATTTTATCAAGATTATAATAAATCTAGAACGATAAAAGTTGACAAACTGTATTTTTAGTTATCTTGATGAAACCTAAAATGTGTCAAAAACTGTTTAAAAAAAAAATCAAAATCAAAATCAGCTTTTGTATTGCTATTATTAGCCCAGATGTCCATATTGATGAGGCATGTGTCTTACTTGTCATTTGTCAATGGGTGCCATTTATATCCTGATAAGCCTAAAGGATTCAGCCTAATTGGTCTAATTTTGTGAATTGGTTAGATTGGTTTCGTGCTGTTTGAAAATGCAGATATAGGTCCATATGCATCCCAGGTGATAATTGTGTTTACACCTAATGTAAATAAGATGCGGAGCTACACCACAGTGTTGGTATATATATATGTGTTCGGATATGTTGCACGCTTATAGAATATTAGAGCAAATCTTTGTGGTGGTTAATACGTGCCTATTACACGATTCAATTGGAGGTTAATTGTGCTGGTGTCTGACATCCATTAACCTTGACAGGTAAGAGTGGCTGTTAGAAATTGAGATGATATTTGTCTCCAGGTTAGGCTAACCTTTTTTCCTCAGGAAGGGTAGTTCGATCTCCTTTATGCAACAAAAAAACATGCCAACCGTTCTGCTGGCTAATGGACCTCTCCAGTAGAGACAGTCGGTCTGTACTTTTATGTAATAAATATTAGAGGACCTGACGTTTCGATTCTAACAGAATCTTTATCGAAGGTAAAATGACAGAATACAACATGCACAACATTGTTTTGAGTTTTCTTCTTCAAATGTTTTCGTGCAAATGTTGGTGAATTTCAGCAATTTTCCAAACATTTTCAAAAAAAACAAAAAACATTTTCAATGTAAACAATGTAAACATTTTCAAATATTAAAATTATTTTTTGATATATTTTTTTTGAAGTTTTCAAACAATTTCAAAAACAATTCTGAAACAAACATGAGTCTTGCAGGCCTGCAGAACAGGTTTTTTGTGTGTTTTTGTCGCCATAGGCTACAAAATCATAAGATAGGTTGGAAGAAAACGAGTGGTCCTGGGTATTTGGTGGTCTTGACATTTTGGGTTTTATTTGCATGAAAGTGTGAGGAGAGAACCATCAAAAATTTGTATTGCACAATTCAAGAAGAAAAAAAGTACATACATTCTCAGTCTCAGAAAATAATTAGTTATCTAAGGGGGCAGTAGTAGTCCATGGTATTTAGCAGTGTTAAGGGTAATGAATGCTAGGGAAGCATTATTGTAATATCATATTTGTATTTAGCAATATAAGGGTTAATGGATGCCAGGGACCAGTAATTAATATTTCTACTTCAATAGTTTCTTGATACATTTTTGAAATCTCCCCTGAGTTTTAAGAATTGATCAAATAAGTCCCCCTCCTCGGCAAACAATACAAATGCAGCCTTAAGTCATTTTTTTCCAGATGGATTAGCGAATACAAACTTTTTGTTTATCTGGTAAGAAAAAAATATTTTAATATTCACATGAACATGCCTAGTATTGGTTCAGTAATTCTTGAAATAGACTTTGAAAGTTGGAAACGGTTTCTGAGAAATCTGTTTTGTATATGGTAAAACCATGGTAAAACTAAGAGCCGCGTGGAAAGTCTTAACACTTTCCATGAGGCTATTATTTTTACCATTCACAAACAGATTTTTCAGAATCCTCTCACAATTTTCAATGTCTATCTCAAGGATTACTGACCCTTTACTAGACATGTTTGTACTTATTTCAATGCATTTCTCATGGTGATTCTAAATATGGTAATGAAATTCAATAATGTTGACATTTTTTAAACATTTTGTGAAATTTTGGAATGTCGTCTGCAGCCGCCTGCCGCGTGGAAAGTGTTAACACTTTCCACGCGGCTATTATTTTTACCATTCACAAACAGATTTTTCAGAAATCTTCCACAATTTTCAATGTCTATCACTGACCCTTTACTAGACATGTTTGTACTTTATGGCAATGCATTTCTCAATTACTCATGGGTCCAATATATTCATGAAATGACCAATTAACGCCTTCCACGCGGCAGGCAGCTGCAGACGACATTCCAAAATGTCACAAAATGTTTCAAAAATGTCAAAATTGTTAAATTTCATAACCATTTTTGGAAACACCACATGAAATGCATTGAAATAAGTACAAACATGCCTAGTATTGGTTCAGTAATCCTTGAGATAGAATTTGAAAAGTGTGAAAGGTTTCGGGAAAATCTGTTTTGTGTATGGTAAATATAATAGCCGCGTGGAAAGTGTTGACAAACATGCCTAGTATTGGTTCAGTAATCCTTGAGATAGACTTTGAAAATTGTGAAAGGTTTCAGGAAAATCTGTTTTGTGTATGGTAAATATAATAGCCGCGTGGAAAGTGTTAAGTATATATTCCTTACGTAATAATCATAATAACCGTGCGCTATTAATCCTAACCGATCATACCCTTAGGTTACACATGCAATGTAGTTTCAACAAAAGGGGGTTGACCAATGACACTGTGGACCATACCACCAACCACCCACATATAGCTCCTCCGGAAGGGTGCTATTCATCAGATGCCTTAACAAATACTAGATTTAGGAATATCAAATAGACGAGCAGCCCCCACAAATACCAATTGAATGCAACCGTGCCCCATTATCCCGTCCTTGTCTCGAGGGCGAGTGCTACCGCAGCCTCAAAAGCTGACATTTTAATTTGTAATTACTTCTGAAATACGTGAAAACCACTAAACAGCATGACCGATATATGGTGAACTTAGGATGACGCACTATACAGAGTGAATCAAAAAACATTGTGCACGATTTGAAACGGCCATTTGACCTTGATGCGTGCATTGAACCATGATTTTTTTAACAGTATAAAGTGTTGTTAATCTAGTTTATCCTCCCAAAAAATGAAAGTAATCGACTGAAAAATATGCAAACTGTGGCAAAGTTTTGTAAACTGACCGCGTTTTTCGCCATTCCTATGGGATTTACATAGTTAAGACATAAATATTTCTGCAGCATGATGGTATGAAGTGAGAAGCTTGCTTGTATATGTATACTCTCTCCCCATAAATAAATAATAAAAAGTTTTTTCCAATCATTTGTATCAAATTCACGCTGTCAAAATGGAAGTATGTATGATTCAAAACTGAGTTTTATGACAATATCTTACATATTTCTGTTTTAGAAACAACCTAATTTCCCCCTAAATGTTAATATTTCCCATCAAAGAACTTCCCAAATGTCCTACTTTTTCCCACCGTGTTCGCCCTAACCTTTCGTTTTTCTGACCGGAGTTACTCCTTATACACCCACTTGATGGGTATGCGGACAGCTGCTCACGCGAGTATCTAATCGTCAATGCGCAACAAATTGTTAGCGAGTCTCTGTTGTATTAGCCCAGAGGGTGCTATGATGACATTTGCATTCTTTGTTAATCGATGTCAATACATACAGCATCAATGATTCAATGGCTCAGCCACCCACTGGGTTCCGTATAATTGAATTTGCGGGGTGTACGTATCGCGATCAAAGAAGATTTGAAAGGCACCACCACAATGCATTGCCATTTTGCAAAATGCCAATTTGTCTCGGTTCCCATAGACAATATGCACACAATCATGGCTTCATAGCGTGTTCATCTTTGGAGCTCTTAGGTTCTAGTTTACATCAATAAAATAAATAAGTTATCAGTATTCCTTTTTCTCATTTCTAAAACTTAAGAGCTCGACAAATGCAACGTGTGAAAAAAGCTTTAGATGGCTGGCGTTCATGCAATGCATTGTGGGAAGACCTTAACATCTTCTTTGCATCGCGATCATCAGGTGTTTCCATAATTTGTCGTGTTTGTCCGTCATTATTTCATTACAAGAAGGGGGATAAGTTGACATTTTGCGAGCTGATTAACCGCCCCCAATTTAATTGCCAAAAGGTATCGCTGGAGGACACAAATAGGTATTGGCTTGATGGAGGGATATTATCTGCTTAAGGCTAGAAGACAGGTTTGGCAATGTTTGCAACGACAAGTGTCAATGACTTTAATTCAATCATACTTGCGCCGGAACTTTTTTTAAATTGAATTGCAATTCTGTAACTGCACACTCAATATAGGGTTTGAAGCCTTGACCATTATTTTAACGAAAGCTCATGGCTGCACTGCTGGTTTCGTATTGTTTAAGCCATGTGGTACCAAGATGGTTAACTGTTATTAGGCTAAATTAAAAAAAATCATTTGTCTCAAAGCTCCCGCGCGCGTTAGTTTATTGATGCGCATTAGAAAAACAAAATCTTTTTTTCTTCTTTTTTTTTCAAAAAAAAAAAAAAATCCCACAAAATCCCCAAATTTCACTGATTTTTCTGATTTTCATTGATCACATCATTTTAAATACAAAAAGTCACTTTTACAAGAATTTCAATATTTTATATTAAAAAAAAAAAAAAAACACCTTAAAAAACCCCACATTCCGCATTAGGTTTTGAAAAACTGAAGAGCTTTGAGACATAAGATTTGTTTAATTTAGCCTTATGCAAAACAGAGTCATATTAATGTTACTATTACTAGCAGAATTGTCACCATAAGTTTGCTTTTGTTGCCTATAATTTAAGTGTACTGTAAAAGCCAATATTTTCGCGCATTTTGGTATCATAGACATTTCGCGAATTGTTTTTTTCGCGGGCGACTTTCAGGATGCACTGCATGAATGTTGAAAACAATATTTTGGCATGTTATAATTTTCGCGGAAAAAGATTTTGCGCGAAAAGCGCGAAAATAAAACCACCGCGAATATTTCAGCTTTTACAGTAACTGAAAAGACAGCTTGATCTTGGTAAGACCTGCTCCACTTGAAATCAGAATATTAAAACATTGAATATAGGACCAAAAGAATGTTGCAAAGTATGTCGAAAGTATGGTCATTTGTTTAAGGGAATTGTGTACTGGTTTCTAACACTGAAAGTAGGATACCCTACTTTAGTTCTATACCAGTTTGTATTTTCGATGAAGACTTCTGAAATAATGATGCACACTCACACAGTATCCCTAATTCCCTGACGTGATTTTAGAAATAAAATTATCAGGGAGAAAAACATGTCAATTTTTTTTTGAGAAGGGGGGGGGGGGAGAATCAGGTTGTGCATGCAGTATGAATCGGGCTGTGCGCATGGAAGTCCTACACCTAACAGGTTGCGCTTGAAAAAACTTAGGTTACATTTCTAAGTACCATTGTGGTACAAGAAAAATACCTGTTAACCCCCTGAGAACTACCTGCTGATTGGTCAGAAAGATGGATACATCATTTATTGCACCAATCAGAGACAGTGTTAGAAGGATGGTGTTCCTGGTACGAATTGGAGTAAAACGTTTTAGAAGCCAGCTTCTAATTGGTTATTCAAATGAATATATCTAAACGTTGTTAAATAAGCAGGTAGTGCTCAGGTGGTTAAGGGTCCCAGCATTAATTGATGATTTGTGTTCAATTTGAAATTATCCCCTGTGATGCCGTTGGAATAGGATGTGTCTATATATACTCTATAAATGTAAGCCAGAAGGGTATCTCTGATTAACAAGAAAAATACTGGTTTGAGGTCTTTTCTGAAAGCCCATTACCTAGGCATGATATCTACCTCTGCATACAAGTGCCTACCCCTCCCCTTCCAGCATTTGTTGCCGGTGTGTGCCAAATATGAAATTATCCCCCATGATGTCATCGGAAAGGTTTAATAGGATGTGTCTTATATTACTATTATATAAACTTGAGCTGGATCAAGTCAACTTCCACACATGCACACTGTCAAATACAGGGTGGTTCAATAAAACGTTGACAGTTTTTTGAAGCCATTTTTTTAAATTATGTAGATTTAGAAAAAAATATTTTCAATATTCATCAACTATATAATCTTAACCATCTATACTGAGAATATCGTTACAAATAACCTTACGGTTGCAAAATAACAGCTATTTGAACAAAAAATTAAACCAAATCCCATAATTTTGAAAAATATGGCTTTGAAAAACTGTCAACGTTTTATTGAACCACACTGGTTGTAACGTCGCGAAATCAGTACCCGTGGACAGTGTGAAATCGGACAGACTTTGTTCAAATAGCTGTTATTTTGCAACTGCAAGGTTATTTGTAACAATATTTTCATCATAGATGGTCAAGATCATCATAGTTGATGAATATTGAAAAAGATTTTTTTTTAATTCTACAGAATTTAAAAAAAAATGGCTTCAAAAAACTGTCAACGTTTTATTGAACCACCCTGTGTAGCACACTATCACTCCTTGAACTTGTTGAACGAATGGTACTAAGTATTATTTAAAGTCAAGACAAATTTAGTGATATGGAGTTACCTTTATTACAGATTTTGTAACACCAATTTTCGGCTGTTTTCTAGATCAACACAAATTACTCTTTTGTGGTTTTATTTCATTTATTTATTTTTCATTTTATTTAATTCATTTTATGTATTAAATTTTGTCATCCCTAATTCTCCTGCTGACTTTATTATGCAAGTTTTGAAGATGCAGGGCGCAATTAATAATAAAAAACACTTACTAATGTTCTAATTAAAGGTATATTATGTGATCTTTCCAGGGAACGCCCTCAACATCGAAAAAAATTGAGAGCAGATTTTCTTTCAGATTTACATTTCTGATCATAAATCGTACATACATTCCAAGTTACAGGGCGATACGATTCATAATTACAATGTACTTCAAAATCATGGTTTTAGAATAAAAATAAACTGTCGGGATAACATGACAGTTTATATTTTCAATCTAAATTCACTCTAAAACCATGATTTTGAGGTAGTTAGGAATCGTATCGCTCTGTAACTTGGAATGTATGTACGATTTATGAATCAGAAATGTAAATCTGCAAGAAAATCTACTTTCTAAAAAAAAATCATGAATAGAGGGCGCTCTCTCTGGAAAAGATCACATAATATGCCTTTAAATCTGATGTATGACATAATTCATGATTTGACTCCCATTTTGGTATCCCAAAGTGTTTTTGTTAAATATTTATTAACAAAAGACACTCATTATACTCATTGTACTTTTGAAGAAAAAAAATCTAATTAAAGCCCAAAACAAAAACAAATTGACGTCCAAAGCACATAGTCAGAATTGATGTGTGTAGGCCACAACAACAGTTTCGTTCATGAATTAAGATTTAGGGAAAAAAGAACGAACCTCTCAGGTAGGGTAGATCGGTCTGGCGTTTTGTGTGTGGGTTTTGTCCCTATATTATTTTGTGAAATTGTTTGGGAACATTTTCGGAGTAATTCTGTTATACCCTTCACGGGGTATTCATATCGCGTTATTTTTAAGAACGACGCATACTAACCGATGTTGGTGTGAAGGGTATAACAGAATTATGCCAAATTTTCAATAATTTTCAAACTTTTTGAAAAAAAGAATAAAAAAAAAAAAAAAATTGTTTAAAAAAAAAATCTCACATTTTAAAATGGGTTGGTCGGGCCTGTACACTGCTGTTTGATCCCACATAATTTGTCCGTTTTATTCTGAGAACACCGTAACTTGCCGGCCCGGTTCTGGTTTTAACTGATTCAATTACCTGAATATACTGGCCATCTTTTGTAGAAATTTCAGAACATTTGTTGGTGCCATTTCTGAGAAATAGAGCTTTGAATATTATTATTTACTATAATAGCGCCCTCATCGGCCACATTTCCCATAGAGTTACATGTAAAATGTGTGTAAAGTAGAAAATGCCGATAATTTAAAAAGGGCTCAAACAATTTTCTTGAAATTTTCACCGTATACTTGTGTTCATTAGCGATACCTAAATCAGGTCAAACCATAAGTATGTAATCTTTTTTTATTCCATAATTTTAATTATAAATCGGACAGTGAAACAGCCGTGTGTAGAACAGGGATTAATTGTTTGTCACACTTACTCAACTTTTACCCACTATTTTAAAACTTTTATTTTACTTGTTATAACAATAATCATGATATTGGTTGAACCTGTGTCACTGGTTGAACTTGTATTTCAATTTACAGGCGTATAACATATTGGTTTCCAATTAGAACACGATCAATGCCAAAGTCAATTTGTTCTACTATTGTTAACTGTGCTTGCTTGCTGTGAACATGTGTTATGGGTTTAATGCTCAATGAATTGGATCAAAAGTTGGTATAATTGCCCTTAACGCTTTCCATGTGGCAGTCGTCCGAGACTACAGTTCCAAAATTTCACAAAATGCTTCAAAAATGTCAAATTTATTGAATTTCATCACCATATTTGGAATAACAATCAGCAATGCATTACAATGAGTACAAACATGCCTAGTATTGGTTCAGTAATTCTTGAGAGTTGGGAAAGGTGTTTGTAAAATCTGTTTTGTACATGGTAAAACTAATAACCACATGTAAAGTGTTAACCAACAAAAACATCTGCAGTCCTACCAATAGGGTATGATTTGTGTGTGTGTGTGTGGGGGGGGGGGGGGGGGGGGTGGGGGGGGGGGTGTGGGGGTGTGGGGGTGCATCTGTATCACCTGCAAACGAGGATGCGTACCCAGTTTTTCTACATTCCAACTGTGTGACACCACCAAATGTGGATGTCCTCGTTTCCCTGAAACGTGCAAAGTATTGCAAACAACATAAAAATGCTATCTAAACGAGGTCCTCTTTGGTGATACTCTCCCCCATACACCCATTAGGCCTCTGTTGGATAGCACAGTCTAGTTGGCGGTTTGTTACCCAATTCGGCCGCCATTTTGATCCTCCGTGTGCCGGTGTGTGTCCAGGTTGGTGGGTCCTCATTTGGATAGTACCGTGACGGTTGGTCCTCGTTTCACAATTGATTCTTAGTTTCCTGTTTACCCTCGTCCAAAATTGAAAATGGTAAAATATTTAATTACTTGATTTAATTATTTTGCATATTTTCCTTTTAAAATGACAGTTCAATAGCAAATCTTGTATTTTTAGATCACCTCCAGAGAGGTGAAAAACAAAAAAATATGGTTGTAATTCATAACAGATAAAAGCAATCATGGGTGTATTCGTGAGTAAAACCAAGTAAAACCCCTGTGCCAGTCAAACGGCAAAAAATGTATGACATCAGTTTCAACCAAAAACATGACAATAAAGAAAATAATAAATAATTAAAAGTGGCCTCATCCATTTTAAAAAAACAGGCAGCAAGAAATTCAAAATCAATTGCCTTAGTCCTTTCCCCCTTCACTCACCCTGCACGAGGGGACAGGGGAAGGATGCATAAATGAAACATAGGGAAATAATGATTGAGCTAGCCAAAGTTACATTAAAAGTGAATGTTTTATAAAATGTCCCAACAGAATTCGTAATAACTATCCCCATGGAGTCTTATAGTTTGGTTTCAGGAAATGTGTTGCCAAATAAATCAAACCATGACATCTGCTATTTCTTTGCTTTTAATTGGATCAAATTATTAGTTGACCCTGTACTTGACTGCTGACATCATGGACAAACTAAGTGACCCATATCTCTGGGTAAATCTTGGGGAGATGACCCCAAAATTAAGAAAAAATGGCTGAGAAAGGACATCAAAATGTTTAAATTAGATTCCCCCCCCCCTCCTCCTTGCCCTCCACCTCCCCATGAGAATTTGCACTAATAATCACATCTTTTTGTGCGCAAAATGTTATAGGCTAGCAAATACAAAATGTCCCTGCAAGAAAATTCCTGAATTTAACCCTAATCTTGCTTAAGGCCAACAAAATCCAACAGAATCACTGCCCTTATCATGAAAAGGTACATATAGGCTCCGTAAAGTTATTTGGAGGAGTGCGACCCCTTGTAGCTTGATAATAGTTCTCACCTGGATTGTGTACAGTTGCAATCGTAGCAGGAAACACTTTAAACGTTAACACAGTGACAAACCATTTACGAACAAACAAAAAAAAATTGTAGGAGTTAACTTTGTTAACATTTTTTTCTTCAATGTTTTGGATTTAATTTTTAATATATATATTTTTTCCTTGTCAACTTTTGTTGTTGTCAAGTCAGATTCTCAAAACATAATAATGATACAATTAGATGGATTTTTTCGCACGATACACACATATTGGTCTCGCTATGGGTATTTTAAAACTCATAGCTCGACCAATATCTTTGTGTATCAAGCTCAATCCATCCAATTTTATATCATTGTAGGTAACAGCATAACAAGCTTAACAGTTGGCTGAACTTTCAAGGTAAATTGTTTTTTTGTCCAGGTGAATTCTTTTATTTGACTTGATTTCATCCTAATGATTACTTGAGATACCATGATACAGCTGTTCATTTTCCCTTTGTTCTTGTCATACTCATAGTGATAATTGGCTGCATTGTTTTCCAAAATGTAGCTTTGTCTGTTTCTTCTTAGGTTCATTTTTATTCTTAACCCTTTCCACGCAGCAGGCGTCTGCAGACGACATTCCAAAATTTCACAAAATGTTTCAAAAATTTCAACATTGTTGACTTTTATTACCAGATTTGGAATCACCATAAGAAATGCATTGAAATAAGTACAAACATGCCTAGTATTGGTTCAGTAATCCTTGAGGTAACCTTAAAATTTGGGAAAGGTTTCCGAAAAATCTGTTTTGTGTATGGTAAAACTAATTAAAAAGCCGCGTGGAAAGTGTTAAGATTGCTAAGCTGTTGCTGTGTGATGGTAATTTATCTAGTTATCGTGTTTAACTAGATCAATTACTACAAATTTGTTTTCAAAAATGTATCCTTTTGTCTCGTTTTTAATGTGGTTCATTTAGAACCTCAAGCTGTTACTATGTGATTTTCAAACTTGAAACAGCTTTTCAGTTGATTTAATTTTTGTTTTGTTCAAATTAGCAGACTGATACCCATTTTATATGATTTGAAGCTGTTTTCATTTTGTCAAGTTTTTAAGGATTTTAGGGTTTGTTCTTGGTGTAAGACAGCATGAAACTAACCTAGCACCAAATCCTCTATTGAGGGATTAAAGGATTATACAGCTTTAATCTGTAATAGGTCTGGACACTAGTCTAACTTATAAATATCTTACACCAAGGATTCACCGATTTTAGGATGAAATTAATTATTGTTAATACCATCTGTGATTTTGTGTGTGTGTGTATGTATGTGGGGGTGTCTTCATACGTTATGTTATAGGGAGCAGGGATTTGTTATTGTAAAAAATTTTTGAATTACTCTCATTTTAAAAGTGATAAGAATGCATTTAATTAAGAATAATAGCTCACACATACTTTAGTATCTACTACCGGAAAGTAAGTATAAATACCACAATACTCATGATGTGAAGATTTCCTTGTTTCCAAATTTCAATGTACTTTCCCGTAGCATATATCCACATGCTTCAAAAATGTTACACCTACTGGCAAAAATAAACAAACAGGGAGGCAGGGTATCAAATGACTTACGTATCAAAAATGTTCCAAAAATACTACTTCATCATTTACATACTATTGGTTGCCTCTCTAACAAATGTGTGATGCGATCTGTGAAAACCCGCCACATGTCAGGATTTTTCATATTGGAGATATTTATATCATAATAAAGCTGAATCTGTGCTGATTACTGAACTGTTTCGATCATTTTTCATCGATCACTACAACAAAAGTTATGAGTGAATGATGATTGTGATGTCATAAAATGCTACAAAACAAGAAATCATGAAAACAGGCCATAAAAGATACATAGTTCAATAGAATAACATTATAAGGCTACTTAGAAAAGTGACGTAAGTAGGTTTTTGAAGGTGACATTTCATAAAGGTGATGACACAAAGTAATAAAATTAATTTTCTAAACAAAATCTTTAAAAAAAATTTTTTATTTTTTTTTAATTTTAATTTTTTTAATTTTAATTTTACCCATAATCCCTATTTCACATTTTGCGACATCCGACAGGTTTTCACAGATCGCATCAAATATGATATTTCTTTTGAAAAAAAAGTTATTTATATTTGAGCCTATAGGAAAACAAATTCTTTAGCCGATGATTAATACGATTATAATAGCAAATACAAATATTAGGTTTGTTTTCATAAATGGTTATGGTTAAACATAATTTTGGAATATCTTGTTAAATATAGAATTATTTGTGATGTGTACAAACAATTAGCTGCTAAAGGGTTATTGCAGCCTCTGAGTTGAATTCTTTGCATAAGCAACATTTTTAAAAATAACCTTTTTTTAACATCAGTTCAGTTCATCATTGTTCCGATCAATATTGTTAATAAATGCATGGTATAAAGAGCACACTTAACACTTTCCACGCGGCAGGCGTCTGCAGACGACATTCCAAATTTTCACAAAATGTTTAAAAATGTCAACATTATTGAATTTCATTATCATATTTGGAGTCACTATGAGAAATGCATTGAAATAAGTACAAACATGCCTAGTATTGGTTCAGTAAACCTTGAGATAGAATTTGAAAAATTGTGAAAGGTTTCTGACAAATCGGTTTTGTATATGGTAAAACTAATAGCCGCGCGGAAAGTGTTAACACTGTCCATACACGGCTATTAGTTTCGCCATATAGACGTTATTCTTTGGCCTCTATACGTCAATAGAGGGAGTTCAATCCAACTGTGCAACTGTGAAAAATAATTTTGGAATATCTTGTTAAATATAGAATTATTTGTGATGTGTACAAACAATTAGCTGCTAAAGGGTTTACAGCCATTCGGTTGGATTCTCTGCATTAGCAACATGTTTAAAAATAACCTTTTTTAAACATTATTTCAGTTCATCATTGTTAATAAATACAGGGAATAAAGAGCATTCCATGCACGGCTATTAGTTTCGCCAAATAGACGTTATTCGTTGGCCCATGTACGTCAAAAGAGGGATTCAATCCAACTGAGCATCTCGGAGCAATTAGTGCTTGGATAAACATTACAATCTCGTCCTTTGAATGCAATGTAATGAACTGTAAACTTCTAAATTTTCCTAGAAAGTGTCGGTTACCAGCAAACATTTTAAACAGTTTAATGGCGCTCAACTACATAGGTTCGGTTGATTATGTCACAGAAAGAAGTCCACACATGTACTAGGAGATGCATAGCTTAGCTTGCATAGCTTGGCTTAGCCAGGGTATTTGGTTCTGTTAGGGTTGAAGAGGGTAGGGGTGTGCGGCTGGGCAGTCTGAAAACAGGGGCTTATGGAACTGAACGGGCATTAAAACAGGGGCTTGCGGAACTGAACGGTCGCCGAAATTGGGGTCTTAGAGAACTGAATTCTTATACAAAATTGTGTCTTATGAACTGAATTTTAACCAAATTTTGCCTTATGAACTGAATTTAAGCCAAATTTGAGGCTACATAACTTAAATTCATAAGCTTTTCACACATTTTATGATTTTTGGTTGAATTTGGGGTCTAAGGGAACTGCCAATGGATGAAAAGGGGGTCTTATGGAACTGCCAGTGGATTTAAAGGGGTCTTACGGAGCGGCCAAAGAGGCATGAAAAGGGGTCTTGGCAGCTGCACATACCCGTATGGCCAATATATGTGAGTACTCCCCCCCCCCCCCCCCCCACCAGGGGGTTAAAGAATACTGATTTCTTTTAATTCCTCAATAGATAATAGTGAGAACATATAAAATGCTGGAAATCCTGTCTTCATTAGTACAGTCACAATTGAATTCGTGAGTAATTCTGATATATTTGGTAAAATAAAAACGAAAACTCTAGATTGTCAAGGGGGGGGGGGGGGGATTTCTGTGGAATAGCCAGACTCCAGGTGGTGTTGGATGCAACTTATCTAAATCTAATTCAATCTTTATCTGGTTAACATATGACAATGTATTATTGGGTTGACCTTAATTAAAATACAAAGAAGAAAATATCTTGTATTTGACCAGATCGTGTGGCGCGGCTTGAACCAAGGTGCCTAGAGGCGAATGAATTTGAGAACAAATGAATATAGATGGATGGATGGATAGTCAGTTTTGCATTCAAATAATGAATCGTGCTTCATCAGACTTTGAGAATGTATTAACTGCTCAGACAGATTGATCACTATGAAGAAACAAAACCACCCAAGAAAAGGGTTTTCATAACTATAGAAAAAAGATATTCTATCCTTTGTTGTTATCAATATTTGCGACATCTGACTCATTTTGCTTGATCACATCACATATATATGAATACTTAATTTCATCTCAATAAAATTATGGTAAGAAATTAAGAAGAAAAAACACAACACACAACTTTTTAGGATTGTAAGAGTTTGAAAACATGAAAAATGAATTATAAAAATATAAAAGTTATCATGTTATATTAAAATTATATAAGAACACAAAAAATAACTATTTATTGTTTCATTTGTTTAAACTGTTGTACAAATGGACATAAGTTGTGTATAAAAATAATAGTATCTAATTCATTCATTTGAAGTGATTTTGGGACTAAATTCAACAATGTCAATCAGTAAAATTAATAGAATTTTGTTTATTTTAAATTTTGAATATGATAAAAGCCGCAGCAAAAGGGTGCAGGACTTGCAGGTATCACTCAAACAAAAAGTTTGAGATCTTAATACCAAAAGAAGGAGCTTTTTGAATGCTTGCTTCAAAAGGACACTTTTGTGGTTTTTCGATGTGCAATGTGCATGGCTATTAAATTAGTTTTTACCATATACAAAAAAATTGTATGGAAACCTTTCCCAACTTTCAAAGTCTATCTCAAGAATTACTGAACCAATACTAGGCATGTTTATATTTAATTTAATGCATTTCTCATGGCAATTCCAAATATGGTGATGAAATTTAATAATTTTTACATTTTTGAAAAAAATTGTGAAATTTTGGAACTGTCATCTGCAGACGACTGCCGCGTGGAAAGTGTTAAGATTGGATACTTCTTTCTGATCTCATGAAGCCAAATTACCATGAAATTGACTTTATTTTCCTGATTCCCTGAATATTTCAAAATGCAACTGCACCCTTTTGCAGCGACGGTACACATTATTAGATCAATTTAATGAAATTATTAAATCCACAGTGAAAGGCGCAAAAATATCCAAGAAGCGCAAACGTTCATGAAACTTTTCTATGCCTTATTTACCATTGCTGTAATCATAACTGAGAAAAAAGTTTAAACTTACCCTATATATCTCAAAATGCATTTTACCGACAATTAACTGCAACCTTTTGCCACAGCATCACACATGTTAGATAAATTTGATGATATTATTGAATTAAATCCACATTGAAATTCGCAAAAATATCCAAAAAGCTTGTTTCACTGCCTTGGAATTACCATTCCTCGAATCATAACTGAGAAAAAAAGTTTTAACTTACCTTATAAAAAGTGATGGTATATATATATTTCTAGCTCAGGTTCCATTGGTAGTAAACCATGGTGATTGCTATGAAGATTCCCATACAAGTCTTATTTTCAGAATGTTTGATAGAGATATATATCCCATAGTCTATAAGTTTATTATGTATATATATATATATATATATAGAATATATATGTGTATCCTATATATAGGTTCTACTGCAACTACTCAGTGCAAACTTGTTCTGATGAATGACACAGCTTGCTTAGTGATTGGCACAAAAGTCTAATGAGTGAGTGGTTTATGCACAAGGGTTGCCAGATGTTGAAGCATAGCAGGTCACTAGTTAGTGGGTTGAGAAATCACTAATGATTGATTCACTCTTTCTGTTCAGTGGGTGGCAGGGGATGTGACGCACCCACTATCCCATTGATCAGATTTTCCAGGCACAGAAAATCCATTTAATTGTTTTTATAAATCCAATCCCGCACCAAGCTCCCCACATTTTATTGTAATTTTGGAGTTATGGGTGGTGAAGAAGTCTTATGCGGTAGGAGTGGCTTAATATGTAAATTGGGTAAATCATCAAAAAGATTTCATCGTAGTGGATGTCAGCATCCACTTCGTAAGATATGGACCTGCCCATCCATTATCATACCATAATCCGGCGACCAAATTCAAATCTCCATCTTTTATTCTCTAAATGTCAAGGCAAGTCATAGATGAGACTGTAGTCAAACTCAAATCTTGTCATAATCTTTCCCAAGTCGAATCAAATCAATTCAATAGGTCATGTTAGGCAATTGAAGACCCTGGATTACATCAGGTCACTTTTCCCCCTTTTCTTTTTCCCAAGTCGCATTAAGTAATACTGACGGTATATGTACACTGATGATGAAGTATGTACCTACAAATGTTCAATTTTGTGACTCTTTGGTGTATCACGCTTCCAAAAATAACTTTTCTGCCACTTCCAAAAATAATTTTCCAGAGCCTATGTGATGCGATCTGTGAAAACCCGCCACATGGTGGGATTTTTCATATTGGAGATATTTTAAACATCATAAGAAAGCTGAAACTGTGCTAATTACAGAACTGTTTCGATCATTTTTCTACGATCACTACAAAAAAAGTTATGAGTGAATGATGATTGTGATGTCATAAAAAGCTACAAAACAAGAAATCATGAAAACAGGTAAAAAAACAAAACATAGTTCAATAGAATAACATTATAACTTAAGGTTATTAAGAAAAGTGAACTAAGTAAGTTTTTGAAGGTGAAATTTCATAAAAGATGTTGACACAAAGTATTGGACATTTATTTTTCTAAAAATATCATTTAAAATTTTTAAAAATCTTTTTTTAAACATTTTACACATATTCCCCAGTTTTGCGACATTCGACTGGTTTTCACAGATCGCATCACATATGTTCCTTTGCACGATTGTGCAATATGGGATTTTGTCAGATTCGGCATAGTTAGGGTTAATTGACTCAAATTAAGTCATGGTGCCATTGTGACTTGGTCAGACTGGTGTCGTTCATGTTACATGTACACAAATACTTCCGACCATAAGAAGATTCTTTTTGCAAAGGGTTTTATTTGTACTAATTTGGCAACCAGTGACCAAAAATGAAGCATAGTACGGTATGCAATCAGTGATACATTTGCAATATCATTTTGTAGTTCTCCCGACAACTGGCGTAGTATCTTGCCCCTCTAGTTATAAATAAGTAAAAGATAACTTCAGATAGTCTGTGTGAGATAAGATGTTATAAGTGGTATGAAATGTTGAAATAAATGCGTAAAAGAGAGTGTATTTTCTGAGACAAAAGGGGGGTGGGAGTTCCCCTAGTCACGACATATTCCCCCCCCCCCCACATTCCCCCAGTCAGCTTAATTCCCACCCCATTCCCCCCCAACAATCAAAAGTGTTGGAGTTTTTATGTCAACATTAGCTTAAAATTGGTCTGAAATATCTAATTCAGAACAAATTAAGCTAATTTCAGGCAATTTTTACAATAAAAGCCACTATTTTTATGTGCTACACATGTATTTCCCCCTCCCCAATTTTTTTTCCCCCCACCCCCAGAATTGTGTTTGCCCCCACCCCCAATTTTGTTGATGCTGTACCACCACTGACTGTTCTAAGAGTGTAAATGTATCAAGAGTCTTGATTGCTAAATAATATAGCCAAGAGTTGTAATTACCTTGTGCAAAAGGCAGATTAAGACTTTCCACGCGGCAGGCGGCGGCAGGCGGCTGCAGACGACATTCCAAAATTGCACAAAATGTTTCAAAAATATCAAAATTGTTGAATTACATTACCATATTTGGAATCACCATGAGAAATGCATTGAAATGAATACAAACATGCCCAGTGTTTGGTCAGTAATCTTTGAGATAGACTTTGAAAATTATGAAAGGTTTCTGAAAAATCTGTTTTGTGTATGGTAAAAATAATAGCTGCGTGAAAAGTGTTAAGACAGCTTTACGCTGCTAAGCTTCACTGAACTACAATACCGATATGTTTCCTACCCACAAATCATAACAACTGTATTGTTCTTCTTTTGTTCCGCGCTAATGAATGAATAACTAATATTGTTTTCAGGATTGGAAGGTCGAGATTGCTTGAGGGCTGGTTATTTGGTCGTTGACTCTTTAATCGCTCTAGAAATATGCCTTTGTGTGTTTATTGATATCCCCTGGTAATATTCATGAGAAATCAAAATAAAATTGTAATTTAATTAGAATTTTGGTGGATCATGTCATGCAGCGAAGGGAGAGACTTATTATAGGCCTTGAGCAAGAGAAGTTTTCTATAGGAGTGATATCTGCTCTATTGGCTTATAATTAAAATACCTGTTTGTAAGGCCAAACAAAGAAGTTAGTCGTCTCAGAAACATTTTGCAAATAAGCTAAGTGCTGTGCAATTTTTAGAATATAGGCTTTGAGGTATGCGTTTTGTTGCTAATCCAAGCAAAGCATGGGTCAAGTGGGCGGCAGCCCCTTGCGGGGTTGAATGAGGTAGAGCCCCATTGGCGATTTTTTAAACGTTTTTGCACTGTCAAAACGTCGCCCTGTCAAAAATAAGGGGGGCGCAGGCACCCTATCAAAAAGGTGCTGTGTCAAAAATAAAGGGGGGCCGCGCACCCCTCCCTAAATCCGCCCTGTTTAGTATAACAGTGGTGGTATTAAAGTAATTTCGGCCTCGTTGTCGTCAACGTTTTCAGCTATTTTGCCATTTCGGGTGCAACTATTGCTTTCCAGGTCTTATGACGCACACGTTATCGGGTGATTGCCGGCGCAAGCGTAATGGCGCAAATCGTAAAGTTTGTAGTGGCGAAAAGCATAGTTTGTTTGGGTAAAGTTAAAGCAGGCAAGATGATAGGGCATGATGATACAACAACAACAAATCAATAGTAAGGATTATGTAAAAGTGGAAATTTTCGCACTACATTTATTTTCACGCTTTTCGCGCTAAGATCAGCAAGCGTGAAAATAAAAATGTGCGAATATATTCTTTTCGTATGTAGGTCTATGTAAGGAAGCTCAAAATCTCGAAAATAAAAATAAGCAAACTTGATCAAAATGGAAGCGCGAAAATGTACACCCACATAAATATCCACTTTTACAGTATATGAATGAACTGAGAGCAAGGCCAGCGCAAACTGTAGGTCTATCCAGGATAACATGTAGTGTTAAAGGCATATATGTGATCTTTTCCAGGGGGCGCCCTCTATTCATGATTTCTTTTTACATTTCTGATCATAAATCATAAATATATTCTGAGTTTAATACGGAGTGATACAATTCCTAATTACTTCAAAATCATGGTTTAAAGAGTGAAAATAAACTGTCCTACTAACTAGCAAGATAGTTTATTTTTCACTCTAAATTCACTTAAGTTTTCCAGCTAGTATATGATATAAATGCAGCCTAATATCACCCATATGCAACCATGCACAATGGAAGAGAAATTATAGTACTCCGTAAATTGCTTAGTTTATTAGCTGATGAATGCACCTTTTTGTTATCAAATAATTCTTAATTTCATAACTAGACCACAACAAAGTTCTATTGGCATGACGTCAGCTCAACAAATTGCTATACTGTATAGCCAGTTGGAATGTTAGTTTTTCACCATTATTCATTTTAAAAGTATAACCCTACCCCTACCATATAAATACCACGACTGGGCACGTTGGTACCACCCAGCGTGGAAGTTTTTGGATGAAAAATGGACCCAGCCCATATAGTTTACGCAATATACTGCGCAAACCAGCCTTGACACCCGTGGTGTAGTGGGGAATTCTTCGCCTGTGGTGCGAGAGGTCCCTGGATCAAATCCCGGGGGATCGGGGGGATATTTTGGTTGATTTTCCACGTTGAAGAAAAAATTATGAAAAAAGTGGGGGGTAGAGTTAGGGTGGAGGTTCTGAAAAGGCACTTCCCTCGTAATTGGTCATTTTTAAGGCATTGCTGTGACTTTGAATTAATCCAAAGATGTCTCAATGTATTCCTTGTCCCTTCTCTGTCAATATCAACATTAGACCAAGACCATGGGCCTGAGGACATGGTCGGTTTAATTGAAATACAACTTTTGTTTAAACAGTCCAAAACACGCCACAAATGGAACATCGCAGGACAACAGTCTATCCCTAGCTACTGTAAAAGTGGAAATTTTCGCGCTATATATATTTTCGCGCTTTAGTGCTTGAATGAGCTACAGCAAAAAAATAATAACACACAAATATATTTCTTTTGCGCATAGGTTTATGTGATGAAACTACAAATCGTGAATTTATAAACACGCAAAATTGTGCCAAATCGGCACAGCGTGAACAATTAATCGCACACAAATTATCACTTTTACAGTACGTCATAAGGGTCCCAAGAGTCGGGAAAGTGGTTGAACTTTTGAGAGGACAGCAATCTTAACACTTTCCATGCGGCAGGCGTTTGCAGACGACAGTTCAAATTTTACAAAATGTTTCAAAAATGTAAAAGTTATTGAATTTCATTACCATATTTGGAATCACCATTAGAAATGCATTGGTATAAGTGCAAACATGCTTAGTATTGGTTAATTAAACCTTGAGATAGAAAGTAACTATGGATGAAATACTATTCAACAACTCCCCTATACCTTAAGTACAGTAACAAAGCGTTGTTGATTTGAGATAAACTCACTGTTCATATGCAAATTACTAGGATAGCGAACCTTATTTGGAAACCGCAAAATTGTAAACAAACAAGAATGTCGGGAAAAATGTTCGCAAAATTTGT
This sequence comes from Ophiura sarsii, assembly GCA_035610835.1. Lineage (NCBI taxonomy): Eukaryota > Metazoa > Echinodermata > Ophiuroidea > Amphilepidida > Ophiuridae > Ophiura > Ophiura sarsii. The sequence goes on from CM069455.1 coordinate 4,250,131, forward strand.
TCCATTTTTTCGGCGTATAAATGCATTTCGCCATGCAATCCTTAAAGTTAGCAAATAACTTTATATACCGAAATGTAGCTATATCCCTGAGGAAAATATTTTTTGGCGAGGGCCATATGTAAAGGATCACTTCTAAAGCCACAATTTTAGCCGAACCGTCGCTACCTGAGCACAAGAGAATCGCCTTTTTTTGCATCATCGCGGCGAAATGTGTTCGCTTTGATCTACAGGACCGTACCACTATTGAAACGGAGGGGTGTGTTTTGATTTTATACAAATATTCTATAAACATGTATCAAATGTGTTGTGTAAATTAAACGCATTCTTGATTTAATTTTTCTCTGAATGTTATTAAGGTGGTGTGTGAATAAAATGCTATTTACAAAATATTTTTAATTTCACAATTACTTGCGAAATAATTTGTCTTCTCTCATGTTTACCTTTTGTAACCCAACCCATTCTGAAGTTCCATCGCCCATTTACGGGGAACGGACGATGTCCAAATAAGGGCCTAATTATAATAAACGTAAACTTTTTTTTCTCGATTTTTAAAGAGCAGCTATTTTTTTTATGTCAAATTAAGCCTATTAAAACAAGTTTTGTACTTGTTTTCATTAATTATCCAAAACGATATTCACATTTGAATGATGTAAATATGTTTGGTCGTTGTTGAACGGGGTTCAACAAGGTCTTCGTCGTTGTTTATCTTGAATCGACAACGGTAAGACGGGTTTATTTTGCTCGGGCAGCTAAAGCTGCCCCTCGCAAAATAAACCCGTCTTACCGTTGTCGATTCAAGATAAACAACTCCGAAACCTTATTGAACCCCTAACTGTTAACACTTTCCATGCGGTAGGCGTCTTCAGACGACGGTTCAAATGTCACAAAATGTTTCAACAATTTCAATAATTATTGAATTTCATTACCATATTTGGAATCAACATGAGAATTGCTAAGTCAGGATTTTTCTTTCTCCAATTGAAATTAGTGGAGCAGACTGAGGATATAGGTTTTTCTTTTTCTATGCCATAATGTAACTCAGCAAATGTTAATTTCTAAGTATTATAAACATTAAATTGGGTTTTGAAATTCCCTTTTTTTTAATCGATTTTGATAACCATAAAAAAATGTATAAAAAAAATCACAACTGTTCAAGATTCAGCATGTTTTAGGTTCTTTTGTTGATAAAAATTAATAAACTTGATAAAAGAGATTTCACCCTTCCTTTTTGGGGGGCGAAGCCACCCTTATAGCATGTTATTGCAAAAACTTACACATTTTGGTCTTTCTAGACATAAGTGGGGGCCGCCATTTTTGTAGTCTTTGTAAATTACATGTACCTATGCAGTTTATTTCAACAGTCCTGCAGTCTGTGATGGAGTCAAAGCTATATTTGTTTAGCCTTGATGTTTCAATCTGAGAGATGTTATTAGACTCCCAACAGAGAGACATAATAGCTTATCTTGTTTGACTAAGGAGAAATCTCCCAATTGTTGTGGGGTTGTCTAATAAATCAGAAAATCTGTGAATAAATGGTGAGTTGTGGCTGTCATATATACCTAGATTGTTCTTCAGACGGTACCCCCCCCCCCCCCCCCCCCCTTCCATGCACACAAATCAACTTTATTGGTGTCCTGTACTATTTTTAGACTGCGGTGTTTTGATTTGTTTTTGTTTTTGAATAATCGAAAATACATACACCATTTCCATGGTATTTTGTTTGGTATGCAACAGAAATCGGTTACAAAACATGCTTCTTTCTCTTGGATCGCCCCCATTCAATTTCAATGGAATTTTTATTGTATCATCAACTAGTCTTTCCTTTTTATTAGGCCTTCTTATTTGACTAACAAAATCCCTAGCTGAACGCCCGCCGATGAGATGGAAACTTGCAGATCAAGAATTCACTGTTAATTTTTTCAACAAAAATAAATTTCCTCTTTGCAAATTTAAAGAAAATACCCAAATTGCTCAATTCCATGTCAATTTTGCTTGGCAATTTGAGACTGATGCATAAAATGCAATGCATTCTTTACTTAATTTTACTCCGATATTTATCCCATTTGTAACCGTGAATAAAAAATCTGACAAAAATTGGCAGTCTATTTAGCAACAGTGAAGGAGGCTTATGGCACACATTTTTGTGAATGAACGAAATGTGAAACTTGTGAAGTGGAAGCGTTCGTGTTGATGTAACCTTTTTTATTTATAAGATGTACTTGTGGAGATGGTTTGCCCCTTCTGCCGGATCTATGTATAAATAATTTGCCCTTAAGATGGGCTTGTTGCTTAATTAAATTGGCCAGGAAGAAATGGCTGACCTTTTAAACTTGATTGAATAGGGGAGGCGAGACTATTGTGAGATGCACCATTGAGGAAAAAACAAGTCAAATTAAAAAAGTTCTGACAATAATGAAAATATCACTTTTAAAGACAAGAAAGAGTGTTGTAAGTTCCAAACATGGCTTGTATTTATTCAAAAGATAAGTTTATAGTTGAAGCTTTTATTGATATAATAGCCCCACGAATCCGGAAGCATCAGCAAGCAACATCCGGCTGGGCCATACACGTACACCAAAGTATCTTATCCTCAATCCTGCACTGCTGCCAGCGGATGTTCCCTGAGCGATTCTATGCATGCCCAAGATTTTGGTCATTATTTTCTGCCTCTTTAATTTTGATTCCGGTATCAAAACAATACCCTCATTGATGGAGTACACTCTGATATTATTAGGTTTTCTTCTCTGCATCACCTCAAAGAAGATTTTAAAGACACCACTACAATGCATTGCGTTTTTGCAAAATGCTCTAATTCTGGTCTCTAATTTGTCTCAGTTCCCATAGACATATGCACACAAGCATGGCTTTATATCGCATTCATCGTTGGAGCTCTTAGGTACTAGCTAACATAAATGAATAAATTAGTTATAAGTGTTCCTTTTTGTTTTTTCTAAACAAATTCTAACAGCTCGTGTGGAAAAAGGTTTAATTGGTTGGCGTTCTTGCAATGCATTGTGGGAAGACCTTAGCATCAACTCTTGCAATGTGATCACCTTTTTTTCTTTCCTTATTTTCATTTTCGTGTGAAGCCCTGCACTAACTGCAAGATGACGTCATGTTGGTTGAATGGAGTTCTTTTCATTCATGAAAAATAGCTTGCGTTCCCTCTCGAGACGGAAAGGCGGAAATTGATTTGTTTGTACTACCTGTGATGAGGTCTTACAGGAGGCTTTGGGAATGTAGTTCTTTAACTCTTGAGCAGACTGTACCTGTCTATACAGTCATCAACAAAGTAACTACGAGAGGGTATCAAAAAGTTCTTGAAATCACCCAGAAGTGAAGGAGCTATATCGATGAAAATTTGTCTGTGTAATCACTGGTCCTTAAAAACATTATGGTGCAAATATGGTCTCATAAGTAGGATTACTTTCTCTACAGTTGGCCCAATTGGCGCTAGATGCCAAGGCCATGTAAATCAATGACGTCATCCAACGGTGATGTGTACATGGTAAATTATATGGCCCAATTACTGAATCTTGTAGGACGCCTTCCAGAAGTATATTAGGCTCAGATTTTTTTACAAATTTTGTCATTTGTCACTCGTAGGTCTCAATTTATCTCTGTAAATGACAACATTTCTAAACCTCATACTCCTATGGAAGGCTACCCACAAGGATCAGTTTTTGGACCATTATTGTTTACCATGTACACAGCACCGTTGGGAGACGTCATTGATTTACATGGCCTTGGCATCTAGCGCCACCTGTATAAAAAATAAACATACTTATGAGACCATTTTTGAACCATAATGTTTTTAAGGATCAGTGATTACACAGACAAAATTTCATCGATATAGCTCCTTCACTTCTGGGTGATTTCAAGAACTTTTTGATACAGGTTATTAATAAATGGCTTCTAGCTCTAAAAATATACATCCTACTTAAAATTACTAAATTATAAAGTTGTTGAGAAATTTATCTTCTTTAATATGAGATATCACACGTTGGGTGATTATTGAGGAAGTGACACTCCAAAATGTAAGGTGAAGTCCAATTTTCATTTTCACATTTTTCTTTTCTACAAGCAGACCCAGCTAAGGGTACATTATCGATTACCGGTAGTGCAATTGGGGGATGCATGCGCAGGTGGGATAGTCAGCTTCCGATGGATTAATACGCCACACACAGGCTATGTCATACTCTCCCCTGTGTTGAAATGTAAAATGTGAAAATGAAATTGTGAATTCACCTTACATTTTGGATTGTCACTTCTTCAATATTCAACCGATCCTAGCGTGCAATATCCCATATTAAAGAAGATAAATTTCTCAACAACTTCATGATTTAATATTTTTAGGTTGGATATTTATTTTAAAAGCTATAAGCCCATTTATTACCTGTATAGTTACTTTTTTATGACTGTATATTGGCACAAGTACAATTGTGACGTGATCAAGTGAAATGAGTCACATGTCGGCAGTTTCAATTTTGATATTTGTTTATCATCTCAAAGCAGGTAGAAAATGCTACACTAAACCCCACTAAAATCGAATTTCTAGTTTTTATCTTACAAACAATTTACCAACTGAGAAAACAAAGTAAAACATAAGTATTGTCCACTTCTTTTTACCTATAACTCAAAATCAATATTCCCGACATCCGACTCATTCCGCTTGATCGCGTCACAATTTTGATTGGTTACAAAGAGTGTTATACCATACATTTAGCCAATCAGAGATACAGTAAGAATGGTGGTATGGTTGATAAAGAGATATAAAAGCACTTTTTTGATTGGTTACTCACATGGGTATATCATATTATATCCTGTATTGAGCAGCCAATCAGAGACACTGTAAGAAAGCAGGTAGTGCTCACAGGGTAAAGATCCATGTCATTTCATTGATAGAACATTTTTGTATCTTTTTGGTCAGTGTTCTAAGATATATCTGTATCATTGTTGTCTTCCATTGTTTGGAAGTCACATAGAAATGGTGGTCCCATGCATGGAAGAGCAATACCTGAGCACATTAACCCTAACTCTGACACTACACCATACAAAATCATCCAAAATAAAACTCCACACGCGTGCTGCTGCATTGGCTCGATTACGTCACCTACCACAGGCATTTGTGGGCACAAAGTTTGTGCCTGCATATGCGCTGGGAGTTAGCTCAGTTGATAGGGGGACAGACTGGGGTGCGGATGGTCTCGGGATCAGTGATTTGCTGGGTTAAAAAAATGGTACTTTTCCCCCTCCCCCCGATAAACGCAAAAAATAGCCGTGGGAGTTAGGGTTAAAAGGTCAGACTGATTCGTAAAAAGTAGGGGATCATCCCGGATATGTATCTGTATACACATTGCCCTAGGTTACAGGGATCTTGGCGCGATAACAATATTGATATCTTCTACCAAGTAAATATGTAGATGAATTGGTTTCAGTATTTGTAGGGAGCGTGTGGTGTGGTTCTTCGGTATGTTTATTCGCTCATTATTTGTCATAAAATACATCTTTCTGAGGATGGACAAGTATTTATTTATTTATACGGGTAAAAAAAGAAGCAATCTTCTTGCAGAGTGCTCAATGCGATGCAGAGCGAAATATAAGTTAAACTATTTGGAACGGTAGTTGCTACTTAGAGTTTCACGCTTGTGCGATCATCAGACAACTCTTGTGCGATCTGATGATCGTACAAGCGTGAAACTCTGAGTAGCATGCGCAACTACCGTTCCAAATGGTTTAACTTATATTTGTTTAATATATTTTTTAATTTATACGGACATACACTTTCAGAACAGTGACATTCGCCAACTTGGCGAATGCGTCCATACAGAGGTAAAATTGTAAATAAACAATTTACAAAATTATAAATGGCGAAAAAGATCATAGAGAGCTAATAATAGAGGTACGTGCAGCCCATGCATGTTTCAATATGACTTACAAAAACATATCAAATATTGGTAGTAAGGGAAAGTCATAACTTACAGAGAGAGTTTCATCAGAAAATCCTAGCATAAAACACATTTTAATAGTTAGATTGCTAGCAATAAATATACTCCAGAAAGGTTCAAGATCATGAGATGAGAGGTTAATCTCTACTTTTTGATACTCATCGACTCTAATGTCGTTAAGAGCAGAACATAAAATAAGGAGTGTTTCAGATCCTCTGTCTCATTGTTTATTCACTCATTATTTGTCATAAAATATATCTTTCTGAGGATGGACAAGTATATGAAGAGCTTTGTTGCAAAAGGGCTATGGTGCATTTTTTCAAAAATGAGTTTGATATAGAAATGTATAGGGAAAAATCATTTTTTTCTTCAAAAAGACCTACATCTCATTGTAAACAGCCATTGAAATTGTTGTTTTGTTGCAAAAGGGCCTGTATCCAGAATTAAATCGGGATACAGGCCCTTTTGCAACAAAACAACAACTTCAATGGCTGTTTACAATGAGATGTAGGTCTTTTTGAAAAAAAATGACTTTTATTTCCTTGAAAACATATGATTGTGACCTATACATTTCTATATCAAATCTTTTTTTCTTTTTTAAATGATTGAAATAAATGATTTTTTTGTGTGGTATTTTTTCTCTATGTACAAATAGATGGAGTTTTGTTGCAAAAGGGCCTTACATCCAAATTTTCAAAAAAATGAAACCATGATTTTTAAAAAAATTGAAAACTAGCCCATTTGAAATTTATTTCAATTTAAATTAGTATGTAGTGTACCTCTTTCATAATCCATTCAGTTTTTCAATTGCTCAACTTGAATATTTAGAAACAGTTTTTTTGACTTTTTCTCAATAAGAGCCAAAGTGGATGCAGGCCCTTTTGCAAAAAACCTCTTCATATATTGGTACTTTACCTGTGATGTGATGTCCAAAGGCGTCTTCTTCTGTTAGTCACCCCATAGCCTTAGTTCCAGGCTGATCGGTAAAATACAACTCATTCCCCTATCTCTTTCTCTTGCCACAGAACAATTGTGCCAACAGCTGACTGGGTCCCAGTCTACACATTCACCTGCCCGACACAGTCTCTTTTTGAGGCACTCAGTAATGTGGGGCGATCAGACTCCATTGGAACAACAAAAAATTGGTTTCAAACACACACAAAATAGTGAATTTATTATGCATTTTGTCTTGGTGGCCAAATATGGCTCTATGATATGAACTGAAATTGTAGACAAGCTTGAAATGGAACAGCATATGACAGTTACTTAAGTATATAGTGATTGTCACTTTAAAAAAGTTACCATGAACTTCCAGGGGTGGATCTTTACTTTTTTTGGCACTAGCCAGTGGGACTGGTAACTTGAGAAAGTTACCAGTCCGTAAGAGAATTTACCTGCCCCATCTATTGACTTGGAAATCTGAAACACATAACATAACACATGCATTGAAACGAGAAGCGAACAATGAGGAAATCATAACAAATTGTCATGTAAATAAAGAAATCCGCATGCGCAGTTCGCTATTTTGGGGGTATCGTTATTGCAAATATTTTACCGGGAGGGATATGGGCATTGCTTCTTTACGACGACTCAGCTGTTTACGCTGGTTCCCTGCACGCTGTCCACTCGTCACGGGTACGTTGGTGGCTGGTGCGTGGTGTCATTGAGGCAGGGTACCAGCAATCAGCTGTTACGCTGCATGTACAGTGTACGTACAGTACGTTTGACTGGAGAAGATGGCGTGCATGGTCATTGCAATGGGCGGGGGTTTCCCAATTCTCAAACTCGGCAAACTTTAATGTTTGGTTGCGGTGGGTTTATTCTTCGTGCGTGTAAGTGTGTGTGTGTGGTGTTTTATTTTTTATTTTAAGCTTACTGCTTACAGCTACTCATTCGACAATAGAATCAACACTTCAGTTGGTTAAAAATGTTACCCGCCAGCGGGACGGGTACTTTTGAGAATCTACCCGTCCGACACCAAAGTTACCCGCCGCTGGCGGGCGGACCGGTGCTAACGTCCAGCCCTGTGAACTTCCCTAATGAACTGTGAAGAAAAAAACAGACAAAAAGTCTGGATGAGTAAAGCGTTGAACATTCTTTGTATAATTCAGTAGAAATAATTGCATTACTGTAAAAGTAGATATTTTCCTCAACCGCAAAAATTATTATTATTAACCGTTTTGTAAACAAATGTTGAAAATCGCGAAAACAAAAAATTGCGAAATGCCTGTTATGACCAATTTTCGTGAAAATATCTTCTCGCGAAAATATTGACTTTTACAGTATTGTTCAATCGTTTTATACAGATCCCTTCATAGTTAGACAACCAGATGTTGACTTAGAGCTATGCCTTTCATTACATTATAATAATAGTAATAAACAGGGCTTACAAGGCAATTCCAAGAATTATCATTGCTCTTTATTCAAAAAGTCATGCCCGTTCAACCAAGAAGGTCTAAAACGGGTTGGGCCGGTTTTACCTTTTTATGTAGTAAAACAAATCATGCAAATGACATTGTAATATGAATATGTGTAGGCATTGCAGTATTGCTGTATTGATATACCTGTATGAAATATCTGTAAAAAATGAAAACAAAATGATAATACTGAATATTAAATGAGAGCAAAAAAGAAAGAAATGGCTCCCAAATTGATTGCCCATTAGACATGTCCCCTGGTGATGTCTTGATGGCTTGAGCCTAAGGATTTTGGCGTCTTTTGTCCCTAATTCCCTAAAACGTGGTTGCACTTTTTAGTTACAAAATAATCGTTGTCCATGATGTCATTGGCTATAATTTAAAGGGGCATTGAGAGATTGCAGAGAAAAATGGAATTTGGAAAAAAGGAATTGTTCCAATAGATAAGGTACGTAGGAACCCTGAAGTGTAATGATTTATGGGAAAACGGTTGAATAATGGCGCTAGATTGAAATTTGGTTGAAACAAGTTATGTGGTGAGTGATGCTCATAATTCCGATGTGATCTGCATTGAAATTACCAAATCATGATGAAATTTTGCATGATAGACGGCGAATTAAGGTAAACGGTTTCAGATGGTAGTTAGTATGCCTTTAAGTATTACGAAGGTGCATAAAACACAGATTACCAGAACAATTGAGGGCACACTCCCATACTTATCTCTCAGTGCTCCTTTTTAAACATGTTTATAGATTGACAAGGTGCTAGAAGGGTGGTAATATTTAATCTCTTTACAATTATGCCTCTTGTATCTTGTGTGATAAAGTAGCCTGACAAAAACAGACATGTTGTTGAAACCCGTATGGAAAAATAGTAAGTTTCCATTCTAGAATTTGTCTATGAAAAATTCATAATGTTCTTTTGAATAGCCTGACACCTGTCTTCTTTGTAATAGATTTGACTAATTAGTCAAAATATCAAAATAAAACTAGGGTTCGTTCCAAGCAGTGTTTTTTTGATATTTTCCCAATTTGGTTTTATTATTTTTTACTGCAGAGTACTATTTTATTTACTTAATTATATGTTATATAAATTCTGGATTTAATTTAATACAATGCAATGTGTAAAAGCGTGCTGGTAATCCGAGCTGTTTAAGGGCAGTGTCAACCCGGCACTTGTTTCAAAAATAGAATTTCATATTTCTCTTTTATTTTATACTTTTATATGTATTCCATCATTACCATCATAAGTTACTAATCGGAAGCTATTATTTCCCGTTCTTTTGGGTGATTTTAAATTGTTGTTTTGGTAAGTTTGAGTCAGGAAAAGGCGCATAGTTATTTGGCGGGAATTTAAGCGGAGTTCCGCGCTTTTCAAATGCTGCGACAGCTGTTCGATCATTGCGTCGCGCGCTGAAACTTCCCGCGCGTAATACTAGACGCGCCGCTTAATATCCGCGACGTAGACGCGAAAAACAAAAGAGCGCAAAACAATGTCTAAAATGTAAACAAAGGCCAATCTTACGATCATTTAAATTTCAGTTTTCTTCCAATTTCTTCACATTGTGACAATATAAATTGAATCTGATAGTTTATTATGATTGTTCATAATAGTATACTCGCTTTTTAGGTCACACGCCCGTGTGTTCCGTGAACATTTAGCTTTAAATGGTGGAAAATGTCAATATTTTTACTAAATCGATGTTTTCTAGAAGTTCAAATTTGAAGGAATTTTACGAATTTTCAGACAACATAACTAAAAATATATCAAACTATCAGGTAAGCTTTTACTACCATTGTGTAGAGGACTTTCAGCGCTAGGAGGCAAATTTTTATTTTTTCGATTTTGGATTTTAAACTCGAGATATGCATCCATTTCTAGCGAAATGTACGCAAAAAAACACGACTTTTACACTTTTCCGATGTTTTTAGCAATATTTCCAAAACCAAGCTTTATTTTGGAAAAAGAAAAAATTGCCTCCTAGACAAAATTGTTTTGTTTACAAAAACGTATATTAGAACAAATGACCATTTTTTATTTTATAGTTATGCTGTCTGAAAAATTTGGGGTACAAAAATGGCTTTTTGGTTCATTTCTCAAAATTTAGTTTATTTGGTATCACATTGATATCACCATCGGCTTCCTTATCAAATTTCCTTTCTAAAAATATATACTTTTATGTACTTTTATTCAATATTCTCAAACTTAGAAGCAAAAGTTGATCATCAAAATAATAGGGTTGACACTTCCCTTAACTGGTATTTGAATGATATTTATTTATTTCTGGGGTATTTAGGTTAAATTTGTGGTATGAATAAACCTACGACTCCACAATCACTGCCTCACAGTCACCACTAATTTTGTATTATGGTGTACTGTAAACTTGGAAATGTTTGTGCTGCATTAATTTTCGCGCTTTTCACGCTCCAAGCAGCTACCGCAAAAATAAAAAACACACAAATATATTTATATTGTGTATACGTCTATGTTGTGAAAGTTCAAATTGCGAATTTAAAAACAAGTGAATTTGCTGAAAATCAGCGAAGCGCGAACATTTAATCACACGAAAATTGCAACTTTTACAGTACTTTTTTGTTTTACCTGAGGACTTATAATCTTCCAATTTTTAATACCTATTGGTTTTCAATTAACATACCTGCGCCATACAATTGTTATGAAGCTTTCAAAAGGCTACACGAAACCAATTAAGTTGTCAATTCATTGAGACCACATTGCCGTTGTGTATTAACACTTTCCTAGCCGCTATTAGTTTTACCAGATCCAAACCATTTTTTTAGAAACCTTTCGGAATTTTCAAAGTCTATCTCAAGGAATACTAAACCAATACTAGACATGTTTGTACTTATTTCCATGCATTTCTCATGGTGATTCCAAATATGGTAATTAAATTCAATAATTATTACATTTTTGAAACAATTTGTGAAATTTCGGGATGTCGTCTGCAGACACCTGCCACGTGGAGAGTGTTAAGCATTTGTGAATGAATGCTCAGAATTTGCTTTGGGCTAGCTATGGGTAAACCAAACATATAATGGTCAAAAATCTTATGAGGCGATGTTAGCTAGGAGTGGTTGATCCTTTGTATATGACTATAATAACAGTCTATAAATAAAATTGCATTAAAAAATAAAATCACTAATTAATAAGCGCACTTTAAAGGGGCATTGAGAGTTGCCGAGAAGGGGAAAAAAATGGAATAAATTGATTATTTCAATAGATAAGGTACAAAGGAACCCTGAAGTGTACATTTATGGGAAAATGGTTGAATGATGGCCCTAGATACAAACTCGGTCGAAGCAATTTATGTGGCGTGTGGTGCTGATAATTTTGATGTGATCTACATCAAAATTATCAAATTGTGACATTTTACACGCTAGACAGCGAACTAAAGGTAAACGGTTTTAGAAAGTGGTTAGCATTATGCCCAAGTATTACGTAGGTGCACAAAAACTGATTTCCAGGGAAATTGAGGGCGCACTCATATGTGTATCTCTCAATGACCCCATAACCCTAACCCTACCATATACCACAATATACCACGACTGGGCACGTTGGTACCACCCGGCGTGGAAGTTTTTCGATGAAAAAATGGACCCACTCCATACAGTCTAGGCAAAACACTGCCCAGACTGTGCTTGGAAGCCGTGGTGTAGCGGGGAATTGGAAGCTCCACGTGCTGGAGGTCCCTGGATCAAATCTCGGGGGATCGGGGGGATATTCTGGTCGATTTTCCACGTTGAAGAAATAATTCTGAAAAAATATGTAGTAGAGTTAGGGTTAAAGCATCTGTAAGAGGTTCAGAGTGGTACAAGAACATTAGTGGTGAATCAAAAACTCTGATAACCCTAACCACCTGACAGGGATCATTGAAAATAATGGAATCATTGATGGCACGGACCTGTGTGAACTTTTATTATGTTCTTGTAAAGCAGGGGTGGGCAACCTACGGGCCGGGCCGCATGTTTTTGCGGCCTGTGAGATGTATCAAGAAGAAAAAGAGATTTTTTTTATACATCATCACAAAAAACAAGCTACCCCATTAATTGTCATCTGTCATTGGCATAACCAGAGGGGCTATACCCCCACTGCCCCCTTAATATTGACGTCTTGTCAGTTGAGATTGGCACTGTCTGTTCACACCTATTGCATGCTTGAAAGTCTTCGGAATCAAAGTTTTGAAATCAACAGCAGGCCATTGCTACAAAATTTAGTTAGGTGCAGCCCAGTTAATTTTTCACTCTTTATATCTGGCCCATTCATTCGAAAAGGTTGCCCACCCCTGTTGTAAAGAACCTGTATGAACTATGTGAACTTATATCATGTCTGTGGAAAGAACCTGTGTTGTATTGTTTTTTTACACTTTCAAGTTCAAGTTTTATTTCACAACACAATTAGGCCATTGGCCCATAATATAACAACATATTAATGATACATATTTTACATATCATATCAGGCAACAGATACATAGAAAAAATAAAGATGTTATTTTAAAAAAATCAAAAAAAACAACATAACTTTTGATGAATATAATCCAGTTCTAACCACTGAATTTCTAAGCTTAAGTGCGTGGTACACAAATGCTGCTAAGCCTGCTAAAATGGTCGAGTCAGAGGTGTTGTATTTTTACACTTTCCATGCGGCTATTATAGTTTTACCATACAAAACAGATTTTTCAGAAACCTTCACAACTTTTAAAGTCTATATCAAGAATTACTGAACCAATACTAGGCATGTTTGTACTTATTGTAATGCAATTCTCATGGTGACTCCAAATACAGTGATGAAATTCAACAATTTTGACATTTTTGAAACATTTTGTGACATTTTTGAACTATCGTCTGCAGATGACCGCCACGTGGAAAGCGTTAAGCATTTTGATAAAACAAGTTATTTTATGGGGAAGTGGATGATTGAGGTTTAACCGTGTTATGTCCATTTGATTTTACATAAAAGTTGACAATTTCCTCCAACTGTTACATAAGGCCAAAGTAGATAGTGACTCATACCATTACCAATACATAACCATATCATCAACTCCTAACCCTAACATATAAGGCCATTTTTTTTTTTTTTACATGTTTCACGTCCCCTTCCGCTTCAATTTTTGAAGATTTTGCAGTTTTATTTTTATTTTGCAAACTTTCAGTCATAACTTTAAAAAAAGATGTTTCAAAAGTTTAAACCTATCCTATAGCTTTGCAAATTTAGGTACTTTTTCAATACAAAAAAACCCCTCCTCCTTCTATTTTTCCAAAACCAGGACAAGAAACATGTTATTTATTTTACTTGGCCTAAAGAGTGGTATCCTTTTTGGAACACAAAGTTGTTGTGCACACTTCTATTGACCACTGACACTGTTAAAGTATTTCAGTGTATTCCTTTAGACCTTTACTGTCCTTTTTAAAGATGAGTATCCCCTCCCCCTCTGGCCTTACGACTCTGTACCTGTATCATGAGTTTAGGTCTAAGGGACAAACTCTTCTCATTTGGAAAGACCCAAGATACCGTACATGAAGGCTTAGCAGTAGTTAGTAAGTTAAAGTGTGAATATCCCTTTTGATTCATGTGCACCATCAGATAAACAATTAGGAGCATACATTTGCTTGAATGAGATCAAATTACTCTAGTTTATATGTTACCAATTCAAACTCTTGATCAATCTCTACCTGGTCTTGGCTCATAAAACAGACTTTACAGATTTTCTGATTGGTCTGGCACATGAAAATGACTTTTTTGCTGATTTTCTCATTTGTCTTGGCTCATAAAAATGACCTTTGATGATTTTCTCATTGGTCTTGGCACATGAAAATGACTTTTTTGCTGATTTTCTCATTGGTCTTGGCTCATAAAAATGACCTTTGGTGATTTTCTCATTGGTCTTGGCACATGAAAATGACTTTTTTGCTGATTTTCTCATTTGTTTTGGCTCATAAAAATGACCTTTGATGATTTTCTGATTAATCTTGGCACATGAAAATGACTTTTTTGCTGATTTTCTCATTGGTCTTGGCTCATAAAAATGACCTTTGGTGATTTTCTGATTGGTCTTGGCACATGAAAATGACTTTTGACATGATCATCCTTCAGATTCATGTTAGAGGAAGTGACTACCCAGTATTTACATTCATGTTCGAGGAAGTGACTATTTACATAAGTACATTATACTGGACAATGTAAGCCTGCATTAACAAACACCTTTCTTCGTCACGGCTATTAGCTTTACCATATACAAAACAGATTTGTCAGAAACCTTTCCCAACTTTTAAGGTCAATCTCAAGGATTACTGAACCAATACTAGGCATTTTTGTACTTATTTCAATGCATTTCTCATGGTGATTCCAAATATGGTAATGAAATTCAATAAATTTGACATTTAAAAAAAAAATAGTGTAATTTTGGAATGTTGTCTGCAGACGCCTGCGGCATGGAAAGTGTTAACCCTAATCTTACCAGAGGCCACAAAAGGCCACAAAAGGCCACAGCCAATAGTTGCTGTACCACATGCCTCACAGGTCTATCTCGTGGCACGATCCGGCAAGGTGTCAAATAATCTAAAAAATTCTAACGTTTTTCGAGCTCCCCCTGTTAGAGCAATCAGTTGGGCGTGCGCCTGCCACATGAGCAGCCGGGGTTCGACCCCAGGTGTGCGAACAGTGATCTTTCTCCCCAAATTGGACATGTTTTTCTCCGCTGATAGTTTAATTGTGAAAAACACGCTTAGGGGAGTTCTAGGGTTAAACTAGGATTTATGGGGAGTTAGTGTTATGTTCACGTTAAGGTATAGAGATGGCAATGCCAGGTATAGGATTAGGGTTTCAGGTTGTCTGGTGGCCATGTAAATAGACTTTGCCTGAATTAAATGTGGAATGTCTAATGAAAAAAGTATCTTTTAAAAGTGTCCATCGCAATATATGTTAACAGTGGCATATCGTCAGCCTGCTTCGATAATTGCCTAACTCACTTTTCAGCAAAATTGAGTTTTTTGCATAAATCATGACTTCATTACATTATGCACATGCTGTTATAATACCTAAGTCATTGACCAATCAAAAGTGTTGATAAATGAAGAGCTTTGTTTCAAAAGGGCAACCAGACCACTCCAACATGTTACTCATTTTGCATTATTGAATTTGCATTGACCAATCCATGGAATTAATCAAATTATTGTATGGCTGTGCTGTTTCTATATGACTTGGATTAGTGCATCCATGCACGCCAATTGAGGCATCAACAATACAAGACACATTCCACATAATGAATAGCCATCCATCAATAATGCAAAATGAGTAACAGGTACACAGGAAACAGGTTTCATACTTTTGTTGTTTTCTAAGAACTAGAAAAAATGAGTTAGGCAATTATCGAAGCAGGCTGACGATATATAGCTATATGTTTTTCATATGGAGGATGAGAAATAAAGTAATCGCACGAACCGACAGACTTCAACCAAAATGGTTGCCCCAAATAAAATTTAGGAGGTCACTTTGAAAATCTGAAAAGCAAAAAAGCAAAGAAAGAAGAACAGTATTTCATGTATAAAGTGTTTAAAATGTAAAAAAAATGAATCCATCGGAACAGGAACAAAACACACCAAGGATCAGACAACTGATACAAGAGGATATCTCAAAAATGTAAAATGCATAAAGCGTTGTTATTCCTTCTCGTTGAAGCCTTTTATTTATTTTTATACCCAAATGAATCGACCGTACCAACGGTCTGCCAACAATTTCCGACGGACTCAAATATTGGGGGGAAATTTCCCCCTTGCTACGCCACCGTATGTTGATGGCTTTTATTGATAGACACTCAAGGAAATGTATCTATTGCTTTATGTCCATTGGAAATTCCCTTTTATTTCTCCATCTAGGAATCTAACAGGGTTTGAATTAGTTAAAAAAATCAATGAATATATTGAATAAATAACACTAATAACTAGAATAATTAGAATTTGTCTCTCATGAGAAGGACAGCAAATAGTTTTCCCACGGCTGGCGGCAGTGTAAATTGCAGATATAAATAATACAATAATTGGGTGGTTGTTATTAACTACAAATTAACAAACTTAGTGACACACGGGTAATAATTACTTATGTGTTAACTTTTGTTGATATCTGTCCTCACAGTCTTAAATCGATAATGGGAAATCTACTAGTTATAGATTTTGCACATATAGTAGTAATGTATTTAAATAATTGAAATGTGTTCATATTAAATCATTATGTTGATTTCAAAATTGTCCCACTAGTGATTTTTGATTTCAAAAGTAGGGCTTATGTGTAAAAGTAATACCAATCATGGTGATGCTGTTGTTGTTCTTGTTATTGTTTGTTTGTTTTTTGTTTTTTATTTTTTATTTTTTGTTGTTTTTTAATGTCATAAGTACATTGACTGTTTGTATGAGCATGTTACACTCTTTTATTCTCTCTTGCACAGATCAGCCATTTGTGAGGAGAGCCTTGAACTGGAATCAGATTGAATGAAAGTGTACCATCATTTCACAATGTCTCAGTCATATTTCCCATTCAATGGAGTACCAGTTCGAGGCTCTCTCTTCGCAAATGGTGGATCGGTGCAAAGTGTGAATAAGCATGAATTCACAAGTAATACAAGGAAACTTGCTGTTCAACTCAAACCACATGCATGCAGTGGCGTAACCAGGGGGGGTGCATTTGTCCCCCCTGCCAGAAGGCTTTCCCCTGATGCCCCCAAATGAAATGACAAACATTATGTATACCTTTGTACTAGACAGATATGCACCCCCTGATCACATGCCTATCCCCCCACATGCCCCTCCCCCCCCCCCCCCCCCCCCCCCAAAAAAGGGTTGAAGACACTATAGTTCGCATGCATGTAATACTGTATAAGAAACAGGTCAAAATCGATTCATTGTAGAACTGTATAGACAAACCATAGAATGAAATATAGAGGGGGTACTTCATTTTATTCTGAACTAATCTGATGACAGCACATCAAGTGACTTTATACAGTAGTTATGTCAAATTGATAGCATTTGTGACATACAGGAAGCACTTTCCTTTATGTTTTCATCGTAAATTCAGTTAATGTTGTCTCATATTTGTCTGAGAAACAAAAGATCCATTGTTTGTCATCTTAGCTCTTTGTGCCCTATGGTTGTTCCTAACGTATACACTTTAGGTCTCAGGTATTCATACAGGGTGTTCCAAAAAGTTGAAACCTTTTTAAAGCTGTGTCTCTCTCTTAAAGTAATTCGCAGTATCAAAATGAAAACATATTTGGATAGAGAAAACTTGCAGAATTATTTTGATACCCAATGACCCTCTTTTGAGGCCACTTAATATAAAATACTAGCTGAAACTTTTGCTCACATAACTTAAAATACCAAACAATTGTTCAACTTCCAGGACTCATGGTTTATACCTTGCTGTAACCACATGCTGCATGT
This sequence comes from Ophiura sarsii, assembly GCA_035610835.1. Taxonomy (NCBI): domain Eukaryota; kingdom Metazoa; phylum Echinodermata; class Ophiuroidea; order Amphilepidida; family Ophiuridae; genus Ophiura; species Ophiura sarsii. The sequence continues at coordinate 4,267,942 of CM069455.1, forward strand.
TCCTCACATGTTGATTTTAAAAAGGCTTTCACTTATTATATTTGTGCACAACATTAATAATGTTATTACTAAGGATTATTTCACTGTGAAATTAAAAAGAATCATCTTGAACACTCTTTTTTCACTGCCTCTTTCCCACTCTCGCTCCCCTTACTTTATACGCTCAATACTGTAGGCGTTTATAGGAAAGTGCAGTAACTTTCTGCAAACTTTCATGGCAACACAAATAGCTGTTATTGTAAGTTTGGTACCCAAATATGTTTACAAGTCCTCTCTATTCAAATATGTTTTTTTTTTTGTATACTGTAAAATATATAACCGGAGATATAAAGCTTTAAAAAGGTTTCAAAACTTTTGGGACACCCTATATTTACAGGCAGAATAAATTTCTTCATAATAAACATATCAAGGGCTCAGAAACACAAGGCCTTATCTCCATTTTGACCATTTTGAGAACAAGACTATTGAAGATTTTTAAACACATTGGGGAGATGGAGATAAGGCCTTGTGGTACTGGCTATAACTTGAAAGGGATTGTGTTATGGAAATAAGGCTGTGTGTAATGGAAAGAGAATTTCTTTCTGAAAATGTTGATACCAAAATCTTATTTTTGAAAAAATGGAGATGAGCCCTCGATATGTTGCACCATATTATTTCAAGAATTCCATTCCATTCCACTTGATGTAAGACGCTGACATCAGAGCATATGCCAAATATCTGAACTAATAAAAGTACATTAAAGGCATATTTTGTGATTTTTTTCCCCAGGGAGCGCCCTTCATATTCATGATTTTTTTTTAGAAAGTAGATTTTCTTGCAGATATACATTTCTGATCATAAATCATGAATATATTTTAAGTTACAGAGCGATATGATTCCTAATTACCTCAAAATCATGGTTTTAGAGTGAATTTAGAGTTAAAATAAGTTGTCGGTGCAGACTCAGACAGTTTATTTTCACTCTAAAACCATGATTTTGAAGTACTTATGAATCGTATCGCCCTGTAACTTGGAATGTATGTACGATTTATGATCAGAAATATAAATCTGCAAGAAAATCAGCTTCCCAAAACAAATCGGGGCTTGAGGGCATCCCCTAGAAGAGATCACATAATATACCTTTAAACACTAAAACCCTTTCCACTTTTTGTCAGGCAAACACAAAATTAGGAATAATTTTGGTACACACTTTATTGCAATTCATCAATTACGATTTCTTATTTTGGCATGTGCATTGTAAACCATTGTCTTTTATACCACTGATATAACACATGTGTATTGTAAACCATTGTCTTTTATACCACTGATATACCACATGTGCATTGTAAACCATTGTCTTTTATACCACTGATATAACACATGTGTATTGTAAACCATTGTCTTTTATACCACTGATACCACATGTGTATTGTAAACCATTGTCTTTTATACCACTGATATAATACATGTGTATTGTAAACTATTGTCCTTTGTACCACTGATCTCATCATATTTGTATTTTCTTGTTCCTCATTGCAGGGTGATGCAACATCCTCCACGGCAGACAAGCCACAAGGACCAGATTCTAACCGTACTCGTCTGCCTAGCAGCGGTTCTAGCAAACCATCAACGACAGGTCTGCCTAGCAGCGGTTCCAGCAAACCATCAACGACAGGGCGCAGTGGACAGTTGAAGCGGCCCTCAAATCTACCCACCCTCAACTTAACCAAGCTCAGCGGTTCCGATCCGAATCTTCACTTTCGATCTGGCATCGCCTCTCCGAAGAGTCCAACGTCAGATTGCGGCCAATCAAAGACGAACCGTAATCGCAAAAGCTCTGCTGGGAATCTTGTAAATATTAGCTCCAAGATCCCAACAACGTTAGGCAACACAAGCCCTCCAAGGAGTCCCGGCAGTCCCAAAAAGAGATTTATCCCCGGTAGCCCTCAGAAAAGACTCGAGGATACCAGAAATGGAAATCTCAAGTTTCCACAGATGACCACCTCTGAGGTTAAAGGTCAAGGGTCATCTCCGAATGGCAATAATAACAATGCGGCTTGCTTTTTGACCCACCCTGGACCTCTGAGGAGTCGTAAGGCAGAGGAGCTGCTAACGAAACTGCAACTAGAGTTACTTGCGTAAAAGTATAGGTACATAAAATGTCTAGTAGCATTTTTACTTAACTATAAACCGACGCGAAAGAGAATCCCTGTTCTACGGGCAAACAGACCTCAGTCGGTCGGGTGTTTTCATTCATTTACTTTTAAAACAAAACTTTTTCCCCTTGAAAAATGACTGTGATTATCAAACAAATATTTGCCGTAAAAATCTTGCCGTATTTTGGGTATTCATTTGCACATGAAAATGTTTTTCAGCAATTTCTAAAAAAATGAATGGGTCGAGCCCGTATAACAGGTTTCTTATTTTCGTCGTGCAATACACTATATCATTACCCCAAACACTTGTAAGATAACAAAAAAGAGGAAATCGGGTAACAAGAAATGTGCGGTAGGCTCCATACCATGAAAGGTCATTTATTCAACGATTTGAATGTCAATGGTGGACGGTGTCACCCAAAATGTCACTTGATGACAATACATAAGAGGCGGGAGCAATGACCGAGTCATAAACGCTGATTGACTGAAGAAAAACACTAGCGAACCGCGCAACAATAATTTGACATATCACACCGCCACGGACACATGTGAAGGGCGCGACCGTAAAGGTTACAGCCACAATAGCGAAAATGGCATGGTGAGAATCAGGCCCGACATGGGCGTAGCCGGAGCATAAAAACTGGCAACAACTGCTGGTGGTAAACTTGTGTTTGTTTTAGACTTCGCCGAAACAAATTGTTATTATAGCAGGCCATGTCCCAACATTGTAATCCTCTATCTAAGTGTCTCAGTATACCCCTTTTTTTCAATGACTCCATGAAGGTATAGAAATAAGAGATTTTTGTTAACCAGAGGGGGTGTAACCAAGGTATGTTGCATCGTAGCTGCAAATGTGTTAACTGGGAAGAGGGTGGAATTGGGGGGAGTTAGGACTTATTTTGAAGCTAATCACATCAAAGAAATCATTTGGTGGTTAGCCTTGTTGGCAACATTTGGTGATTAGCACTCCTCCTTCTCAAGTAATGCCAAGGCAAGCCTAGTCTTCATCCAAGTTTTGCCTCTAGTATTAACCGAATAGTTTTATGTGAATATGTAAATTTACAAATATTATATAATGCCTTCCATGTGTTAGAATAATAAAATAGTTTTTTTGAGGAATGTATGACTCATTCTAAAGAAAATATAACCACTGAATTGAATGTTACAACATCATATAAGCTGGTCTACAATTTATTCAGTGTGTTTTAATTTCCCTCATCAACACAGTGAAATCCAAATTTCATTCATATAACTCGTGTATTGTGGTGATTAACGCTGCATTGATATAACTCTGTACAGTGACATAAAAATCCCTCCAAGCAGCTTTAGTGTAGGGTCCTATTCATTACTGTTTCTATACCCATATTGAATAGGGTTAGTGCAGTCATGCCCACAAAAAAGTGATTATGTAGAATAGTAAAACATCAGCATCTTGATGTTTGTCTATACATGCATTAATTCAATGATTGCTGCGCATTCTTTTGCTAAATGTTTTAGTTATTTTTGAAACGAACAAACTAACATTCTTATATGCTAATGTTGGCGATTCAACGAACAACTTTATATATTTAATTGTCATTGTTAAAATTGCATAATCTTCCTTTTGCATTCATTATTATATTAGTTATACTTAATCTGTTACTTAATGTATTATGTATTTCTTTATCAGGAAAGAGTTGTGAAGTGTCATTCTCTTTAAGATGGCTTTACACTTCTGACTAAATTATGTGCAATTTATATCAAACATTCAGCGAAGTATGTAATTGAAATCTGTATATTTCCTACTTATAAACTATACAAAACTTACAGAACACTTAGGCCAAATGAAATTAATTGTTTGTCTCAAAGCTCCCGCGTGCGTTAATTTATTGATGCGCATTAGAAAAACAAAAATCTGAAAAAAACTTCAAAATTTCACAGATTTGTCAGATTTTCATTGATCACATCATCTTAAATACAAAAGTTCACTTTTACAAGGATTTCAATATTTTATATTTAAAAAATTAAATTAAAAAAACTTGAAAAAACCCCGCATTCCACATTAGTTTTACAACAGGAGAGGAGCTTTGAGACAAACAATTAATTTAATTTGGCCTTATATAAGATGAAAATCAGTGTTTTAGACTTCCCCTTGATGGTGTCTGTTTTGTTATATTCAAAAATATAGCACCCTCTAATGTAATGATACAAAATCAAGTTGGATGATATTTTAAAGCTAAATGTAATCATAACACCCTTCTCATTGTGCTAATATTTATTTCAATAACTTAAACATTTATAATATGCATAATTAATATACATTATGTTCTCACTCCCTTAACACTTTTGGACCGGTGATTTGACATTTCGCCGGACCATCTAAGGATGTGTCTATTTCCACTATGTGGTCCAATTAAAAGACTGCAAAGGACATAATTATGCCCCAAGGGCATAAACTAACCTTCATAACCCTGAAAATGGGCCACATAGTCTGCGGCTGACAACATATTAGATGATTTATTACCGGCGAAAAGTCAAATCACTGGTCCAAAAGTGTTAAGGGATGGACACATAATATAGTTATTCCAGGACGGCCGTAATTTGGCAAATCAGCGTAACTCGAAAATTACGTTTTTGAGATATGAGCACTTAAAAGTGTTAGTGTTTGCTTTTTTTAAAATTATTTACAGAGTAAGTTCATTTAAAAGGAAAACGTGCATGATGTTACATTTTCTTTATTTTTAAAATCTTAAGTAAAATAAACTGTTTTTACTAAAGATACAGCTGATTTTAACCAGATACGCGGGTTTGCCAAATCGACATCTATTTATACGCAGAGTTAATCTTGCAAAAACAGCGTAACTCAATTTACGTGTAATTCTTTGGTTACTATTTTTCGCCAAACCCGCGTATCTCGTAGCAAAATTGCTGTTTGGCAAAGGCGCGTAACTTAGAGATACGCTGTTTTGCCAAGAAATGACTAGATTTTGAAACACGTAATACGAGTTATGCTGTTTTACCATATTGAAATGCTAACGGTTGCAAAACAAGGCTGAGATACGCTATTCTATCTTTAAAACAGTACGTCGTGGGCTTTTGAGACTATCACAAATGAAAAGAGCGCCCTCGATTTCCCCAAAAATACATTTAACTCAAAATGTCAATATTTCGACTTACGCTGTTTTGCCAAATTACGGCCGAGGAGTTATTGATGCAACTACTAATTTATGGACCAATTTATGCAAAGCGATAGTTTGCAAGATTCAGTCATTTCTAGTGCAGTATATTTCTATTTGTTTTTATGTTTATTAATATAGTAATGAGACATTATGCAATAAGTTGAAAATATCTTTAAAAAGTTGAAAATTTATTTTCATTTTCAACTGCACACAAACCTTTTCAAGGTTTTTTAAAGTTCCCTTATAAACCCACCCATTAGGGTGAACGTTTACTTAAAGTAGCGGTAGTACTTATAGTATGATTTATTTAACAAAAATGCTGAAATATTAGAAATCTCATAAAGTTGTGAAGATATTGATACAGCAAAAGAAATCTTTACTGGTGGTGCTGTGTTTCAGCATATACATGTATATACTCAAAGTATTTTATGTCAAAGAATATTGCATATTAGAAAAATACTTATTTCAGCTTCATGTGTGACGTCATAACATGCAAAGCTTATACACCCAACAAAATATGTAAGTTCCCCCTAGCGTATACTAGAATAATTCAAAAAATATTTGATGGATTTAAATATTGTACAGCTAGAAAGATGCACCTCATTGTTAGGCACATTTCTATAACTAATTTGTTTACCTTGAGACAATGCAACGATAAGAAATTGTGCCATTTACCAATTTTTATACAGAAAAAAAAGTGGCACTACATCTCACACATTTTGTTGGGTGTATATATTCTATAATGATATGTAATATAGTGCTTACAAACAAACAAGTGTGTATGATACAATCATTAACATTGTAGGAGATTCATACAAATTGACTGATAGGTTCTAAGTTTGGTCCTAATCACTTTTATAGCGTAGCAAACAATGCTAAACAATCATGGTATCCGTGGTAATTGTTTAGATGATGTTAGTTTTGCACTGAAACAAGGGTTTCTATAACCTTATAAGAACAACTCGACCCATGACCCCGTACTCACACCACACTATCAACAAATCCCTTCATTGAATGAAGCAAAACTTATGTTAGCAATTTCCACACGGTAGGCGTTGTAAGTGATTGTTATTGAATTTCATCACCATATTTGGAATCACTGTGACCAAATGCATTGAAATATTGGTTCAGCAATCCTTGAGGTAGATCTTGAAAGTTGGGAAAGGTTTCTGAAAAATCTGCTTTGTATGGTAAAACTATTAGCCACCTGGAAAGTGTTAAGGTGATTGCCATATCATTGTTGACTTTCAGTAGAGGGCATAGTGATGGATACTGTTAAGATACACTAAACACTGCCACCAATAGTTTTTCTATTGTAGTCAGAGCACACTACATGTAGTGCAAGATGGAATTTGATGCATCACATCAAAATGTGTACCTGTCTACTTTTGAAAAATATGATATTTTGACAGAATCCAACGGAGTTGTAAGCCAGCTTTCCAACGATACCTAGTTTTTGGTGAACCTGTCTACTTTTGAAAAATATGATATTATGACAGTATCCAACAGAGTTGTAAGCCAGCTTTACAATGATACCTAGTTTTTGAAAATGGAAGTTTAAACTTGTGACAATATGAGAAAAGAAGGTGTCTTTTTCTTTTCTTTATTTTTCAATCTCTTTTGCTCTCAAAATAAACCTGGCCACTTGGCAGAGGAGAGGGTGGTTTTGACATGAAAACTTGTATGGAAAGATGTGCCAACCTACGAATACCTACCCCCCCCCCCCCACCCCCTTTCAGTAAGACTGACCTTTATTTTATATTTTATGACCCTGCTCCTCATTTAATCTCAGTATTCTTAAACACTTTTCTTAAGACTGTTTCAAAATAAAAATCAATTCTTTAGCTACCCTCATCCCTATTTTTAGAACCAGGTTCGCACTCCCTGTTACCCAAATACACCCCCATCCAGTTGACTATGTTGATACACTACTTTGCTGCAGTACACAATGGTACAAAACAATGCTACTGCGCCATGTGCTATTTATGGATATTGCCGAGAGATTGGGCCAGCATTTTCCATTGTGTCTCACAGCATCATATGATGTGTTGTTATCTCTAGATATTGACACCTTTACACTAGGAAGTTCGATAGTCCATGATTATAAATATTCTATAAAATGGCTACTTGTATTTGTTCATTATCAAGTCCTGGCATGATAAGTTCTGTACAAGTGGACATTTTTACGCTACATATATTTTCACAATTTTTGCGCTCAAATCAGCTATTGTGAAAAAATTAACACACAAATGTATTTCTGTTGCGTATAGGCCTATGTGATGAAGCTACAAATTGCGAATTTAAAAACATGCAATAAAGTTTAAAATCAGCGAAGAGCGACAAATTATTTGTGCGAAAATTGCCACTTGTAAAGTAGTCTTTGAAAGCATGTCAAAGTGGGCAACTGATATAATACTGCACTGAAATGCATTTATTCTAAGAGGTGCTGAATGTTTTCTACGATAACAAATCTGAACATTTTGTATTTAATTTTAATTTGCGCTATATTAACAGTCTTCCTATGCTAAGTAGTCGATAATATAATTGTGTAAAAATTACAAATGTATGTATGATTTCTAATATGTTCAGCCGAATTACATTTTTGTTGTATACAGTGTGCAAAGGTGGATGTTTCAATCCCTTTTTCCTATCAAAATATTTTGATTTCAGAAGAAACCCATATTTTTCTCATCTGTAAAAAAATTGGCATAAGATATGTTCCATTTTAGAAATTATAAGCCAAAATGCAGTGAATTACTGCAAAATGTGGTTAAGCTCCTGCAGTTTGTGTATACTCAATGGGCACATTTCATATCACTTTGTGCTTTTAAAATAAGTCAATGTTTATTTAATCAATTCTGTGTTAAAGGCATATTATGTGATCTTTTCCAGGGGGCGCCCTCTATTCATGATTTTCTTTAGAAAATAGATTTTCTTGCAGATTTACATTTCTGATCATTAATCATAATTATATTCTGAGTTACAGAGCGAATCACTTCAAAATCATGGTTTTAGAGTGAAAAATAATATGCCTTTAACTCGAATTGAGAACTGCCTGCTGATTGGTCAGAGACATTGTTAAAATAAATCTATGTCTGATAATGATTGGAGTAATATGTGTTATAAGCTGTATTTTAATTGGTTATTCAAATGAGTATAACATGTTATTAACCAATCAGAAACACTGTTAGATGGACAGGTTGCGTTGTGCTCAGGGGCTTGGGGCTTAGGGCTCTTGCCCTTTTACAAGTAGAGGAAAGCTTGAGGAAAGAGCAGGGAAAGCACGATCCTTTGTTCTATATTGTTAAAAGTAGTGATAAAGGATCGGTGATTAACACCTCACTGAATGGGTACTTCAAGTGTTAATCATCGATCCTTTTTGACTCCTTTTAACAATATAGAACAAAGGATAGCATTTCCCCGCTCAAGCTTTCCTCTACTTGTAAAAGGGCAAGAGCCCTTTAAGTAATATCCCTATTCCAGATATCTTGCTTATGTGTGATAAGAATGATTTGCATTTAAAACATAAATTTTCATTATGAAAACCCCTTTATTTACCATCTCTCTTTCTTTCTTTTTCTCTCCTAATTTTCATATGTACATTTTACTAGGCATACTTTAATAAGTGCTTTTTACTCAAAAGTTTATGAAAGATTGATTTGTTGTTACCTTTATTAAAACTCTCCTATCATAAGTTTGACACTGAACTAATTCTTGTAAAAATTCTTGTTTCAAAACTTATGGTGAACCCTGTATAACTACATGACACAATAAGTACAGTGTAGTTATTGTGGACCAAGGTAATTATATAATACTGCAAAATTGATAATTTTACAAATATTCTGCAATTAATTTTTCATGCTTTGCCGATTTTGAACCGATTTGCAATTTGAAAGTTGATAACATAGACTTATGCACTAAAGAAATATATTTACATGTCTTTATTTTTGCGGTAAAAGCTTAAAGGGCAAAAGGCACAAAAATAACAATAGCGTGAAAATGTGCATGTTTACCATACTCTGTTTGTAGTTTCCAGGGACAAATTATCGCATTGACTGCAGGTGTTCATTTTACAGAGCATGATTTCCTGGTGGAAAGTCCCTTTTTCATTCTCACGCATAACAGTTGTAATCAGCTGTGCAAATGCACTCTCGGTGACAAAGAAAAAACCCCACCATGTTTTATGGGCCGAACCGACTCATTTAAAAAAAACACCTGATTTATTGTGTTCTTCTGAAGCACGGCTGTTTGACTGTCCGCTTTATAATTAAAATTATGGGATAAAAAAAGATTACATAATGGCCCCTTTATGGTTTGACCTGATTAGGTTGCGCTAATGAATACGAGTATATGGCAAAAAATTCAAGAAGATTGTTCGAGCCCTTTTTAAATTATCGGCATTTTCTACTTGACACACATTTTACATGTAACTCTATGGGAAATGTGGCCGATGAGGGCGCTATTATAGTAAATAATAATATTCAAAGCTCTATTTCTCAGAACTGGCACCAACAAATGTTCTGAAATTTCTACAAAAGATAGCCAGTATATTCAGGTACTTAAAACCAGAACCGGGCCAGCAAGTTACGGTGTTCTCAGAATAAAACGAACAAATTATGTGGGATCAAACAGCCCTGGAAGGGAAAAAGCCTTGTTGGGTCTGACTGACAGACCCAACCTGAGGTGCGTCCACCCGTAAAAGAGGCTTTTCTTTCCCTTCATTGTAATAATTTGCTCAACAAGGATTTTTTTACTCAGTGCAAATGTACTCAAATTCAAAATATTGAGGCTCCAAAACACAAGGCCTTTTTGTAGTTTGACCATTTTGAGAAAAAGACTATTGAAGATTTTGAACACATTGGGGAGATGGAGATAAGGCCTTGTGATACTGGCTTATAACTTTGAAAGGAGTTGTGTTATGAAGATAAGGCTGTGTGTTACTGAAAAGAAAATTTCTTTCTGAACATTTTGATACCAAAATCTCATTTTTGAAAAAATGGAGATGAGGCCTTGTGTTTCTGAGCCCTTGAAATAATATTGTTGTTTACCTTTGATTTTACAATAATCAGCTGGAACTACCATTGTCATGACTTGTTTATTGAATAAAATGTTGCAATTTTCATGACCTTAACACTGATTCATACAGGTGTATGGTCTGTTCTAGGAAAACGAACCTGTAATTTTCGGTTTAATTCACAAGGATATTTACAATATGTGTACCGCCGCGGCAAAAGGGTGCAGTTGTCTCTCAAAGAAAAAGTTAAGTTCTTAAAATCAACCGTAGGAGCTTTGTTAACGCTTCAAAATGACACCTTTGGGTTAAGATTGGATACTGCTTTCTGATTTTATGAAGAAAAGTTACTGACAAATTGTCTTTACTTTCTTTGTTATTCAATGTCTAATTCTATTAATATCTCTAAATGCATATTGCCGACAACACCCTTTTGCCGCGGCAGTACACATATTCATATCAGAGTGTCTAAAGTGGGAAAGTTAAAAGGGCCAGTCTTTTTCGATTGCCACTATACTAGGTCATAAACACTGCACAAAAAGAAAGTATCCACTTTTCGAGGCGCCTTGTGTTTAATTCTTAGGACTCTAATAAATTTAACAAGTGGGAAGAACAGGCATTCCCTCCCACACATTTTGACACCCCATTTGTCACAATAGCTCCAATATTGATGAAGCAGTGGCCATTTGAATAACAAATGATGCAGTTTCCATTGTTGCACTTAACCCTATAGGCCTACCCATGAAAAGAGCATCAAAAACACAAATAAACCAACAAAAACAATACAATAACAAACAAAAACAAAACACTCATTTCCATGTGTTCCTGATCCACCAAAATAACAATAAACAGGGAAATTATAGTGGCTTTTGGCTTTTATCTGTTGGTATAGTGATCGAAACAAAATGATGTTTGTAAGATGATCAAGGAAAATTAGTCATTATGGCAACAATTTTTAGTTGTGATTTGTGCATACACCATTGGTCCAAAATCAACTGAAATGGGACATCTGGTTTTTGTTATCACTTACCCTCCTATTATAGATCAGATCATTCACCCGTTAAAGGTATGTGATCTTTCCAGGAGAAGCCCTCAATCCTCAAATCATGTTGGAAGCAGAGTTTCTTGCAGATTTATATTTCTTATCATAAATCATAAATATATTCCAAGTTACAGAGCGATACGATTCCTAATTACCTCAAAATCATGGTTTTAGAGTGAATTGAGAGTAAAAAATTGAAATGTCAGGTTAACCGGACAGTTTATTTTCACTCTTAAACCATGATTTTGAAGTAATTAGGAGTCATATCGCCCTGTAACTTGGAATGTATTTATGATTTATGATCAGAAATGAAAATCTGCAAGAAAATCTGCTTCAATTTTTTTCTGAGGATTGAGGGCGTTTCCTGAAAAAGATCACATAATATGCCTTTAAATGTTGTGTTTATATCAGATATTGACTTGTACAAATATTGTGAAACTTCCACTTGCTACCGCTTATTTTCACCTGTAATTTGTAATCAACATCTGTGACATGTGACTCATTTCTGGTGATCATGTGACATTAAGATATCATTGATACAAATAACCATGTCATTGAACCAGGAACATAACAATGAATGATAACAGTTCATGGAATGAAATGCATGACTCTCGGTTTCCACCCTGAATAAATTGATCACGCTCAAGTTTCTTGTTTTAATTTGTATCAAATGTGGGGTTCTACCTTGATGAGTGAGACATTCGATCATGAAATCACCAATATTAACCCTTATTAACCCTATTGAAAAGCTAACAATTATAGGTGTTATTATAATCGGGTGAAAGTAATGAGCTTTAGTCAGTCCGTTTAATACCAAATTTAGGGATATTTTGTGACACATTTAAAAGCATGTGTTTAGTTTAGAACGAAAACACACAATACTACTTTGGATGTGTAACACTAGTTCCGCATTTTCAGAAATTAGGCCATAAAAATGTTTACAAAAATTCTGGAAATTGATTTTTTTTGTTGGCATTTCCAGAATTTATGATATTTCATCATAAAAAGAGGACAAAACAAAAATTAGGGGGTGATACCCTGTAGCTTATTCTCCGTACAAGCCCCCATTAATGTTTGATACCGTGCGCAAGCTCCCGGCCGTGGTTACTGCGTAACGTTCGCATTTAGTTGATTGATTTTCAGGAAATGTTACTTTACCTCTTGTTACATCTCTGTCCCTGGCACAGAGTGGGGGATGGGGTAGTGCACAATACACGGGTCTCATCAATTTCATCGGAGTGTATAAAACATCTATCAATATCGGGACAAATGTACAATAGCATGTGACATATTATAATCAACCAATCAAATGACAATTATGGATCTATTCATACGCGAAATGCTATGTGTAATCCGATTATCACTATGTCTACTGGATCACGCTTTTGAGTACTGAACCCTGATCGAAAAGATCGCCACATAAAGTCTATGGCGTGAACCATCACACCTAAAGGTGCGTGATCCAGTTGCCAGGGTTATGTAATCACGTTGATAGTGTATTTGTGTTATATAAAGCGCAACATACATATTGCATTCCAGAGTTGAATTACATGGAGTCAGGATGCTTTGAATCTTGCCATATTTATTTTATATTCATGTTATTTAAAACTATAATCATAAAAACCATGTATGAGTATCATAATTACACATCTTTAGTGTTAGTCGGTGTACATAGTTTAAATACTGTATAGAAATTATATGCATACGTTCCTTTTGTATTGTTAAACGCTTTCCACGCGGCAGTTCCAAAATATCTCCAAAAAAAAAAAAAAATGTAAAAAGTGTTGAATGTCATCACCATATTTGGAATCACCATGGGAAATGCCTAGTATTGGTTCAGTAAGTCATGAGATAAGACTTTGAAAGTTGGGAAAGGTTTCTGAAAAATCTGTTCTAATGGTAAAACTAATAGCCGTGTGGAAAGTGTTTAAGTTGAAAACTGGGGGTTAGGGAGGGCATTTATATACAAATTGCTATGGGAATGTGCGGTGCAACACCCCCTTCTTGTGACCTCATTGTGGTAGGGTGACATTTCATTATGTTCTCACTTCCTTAACACTTTTGGACCGGTGTTTTGACATTTCGCCGGTAATAAATCATCTAAGGATGTGTCTATTTCCCACTATGTGGTCCAATTAAAAGACTGCAAAGGACATAATTATGCCCCAAGGGCATAAACTAACCTTCATACCCCTGAAATGGACCACATAGTCAGCGGTTGACAAAATCTTAGATTATTTATTACCGGCAAAATGTCAAAATCACCAGTCCAAAAGTGTTAAGGGATGGAACACAATGTCACACCTCAGTTGCTCTCAGTTCGACACCTAGTTCAGCCTTAAACCATTTCTCTGGGTTCAAATTGTTTTCTTTTTTATCTTTCTATTTTTTTTCTTCCTTCAATTTTGAGTGAAATTTGGTGTTTTCTCACCTGTCTTCAAAAATTTAGCTCAGAAATACCTGTTGGAATGGTCAATAATGGCTCACAATTTTGAATACGATAAAATAAGTTAAGCAGGTGAGCACCGTTCTGTAGAAACCATATGTGTACATGCTGCAGCAAAAGGGTGCAGAAAAGTTGAGATACTATCATCAAAACGAGTTTTTAGAATGCTTCAGAATGGTTAAGATAGGATACAGCTTTTGGATCTTATGAAGAAAAGTTACTGGCAAATTGTCTTTATTATCTTTGTTTTTCCATGCCTTTAAATTCCATCAATGTATCAAAATGCACTTTATCAACAACTGATCCCTTTTGCCACGACGGTACACATATTCTGGCGATTCACCTGTAAAACCACTTTTTAAAACTTGCTGCTACACATACCCATTCAAAAGTTGAGTGCCCCCCTCCCCCCGGATGAAAAACTGTGCTCCCTTAAAACCAAGAAAAAGTTGAAAAGACAATATTATTGATATTATTCCAGATCCGGCGAAGTGCTGATTTTTCATGATTTCATATGATCTTTTACATAACTTAAGAATCACTTGTTCTTATTTTCCATACAAATTCAGTATTCCATTTCACTTTAAAATTATCATTTAAAAAACAAGATTTTGGTATCTTAATTGGAACATATCTCTTATTATGTTGTGGTTACTTTGGCTGGGTTTTGATATGAGCAGTGTTTGTTCATAGTGTAGAAAATAAACAAAAATATTATTGATGATTACCAGTGTATTGTATTCCAAGATGTTATTACCTTACTCTCTGTATAGCCCAAATATGTTGGTTTGTCTTACACATTCCTTTGAAATTTGTAAGGAAAAAAAACCCCATCAATTTTATTTTAAATTGCTAATTGCATCATGGGCTAAACACCATGGCCAGGTACAGTTGTATTCTGGCATATATGCATAATCAACCTCTTTAAGAGAAGATAATGTTTTAAAATAAAAAGTTTCTGAATGAAAATATATAAATCTGAAATTTTCTTATTAGGGAAGGTGTTTTTTGTTTACTCAAAACTCCCCCTCCCACCCCTTTCCCCCCTCTCCACCCCTCACTTCACCCCCTCTCTCCACCCAACCCCCTTCTACAGGTTTTCAAAATTTGAATTGGATGGTGAAAGACAGCCCAACTAACATTTAGGCTTGATATGTATGTTATGTATAGGAATACAAATCTTGTAACATTTCTTTAATAGTTTACCTCCAGGTTCGTGTAAAGTTATAAATTGTATTTACTTTAAGTATACTCTATTTATGCAGAAATATATGTACCTATATAGATGTGTAAATAAATCAAGTGGACTTGATCCAGTCCTAACACTCAGACTGTGTCAGTGTGATAATGATTGGAAAATATGCAAGCAGCAAGACTTGAACCAGTGTAGGACGTCAGACGTTGCGAGAATCCCATTTAGATTCTTGCAAAGGATTTGGCGAGAATCTAAGGATTCCTTGCCATTCCAATAGTGTGTTAGACAGATTATCCACAAGAATCTACTTGGATTCTCGCAACTTTACAGATGAGAACCTTTAGAGAAACGATTATCTGATTCTTCTCAAATTTCTGACACTGTGAGGCGCTGCATCTTACCTAGTTTACCGAATCATGGTATTGGTGGACTTCTGAACTTGTTCACAAAAACCACAAGAAGCTAAAAGTCCCATTTCATTCCTGCTAACTCCTCAAATAAAGTTTGAAAACATTTTTCAATCACCAATTTTCCGGATATTTCGTAATGTATTGTGTTTCCTCTCTATGAAAGGCTGATGTGTTCCTCTTTCCAACAATACCCCATATGTAGCAATCAATGAATGTGCCAAAATGTCCACTATTTCGTGCTCAAAAGAACAACTGTCGTCTGATCACTGAAGTACGTGTTTCATTGACAACTACAGTGTAGAGTGATGCTCTATTGACTTTTGAGCACAAAATAGTGATGATTTTGGCACATTCAGATTGTGACCTCCCCATGTTCTCAAGCAAGTTGCTGGGCACTGAAACTGATTGCTACAAATGAGGAAACACAAAATGAATACATTACAAAATATTTTTAAGTTTACATCACTTTCAAAAATCCTGTGTCAATTCAAGGAATAAACTGAATGATTCCAGTGAATGGCACATGGTTGATTCATTTCTGTGAAGCCGATCATTGAAAACGTTCAAGGCCTCAATTGCGTTTGGCCAACAAAAACAAAAAAAGTTTTTTGTTTTTTTAGATTTAAATTTGATTAAAAGTGTCTAAATGTTACTATTTCTTGCTTGAAATGAATAAGTAAGCCTAAATATTTTTTTTTAAGACTATTGTCACACTAGAACATTAGTTAAATTGATATATGGGCCTATACCAATTTTGTCTTGACATAAACTATATATTTTTCAACCAAAAAAAATAGAAATGTTGAAAACAAACGAAGAAAAAAAAAGAAGAAAAAAAGAATTCCGACCAACCGACCCGATTTTAAATTTTTGGCACTTGAGGGCAAGACAACATTTTTTTGGGCCTTAGTTTGGTTGTGATACAGTGTTGCATAACCCTAATCATATGGGCTACAAATCACCACAGTAGCTCTACGTTGGTATATACCTCGCTTTCCTAGTTGAGCAATCATGTAGGTTTATTCAATACACAAACAAACAAAGAAGATAGTCTGTCTCAGAAACATTTTGCAAATAAGCTAAGTGCTGTGCGATTTTTAAAAAAAAAATTATAGAAAATATGCTATGAGGTATGCGATTTTTTGTTTGTTTGGCTAATCCAAGCTTCAGAGAACTTTTTTAAAACTTTTTTTCTAAGAATCTAAAAAAAAAAACCCAAAAAGAAGAAGTTTTTTCAGGCCTCGGCGCATAGACCTACGCGCCGTAGCTCATTTCACATACCAATGCGGGCGGGCTTCTGAGACAGACTATCTTCTCTGTTTGGCCTTAGCGGGAGAAAAGACCAAAGGTACCAAGCACATGTTCTGTACTTGTCCCGGATTTGATCACTGCACATTTCCCCTGCGCGGGCTAATTCAAATTCAAATCTTTCACAAATTGTCATTAACTGGGGCTAATCATGGAAGGATAGTTTAAAATAGATTATAATTTTTAGTTTAAAATAGTGATAGTCCCCGCACTAGCGCTACATTAATCGTGTACTTGTTTGTTCAATAATTAATCAGACTATAGTAGTTTTGCTATCTACTGTAGATAGCTGTGTTGCTATTGTATACAAAAGGTAGTAGTGTTGCCATCTTCTGAATAAACAGTGTTGCTATGTACTGAAGATAGCGATGTTATTATTTTCTACAATCCTCAAAATACTGTAAGGCACTTAACAAAACAAAACCTATTCTAAGAGGCAAACGAACCTCTAAGGTAGGGTTGGTCGGTCGGGCGTTTTGTTTTGTTTTTGTCCAACAATTCTGGGAAACTAGGCTTTACCAGGCTGTTAACCTTTGAGAATTGCAGCTGAGTCATAAACTAGCGAGCCGATGAAGTTGTGACGTGGCGTCCCCAAACCGGTTCAAACGATTGAGCTCGAATCGACAATACGCCAACACCACTGTCGGGAAAGGTTGGTGAAATTTTGAAAAAATATAATTTTTTTTAAATTTTAAAATCAAATCAAAAATGTGCAAACAATTTGAAGAATTTCCCAAAAATGTTCTAAAAAAAGGGGAAAATTTAAAGGAAAAAAATGGCCCTTCAGCGTGTGTTAAAAGGCAGTCTTATCTGCTCTAAACATGTTCAACTGCCAACAACTTTGTACATGTAAGTGCTATTACACCTGAACATGAATTAGAAACTCTTCCTATGCATAACCGTTGGACAATTTTACTTCATACGTGCTGAAGGGCCAGAAAAACATACAAGGTTTCAACAGAACAGCTTCAATATTATGTTTTCTTTACATTGGTAACATGTAACCGTGCTAATAACCGATGTTCTTATAGCAGTATTAAAGGTAGATGTTCTGATTTTCAACTTGAAGTTTTCTATTCTACATGAAAGGTCATCCTTAAAAGAGTTGTATTCCAAAGTTTGAGTTGCATAACTCTAATGGTTCTTATGTTAGACCCACAAGATGCCGTGAAATGTGCCCATTGAGTTGTTACACAAACTAATTGGTGGTTAAACACCTTTCGCGGTAATTCGATGTTATTTCACAGATTTCTTCGTAATCATACTGATTTGGACCGTCAAATTTCAGTATGTTAATCAGAAAAATATGATCTTTCAAATGATATGAAAATCTCCATATGTTTGAGAAAAATCTGTGTTATGAAAATGTGATCAGGTCATATACCTTTAAGTCTACTGATCAGACTATTGTAAAAGTGGTCATTTTCGCACAATTAATTTTTCGGGCTTTGAACTGTTTTGCCTGTCTTTTTTTCGCGATTTGTAGCTTCATCACATAGACCTATATGGCCACACGTTTTGAACTGGTGGCCTGATATTGGGGAGCTGGGACATTTGTGCGAGATTTTCGCCCAAATGTAAAATTATTTCATGAAGGCAGGTATCTACATAGACAAATGACCTATCAAATGAAAGCTATTGATGAGTGCTTTAAAATGACACCAGAAGTTTGCTCATGGGTATTATAGTTCTTGAGGTATGCTCATTTAAATAACAAAATGACCGTGGGGAGCAGGCCCTGGATAAGCAGGCCCTGGATAAGACATTTTGTTGAATTATAAAGGAAAACCCATTTAATTCAATTTTTGAGTTATTTAAGTCAATGGAAAGTGTTTGTGGTGTTTAAGATTAATAAAACATTCAATTTTAAAGCTATTTAATGTATTAAAGTTTGTAATTATTTTTAATTATGGTCAGTGCACATAAAGCCATGCGTTTTGAACTTGTGGCTTGATATTGGGGAGCTGAGACATTTGTGCGAGATTTTCGCCCCAAATTTAAATTTATTTCATAAGGCAGGTACCTACATAGACAAATGACCTATCAAATGAAAGCTATTTAATGAGTGCTTTAAAATTACATCAACAGTTTGCACATAGGTCTTACAGTTCTTGAGTTATGCTCATTTAAATAACAAAATTACAGCATGGAGCCGACTTGGGATAGGCTGGCTTGGGATAAGACATTTTGCTTTGAATAAAGGACTACATATTAAATTCATTTTTATTGAGTTATTTTATCCAATGGAAAGTTGTTTGTGGTGTTTTAGATTAATCAAACATACAATTTTAAAGTTATTTAATGTATTCAACTTTGTAATTACCAGTGTATGTGGCAATGCGTTTTGAACTGGTGGCTTGATATTGGGGAGCTGGGACATTTGTGCGTGATTATCGCCCCAAATGTCAATTTATTTCATAAAGGCAGGTACCTACATAGACAAATGACCTATCAATTGAAAGCTATTAATGGGTGCTTTAAAATGACATCAACAGTTTGCACATCAGGTCTTATAGTTCTTGAGTTATGCTCATTTAAATAACAAAATGACAGCGGGGAACCGGCTTGGGATAAGACATTAATTTGAACCTCGCACAATTTTAAATAAATAATAGGTAGCATAGTGAAAGTATATATATTTTGAAAGGCCATCATGTGAGGAGCTCAGAAATGAAGTCCTTTTTGATGTAGGGGTAATGCATGTTTTCAAAATGTCAACCTGAATTTTTGCAATTTTTTGTGGAAATTTCTTCCTTCTCAGGTGGATATTTTTGTAAGCATAAACCCTACCTCAAAAATGACCATATTTTTGAGTTCCTCATGAAATTTCCTTTCAGAAAATGTATACTTTTACTATGGTGGCATATATGGTTAGTGAACAAAATAATTTTGAACCAAAAACATGCGATTTTGTGAAAATCGCAGAATGTCTCGAGAAAATCCCCCAGTTCAAAACGCATGGCCATATGCAAAAGAAATATATTTGCGTGTTATTATATTAGCGGTAGCTTATTCGAGCTCGAAAATATATGTAGCGCGAAAATTTCCACTTTTACATACAGTAGACATTTTACATTGAAAAAATCTGCCCAAACTATTCTCCAATTTTTATGTATTCATTGTTTATTATTTCATGAATATAATTCTTCACACATTTCAATAATTTAATAAGATTGGCACTTTGGACTACATGATACACATAGATAAACAGTTACACATTTGGATACCCTTGATTGCACATATAATTAATTAATCATGCTGCTCCATCAATGTAATACGCACTGATGTCACTGCAAAGAGTTAGATGAATGAAGCAGTGGCGGCACTAGGGGCATATATCTGATCCCGTCCGCAACTTGTGTCCCAGGACCACAAGCTCACTCATGATTAGATTTATTCCGTCTTGGCCAGTGCTTCCACACCTCAAAAACAAATTACCTGGAATAGAGTCTCAGATTACCTGGAATTTGATGGGATTACCTGATTTTGAAAGTAATACAATGGACCAGGGGGTGATTGTCGCTAAGGTTGGCAAAACTGTTTAATATTATTACGTGGAACCAAATATTAATTTAAAAAAGAAGAAAAAGGGTGGATATATTATCACAGTTTTGAAATTTCCGGATTACCCGGAATTACCTGGAATTATTTAATTACCCGAACATTACCTGGAAACAACCAAAATTACCCGAATTCCGGGTAATTACCTGCAATGTGGAAACACTGGTCTTGGCGCCCTCAAAGGAATAAAGCTCAATAACACTGACCTTACTAGCCAGAGAATGGACACGGAATAGAGGTTTTAGACCTAACTAGATAAACAGGCTGTTTAGACTTTAATAAATATACAACTATAAATACTCTTTGGTATGATCTTTTACATTTAAAATCCATAGTACATATGAAGCATTGTATAAAACCAGAAATGTTCATGTGCATTTGAATTTCGCTAATTTTAGCAAGGATCACTTACTGGCGAAAATTTCATGCGTGAATATTTCCAATCTACCTTTTGTAGCAGTGCATTGCAAAGAGACACAATGTAACCCCAAAGTTGTCATTCACGAAATGTTCATGAAGAAAGGCCAGTATTGCTGTTTCTTGACATTATAAACTTGTGAATATTTCTGGTTTTAAATTATCACATTTGAGGCATTTCACTATTGCAACAATGTACTGTAAATCCAGAAATGTTTGTGTGCATTTAAATTTCGCGAGGAGCAATTTATTCATGAAAATGTCATGCTGCAAATATTTCCAATCTACCTTGTAGCACTGCATTGCAAAGTTACTCTAAAGTTTACATTCGCGAAATTTTCATGCCATAAATTAGGCTCGTATTGCCGATTCGTGAACTTTTAAACATTTCTGGTTTTACAGTATTTTGGGAGTTTGTAAATATAGGCACTGCAAAGCACCAATGACAACCGCAGCAAAAGTTGATTCCATGAACAAAAGAAGCTTGTTGAATGCTTCAAAATGACACATTTGCGATTAAAATTGGATACTGCTTCTGATTTTATGAAGAAAGATTACTGTACGCTTGTCTTTTTTTCTTTGTATTTCCATGCTTAATTCCATCAGGAATGCATTTTACCGACAACTGCACCCTTTTGCAACGACAGCATACATTACTCTTCTCACACATTGACACAGTTTAGCTCAAGCATGTGCAACCTTTTCTACCACACGGGCCGCATTGTGATTTTGTGATCTATTCATGGGCCGCAGTGATTGTCAAACATTCCAAAACACATCCAGAGGAGGAGTAATAGGGAGAGGTGAAGTCCATTGCTCATGGAATACCAGCTTCTCTTTGTGTTATTTCCTCTTTATACTCGCTGTTACTGCTGCAAGCGCCATTTTAACCAGGGATTTTATCACGCAATCACGCCTTGAGTTATATTTACTAAATGCAGCGCGTCACCCTACTAATTATAAGGGAGCACACCACTAAATCAATCCCCATTTGTGTAAAACTAGGGAGTTCCGGTTAAAATGGGCCGCATCAATGATATTTTAGGATTGCTTGGCGGGCCGCAGATTAGAGGTCGGCGGGCCGCATGTGGCCCGCGGGCCGCAGGTTGCACACGCTTGGTTTAGCTTAACAAAAAACAACAAATAACTGCTGCTACTCTGACCCTCAAACAGGGCTACAGGGTACACAAATATTTTCTAATTTCTAAACAAGTTTTGTCCCATTTGTAAAATCCCTCCTCTAATCAAGAACTGGTATTGTTTTTGTAGTATTAGGCAACAAATAAATGAAACCCTGTTGTACAATCAAACGGATCTCTCAGGTCGGGTCGGTCTTTTCTGTAAACATTTGGCCGCTTTTTGACAAGCGAAAAATAAATTGAAGGATAGGTATTCATTTGCATATGAACAAAAAATGGGAGCGGTCTGGCCCATACAACAGGGTTTCTTTTTGTTGTCACCGTAGGCTCAAATGTATCCTTTTAACTAGCTTTTCATCAAGGCTTTGTGGCGGTAAAACAGTGTGAACGCCCTCTATAGGAAAAGTATAATACAAAGCCTTATGTTTTGTTTTGTTTTACGGAAGATTTTGGCCGGAAAAATTGCGCTTGCCGATTGGTTGATAATGATGTCATGCTATATCGGGAGACGTCATGGATACCAAGTGCTATCTTTAAATGTTGTCGTTAATAGAATTAGGTAGAGCTAATCGTGTATTACGATGACGACGGTGTTTGATCGACACATACTGCTTACACGGTAGAATAGCTATTCGGCGGTCGACATATCCCTCGCTTCGATCAGCGCTTAACAGGTAATTTTGCTAGGTGTCGATGACAAAGACTACCTTTTAACAAACCCATAATCAAGAGAGGTTTCATCCCTGAATATATTCCATCTATTAATTAGTCGCTGTTCAGACATACCTGGACATCACGAAAAACAGCATTTTGAGTAAATCGTGTTTGACAATTTTCCAATTTTTAAAGACCCATTGGAGAACATTTACTTCAAATGTCACTATCATTGTCAAAGAACATTAATATATATTCATTAATGTGCTTTGACAATGATAGGGACAGTCGAAAATATAGACTTTTAAAGTCAAGATTACTCTAAAATGTCTAATTCAGAACAAATATGCTCATTTCAGGCAGTTTTTACAATAAAAAAACACATTTTGCCCACCAAATGTTTTTTCATGCCACCCCTCCTCCCCCAGTTCTTTCTTGCCCCCTGTTCCCCCCAAAAAAGTCACAAACTTTGCCCCTCCTGTTTTCCCCCACCCTCAAATTTATCTGCCCAAACAATAAAAAATGTTGACATTTAAAGTCAAAATCTACTGAAAATTAGCTTAAAATTGGTCTGAAATGTCTAATTCAGAACAAAGTAATCTAATTTCAGTCAATGTTTACAGTAAAAGCCAATATTTTTGCGCAAATTTGTAAACCAAATATTGTCTTGCCCTCTCCCCCCAAAAAGAAAATTGATGCTGGTGCCGCCACTGAGCATCATATCCCTTGAAATTACTGTGAATGGTTGGTGCCATCTTCAATCATTTGATGATATTGTCCCATACCAAGGGGTGTTGTCCATCCCCCAAATCCTCTCTCTAATTCCCTTGCCACAGCCAGACATAGATGATCATTATACCTATTTGCAACAACCTGAACGCCTAGTGGTAACCCTTGTGCGCTGAGTCCTAACGGCACCTGCGTAGCTGGTAGATTAAGCGCGTTAAACAGTCCAGTGTGCCCAAAATTTGTCGGATACATCAAGGGCGCATTGTGAAACGGTGCGAGTTTGGGATGCGATGGATAAATAAGGACTCCATCGTTGCCTAGCATGTTTTGAATTTCCTCGAGAAGTTTATCGCACGATTTCATCAAACGAGAGGTTCGACTCGGCCACAGATGGTTGATATCTTCTGTAATCCCAAGCATTATGGCCGCTAAGGTGTGGTTGGATAGTCCTACCAAACGTTTGACCAGTTCCCAGATTGGAAAGACTCGTGAACCGTTGTTGCCCATCAAACTGGTGAAGGATTGCTCGTCGTCGACGGTCATTTTTGCCGACCATAGCGCCACCGCATGACGCATACGTCTTAGTGTGTTACGATTCACCTCTACGTCAAGGGTTTCTTGAAGGTATTCTACAACCTGATATGAAGAGATACACAGAGGGCAATAAGGTTTAATTTCATATAAAATAATAAAATATTTACTACAAAATGGATATCTGATGATGTGTATGCATGGCCTGAAAAAAAAAAAATTCTCGGCAAGCGATTCCAAATTTCCCTCCAAAATGGAATGCAGTTCTTAATGAAAGAGTAACATTTCCCTCCAAATGCCAAAATTTCCCTCCAAATGCTCAAATTTCCCTGCAAGGAGCTTTCCGTATTGCCTACTTTTTCAGCCTGTGTGTGTATGCTTATAAATTTTCTATAGGTCAGCCCGAAATGATGTCACATGCCCTTGACAACAACTAAGGTCAGCAAATTACAGATTGCACAATCACCAAAAGGCCAAAATATACCCCTTTTTGTACATCTGTGAATTGGCACCATAAAACAGAATATTTGCCCAAGGGATTCCTCTGCATACTCTTGTTATCATATTTATGATGGGTATCCCTTTAATTTAGTGCTTATGTCACTATTGGGTTTGACCTGGCTGTTTTGCCAATTGTTATAAATAAAAATACATTTACACATAATGCAAGTTTTCTTAGGTTTTGACAGTCGAAAGTCCTGAAATCGGGTGAAGGCCTCTACACAAACAGTCACTAGGAACGATCTTGTGTATGGTTGAGTAGAGCATAGTAACTGATTTGCTAATTGTATTTCTTTGTTGTCAACAGCAAAAGTTGAAGGTTCAGGACCTATACATATAAAAACATATCACTCTTAACGTTACAAAAAGACTTGTCTTTCCGATCAAGTAGGTACATGGAGCGATGTTTCACCATACACATTCTTTAATAGCAATATGCTACTTTTTTTTCCATTGCTCATTGAACTGAATTTTCACCAATTTTTTTTTCATTGCTTATTAAAGTGAATTTTCACCAATTAAATGGAATAATTTGTGGAACCATTTCTACATGTGAATGTCACTGTCACATAACTATTAGGGTAAAACTGCTCAAATACTATTAACATTGTAATTTTTACCTTATTGGTTCTTCAGTCTTTACTATTTTTGAAGCATTTTCCTTGTTTCAAGAATCATGATTCAAAAGTTCATTGCATATATTTCGGCTGAAAAGAATAATATTTGAGTGTTTTTATTTTGAATTTAGTATAAAGCTGTCCATGTTAAAAGTAATACATAGCACCATACCTTATTCTGGGTTTCTTTGAGTTCAGGATCAAGTGTAGACATCAACAAATGATCAACATTATCACCCATACTGAAGTAGCGTAGTTTCCTCAGATCTACGTGATCATCTAGGTTTAACTTGGCCACACCATGTGGTCCCGCCATGATACGTAACATTGGTTCCAAATCAATGGCATAGCGACACATCGGTCCCGTTGACAATAGTTCAAGGGTCTTGCCTTTTGAGCATGGGAATTGACCTTGGCTTATGGTTACGTCTGTAAAGAAAAATTGATTGAATGATTGATTGATTTATTGATTATCTAGCTTTAACTTGGCCACACCATGTGGTCCCGCCATGATACGTAACATTAGTTCAAGATCGATGGCATAGCGACACATCGGTCCTGTTGACAGTAGTTCAAAGGGTCTTGCCTTTTGAGCAGGGGAATTGACCTTGGTTTATGGTTACGTCTGTAAAGAAAAATTGATTGAATGATTGATTGATTTATTGATCATCTAGGTTTAACTTGGCCACACTATGTGGTCCCGCCATGATACGTAACATTGGTTCCAGATCTATGGCATAACGACACATCGGTCCTGTTGACAATAGTTCAAGG
This sequence comes from Ophiura sarsii, assembly GCA_035610835.1. Lineage (NCBI taxonomy): Eukaryota > Metazoa > Echinodermata > Ophiuroidea > Amphilepidida > Ophiuridae > Ophiura > Ophiura sarsii. The sequence goes on from CM069455.1 coordinate 4,293,570, forward strand.
GTCTTGCCTTTTGAGCAGGGGAATTGACCTTGACTTATGGTTACGTCTGTAAAGAAAAATTGATTGAATGATTGATTGATTTATTGATCATCTAGGTTTAACTTGGCCACACTATGTGGTCCCGCCATGATACGTAACATTGGTTCCAGATCTATGGCATAACGACACATCGGTCCTGTTGACAATAGTTCAAGGGTCTTGCCTTTTGAGCAGGGGAATTGACCTTGGTTTATGGTTACGTCTGTAAAGAAAAATTGATTGAATGATTGATTGATTTATTGATCATCTAGCTTTAACTTGGCCACACCGTGTGGTCCCGCCATGATACGTTACATTAGTTCCAAATCAATGGCATAGCGACACATAGGTCTTGTTGACAATAGTTCAAGGGTCTTGCCTTTTGAGCAGGGGAATTGACCTTGGCTTATGGTTACATCTGGAAAGAGATTGAGACTATAATTAGCAAAATAACTTTATTCAGCTTTACAGTTGTTACTAATACGGGTTGTCCATTATGTATGTCATTTTAAGTTAGGTACAAAGTGTGCGTAACAGTGCAGGCTGAGGTAAAATTTGCTAGGTATATGTAAACAACTAAAAAAACAAACAAAACAATACATATAAAAATAATGTCAACATGTCTTTCTTAAATCTAATAAATTGTCAAATATTGGGCACTGCATGCACATGGATCAAATACTTAGTTCAAATTCTGTTCATTCTTAATTCTACCATCTCACTAGAAATAATTTAATTATATCAGGGTTCCTGGGACAATTAAATTCCAAGACTTTTCCATGACTAAATTATGAAAATTCCATGACCTTATGCTTGCTTGTATATCAGCGAAAATTGTCGGGCATAAAAAGCAGATTTATGATGCTGAAATATGAATGTTCAAGCTCTAAAATTATTTTTTTGTCATTTCCAGGCCTGGAAATTGAAAATAAAATTCTATGACTTTTCCATGCCACTGTTATAAGTTGCTTTTCAGACTTATTGCTTTTTGATCAGGGTCCTTGGTTTTTCAATGCTAAGTCTTTTGTTATTTGTGGAACTGCGCATGTGTTATTAGGCCAAAAGATATTGTTGTGTTGCCCTTAGGTGCCAACAAACTTGAAGTCTGATCGGTCGGTCGATTTTCCTTCCCCCCCCCCCCCCCCCTTGTTTTGCTGACAAATATTACTGACAGATTGTGGATCAAGACAAAATTGGTAATATGTCAATGTTTCTATTGTGATTTAAAAGCAATCTATTCAAGAAAACTTATTAATTTCAAGCAGAAAATTTAACATTTAAATCTTAAAAATACCAAAAACACACACAATTGCGACCCTGATTTTTAAGATTTTAGGGCCGGTCGCTGAGGGCTACAAAAAAAAATGGCCATAATGCCCAACAATAACATCAAATCAGCTCATAAGCCTATTCAAAGAGCCATCAGATACATTGATTGTGTGAACCATGAACCCTTGTATAATCTACCTGATGACGGCTTGTGACCAAATACTCCATTGAAGAAACATGGCATCCGAATACTGCCACCTATGTCTGATCCTATACCAATGACTGCACTACCAGCTCCAAGAGTGCATCCTTCACCACCTGAACATTCACAAGAAACATGATAATGTAAAACCACTTAATTTCACATGGGATTTAATTTTGCGAATTTCATGAGGGATGTGGATATGCGAATTTAAAGGTATATGACCCGATCACTTTTTTGGGGCTATGATTTTTTTTCACATCAAGATATTTTGGTATCAGAGGATTCCCCACATTTTTCTCATAATGTCTGTAAAATATTAGGGGCCAGAAATGTTTCATTTGGAAATTATAGGCTAAAATGTGGTGAATTACTGCCAAAGGTGGTTAACCACCAGCCAGTCTGTGTACTACTCAATGGGCACATGTCTTTTGACCTTGCGCTTCTAAAAATAGAACTATTGGATTTATGCAACTCAAACTTTGGAATGCAACAATTTTAAGGATGACCTTTCATGTAAAATAGAAAACATCAAGTTGAAAATCGGGTCATCTACCTTTAAATAGCCGCGAAATAGTCAATTTTGCAATGAAAGTAACAGTAACATTTCCGGATTCGCAAAATAAAATGCTTGTAAAAATAGCAGAAATGTTCTATTCGCGAAATAAAGTGTCCATGAAAGTATAGTGCTTTACAGTAGCACAAACCAAGGAGTCTATATCAGAATTTGCGGGAGCATTTTTGCCACCCGAACTACAAAGGGTACAGCCCAAGTGGTTGTTTCTTTTGTTCCTTGGTTTGCCTCGTGTGTACATGCTGTCCAGGTCTATTCCAATTCAGTGATGCGTAACTCCCCTCCACCCCACCCAGTGGAACAGTTCTTATTTTCACTATTTATTTGTTATTTATTATTTATTATTATTAGTATATATTTTTTTCTTCTTCTTTATTTGAGGTGAGGTTATTATTTTAAATAAGAATACCTGAACTTCCCCCAACAATCCGCCTCACATCGTATGGATTATTAGTCCGACCATACAAGAAGTTTGCAGACTCATACCACATGCACAGCTCGCTCACATTGGTGACCCCTAGCACGATGCAGCCTGCGCGTCGGAGGTTAGCTACCACTGGTGCATCTTGGGTAGCGATGATATCCTTACGATTCACAAGCCCGCTTGCGTTAGGCATACCTGGGCAATGAGACAATATGATAACATGTAACATGTAGTTTAAAGAAAGTTGTATGCTGAAACAAACTTGAGATTGATGCGAAAACCAAGGCTATAGAGTGAATTCTCCTCAAAATTGTTTTGCAAGGTATTTTTTCTGAGTTATCTGTTTTCAAGCTCCACTACATCACGCATGATTCATAGTGTTGCGCTTGTTGCCTTCACGTACGTCCGAGTCCTTCTGTATTCATTCGCTGCTGTAAGGAGGCTTCACCAATTTGGAACTGATCAAACTATAAGACAGGCATGTCATTTGAGGGGCAAATACATACATTTCCCATATCTGTGAAGAAATGGATCTATACCACTGTATCAAGTACCCTCCACCCCAGCTTTTTTAATTGTTATGAACTTTTCATTCCTTTTGGGTCAAATTTTTCAATCTTTAATCCATGTACTTACCAACAACGCTAAATGCTTCTTTAACAGAAAGGGGAACCCCAAGAAACGGTGCATTCTTTTCAGAATAGCGTTCCGGCATGTTTTCAGAATCGAGCATCTCATCGATCTTTCTGGCTTCTTCCAGGGCGTCGTTGAAGCGATCTTTCACCAAGAAGTTTAGGATAGGATTGCATTCCTTGATGCGGGCGATATACGCTTCTACTGCACCTGCACTTGTGACCTGGATAACAATTACAGAAATATTCCAATAGCAATTCATTGTTAACATTTCTAATGCAGTGGGAGTGGTTTAATATGTAAATCATCACAAATACGGCATTTGATTGGACACTTAGAATTTGTTGCTGCCTTATACCAGGCCCTAATGGATGGCAATTCCAACATCAGGCGCAAACGCATGTTTTCAGAATTCTGCTTTCACTTTTCCAAGCGCCGCACTCAGTCCTCGCCGTGCGTGCCTGTTTGGCGCAGTCAATACCTGCGCTCGAAAGCACCGTATTCAGTACAGCAAAGAAAAGAAGTCTGGATTCGTTTATTTTAAAGATGGGTAAGATTGCTGTCAATTTACATGAAAAAATAATTTTGGAATGTATGCATATTTTGAGTGTCAAACCCATCCATTGTCACACAATAGTCCGGCAACCAAAACAAAATGTCCCTCTTTTATTCTCTAAGTGAAAGATTGAAATAAAATGTCTCCAACACCCCCCCCCCCTCCCTCTTATAATGCTCAGAAGATTCTCAATGAGGGTTTGGCATAACAGGGGTATGATTTTCAAGGATTGGGAAAATGTAAAGTCCATCAGAGTCCTCAAAATCCAAAGGGGTTGAGGGCACCCCTCCCACTAAACGGTTTCACATGCTTGATAGACTTTGCAATAAGCTAATATGCGCTGCGATAGCTTTAATACTCATGTAGGTAAAACCCTTATTAGACATTCAAACCCTAACTCTTAAAGAAAGCATCACTCGCCGCGCCTGTACATAATCATATGGACATTCCTATATATATAAATAATAATAATAATAATAATAATAATGAGATTTATAAAGCGCCTTTTACAAAGTAGACAAGGCGCTGAAGAAAGGGAAAGGAGAAAGACTAGGAGCAAGGAAAAAGATGAGACTTGAGGTGACCCTTGAATACACTTAAGCTACCAAGACCACGAATATTGATCGGAAGATTGTTCCAAAGGCGAGGCCCTGCCACAGAGAAGGCATACATACATATTCACACGTGGCATAACAAAATATATTGAAAATGCAAACAAGTAAGTAGTAACACATACATTTACAATCACTAACCCTAAATGTAAGTGGAATTTACCATTGATGATGCCCACGAAAATTCAAAAATGAAATTGTTTACCTTTTTGGTCAAAAATTTAAAAACTAAATATTTTTTATGAATTTTTTTTAAAAAACGCTCCCAAGAGAAGTGTCTTTAGATGATTTTGGTGCAATTTGGGCATTACTTTGAGAACCCCCAGGTTCAGATTTGTCCAAGCTGATCATTCTCCAAAGATTCTTGAAATACAAACTGTGTAAAACCCATTTACATTTTTTGAGCCTTATATGAGTAAACAAAATTTCAAGTTCAACATTGCCGACAGTGTCAATAATCACATGGTCAGTTCAGTGCGTCCACGCCATTGTTTGTTAACAGCCTGTTTGTGCTGGGCGACAGGATGGGGCTGATTCACATGTTGTCATAGTGATTTTGAAGTGGTTGTCAGCAGCGCAGGGGAAACAAATCTATGTAAGATTCTAAATGGATGCTCGCAACATTTGACACACTTCTGACCCTGCCCTCATTTGGTAGGGATGTGCCGCCAGAAAAATGAAAAACTGACCCATACATTTACCTTTTTTGGGGGGGAAATGGATCCATATACAAATATTTACCAGAGACCATATTTGTCCTACATATTTTCCTAAACTTTTACCAAAAATGGCTTTGAAAAGGGGTAATTTACCAGAGGGTGCAAAATGGGACCCTAACTTGGCGGCACATCCTCCGTATCCTCATATCTACTAAGTACCCCCCCCCCCCCTGGATCTTACCTTCCTTGCTCGTATCTTTCGTGCAAGACTGGTGGCGCTCTCCAGTAACAGTGGATTACTTATAGGTGGTATTTTCACTTTAGGTTTGTCGCCATTCAACAGGAGAGAGATCAGACTGATTATGAAGGATGCGAGGGCGCTCAATGCGTTGTAGAAGGCATCAGAGAATGCCATTTTGAAAGTGTGTGCCTACACTACGGTGTCCTGAAAATGGGATTAGTAAACAAACAAAGTGATTGAATAATAATTTAGTGAAGTAATAAACATTTTTAAAACATCTACGGTACTAAAATACTAAAAATAGTATAATACAACGCCTTTCCTCAAATAATCTTTGTGTTATGTTTTGTATTGTTTTACGGAAGATTTATCCCGGAAAAATTGCGCTTGCTGATTGGTTGATAATGATGTCATGATAATATCGGAAGACGTCATCGATATCATGTGCTTCCTTTAAACGTTGTCGTCAATACAATTATAGGCGGAGCTAATCGTGTGTTACGATGACGACGGTGTTTGATCGACATTATAGGCTCAAAACCACTAAAAACGGCCAATTACGCAAAATACGTGTCCCATGCCTTCAATTAAGAATAAATATGAAAATTGGAAAGTAATTATAAACTACATGCATTATTCATTTTCAACATATAATAGACTATAACTTCTGAAAATTCTAGGACTTGGGTATTATTATTTTGGAAGTTATGATTTCGTAAATACGCTAAACCGGGCAAAAACCATATGTCGCAAATCACTATCTATAGATATTTTGTGATGTTGTTGAAAAAAAAAAAAGTCCTGTCGTGCATATAAGTAGTACTAGAAAGCAAACACAGTTGTATGCTTTACCAAAAAACAAACAAAATGCATTAAAAATATGCAGAGGTTAATTATTTTTAAATTGAAAATTGTCGCAAAGTTCCATGAAACATACGTTACCGTATATATATAACATAACCCTTTCCCGCCTTTTTCAGTTTTAAGTCATGTTTCTTTCTTTAATAAAATAAGTAACACCTCGTCTAAAGCATGAATGGAGATATAATTTGGGGAAAAGCTTTGGAGAAAAAAATACATCTAATATAGGTTTTGTGACCATATTGTGACCGTATAGTTAAGAAAAGTAACCTACGTTACCAATTTTATCAGAATTAAACAATGGAGTGTATACAAGGAATATAACTAAACATAAGTACATGGTACCCTTATCCAACTAAAATTATTTTATTTCATCAGCGACCGTAAATCATGTACTGGGTCACAGTGGAAGTTCAAATGAAACATCCGTTACCGAAACATACGTGACGGCCATTTCACACACCTCAACTTATTTTAGTAAAATCGTAACGATCACCCCCTAGCAAGTGCTATTATAGCGCCATCATGCGTCTAGGAGAGGTTAGAAACAAAAAAAGTTGCAAAATGGCGCTTTTTAACAGGACCACATGTAACGTAGGTTGCATCAATTGTAACGTAGGTTTCAATTTCAAATTTGCCTTTGTATGGTAGAATAAATTTATAAGTACATATTGTGTTTAAAGCGTGTGATATAAAAACAAAGTAGAAAAACGATAAAGTACATTGTTTCAATGGAATAGGCATATTTTACGGACTTTAAGGCTTGCCAATCTAACATTTGAGCCATTGGTAACATAGGTTTCATCAGTAAAGTTTAACATTAACGTTTGAAAAAATAAGAAGTTGAGAATATTACATGCTCATATTTGTCCGAGTCAAAATTCAAAGTGTTATCTTTAATTCTTTAGGTGTTACAACAGTTTGAGAACATTTGAATTCTCACAAATTCTGAAATCCGAATTGGTCGTTTTTAGTGGTTTTGAGCCTATACTGCTTACACGGTAGAATATCTATTTGCGCAAAGATGCCTCGCTCCCCACGGCCGCCTTCAGCTGTCGACAGGTAAGCATACGCCTCACTTTGCTCTGCGCTTTAGGGAGCACACAACTAAATAGGTCTCGCGACACGCTATCGACGCGATCAATCAAAGTTGAGTATGACAATAGTTCCTATTTGGCGGGAAAGAGAGTTATTTTTTGACGGTTTATGATATAATTTTTCACTAATATGTTGTGTTTGAAATGTGTAGTTGATGTTCTGACATTTAAACTAGGTGATTTGAGGTCAATTTTAATTTCACGGACCGATTTACACATGCGGTAATATCCAGACCGGAGACCGAATTTAGGTAGGCATATCACTACTTTGTTATGCGGCGGCTTAGATCAAAAAAGTGCGCGGTAATGTCACCTTCATATTCAGATATGTTGTAGATAACCCTTGTGAGTAAAACATATCAAAATCTCATTAAACCAAACGCACTAATATAGAAACTAGAGCCATTTGAGTAAGCCTTTCCTAACAGTAAAGTCTATGGAGAGCGTCTTGGTGTTGTGCTCCCTTATACATGTAGGACCAGGTTCCCGATCTCCCGCATGCTTCGTTCCATTTTAGGTGTATTACACAATGCAATAAATAAAAGTCGGGTTTTACCCAAATCTATGCGTTTTGATATCTACTGGGCAGTGTATTTATGGCATAGGCCAACATTGTCCGGTTTAAAAAACAGGGGGGGGGGGGCGTGTGGTTACTCTATTTTATACAAAACAAGGCGTTATTTCAGTGATGTGTTATAGGTGGGTTAGTTCGACATAATCAGAGACTGATCAAAATCAAAATCAGTTGAATTTGAGTCAAAAAGCTTTAATTTTAAGAGTGTAGGGCTAACAATTCAAAGCGTGCCGTGTCCAGAGTAAAAAAACCGGAAAATAATAATGATTTTACGGAAGATGCGGCCTCCATGATCAGATCATCTCAAAAATGGATTGTTCAATTGTCATGTTATTTGGCTAGTTTGTTCTGAATTTCACGCTGAAAAAGTTGATATCAATTTTGAATGATTTTGAACAAGTTTGTCCCGGACCAGGTTCTCGATCTCCCGCGTGCTTCATTCCATTTTAGGTGTATTACACAATGCAATAAATGAAAGTCGGGTTTCACCCAAATCTATGCGTTTTGATATCTACTGGGCAGTGTATTTATGGCATAGGCCAACATTGTCCGGTTTAAAAAACAGGGGGGGGGGGCGTGTGGTTGCTCTATTTTATACAAAACAAGGCTTTATTTCAGTGATGTGTTATAGGTGGGTTAGGTCGACATAATCAGAGACTGATCAAAATCAAAATCAGTTGAATTTGAGTCAAAAAGTTTTAATTTTAAGAGTGTAGGCCTAACAATTCAAAGCGTGCCGCGTCCAGAGTCAAAAAACGGAAAATAATAGTGATTTTACGGAAGATGCGGCCTCCATGATCAGATCATCTCAAAAATGGATTGTTCAATTGTCATGTTATTTGGCTAGTTTGTTCAGAATTTCACGCTGAAAAAGTTGATATCAATTTTGAATGATTTTGAACAAGTTTGTCCCTCTGTAAGGGAGCACACAACTAAATAGGTCTCGCGACACGCTATCAATCAAATTTGAGTACGACAATAGTTCCTATTTGGCAGGAAAGAGAGTTATTTTTTGACGGTTTATGATATAATTTTTCACTAATATGTTGTGTTTGAAATGTGTAGTTGATGTTCTGACATTTAAACTAGGTGATTTGAGGTCAATTTTAATTTCAAGTACCTATTTACACATGCGGTAATATCCAGACCGGAGACCGAATTTAGGTAGGCATATCACTACTTTGTTATGCGGCGGCTTAGATCAAAAAAGTGCGCGGTAATGTCACCTTCATATTCAGATATGTTGTAGATAACCCTTGTGAGTAAAACATATCAAAATCTCATTGAACCAAACGCACTAATATAGAAACTAGAGCCATTTGAGTAAGCCTTTCCTAACAGTAAAGTCTATGGAGAGCGTCTTGGTGTTGTGCTCCCTTATACATGTAGGACCAGGTTCCCGATCTCCCGCATGCTTCGTTCCATTTTAGGTGTATTACACAATGCAATAAATAAAAGTCGGGTTTCACCCAAATCTATGCGTTTTGATATCTACTGGGCAGTGTATTTATGGCATAGGCCAACATTGTCCGGTTTAAAAAACAGGGGGGGGGGGCGTGTGGTTGCTCTATTTTATACAAAACAAGGCTTTATTTCAGTGATGTGTTATAGGTGGGTTAGGTCGACATAATCAGAGACTGATCAAAATCAAAATCAGTTGAATTTGAGTCAAAAAGTTTTAATTTTAAGAGTGTAGGCCTAACAATTCAAAGCGTGCCGCGTCCAGAGTCAAAAAACGGAAAATAATAGTGATTTTACGGAAGATGCGGCCTCCATGATCAGATCATCTCAACAAGGCGGTTCTCGAACGGCGCGTCTCGCCTGTTCATCAAAAGTGACTTGAAAGAAATGATGATGAAACATATGATACAATGTAGCACTGTCACAGAGGTATGCATTGTAGTTAATGCAAGGGATGTAATGCCTTGAAAAATTTAATCAACAAAAAGAACACACCAACCCCCTTCCCTACACCAAATCACATCAAGATAGGCCTTACAGATCTTATTTGACCTCTGATGACCTTGAAAATTTAATCAGCAAAAAGAACACACCAACCCCCTTCCCTCCACCAAATCACATCAAGATAGGCCTTACGGATCTTATTTGACCCCAGATGACCTCTGATGACCTCGACAAATTAATCAACAAAAAGAACACACCATCTCTCTTCCGTCCACCAAATCCCATCAAGATAGGCCTTACGGATCTTATTTGACCCCAGATGACCTTGAATGACCTCCGATGACCTTGAAAATTTAATCAGCAAAAAGAATACACCACCCCCCTTCCCTCCACCAAATCCAATCAAGATAGGCCTTACTGATCTATTTGACCCCATATTTGACCCCCGAAGACCCCGAAAAATTAATCAACAAAAAGAACACACCAGCCCCTTCCCTCCACCAAATCCCATCAAGATAGGCCTTACTGATCTATTTGACCCCATATTTGACCCCTGATGACCCCGAAAAAGTAATCAACCAAAAGAACACACCACCCCCCTTCCCTCCACCAAATCCCATCAAGATAGGCCTTACTGATCTATTTGACCCCCGATGACCCCGAAAAATTAATCAACAAAAAGAACACACCATCCCTCTTCCGTCCACCAAATCCCATCAAGATAGGCCTTACTGATCTATTTGACCCCATATTTGACCCCCGATGACCCCGAAAAATTAATCAACAAAAAGAACACACCACCCCCCTTCCCTCCACCAAATCCCATCAAGATAGGCCTTACTGATCTATTTGACCCCATATTTGACCCCGATGACCCCGAAAAATTAATCAACAAAAAGAACACACCATCCCTCTTCCGTCCACTAAATCCCATCAAGATAGGCCTTACTGATCTATTTGACCCCCGATGACCCCGAAAAATTAATCAACAAAAAGAACACACCCCCCCCCCCCCTTCCCTCCACCAAATCCCATCAAGATAGGCCTTACTGATCTATTTGACCCCATATTTGACCCCCGATGACCCCGGAAAAATTAATCAACAAAAAGAACACACCATCCCTCTTCCGTCCACCAAATCCCATCAAGATAGGCCTTACTGATCTATTTGACCCCATATTTGACCCCCAATGACCCCGAAAAATTAATCAACAAAAAGAACACACCATCCCTCTTCCATCCACCAAATCCCATCAAGATAAGCCTTACTGATCTATTTGACCCCCGATGACCCCAAAAAATTAATCAACAAAAAGAACAAATCACCCCCCTTCCCTCCACCAAATCCCATCAAGATAGGCCTTACTGATCTATTTGACCCCATATTTGATCCCCGATGACCCCGAAAAATTAATCAACAAAAAGAACACACCACCCCTCTTCCGTCCACCAAATCCCATCAAGATAGGCCTTACTGATCTATTTGACCCCATATTTGACCCCCGATGACCCCGAAAAAATAATCAACAAAAAGAACACCCCATCCCTCTTCCGTCCACCAAATCCCATCAAGATATACCTTACTGATCTATTTGACCCCGATGACCCCGAAAAATTAATCAACAAAAAGAACACACCATCTCGCTTCCGTCCACCAAATCCCATCAAGATAGGCCATACTGATCTATTTGACCCCATATTTGACCCCGATGACCCCGAAAAATTAATCAACAAAAAGAACACACCATCCCTCTTCCGTCCACCAAATCCCATCAAGATAGGCCTTACTGATCTATTTGACCCCATATTTGACCCCCGATGACCCCGAAAAATTAATCAACAAAAAGAACACACCACCCCCCTTCCCTCCACCAAATCCCATCAAGATAGGCCTTACTGATCTATTTGACCCCATATTTGACCCCCAATGACCCCGAAAAATTAATCAACAAAAAGAACACATCACCCCCCCTCTCCGTCCACCAAATCCCATCAAGATAGGCCTTACTGATCTATTTGACCCCATATTTGACCCCCGATGACCCCGAAAAATTAAGAACAAAAAGAACACACCATCCCCCTTCCCTCCACCAAATCCAATCAAGATAGGCCTTATGGATCTTATTTGACCCCCGATGACCTTGAATGACCTCTGATGACCTTGAAAATTTATTCAGCAAAAAGAACACACCACTCCCCTTCCCTCCACCAAATCTCATCAATATAGGCCTTACTGATCTATTTGACCCCATATTTGACCCCGATGACCTCTGGTGACCTTGAAAATTTAATCAACAAAAAGAACACACCATCCCTCTTCCCTCCACCAAATCCCATCAAGATAGGCCTTACTGATCTATTTGACCCCATATTTGACCCCCGATGACCTTGAAAGACCTCCGATGACCTTGAAAATTTGATCAGCAAAAAGAACACACCACCCCCTTCCCTCCACCAAATCCCATCAAGATCGGCCTTACGGATCTTATTTGACCGCATATTTGACCCTGATGACCTTGAATGACCTCCAATGACCTTGAAAATCTAATCAGCAAAAGAACACCCCACCCCCTTCCCTGACATCAAGTCCCATCAAGATAGGCCTTACGGATCTCTAGATATCGCGTCACAACGCGTCTCAAAAGTTTTAAGCATATTTGACCCCGATGACCTTGTATGACCCCGATGACCTTGAAAAATCAATCAGCAACAGAACGCACCACCCCCCTTCCCTCCACCAAGTCCCATCACGATAGGCCTTACGGATCTCCAGATATCGCGTCACAAAGGTATTTCTTAGCACACGGCGGACGGCATACGGCGGACGGCATACGGCGGACGGCATACGGCGGACGGCGGACGCCGGACAGAAATAGTGATAACATAGTCTCTTTCTGATTACATCAGGCGAGACAAAAATGGATTGTTCAATTGTCATGTTATTTGGCTAGTTTGTTCAGAATTTCACGCTGAAAAAGTTGATATCAATTTTGAATGATTTTGAACAAGTTTGTCCCTCTATAAGGGAGCACACAACTAAATAGGTCTCGCGACACGCTATCAATCAAATTTGAGTACGACAATAGTTCCTATTTGGCGGGAAAGAGAGTTATTTTTTGACGGTTTATGATATAATTTTTCACTAATATGTTGTGTTTTAAATGTGTAGTTGATGTTCTGACATTTAAACTAGGTGATTTGAGGTCAATTTTAATTTCATGGACCGATTTACACATGCGGTAATATCCAGACCGGAGACCGAATTTAGGTAGGCATATCACTACTTTGTTATGCGGCGGCTTATATCATAAAAAAGTGCGCGGTAATGTCACCTTCATATTCAGATATGTTGTAGATAACCCTCGTGAGTAAAACATATCAAAATCTCATTGAACCAAACGCACCAATATAGAAACTAGAGCCATTTAAGTAAGCCTTTCCTAACAGTAAAGTCTATGGAGAGCATCTTGGTGTTGTGCTCTCTTTACAGGTAGTTTTGTGAGGTGTCTTTGACAAAGACTAGGCTTTCTTCTGATACCAAAATCTCAAATTTGATGAGGAAAAGGGAATTGAGAGATGTATCGATATACCGTACTAAATGAGCAAATAACATAAAGATAATCATCAACATAGCCCAAATCCAAAATGTCATACAATTCCGTCAGGGTCAGACTATCCGGGTCTTTGCTCCGAGTCATACATCGGAGAAACCGAACGCTCATTAAAGACACGGTTTCTAGAGCACAGGCGCCCTAGTTCCACCTCGTCCGAGGTATCCCAACACATCCATATTGAGTCACCGGGACACCGCATAGACTTAATTAGACAAAGTCAAGATCCTGGATAGGGATCCTCGTTGGTTTGAGAGAGGGGTCAAGGAGGCAATTTACATCAGAGCCAACCAACCATCACTCAACAAAGATGGGGGCAGGTACAAATTACCAAGAGTCTATGACCCGATTCTGACGTCACACCTCCAAAAGGTCAAGTCGAGTCATTAGTCTGCTGATGAAAGGTGTAGAAACAACTGAAAATTCTAGGTAATTATTTCTTGTGTTGAGATTGAAAGTTTAACTTCATATTAGGTCAGATAAATGTTCAGTTTAAAACTTATTAAGGGGTCAAGTAATCAAGAAAGGGGTGGGGGGGGGGGGGGGGGGGGCAGAGGGGTAAAAAAAATTAGGCATAGCAAGAGGCCAGGGAGTCAAAGAGTGTTGATTATACCAAAAATAAAATTGTCCAGCCCCGCCCATCAATTATTTATGGACGCTCCCTTATTTTAACATTTCCATTTCCATGCAACGTATTAACGCATGTATGGGCGCCCGATGCATCCCTGTAAGGGGTTCCGAATAGTGTATTAGATGGACGCGATTGGCTCACGATCAGGGGCGTAGCGTGGTAGTTTTGAATGGGGGGGCACCAACATAAAAATTGTTGGTGTCCAAAAAATATAATTTTGCTGGTACCATCCACGCGGTGCGCAGCACCGCCCTCCGAGCTATGCTCGGACAGGGGGGTGTCTGAGGGGGATGTGCCCCCCTGAGAAGTAGAAGAAAAAAATCAATTTTCGAACTCATTTGGTGCGATCTGGTGTATACTTTTTACCAAAATGTTATCGAAAAGCCACCTCTTCATTTCCAATAAATATTTTGTATTTTTATCAACGCACGAACGATTTGAGCATATTATCACGGATATATTTTTGATTTAAGTATAGATGGTTTAAAAGCTCGAACAGGGGATGATTGAGGGGGGATGTGCCCCCTCAGAAATAGAAGAAAAAAAATCAATTTTCTAACTCATTTGGTGCGATCTGGTACATACTTTTGATCATTATTTTATTGAAAAACCACCACTTCGAGACCCAATATATTGTTGAAACCCAAGTGTAGAAAAACGCAACAATTTTCAGTTTCTAAACTAAAATGTCTAGAAAACTTGCCTGAAGCCACCTTTTTAAGCTTATATATTGTAACATTGAAACTAATACGCGCGAATCGCGCACAAAAATTGCATTTTGAACACTAAAAAGGTTCAGCAAGACGTTTTTATAACGCCCTCCACATAATATTTAGAATATTGTGGTTCGAGACCCATTTTAATACTTGAAACCTGGCATTTTTAACACTAAAAATGTCCAGTAATATTTAGAATATTTACGATGATTCCAGACCCATTATGATAATGTTGAAACCATTTGAAAAAGTGTGCACGAGGCGAGCAAAAAAAGAAAATCAGTTATGAACTAAAATGGTCCAGAAAAAAACGTTCCGGAAGCCACCTTGAATATTAAATGAAACATTGAAACTCATATACGCGCGAAGCACGCAAAAATTGGCATTTTTAACACTAAATAGGTCCAGTATAATGCTTTAACGACCCCCACATTAAAATTAGGGGAACGTGAACCCGTACCCCCCCCCCCCCCCTTTGCACCGCACTATGCCCCTACTCTTCCTACTCCTTCCCTACCTCCTTCTCTTCCTTCTTCTTCTCCTCTTCCTCCTTGTTTACTCTTTCGTCAATGGGGGTGGGGGAGGGGGTGGGCATGGCCTGCCATCCCCTGGATATGCCACTGGCTCTCTCCCCCTCTCCCTTTTCTCTCTTTCTCCCTTTCACTTTTTTGTCGCATTAATTACGTTGTTCAATTAAACATTATAATTTAATTTATACTTCTCAAATGATTTTTCTTTGAAATATGGCACTGAAATATAGGCCTAATTGCAAATAATACGTATTTTTTAAGAAACACCGCGGCGGATCCCGGGATTTTCGTGTTGCCGATGTGTTCGAAAGATACCAGGGCACGGTCTTGCAAAGTGATTTCGCGCGCCGTGCCATCGTCTGGATGCAGCCTTGAGTACCCCCCCCCCCTTAATGATTCCCGATCAGAATTAAACACCGTCCTGACGATAAATGATTCTTTCGTTTAACTTTCTTCCTTTCTTTCCCCTTCCTTTTTATTTTCGACCCTCCTCTTCCTCTCTCTTTTCTTCCTTCCCTTTCTTTTCCCCTTTCCTTTTCCCTTTTTTTCCCCTTCCCTTCCTTTTTTTTTCTCCGAAAATCATTGGGGGGGGGGGGGGGGGGCCCGTGCCCCTATGACGCTACACCACTGCTCACGATAGCGCATAGGCCCTGCCCATTGATATCACTGTATTAGTAGCTCTGTGTAATAGGACGGCTATGTGCTCTGACATCACGTTCTAGTGACCACAATTGTGAGACAGTAGTTTCCGTAGTTATACAGAGTTTTCCTGTGAGGTGGGGAGGCGACTTTGAGTTCAGTTGTATCTTGGCTGTAGTGAAAGTCGAGAACCAGCTCTCTGAGTTCCTTCCCATCTAGATGGATACAGTTAGGAAGCCTTGGTATAGAGATGGAGATTAAAGATAGAAGAGAATCTTAAGAGAAATGGTCTATGAGTGCTTACTAGGTAGTAGAATCCCTTCGCGGGTTAACGGCGGGAGTTTATCTCCAAACACCATAAAGAAAGTGTTTGTACATAAAAACCCGCACGTTAATATACATCTCTTTTTGATGGCGCGCATCTGTTTAGTGATAGTGTTATGGCTATGCGTTGATGAATATTTGCAATTCGGCTCACCTGTAGCTGTGCTGAGCTTTGCATGCAATTAAGACATAATTATTTGTCTTGCTACTAATAATATCATAAAATTAAATAAGCTTAAACGTTGGTAGCATTAGTTTTACATGTACATGCCTAATCATAAATCATGACATTACAATTACATCACTAAAAAAATACTATCACTATATTCACTGACTGGACTCACCTTGGCCCTGGCCCCTGTCTCTGAGTGTGAGCATGTGATGTTTAGGCTATAATTAGCGCATTTGCAATGGAATTTTACAATGATATGTCGACTGATAACAGACGGGTGCATTTCCAAATTCAAACTTTGATTTATGATGATAGCTCAGAGCTAACAGGTAAATTAAACAAATATAAACAAGCTGAACGTTTTCAGCGTGACTGAACAGTATAATTAATCACGCATCGATAATAACCCTGTTTTCATAGTCACAATTCACTGGGTCATATTAATGATTCACCAGATGAAAGAACTTCGCGTTCTATTGACGATGTGGCCTATTTATAACCACAACATCATTCTTGAAATTTTTACCGATCAAACCATTGACAGAAATAGGTAGGAATTAATGATAAATGCGAAGTGATGAGCTTTTGACTGAATAGTTAGTAGTATATGCGGGTTTATTCTTGTTCATAACTTGATACTTTCTCTAATATGAAACCAGTTTGGTAATTTTTGAACATTTTAATGTATTGTGTTAGTTTAGGGGAAATTGTATGATGACGTGAATTTTTTCCTCTCTCCCCAAATACACAGTGGACTATGCCACTGGGGATTCCCCTATTTAACAATACATTCGCCATTGCGCGACAAGGAAAGTCTGAAATTTCCCCAACAAATCGAACTACAATTAAACCGACTAGACGACCTAATTTACAAATTCACTACTAGAATTGTGTTAAGGTAAGATTAAAGAAACTTAGGGTGATATTTATAAATACCAAAACGGATTGAAACCTGGTATTTTTTAACATTAAAATGCGCAATTCATCGTTACGAAATATATGGCGAATAATGTCATGTAAATGATGTAGGCCTAGGCAAAAACCACAAACGCCTATCGAAAGGTCGAGCCGTTGAGGGAAATTCCCCCGTAACGTATGGTGCCAAAATTATGCTATGTGTAAATATTTAGACTTGGTACATTGTTCACGCTTATACATACATAAAGTGTGTGGGTTTTTATACCTGTGTGTCAGTCATCAGTGTTCTTGAGCTTAACAGTTACCTGCTCATGCTGGTCGTCTTGCTTGTTTGTGTTTCTGCATAAAACGGATGTAGCAGTTCATTGTGGGGCCAGTTTGTGGCTATTTTTAGAAAATTAGAAACCATAGAAAAGTCATAATATTAGGTCTAGTTCATAGTATTTAACCCTGCAATAAATAGTGACCATATAAAATGGAATTGATGTGATTACCATGTTATATTTGGGTGCCACTTAACATAGGCCTGGCGTATAGTTTGACCAGTTCCAAACAGTAGGCCTGTTTAATTATAGCCTCAAATTTTACATACCGTTTTGATTGAACGAGGAACAATGGACCAATAAGGCCTATTTTAGGCTTGAACAGAAAGTGGATATATGAATGTGAAACACTTGTAATAAGGCACACAATTGCAGCTCAGGTAGGGTTTTTTCTTCCCCTTTTTCAGGTGTACATGTAAGCTTATGATCAATATTTTGTGTGTTACTCGTGCACAATTTTAGGCCTGAGAGATGTTTCCTTTAGCAGCATCAACTAAATAAATGCAATAATCCGAAAATGCCACTTTAAAAATGTATGTAAGTACTGTTCTTTTCTATTGACCAATTTCATGTGATTATTTGCTAGTGAATCACTGGAGTAAACACTACACGTTGTTTACCGTGCGTTGCAGTGCGTTACCGCAATGGAGTTTTAAAAAAGAACCTGCCATTGTGGCAGTCTGTTGCGTTGACACTGACCTTCTCCTATTTTGCCTCATAGCGCTGACTGCCATCGCATGCGGTGACCTGCGTTGACCCAGCGTGATCTGCGATGAATTGCCGTACATTGCGGCGGAAGTAAGGCTACCGCATCGCACGGCAAACATCGCCTAGTGTGATGTGAACGAACCTTAACTGTAATTATACCCAAATTGTGTGATGATACGTAATTAAATATTACACCATGGAAATAATCAGCTGAAAATTGGATAACACCCTGGCACTCCAAACTCTGCTGTTGCACACTTCACTGCAGTGCCACAGGTTTATATAACTTTGTCATTCTCTATAACATGAACTGAGGATTTTGGCCCCATTGTCCTTCTGAACTTGAACTCCTCCAATGTAATATAGGCCTATAAGTAATATGTATGCTAATGAGATGATAGGCATTGCTCTCGATTAGCATTGATTTCAATGCAGAAATGCAACAAATTCCACAACAATACATACGATACGACAAGGAGGCTCAAAGCGCTTACAAAGATACAAAATAGCATAAGTGTAAGAAACCAGATTAGATGGGGAGCAAATATAAGGTACCTTCTTAAAGGCAATAAGGCAAACAAACAAATGTGTTGTGTTGCCTTCAAGTGCTAAAAATCTTGAAGTCGGGTCGGTTGGTTGGTTTCCCTTTCTTTTTTTTAATGACAAATATTACTGATAGACGTGACAAGACAAAATTGGTAAATGTCAATTTGACTAATTTGTTTCTACATGAAGTGTGAATAATAGTTTAAAAGCAATCTATTCAAGCAAACTTATTCATTTCATTTTCAAGCAGAAAATAGTAATATTTTGACAAATTTGGTAAAATTTAAATCTTAAAAAAATTGTGACCCTGGTTTTTGAGATTTTAGGGTCGGTCGCTGAGGGCAACACAACACAAAAGATTGGCCTAACAGAAGCACTCAACTTAATTTTGGGTAGGTGTGCCATCCAGGGTATCAAAAATGGGGGTTTAGGAGCGGATTTTCTCCAAAAAGTAGGGTCTTAAGTTCTTATAACCCTGACCCCCCTGAATGCTAAAAAATGCCAATCCTAAGTCCCTCTCCAAGCACATGCGCCGCAGGTTTTCGATGACGTAGTCAACCGAGCCTATATAGTGAGCGCAGTATACTGCGCGAACGAGTAGTTGAGGGCCGTGGCTTAGTGGGTGGGACATGGGGCTTGAAAATGGAGGGATCGAATCCCGGCAGGTTCCCAGAGATTTAGTTGGTGTTTTTCCTCGAAAATTGTGATCCCGGTCAAACACCCTAAACGGGGGTTAGGGTTAAGAAATGAAGGCACATCATTATAAACACAGTCTTACTGCAACATTTGAGTAAAATTACTCCTGTGGTTTTATGATTATAGGACAGATCATGTAAACTTCCATTTTGATAAACCACATTGGGGATATTTTCCCTTTTTAAACTTTATAGCATGCATCTCTAAAAGAAACATATCTCAGGCCTTATATTAGGCCAAAAAAGAGTTGACTTGCCCTTTCCGACCGACCCGAATTTGCGGAAATCTAGGGTCGCTATTTGTTTTATTTATTTTGTGAAAAAAAATATTGAAAAAAAATGGGGATTTTTTTTTTTTTTTGTGGCTATATCTTGCTAGACGTCCCGTACGGAATAAACCGTGTACTACGACAACACATTTTAATTGATATGAGCATGTGCACATCAGTTACGGGACGTCTAGCAAGACATTGTCAAAAAATCTTTAAAACGTGTTTTTGTGCAGTAAATTTTCAAAAAATTTAACGAAAAAGAAGAAAAATCCGACCGTCCGACCCTGACTTTGACCCTGAAAGGGCAAGTCAACTTTTTGTTGTTGTTGGCCTTATGCAGGGGTAACAAGAAAAATATGCAGGCCTGGAAATATCAGCCGCCCGCCTGCCCATATAGTGGGTAACATATTTGCGACGGACAGGGGAAGTTGCAGAAGTACCCGACTGACTGTGGGGTAAATTGTTCAAACTCACAGTATTAAAGTGAGTTCCACTGGCTGGTGGAATATCTGTCGGACAGATATTTCTGTAAGTTACCTGCCCGACTGGCTAGTTTAAAAAAATCTGAAGTTCCAGCCCTGAAAATATAAGGGCTTCTACAATACTAAAACCCCGGGGTGCTCAGTGGTCATTACAAGGGGGTACCATGCACGTCCAAGGACTTTCAAAAAGTACCCTAAATATGTAATTGTGTTAATGTGAAAAAGCACCCCTAAACAAGTATAGCACTGTATTTTACATACCTTAAGCAAGTAATATCAGTATTTCCAATACCCTAAACAAGTACTCAAAATATTTTGATACCTTAAACAAGTACTCAAAATATTTCATACCCTAAGCAAGTAATTTGTATAGCTTAAACCTCTTACCGTGTATGACACATTTCTAACCCTTTTTCCTTCCTAATAAACTTAAAGTATTATGAAACAAATGCAGAGCTGATCTGATGAAAGCCAATGATGTAAAAAGTATACCATTTTTCTTAATTTGGCTTGTTATGATACCCTATTCACGTTATGTACGTAACGTGCCCCAGCTTGAAAAACTACCCTAATTACGTGATTTCTTGGACACGCATGATACCCCTCTTGTAATGACCACTGAACACCCCGGGACTAAAACCAAAATGTTGATGGGAAAAAGCAAATTGAATTGGATAACTTTTTAAGGTTGGAAACAAGTATATGGCTCATTCCATGAAGTTGGGGCATATTATGTGACATCCAAGTGAAATTTTCAAAATGGATATTTTCCAACTCTTTCTTCTTTTTTAGGTTCTACATTTACCAAAGTCCAATGTAGAACCTTTTTTTTTAATGTAACATTTGGTGTAAAATAACCGCACATGTTCAACAGTTGGATGACATTTCCAAAAATCCTGATGCTACATGGACACCATTTCCCATTTCCATATCATTTTCTAATAAATTAGCTTAAGATGTGGGCCAAGTTTCTATACCTCAATTAACTACTTGGAACCACAAATACATGAAAAGAAACCAGATTTGTCTAGGTTGAACATAACTTAACGAACAAGACATCGTAGATTAACTGTTTTATGTAAAAACTCATTGAAAAGTGACTCTTTATTTTGCAATTTGTATAATGAATTTAAATAAAGTACATATCAATATTTGTTTGATGTAAAGTACTCTATAAACCATGCACATTGATTACATTATAGTCATAAAGTAAGTATATGAAGTATTATTGACCTGTATAATGTTATAAAATGCACTACCGATGCTACATGGACACCGCGTTTTGTAACATTGTTAATAATAAGACTATTCATACTGTTACAATTATTTGAGTGTGAATGGTTTGTCTACTTGTTCATCATATCAAGTAGATACACAGAGTGAATTGCTTGAAATTTATCTAAACACTGTTCATGTAAAATTTACCTTTTCTGTGTACTTAAGTATTACGATGCTACATGGACACCGTGCCCTAAAATATTTGGAACAGCTTGAACAGGTGCATCTTTTTCAGATCAATAGAGAGGATGTACTATGATGTTAACTTTTTATGTTTTAAGCACACGATAAAATTAATAACATGGATTGTAAAACTACAAATTACACAAAAAGATAACCTGCCATGAAGCATAAAACATAATTACCTATGATACACATACACCAATGCACACCATTTGTCCATTTCTTACAATTACACAATAACAATAATACACCATTGATCAAAGAAACTTAAGATGTCCACTGAAACTAACTTCATGCAGTGTTGTTCTTAAAGTACCCTAGTCTCTTTGCTCGTTTCTGATTGAATCATCCTCTATTATTGATAAAGATGATTGAAAAGTTTGATCACTTAAAAAGTCAGTTTGCAAAAAAATAATTTAATTGCCATGATGGATTTCTTTGGAAAGGTACTAGTTTTTGAAAAAGATGGGTTCCTTGTCTTCATCTCCATAAATTCCAGGACGATAGAACTGTCTTCTGAATTAATGTCAAGAATCTGCAAAGCAAAACAAAATAAACCCTATGGCTTAGTATCTTCATGGAACATTGTGTATTGATATTGGAGTAGATTATTTATTCATGTTGCACTTTTTGTGTTGCAGGAAAATATTTATATTAAAATCATGCTGGAGTATTTTATTTATTATTCATTTAACATGAAAAAGAATAGCAAAGGATAGAGAACTTAAATGATTTACAATTATTTGTTTTATTTATAGTAAATAAAACTAAAATAAGGGAATGTTTATTGTGAATTCAGTGAAATGCTAATGGAAATTGTGTCCATGTAGCATTGTGAATTAATATATTTCATTAGATATACATCTCTCATAATATGCCTTTTTTTATGTAAAGTGTAGTAAAATGTAGGCAATGTTTTGAATGTTTTGGGTGATGGATAATTTCGAATGGGGTAATTGTTTTAGTCTAATTAGGCAAATTTTATGAAATGCTACATGGACATGGTTTCCATGTAGCATCGTATTGGTAAGCTATATTATTAGCATTAAAAGGGCAAAAACTAATTCATTATTAACTTCAAAGTTTATTAATGATGTGATTCTACAAAAAAATTACAATTTCAACGAACTATAATGATACCCAATGCAAAATATTGCCCATGCTATGCCCGATGCTACATGGACGCCAAATTATTATGGCGTCCGTGACTCAAAATTAATATCATAACATGAAAAGAAATTCTGATTCAGTGTTTCCCTTTCAATAAAAATGCATTAATAAATACATACATACAAGCAACATTAAGAAATAATTACAATCGCACTTACCATTAACAAAACTATCCAATGTTTACATTTTGATGCTACATAAAAGTCCCGATGCTACAACGGGACACTAGCGACTGAAACCTTGATAAAACTAGCCCACATGTGGCAAATTCCAAACAAACCTGATAGCTATAATTGACCTCTATCCTTACAAAAAGAAATATGGAATGTTTTATTTATCTCCAGAGGGGGATTCCCACAAATTGCATAGGATGTATATCACGATGCTACATTTTATGGTTAGGACACCATCCACACGGCACGGTATACTTTTTCATGAATATATGGAATGGTCTTCATGAAATTTATTCTCATTTGCAATAGTTTTCAATTGATAAATGCTCTTAATTTTGGAATATAATTTAAAAATGTATGATAGAGAACTACCCCCATTCAGCAATGAAAACTCCCGATGCTACACGTGTATATTTTGTGGACACCGTGCGTAGCATCGGAAAGGCAATTTTCATGTTGCTTGGGTGAAAAATCAGTCACTCGTGACGAGGTGTTTTGGTCAGTAAACTATGAATACATGTATCTTTTATTAATCAAATCGATTTCCAAGCAATTCTATGATAGTTTTGCTTACATAAAACTCATATTAATTGTTGTGTTTTCCATGTCACGTTTTTTAGCAAAAATGGTCTTGGACACCACCTCATTTTTTATTTATTTTTTCTTCAAGGAAGGGTCGATTTTTAATTTTTTTTTCATGGCTCAATACTATAACCTAGTACTGTTTTTGGACACTAAATTTTTTTGATATACACATAGAGTAAAACAGTTTATAAGCTGCCTAAAGTACCAAATTCTGCTATTTTAACAAATGCCCCAACTTCATGGAATGAGCCATATACAAAAAATGTAGTTAGGTGTTTGGGAGCATTGGTTAGTTATTGGGGGACAATTAGGGATTTCATCCAGAAAGATTAATCTGTCATCTGGACCAGAGTTAGCATTGACCTGCTGATTCAAGGGGTCCAAATCGAGAAAACTCTGGGTCTAGGTATCTAAAACTACACAAAATTAGAAATTTAAGGGGTCCAAACTAGTCAAAACTGTCAATCTAAGGGGTCCTTGACCCCTGGACTCCTTAACACGCCTGACCTGGACTTCCAATTTGGTTGATTATGTATGCTAAGCCCCTCATCAGGCCAATTAAACTGAGGGAATTTGTTGACCAGAAAGATGTTTAAAAATAGGTCATATCCATGGAATGAACATGGGACCTACAATCTTGTTCAAAACCTGTTGGGACACTATACACGTGCGCATCAAATATCTTTCAAAATTAGTAAAAAGCTTTCAATTGAAAGTATGATAGTCAAAACTAGTTTATGTAAAGCTGCCATCCCTCTCAACCGCCCCCCCCCCCCAAACCAATGTTGGGGCTGATATATAGGCCTATAACACAGCCCGTTGCTGGACGATGCTTTTATATGGACCAACATTGAGTTTAGGGGGAGGGACCACCGTTTCACAGGACATGCAGGAGGTGTCCCAACAGTTTTGAACATGATTGTATTAAGGGAGTGGAAAAATGAGCTATAAAAAATACAAAAATCGCTATATCTCGAAAACGGTAGCTTCGATTTTAACCATTCTTTTTAAGAAATGAAGAACATTGCTTCTGTAACATTTCGAGTTGAACTTCATAGTCTAATTACGTATGCACATTTAATGAAATACATAAATAACGTGTATTTTGATAAAGTGTCATAGTTTCAAAGTATCTAATTTACAGCGGCGAGTGTTTCAAACGATTGCATCAAGTGGCGGTGCGTCAAGGCGACGAAAAAAAACATGTTGTACAAACCTGATCAACTCATTTATTTCAAATCTTAATTGTTTAAACATTTGAAGTAAAAATTTAAATGTAACTAAACTGCCGCGCTGAGATTCGAACCCATGGACAGAGTCTGCGGTGTCAGTCGAAACCACTACACTAGTAGGGCAATACGTTGTACTAGTATAAGAAGATAAGGTATAACAATTTATCTTGTTAAACTAATATTCTTCTTGAGATGATTTAGTATGGAAATACACTTATTATTATCGGTCTACCACGGTTAACATTATATACACTTTCATACTGTTCAAAATAATAATCATTTTTGCGAATTCAACACGATTAACCACGGTCTACCAATAATATCTTAAAAGATGATCAATACTTCCTTTCTATTCATTCTGGTAGACCGTACATAGGGTTCTATTGAAATTGATGGGTTGACCGTGGTTGATCAATACAGTGCTAGAGTTAATAAGCAAAATGCCTCTTCAAAAAGCTGACTCCCCAGTTAGCTCAGTGGTATGTTTCCTGTCTTAGAATAAGTAGATTGCTGGTTCGAATCTCGATAGGTTCTTGTTTTTATGGTTTTGTTTTCGTTTGTTTAGTTTTGTATTTCATTTTGGAAATGTTTGTAACTTTTCATTCTACAGTTGATTTCATTTTTCCGGACCTTACGAATTGGTATAATATTTTTAATAATAACATGCGATTTATAGGTGATGTATTACGTTGTCAAATGGATATTTTGTGTTTGTTGACATCTACCTCTATACGAATACGAATCTTAATTATTATGGCGTCTCAATTAACATGCTTCAATTAAGAGTATATCAATCTGAAATAAACGGTCACCCCCACCCTACCACAATAACACAATCATTAGTTTATTTAATGACATTATTTGTTTTACCTATTATCTTATGAAATAAGTCTTTATTAAAAAGTACCATTTAGGTGCGTAATTCAGACAATGCCCCTTTAAATTGAAGACATTACTAACCCATTATTTTCTTAAATAAACGATACTAATGGCACATTATCGCTCTCTAATATTGCCAAATATAAGATAATTTGGAACTTATTTAATGCAGTTACAAGGACTTATATGAATTTAGTACATTATTTTTACAATGCTTTAATACAATCTTGTTCAAAACCTGTTGGGACACTATACACGTGCGCATCAAATATCTTTCAAAATTAGTAAAAAGCTTTCAATTGAAAGTATGATAGTCAAAACTAGTTTATGTAAAGCTGCCATCCCTCTCAACCGCCCCCCCCCCCCCCCCCCCCCCAAACCAATGTTGGGGCTGATATATAGGCCTATAACACAGCCCGTTGCTGGACGATGCTTTTATATGGACCAACATTGAGTTTAGGGGGAGGGACCACCGTTTCACAGGACATGCAGGAGGTGTCCCAACAGTTTTGAACATGATTGTAGGCGATAACATAGGATCTGAACTTCCAATTTGGTTGACTATGTATGCTAAGCCCCTCATCAGGCCAAATGAACTGAGGGAATTTGTTGACCAAAAAGATGTTTAAAAACAGTTCAATGGACTACGCAATAACACATACTGTACATGTACTTGTATCGTCCTTATGATATGTTATGTTATATGGGTAAAGAGTCAACTAAAAAACAAGGTACTAGCAGAAAGCTGCCATGTTTCCATATATATACACTTAAGCCTCCAAATAAGCAGGTCTTGACCAGGAGCTACATTTTACTATTTTGATTTAAAAAAATGGCTCCTGGTCTATACTTTACTGTGCAAAATTTGGAAAACACCAGGAGCCAAAACTTGGCAACCAATGGGTAAAAAACTCCTGGGTGCCAGCTTATTTGGAGGCTTGTCCATACATTGTACACAATGGGGATTAACCAAACTCATAGCAGATCCATCTACTTATAAATACACAGTTCAGGAAGTAACTAAATTCCAAAGTTTCACTGCTGAATTAAAACAATGGGAAATAAATTATGATGCTATCCCAGTATGCCTAGTATTGCCTACAGTGGTTTAGTTTGATGATTATCTACCAAAATCCCCACTTCCAGGAAGAGATTGAGTTCCTCCGGTGTTTTACCAAAAGGCATAAAAACTTGAATGAAACAGATACCCTAATCCGGTGTTTTACCAAAAGGAATAAAAACTTGAATGAAACAGATACCCTAATCCGGTGTTTTACCAAAAGGAATAAAAAACTTGAATGAAACAGAAACCATAATTTTTAGCCCGGGTAAAAGCATATTGCTCAAATTTGGTCCCATCGGGATATAAGGGTGACTTTGCATGGACAGAGGAACCAGTTTATCAAACACCCTAAAACATGCAAGGCCATGAAATAGTTTGATTTAATTAAGAAATGAAAGTAAGTTAAAATGCCACAAATGTAAATATGCAAAGCGGTACCGGGGCACTTTTTTGATAATACCGGGGATATACAATTAAAGTAGGGAAATATAGGGAAATATTGAAGATTTTTTTCAACATTTTGCATGTTTATTGAAAAGTCACACATAAATCAATTAGTACCCCTAAACGTCGATATCTCGATGCTGTAATGGATACCCTAAAGTGTGATGCCCCCTAAAAAGTACCTCTTTTTCAGAAAGACGTCGACAACGTCGACGACGTCGTGTGGTGAAATCTGGACCCTTTTCGATGTTTTTTGGACGTGGATGCGTACCTGCTTGGTATGGCCACTGACCCCCCCCCCCCCCCCCCCCCGGAGCGGTACTTCCCCAAGTTGCAGGAAGAGCTCAAGTTCCGGTATTACCTACATGTATGAGTAAGAACGGATTAAAGGTATATTATGTGATCTTTCCAGGGAACACCCTCAACATGGAAAACAAAATTGAAAGTAGATTTTCTTGCAGATTTACATTTCTGATCATAAATCATGCATACATTCCAAGTTACAGGGCGAACCGATTCTTAATTACTTCAAAATCATGGTTTTAGAGTGAAAATAAACTGTCGGAATCCCGACAGTTTATATTTTCCACTCTAAATTCACTCTAAAACCATGATTTTGAGGTAATTAGGAATCGTATCGCTCTGTAACTTGGAATGTATGTATGATTTATGATTGGAAATGTAAATCTGCAAGAAAATCTACTTTCTAAAAAAAATCATGAATAGAGGGCGCCCTCTGGAAAAGATCACATAATATGCCTTTAAAGCTCATCACCATTCAAACACCTATTGAATTATGTTTAGCTTTCCTATCTATAGGTAGAACCAACAATGCACCAGGTGTTTTACCAAATGCAATAACTTCAGATACGAGGAAATAACTCACTTCCAAAAGTGTCTATGTTCAATGATAATACCATCTGCAATAAAGGTTTTTTCCCACTCATAAGACACATTTCACTTCCAGATCCGGAAACTAGATTGCAATGATTTCAACCCAGGAGGGACAGGGCAAGGGAGGGTTATTCAACCTTATCTTGGGCAGGGACTCAACTAAAACACTAAAATGGTAGGGAAATAATATTTACTACTCTCCACATGTGTTATACTATGTGATATATTTTTATACGGTAAGTTAAAACTTTTTTTCTCAGTTATGATTCGAGGAATGGTAATACAAGGCATTGAAACAATTCTTAAACGTTTGCGCTTCTTGGATATTTTTGCGAATTTCAATGTGGATTTAATAATTTCATTAAATTGATCTAATAATGTGTACCGTCACTGCAAAAGGGTGCAGTTGCATTTTGAAATATTCAGGGAATCAGGAAAATAAAGTCAATTTCATGGTTATTTGGCTTCATGAGATCAGAAAGAAGTATCAAATCTTAACACTTTCAATGCGGCAGTCGTCTGCAGATGACAGTTCCAAAATTTCACAAAATGTTTCAAAAATGTCAAAATAATTCAATTTCATCACCATATTTGGAATCGCCTTGAGAAATGCATTAAAATAAGTATAAAAAGCCTAGTATTGGTTCGGTAATCCTTGAGATAGACATTGAAAAGATATCTGAAAAATCTGTTTTGTATGGTAAAACTATAATACTAGCCGCGTGGAAAGTGTTATAAGGGTATAGTTTCTGAGCTAGTGCATTTACACATGGATGCTTTAATTACAACTGTAAGTGTAATAACATGAGTTTTGGGGCTTCCCAACCCGGGGAGTGGGTATAGGATAATTTTTGGTAGGGATGTGCCACCAACAAAATTAAAAATGGACTCAAACATTTACCAATTAGAAAATGGATCCATATGTTTACCAGAAACCCATATAAATGTTCCTATATTTGACAGATTTTGCTAAAGTGTTGGTGAAAAACATAAAATTATAGATTTTAGACCCATAAATTTACCAAAAATGACTTTCAAAAGGGGTCATCCAGTTACCAGAGGATGAAAAATGGGACCCTATTTGGCAGCACATCCCCGTAACCTCGTATCTACTAAGTAGCCCCGGGTTCTCAACAACAAAATCCCGTTTTCCTAAACGTTATTTAGGTTAGGAAATGATTCAAGGCCTAGTTTCGCTTAACTACATTGTTTTGGAAATGTAAACATTTGATATGATTTAGAATGTGTTATCTACAATAAAGTGAGTAAGAAACCCTTTTTTATGGTCTGACTATATCCATTAAACAGGATGTTGTGAAATTAGATCTTAATCTTTAGTATTATATTATGTGTGTTGTACCTGTTATACCAATCATTATAAAGTCAGAACATTTCATAACTAGCTGATGATAAATAACTCTGAATCCACAACATATTGTACTGTTAAGGTTTGTTTTGAGGCTGTACGAGACATTTTCAGGAGGAAGGAAGTCTTCTAACTTTTGGTAATATTAACACTTTCCACATACAAACCATTATACAAAACAGATTTGTTAGAAAACTCTCTTAAATTTCAAAGTCTATCTCAAGAATTACTGAACCAATTCTAGGCATGTTTGTACTTATTTCAATGCATTTCTCATTGTGATTCCAAATATCGTAATGAAATTCAATAATGTTGACATTTTTGAAACATCTTGTGAAATTTTGGAATGTCGTCTGCAGAGGCCTGCCACATGGAAAGTATTAATTGAGTTAGAAGATAAAGGTTTCAAACCCAAGTAAGGTATCACATGATAATGAGCATATTAGCCAGCTCTACTAGTTCTGGTTTTGTAAGGTATTAACATATAGTGCAGATAGTGTATAATTTGCATGTGAGGCACTTCATGCAATTCCAAGATGTTATGTGTGAGGTATTTCCCAAATAACTCCTATAGATGTGTGTAATACATGCACAACATACATACCAAAGTTTTGAAATATCTTACGGTAGATGCACACAATTGGTTTATCGGCACGTCTCAACTCGATCCATATCTTCCCTTTTTTTACACACGGCCCCTGCGAGGGTGCTCAAATGTGAAGACTGGAAAAATTACAGTTCCAAAAGTGTGCGCTGATAAACTGCTGAATAAACATGAGCTTATTCATGCACCATCATGCCACAGTGCGCCAGTAGTTTTATGCGGCGTTGTACACTGTGTGATGCGATAGGATGCATGATTTGCCTCCGTGGCGCGGCGTGCCGATCGTTTGACGCACTGCCTTTATATTATACATGAGCTTATTCATGCACCATTACGCCACAGTGCGCCGGTAGTTTCATGCGGCATTGTACACTGTGTGACGCGATAGGTTGCATGATTTGCCTCCCATGGCGCGGCGTGCCGATCGTTCGACGCACTGCCTTTATATTGGACCAATTGGGTGGTTGCTGTGTACAAATGTGCATGCTCATTATTGGTTTGCATATTCATGTTAAATACTTGTGGAATTCCACGAGTAACCGCACACTTTTTTGCCTTTGCTCTTTTACCAGTCCCTCTATTTGGTCCGCCATTTTTAAAGATTTGGCGGCCATTTAGAGAGACGTGGGCACTCAGTCTACATCTCAACAGGAGTAATCACAAATTTATATGCAGTCAAGCTGGTCACAAGTTCCATGCTTTGTGTTCATTCTGATGGGTGCATGATCCAGTTTTTTGTGTTGCTCTCAGCAACCAACCCTACAATCTCAAAAATCAGGGTCACAATTTTGTTTTAAAATTTAAATGTTACCCAATTTGTCAAAATATTACTATTTTCAGCTTGAAATGAATAGATCGCTTTTTTGATTTACTGTTATCACACTAGATACATTAGTCAAATTGAAATTTACTAATTTTGTCTTGTCATGAACCACACAGTCTGTCAGTAATATTTGTCAGCAAAAAAAAAGGAAGGAAACTCTACCGCCCGACCCAACCTTTGGTACTTGAGGGCAACACAACAATTATTTTTGTTGTCCTTACCAGGATTTTACATAATCCCTTTGCTGGCAACTAAACATGGTTCCACTGTTTGAAGTTTGTTGAAAAGATCAATGCTTTAACCCTAACACTCTTGAGTACTACGAATTACTACGATGCGGTGTGCTTGTGTCACCCGGCTCGGTAGTTCGATGAAATAATGGCCCCAGGGTATATACAGGGCGGAATATACTCCGCCATGTATGGTTTCCCCCGTGGCGTAGCGGTAAATCGTCTGCCTCTGAACCCAGAGGTCCGGGGTTCCCAGGGGAGTGGGGGCACTTTTCCCCCTCACTATTTGGCCGCGAAAAAATTCTTTGGAAAAGGTGCCTCGGGGGTTAGGGTTATCGTATGTGTATGATGATTCAGTTTGTATCTGTTTTATTTACTATCAGATTTGTTATATTTCCGACTCATTTACAGATAACATTGGACTAAACACAACTAACAATGGCACCGCATGATGGTGCTGCGCAGGCAGAAGAACGATCTCCTCTCCGACTACCCAACAAGATTGCCGATTCTGATCCGAAAAAGAATCATCAGGTCCGACAGAGCATCGCCGGGGACGTGAAGAGAATGATGAATTTCCCATGTTTTATCCAGAACATGTCTGTGTTGACCACGCTCCTGCCCCCACACTGGAAGAAGTTGCCTCCGGAGCTAAAATATTTTGTTGAGAAAGAGATGTTTGACCCGGTGATGAGGCAGGTCTTGGAAGATGACAATATAATCAACTGGGCCCCGTCTGCAACCAAACTGTATCCACTCATAACCACAGGTAAGATTGGAAGATGATAATATTATCAACTGGGCCCCGTCTGCAACCAAACTGTATCCACTCATAACCACAGGTAAGAGCTACAGCGTGTTGGAAGATGATAATATAATCAACTGGGCCCCGTCTGCAACCAAACTGTATGTATGGGCCGCATTGATGAATTGTAGCATCCTGATTACTCATCCCAACTGACTATAAGTAGATATTTCATCAACACCAAGTGTATAGTTGGTCATAGCCATAGTCATTAGCAATATTAAGATTCTGCTAACAGATATGTTCGCGTAGCACTTCATGCAAGGCAATGGAAAAAAAACCCTGTTCTACGGGCAAGCAGACCTCTCAGGTAGGGTCGGTCGGTCAGCTTTTTTCTTTTCCTTTCTTTTTTGACCACCTACCTACATTTTGGTAATTTTGGGTGGATTATTATGAACAATTTTCAAAATTAGAAAATGAATTCAAAAATTCAAATTTGTTCCCAAAATTGTTATAAAAAATGGGTTGTACAAGCCCATTGTTTGTTGTGGCCTATGGGTTAAAGTTAGTGCTGTCTGTAGTCCAGGAGCATGACATATTAACAAATCTTAATTTTACAAGTTACAACATGGCAGGAGACTGGGAAACGAAATCGCTTAGGTTTGAATTTCAGATGCTTTACCATGCGAGGTCTTGTGGCCTAATGGATTAGGCACTTGCCAAGTAAGCAAGAAGTCCTGGGTTCGATTCCCGGGCGAGATCGTTTTCCCATATTTGTCTCTTTTCTATCCACGACGGCGAACCTGTTTAAAATATTTATAATTTGTTTAATACCCGTCGTATATGCCTATTATTTCTATACATATCTTTATCCCCCATATAGGAGATGGCAATTGTCTTCTGCATGCGATATCATTGGCGATGTGGGGTGTGGAAGATGAACATCTCCTCCTTAGACATCTTCTCCATGAATTCCTTGAGACCAATGACTTGGGCAGTAGAAAACGCTGGCAGCGTGAGAGAAAGAAACTGGACGAAAGAATACCTGGGAGCGGCCTGCGATACAACACCATGGTATGTTTATTGCTTGTTAACTCCCTATAGCAGCCTATCCGGCTAAACTGGAAGCCCTTTGAAACCTAGAGGTTGTGATTTTTGTACAGGTAACAGAACCGGGATGATCCCCTACTCTTAACGATAAGGTATGTAACTTTTAACATTTTCAGGGTGAAGCGTCTGAATACACGGGACCAACGGCTTTAAACGTGACTCTCCGAATCACGGCGAACTGACACTCACAGTATAGATCTGCACGTTGTACACAGTGAATGGGGTAGAGGAGAAATTCTACAATTAAATCTGATTATCAGCTTAAACCAGGGAAAGAGGCTCCGATAACTAACCCTCACTGAATTAAGATTTGATTGTAGAATTTCCGACCTAGATAGGAACTTTTTGGGGTGAACAAAGAATCCTGGTTTCAAGGCGACTTGTACCCACGATTGATAGAACACTCCCGACCGACGATCAGCGCGCTAGACTGCTTGGCCAACCTCTACCTCTAAGGGAAGGGTTTTGGGAAGGGGTATCCTTTGTTAAACGAAGTTTTAAGTGTCACCTGGTTTATAATTGTCACACATTAGTGAACCAAACTGACGTTGTACCTAAATATTATTTGTCAGAACATGACAATAACTTATTTGTAGTTTGACTCATGTATCAGGATGCCCTGACCATAACATTATACCCTTTAGTTTAATCTGTTACAAATTGTCGAGAAATATTTGTTTTTTATCGCTCCATTACAATTTTACCAGTTTCATTTATCCTATACACACCACAGCGCATGCTTTGTGTTCACTCATACGTGCAATTGGGTGGAAAACGCTAGTATACTAGTCTCAGGATTGCGCTGTGAAACAGGACAACTATTGGTTGTAATAAATTAATAGACAGCGTTTCTCAATTTTTAAATAATAAGAAAACATTTTCATAAAATGTAAAAGGCTTAAAGCTTTATTTTGAAATAAGTTTGAATCTCGTACTGTTACAGGTTAAAAAGTTGGGAATTTTTACCATAAAAATTGTATGGTTTTTGACCATAATTTATAAAAAAGGCTATGCATAGACATGTTTGCGCTTAAGTTCCCACATGAAATTCATATGCGACTGGTGGGTAAAAATTGTCAAACCTAATTGAGTCACACTGGCTGGTAGAATTTCTGTTGGGCAGGTATTTCTGTGAGTTACCTGCCCGACTGGCTGGTTGAGAAAAAAATGAAGTTCCAGCCCTGTCTACAATATTTCAACAATCTTGATTGAATTGTCCCAACAGGAAATGAAATCCTTTAAAGCAAGCTCATCTAGTCAAGGGTACCATGTCCTTTTAGGTCAAAGGTCATTGCACAATATGTGTGTAGTCATGCACACGTCAACAAAGTAAATAGGTAATGCTTCAATCTGTCAAAGGTGAATCAACTTATTGAGTTTGTTTAGCAAAGCGATCTATCCCACTGATGGATATACAGAACACAATTAACAGCATATTATGCGATCTTTTTCATGGAACGTCCCTAACTTTTATTTTGTCCTCGGAATACAATATTTTTTGCCAAATTACATTTTATAAATATGAAACTATAACATCTTCTTAGTTACAGAGCAATTATACATTTTCCTACTTACTTTAAAATCAAATGTTGAAAATAAGTTGCCTAATAATTGGACAGTTTATATTCTGAGTGGTTTTCTTGTTCTAAATATAATTCCAGCGGGTTTGACACTTTGTTAGCGCCGTTCACAAATATATGTACACAAGTGATTCATACAGTATGCTATATAAACACAACACCAAAAGTAAGTCCCCCCCTAAACAATTCGTCATAACATCGTAAGATAAAACATTTTACCAATAAAACTTAATTAGAAATAATCCTATGACTGTTTCCTAAGTGATGTTTGAAAATGAAAGATGTCCATGACTTCATGGCTGAATGAGCTCAAATGGAAGACAAAAACTGCCCTCTCAAAAGTCACAAAAGTTTATGAATTGCTTCTCACTAATGGAAAAACACTCGTGGCTGAGCAACATTTACTGTAATGTGTAATCAATTCATGATCATTCAGCCATGTAAATCCCATTCTTGGCTCAGATATTAGCAAAGTGAGTTGTGACTTTTGAGAGGGCAGTTTTTGTCTTATTTTTGAGCTTATTCAACCATGAAGTCATGGACATCTTTCATTTTCAAACACCACTTAGGAAACAGTCATAGGATTATTTCTAACTAAGTTATATTGGTAAAATGTTTTATCTTACGATGTTATGACGAATTGTTTAAGGGGGACTTACTTTTGGTGTTGTGTTTAGTAGGGAATGCTGGTATTACCTTCATGTAAGGAAGGCAGAGTTAGTCTAGGGTAAAGACTAGTTTTGTGATTCCAATACATTGAGGTAGAACCGGAATGCTCTATGATGAAAATCAAAACTAATGTTGATAAATTCCAAAAATTGGAAGCATGATTTCCTTGATGATTTATTAGAGTTCTGTGATGGTTTTCACAGAAAATATGGTCAAGATAGGTTCATGAGTCCATGAAAGTCTTTCCTGCCAAATCAGTGAAGCGAGACAGAAATAAGTGTAAAAATGTGAACAAGATAGCATGAAGCCAACAAAAAAAGATGTTGGATTGCCTTTCCCGACCGACCGTAAATATCGGGAAAACTCAGTGTGTTTTTTTTCTTCGTTTTTTGTTCTTCAAAAGTTTAACAAAAAATGATTTTTTTAAACTTATTTTTGTAGAAATTAAAAATTTGTCACCTAAATGACCTGAATGTGACCCCACTCTGAAATATTTATTATCCATGCCACCAGACATTGTCTTTTTAATGTCAAAATTTAGTTACATTATAAACCTCGGTGTATTCCAGTGTGATTTGGTCATTCTTTGGAATCTAAAAAAAAATAGAAAAAAAATAAATCAACTTACCGACCCCCCCCCCCCCCCACAAAAAAAATCCAACTTTTTTTAGGCTTTTTTTTATGTGAAGTACATGAGGTGATCTAGAATTGACCCTAACAGGGAATTGCTAAGCATAGACCCATTTACTTCCCTCTCAGTCTATTTATGACATGTTGCTGTCATTGATAGGGTGTAAAGGCCAATTTCCAAAAAGCAAATTCATTTTCTGCAAGCACTTCCACTTTCCTCAGATTATTCATTTAGTTGATGTGTGCCGCCCATCCTGTTTTGCTATCAAATAAACTTAATCATGCACTGTTAAATTGCACAAATAATTGTTATGATGTTTGTCAATAACAAATAATATTTCACAACTTCATCATACACAAGGGGCCATAAGACTAAGAATCATTTTCTGATAATTTAAAAGGAGGGTAACCTAGGGGTGACATGATCAGATTCACCTTTTTCACATCAACATTGACATTTCTGTATCAGAAGATCCGAAGCCCATGC
This sequence comes from Ophiura sarsii, assembly GCA_035610835.1. Classification (NCBI taxonomy): domain Eukaryota; kingdom Metazoa; phylum Echinodermata; class Ophiuroidea; order Amphilepidida; family Ophiuridae; genus Ophiura; species Ophiura sarsii. The sequence goes on from CM069455.1 coordinate 4,329,906, forward strand.
TTGTCTCATTACTCTGCACAATTCTGAAAGATTTTTCTCTTAGATGTGAACAAGCGGTATACCACGTTGTAGAAGTCTGTGTACTTTTCAATAGGAAAGTGTATTTGTGCTTCTATCATAAAACCTACCACAGCAATTTAACTTAAATTTGGAATTATGACTGTATTTTATGATGAGTTTTCATGTAAAAGATCACCATGAGAGAAAATTGGACCAAGATGTGGTCACCACCCTTTTAGGGATTGTGTCATTTATAGATGTGCTATTAGGGTTGTTGCATTCATTCAATGTAGAGATTAGTAATAACACTTTACACTTTCCATGCAGCTATTAGTTTTACTAATTACAAAACAGATTTTTCAGAAACCTTTCCCAAATTTTAAACTCTTATCTCATAAATACTGAACCAATACTAGGCATGATTGTACTTATTTTAATGCATTTCTCACAGTGATTCCAAATATGGTGATGAAATTAAATAATTTTGACATTTTGGAAACATTTTGTGAAATGATAGACCAACCGTCTGTTTGGTCTGCAGACGAACGACTGCTGCGTGAAAAGTGCTAAATGGTGGTTGACATGTTATGTCCTATATGGTACATCTTGTAACCCAAACATAATCGGAGATTGGAGAATGTTTTTTAAAAAAGAAGAAAGAATGAATGAAGAAAAAGATCTTGTTACCCAAACATAATCGGAAATTGGAGATGTTTTATAAAAAGAAGGAATGAAGAAAAAGATAAAAGATATAAAAGAAGTTTCCTTGAAAAAGGCTTTGATACCAAATTCTGTCCAATTCGATGACAAATTTTCATTTTGACTAAAAATAGATGTAATAACCTGACGTAATGTGACGTCACGCTATATAGGTTTGTATCCTTAGAGATACGGGTCAGATCTTTTATTACGACTCTTTCACTGTATTTAAGCACAGTCATGTAAGAAACACTCTCATTTATATAAACTCTTTTCACTTTATTCAATGAATCCCTATACTAATATTCAGGTCTTCCTTCGCATTTGTTAGAGTTAATGAAAAGGCTATTCACATTTGACAGCCAAATTTTTGTTTCTTTGTTATAATATCTGACAAAAGAACAGAACAGCGCAAAACCAAATTGAGGCAATTTCTAAACCTTTGTGCCAATTGAAGCAGCTAAGTCATCATACCTCTTCATTTCTCTTTAAATTTCTTTTGTGCTTTTGGTAATATTATGGTGTCTATATCCTTGTTAATATTTATCTACGAATATGTTAATCATTTCCTTTATGACTTGATAACCTGTAATGTGTATAACCTTCATATGTGACACGATCAAGAGGAATGAGTCGGATGTCGACCCTGGTCGAAAATGAGTTTTTAATACAGTTTTAAAGAAGACACTTAAAGCTTTCAGGAACTGAAAACCCCATGTCAATACGACTTTTTGTTTTAAAGTTATGTCAAATTATGTACTTGAACTTCCATCAAAACTTATAGATACCCCTCGCACTAAATTGGCTATATCTCAATTTGGGATTCCCCGACATCCGACTCATTCCTCTTGATTGCGTCACATATTTCTTTCTAGGAATTGTCTTCTTTTTTAATACACAAAACTTTATTTTTCATTTTCGAAGATGTAACCATTTCCCATTTGGTGTTAACCCCCTGAGAACTACCGGCCGATTGGTCAGAAAGATAGATACATCATTTATTGCACCAATCAGAGACAGTGTTAGATTAATTGTATCCCTGATAAAGATTGGAGTGAAATATTTTACGAGCTGCATTTTAATTGGCTTATAAAATGAGTATATCTTGCAATTAACCAATCAGAACCACTGTAAGATAGGCCGGTAGTGCCCAGGGGGTTAACTTTAATTTTGAATTTACGTTGCTCTTAGTTTCAAACCAGGATCCCAAAACCAACCTCCGGAGGCACTGAATTAAGTGTCCTGGTACATGTCCTTATTTAAAAACCACAGTTTATATAATGATGATTTACCTGTACGCTTTATCATTTCCTTTATGGCTTGATTACATTGATCAGCTAGGGGAGGGGGGCACTCAAATATGACAGGAATATAAATATGTTCAAAGCCATGGGCATATCCCAGAGAACATTAGAGTCTTTGGGTGGATTAGCGCATGCACCAGGGATAGCACTGGATCAAAAATGTGAGAGGTCCCATGACATTTTTCAGGACCCCGTAGGACTTCAAAAACAAATTTAAGGGGTCCCCCAAGAAATTGAGGGGTCCTGAAGGTTGGGTATTTGAAAATTTTACTTTTTTACGGGCAGTTTTAATGAATTTATAGTGTGAGCAAGGGATGGATATGTAATTTATAGAATTTCTTAAGGTTTCCATTTCCATACATCGTCAAATTTAAGGGGTCTCTTCAATTTTGATCGGGACCCGCAAGTCTTTCTAATTTGAAACCTGACGCGTCACTATTAGAAAGTGAGAGGTCTAGGACGCGCAGACGCGTCAGAATGCGACCCCTGGAATACAGTAATCATGTTAATACCGTCCGTAGAGGGCGTAAGGATTTCAAATGGAATAGTCCATTAGGAGTTGGTCGTATAACATAATTTAGCTTCCGTCATTATAATATCATTCATTTGTGCACAGTTTTTACACCTATTGAACTAATTGGCCCGTATTCTCGTACGTAGTTAAACACAGTTTTAAGCTAAACAAGCGTCTAACTGTCCAAATGTCCAAATATATCTTTGGGTGAGAAATGGGCATAATTTCCCCCCAAATTAGGCGTAGTTTATGGATGTTTTCTTTCAAATGGGAGTTTGTGTGAGAGTATGTGTTTGAAAAAATATGGGTGAGAGCAAAGCTATACAAATGGGAGTAAAATTGCTGTCCCTTCCCCCGATTATACTCCCTGTCATTAATGCCAATTCCATCAAATCATGTGTATGTGCGAGTTGCGTAGGTGCGCATTGCAATGCGTAGGTGCGAATGTGCTTAAACCCGAAAGTGCGTATTGGTGCCTTTAAATATATAATCACGCATCCTAATTGGTCAATCGTGAAATCGTCACACGCCATGATTGATGGCGCGTGCGTGACCTTCGTCATGCTAGTCATGAATATGCATGTTGAGATGATTAGTTGTTGGCGCCTGTCAAGCATTTTGACGTCGCGTCCTGCAAACAACAACAAAATAAGCTCGCATGAAATAACACGAATTTATATCCATGGAATTATGACAGGGAGTATAATCACCCGTATGTTAGAATTAATAATGCACATCTAAGCAAAGGACAAGGGGGAAATCATATTTTTCGGATGTGAGATTTTCTTTTAATTTTTCAATTTTTTTAAAAAGTTTTTGAAAGCAAATACCTAATTGACCAAGCATACCTGACAGTTCACCTAAAGACCAGGTTTTCATATTATGCTTTCATATGAGTATGGTAAAGGGATGGACAATTATTGGGATGTACGTTTCACACATTCATGATGTTATGAATTACTTTTGTTTGTTATAATCTCATAAATTTTAATTTTTACTACTCATATGTTAAATAATCATTTACATATTTCTTCTGTCTTTTCAGGAATGGCGCAACGAATGGGATATAATCATCAAAATGGCAACACCAGAACGGCAGACGACGAGCCATCAGGCGTTACCCTACCAGAGTCTTGAGGAATTCCACGTTTTCATAATGGCCAATATCTTACGCCGTCCGATCATCATAATGGCCCAACCATCATGGCACGATCTACAAGGGAACTCATTGCAGCCCCAAAACTTCAGCGGGATATACCTACCATTGAAATGGAAGCCTGAAGAATGCAGTAAACAACCTATCATAATAGGATATTATCAGATGCATTTTGTGCCTCTTGTTTACACCGGTGTCATGGAAGGCGAGATCCCAGCGACAGATTACGCAATACCCCTTATTAGTCGTGATCATACCCCGATGGAGATACACTTTCTGGACGAGGAAATGGGAAAAGATGACGAGCTGCTCCAACAGTACTTTGTCTTAGAAGACATTCCCCATATGGATATCAACGAGAGTATGGCGTCTGCTCATGTGATACGCGGAGCACAGTTATCAACAAACCCTACCCCAGATGAGAGCAACCTGATGGTGTCGTATTTCAAGTTGGTAGAGTCCCACTACAGATTCTACTTGGAGACTGAATACAATCCCCATAGTGTCGCCGCTCCGGGAGTTGCAGCTGGAGAAACAAAACTTGAAGATAAAATGTCAAAGATCAATATTGAGTCTTCACCTCAAAGTGATATGTGGACACCCGCCCTGAATCCACATTACAAGTCTAATGTGCCTACTAATATGCAAGCATACCCTGGTGTATACCCAGCTTTGAACGAGTTATCACCACGGCCAATAGAGGGCGCTGCTGCAACAGAAAATGATGAAGAACAGCAAGTGATCCACTCGATGATCAACCAGGGCTGCGCGACTGAAGGCTGCCAGTATTACCGATCCGTGTCTACTGGGGAATACTGCCACGAATGCTACAACAAGCGTAAGGCATTGTCGACCGGTGAGGGCGCAATGGGGTCACCTGTTATGTGTCGTTCCGAAGGCTGTATGAACCCCAGCGTTGCAGGACCAGATGATCAGTGTCAGGTGTGTCTGGACTCTGCGAAATTCAAACGCAATACAGCGCCCTCTGCCCCGTTACCAAGCAATGTTGGGTCGTCATCTGCACAACAGTTTAGCACCACAACCAGTGTCAGTCCTCGACAAGATAGCACAGTAAGCCCAGCCAACCCTTACCAATCCGGCACACAACACAGTAACGTAAGCGAAGATGAGCTTACTACATTGGTGGTCAACACAGTCAGAGTCGGGTCAAAGAAATGCATCATGCCAGAGTGTCAGCTTACCGGTCATCCGGACACCAGCGACATGTGTCAGAAATGTTTTGACGAAAACAGGAGGATTCATGAGAACGTGATGGCTGCAAATAGCGGTGGTACGGCTGCTATTGGGAAGTCAGAGGCATCACCTCCACAAGGGTCACCACAACGCAGTTCAGAAGCGATTTATCATCAGCAGCGAAAGCTATGCAGAACCCCAGGATGTAAAGGATTAGGTAATCCTCATATTGATGGATACTGCGCACAGTGCGGGGTTAAATCAAGTCTAAGCACCGAGAATCGTCCGCAAACTGGCACATCCGCAGCCATGTCTCCAATCGTACCTCCGCCTGACTATTCCCAAGCTATGAAGATAATAAAAGGCCACTTGGAGGAATACAATCAACCGAGCCCACAGCACACTGGCTATGCAACCGGATATACTGCCTCCACCAGCCCTACACGACCAATTAACACCGCTCCGAACCGTCAAGATTTCACGGTGCCCAAGCACATCTGCCCCACACCTGGATGCACTGGAATCCGTCTCGACAGTGGATATTGCTGGGAATGTGTGCGCAAGAATAACCTCAAGCTAGATCCTCCTCGTACCAGGACCCCTCCGCCAACCCCAAGGCAAAGCTGGGTACCGACTGTACCTAGATCTCAAACACCACCATTGGTATCTTCATCGCGACAACCGCTTAAATCTTCCGCTCAACAGCATGGATACCCAGCTCAACCTACTCCTGCAAACAGGCCTTACCAATCTGCTACCGGCAAGACAGGCTCCATGTCGACACGCATGTGCCGTCATCCAAAATGTGATCGCCCAGCAGCGCCACCTAAGTACATACTTTGTGAGGAATGCATAAGGATTGCGGAGCTGTATAAACAGGAAGGGGAAGATGATGAGCCGTATGAGAGCCGACATGGGTCTCAGGCTTTGTTGCCACCTGTTGGTACTGCTGCGTCATGGAACGAGAGACAACAGCCATATAGGAATCAAGGTAAGGATTAAAATATAAATTGTTGTGTTTCCTTCAGCGACCCCCGTAAGGCATACGGGGGCGTGCCGCTCCAGTGGGTCGTTTTTTCATGAGACATCCTTAGCCATGGGTAGGCTTTACAACTGACAAATCCTTAGACATGGGTCTATTTTCGAATTTTTAAAATTAGGTCTAAAATGAAGCAAAACCCCTAAAAATGGGTACCGATTTTTCCAAAATCACCCTTAGAAATGTGTAGGGGTTTTGAATCTCCAGCGGCACACCCCGACCAAACCAAATCTGAGTATGAATTATGAGTCTCTGGTAAACATATGGGTCCATTTCCCCCCGAAATGTTTGGGTCAATTTTCGTTGTGTTGCGGCACATCCCTACCAAAAAAGTATCTGAGTGACACCAAGTCAGACGATCTACACAGCTGTTAATTACTTTAACACACGATATCACAGTTTGTTTGGGGGGAAAGTGTTGCTAAGCATGTTGGACTACACAAGAAATCTTCTATGGCATTTGATACAAGTTACACACATTTCATTTTCCTGAATACTGCGTATCAGTGAGTCACACTTGACATTAGTCAATGCAGGATCTTGTACTTTGCATTAGAAAGCAGGATCTTGTGAAAGTGATAAAAGTCATGGGTCAGTGATAAGTATCACACAAGTATACCGGGAAGGGGGGGGGGGGGGGCTGGTTGACTCAGATTATTTGTTGATGGGGAGGGTGAAATTCTGACCCACTTTTAGGAGTGTTTTACCTCAATTTGGTACCCATGTTTTTTCTTCTTCACAATTTGGTACCCATTGGGTTTTTTCTCACAATTTGGTACCCATGATTTTTTTCTTCTTCACAATATGGTACCCATGTTTTACCTCAATTCGGTACCCATGTTTGTTCACAATTTGGTACCCTTTTTTGTTTGTTTTTCGTAATTTGGTACCCAGGTTTGTTTGTTTTTTCTCAATTTGGTACCTAAGTTTTTTCCATGGTTTTTTCACAATTTGGTACTCATGTTTGTTTGTTTTTCGCAATTTGGTACCTATGTTTTTTTCACAATTTGGTACCCATGGCTTTTTTCACAAATTGATACCCATGTTTGAATGTTTATTGCAATTTGGTACCCATGTTTGATTGTTTTAGTGATTTGGTACCCTTGAGTAGATTGTGTTTTTTTGCCTAAGATTTTCCCAGCCCATATCGTGATAGCCTGCCTGATCGCGCCACAAGAACCTGATAGAGTAGTGTTATGACGTAGTGTAAGTTTTTGTTTGATCAATCTAAATCATTGTCAATCCTTAGTAGTCCTTACAATTATTGTATAATATTAACCCTAACCTGAGTACTCTTAAATACTCCAAGCAAGCCAATCTCCACCCGTGTGTGCGGACGGTTTTCGATGACGTAATCAACCGAGCCTATATATAGTGAGTGTAGTATATACTACACGAATGACTAGCTGAGAGCCATAGCTTGCCTGTGGGGCCGGGGTTTTGGGTTTGGAGGGTCCCCGGTTCGATCCCAGGTCAGGTCACGGCAATTTATTTTATCAATTTTCTTCCAAAATTGCGATATCGGTTAAAAACCTGGTTTGGGGTTAGGGTTAAATACCACCCATATGCTTACATTATTTGTAATAATTTGAACTAATTATTTAAACAAATCTTCTATTTTATCAATAGATATGCAAAGGGTTCCATTCGGTAACAACCAACAGAATGCAACATCACTAGGCAGCAATCGTGTGGTGTATATAAAACGTCAAAAGTGCCGGTCACCAGGCGGTAAGTTTGTCAAGATACACAGGCAGCTAAAGGGTCCTAACATTTTGTCAAAAAAAAGGGGATTTTGCAAGAAGTTTTAACAAAATTGTTGTTGAACAGGGTAAAATGCTAGGCGGTAATTGTAGTCATGACAGGCGTGGATCGCAACATTTTTGGAGGGATGGGGGGGGGGGGGGGGGGGGGCAATCCAACTGAACAAACAAATTTTGGGGTGCAAAGAGGTTTTAACAAAATTGCTGAACTGGGTAAATATGTGGAAAGTGCACAGGCACCAGCAGGTAGCTAGATTTCATAGTCATATAAGGGGAATGGATCTTTCTGACCACTATACTAATTTGGGGTGTTATTATTGTTAACAATTTAAACTGGATAAGTGCCAGGCACCCAGTGGCACCCGGTGAATCTTTCAATGTCATATGGGTAGAGGACTGATCTAAAAATATTTCAGGGTTTCAGGGGAATAATTTTAACAAAACAGTGTCAGGCACCTGACATTATGCTGAGATCCCAACGACAAATATTTGGTCCAAAGGGGCTATTTTAACAAGTTTTAAACAAAATTTGTTGATCCTGGACGCTTTTATCAACTGTGCATTTATGGACTCAAACATCACACATCATCAAAAAACATACGGTCGGTAATCTTGTTTTGAGATTTTAAATCAACTTGTAATCATATTACTACCTTCACAACAGATTGATTGTGATAATAAACGATATATCGGTTGTGTCATATATCCAAATATTCCTTGACCGTGAGAGCCAAGTTTTTTTCTCAGTTATATTTTTTCTAGGAAAGTTAATTAAGAAATGTAGCGGGGTGACCCTCACTGATAAGATAATGATCGCGGTATTTTTTACTTAGGCGACAACAAAAACAAAACCTATTTTATGTGCGGACGGACCTGTCAAGCAGGGTCGGTCGGTTGGATTATTCTTTTTAAATTTTAAGGGCGGACTCAAGGAAGTTTTTGACTTGATTTTTTGAATTTTGTGAGTGCTGTAATTATTAGACTATAAATCAAATGCATATAAAAAGTACACATTTTTGGAAAGGAAATGCATCAGAAAATCCAAATTTGGCATCAATTTTGACCAAAAATGTTGATTTTTTGACCCCAAAAAGTTCATCAAAAGCTATAAAAAAAATGTAAGTAAAAAAGTCCAAAATTGATAGATTATGATGTAAAGACACAAACTTAGGGACAATTTTTTTTTTTAAACCTTATTTAATATTTTTTGAAATTTTGATCAAAAAGTGCCAAAAAAGTTTTTCCCCACTTTTTTTCACATTTTTTTCTTCAATATTTCAAAAAATATTAGATTAGGTTTTTAAAAAAAAGAAATCGTCCCCAAGTTAGTGTCTTTAAATCATAATCTAGCAATTTGGAAATATTTTACTCAAAATTAATTTTGTTAGCTTCGATGAACTTTTTTGTGATTTTCTCAAAAAAATAACAATTTTTGTCAAAATAGATGCAGAATTTAGATTCTCTGACCTATTTCCTTTCCAAAAATGTATACTTTTATAAACATTTGAGTCAAAGATCAATAATTACAGCACTCACAAAATTCAAAAAGTGACTTCCTTGAGTCCCCCCTTTAATGTCACCAAAATCTGCAAAAATCTGGATTTTTTTTTTTAAATGTGTGAAAAAAAATGTCCTCAGATTTTCGGCCAAAAAACGGCTGATTTTACATGATTTTAGAAAAAAACTTCAAAAAACAAAACAACCAGGTTTTTTCTTCCTCCCCTTATGACTTCATTTTGCCCATTGAATACACTTTTTTCAATGCAATCTTTAAATCTTATCAATGTCTATTTATGCCTACTCCAGGTTGCAAAGATGACATGTATGGTGATCCAGAAAAAGATCATCTCTGTTCAAGCTGCTACAAAGATAGCAAGATGCGTCACCCATTCCAGCGGCCCGGAGATGTCTACTCGGCCCCATTGAAACCGTCGCCAAGACTCCCTCAACGTCCGAGTTCTCACTCGCAAGAGCTACCCAAGCCTACGAGTCGCCAACAAGCCTCTACGCTGCTGCCCAAACGTGAAATCCACATACCATCCCATAACCAGGGTTCCCACGGCAACCAGGTGATCATCGCGGGAGGGTCGTCATCCCCAGCGATGGTACAAGCAGGTCAGGTTCCATATTTTCAATCATGCGCAACACCAGATTGTCAGAATCCCGCCAACCCTAACATCTTGGAAGGCTATTGTAACCACTGTTATAAAGCTTACAACGATGTGTTCACAGAAACCAATCAAGAAGTGGCGAGACCGCTTATAGCACAGCCCGCTGCGAGACCGCTACTACCACAACCTGCTGGAAGACCGTTAATAGCACAGCCCGCTGCAAGACGGGAAGAGCCCTATTACCTTGAACAGAGAGGAGGTGCTGTAGATGATCAGGCATACCGGAAGCGAGGGGAACCAGTCGGACAGGTGACGAATGCGCCCTTGGCCAAACCCATTAAGATAAGGTGTAAGAATGATTGGTGCGACAACTACGGTAATCCTCGTAGTCTTGGTTACTGCAATGAATGCTACGAGCTAACACAAATGTGTAAATAAGCTTATTGAAAATTACATATTTTTTTGACCTATGCTCATATTTTTTTAGCTATGGTCAAACAATATTTTAGGGTCCGTCGCTTAGGGCAACACAGCAACAATTTTTTGTTGACCTTAGTCTCAATTTCCTCATTGACCCAAGCGAGATTGGATAGCTGTTAAAATGGGTTATATTACAATCTAAGTGCTGATATGAATGTTCGCTTAGCTAGCTGCCATGTACATGTAGATGAAGCAAAATGATTGTGACGATTTCCTAATGGCAGTCTAATAATTATGGCAATCGCATGCATACCTGCCAATATTGAAAGTATAAAAACTGACAATATGATCTTAAAACACAACATTTTAAGGAAAAAGGTTTAAACATTATACATATTGTGACCATTTTTTTCGTTCTGATAAAATGCCAGACGGGGAGAGGACAGAGTCATCTCTTATTTGTACAGGTTTTTATATGTATGCAGCGATGGAAATGCCCACATGACTTTCCACCCAGGGTTGACTAGGTAGGAACTACACATTTTGTGGACTTAAAATATTTCTAACTCTAACTTTTACAAAAGGAAATAAATCAGTTGAAAAAGTGGTCCTAGTGGGAATCGATCCATGGACCTCTGCATTGTAAGGCACATAACTCAACCACTAGACTAGCGAGGGGTGAACTGGCCAAGACATGTTTTTAATCCCTCTATTACGAAAAAAAGCAATACTACTATTATGACCAGTACACACAATATTATTAATAGAGTTTCGACACACAAATGATTGTCAAACACGGGTTGACATTCATGTGGGTATTTCCATTACCGCATGCATTTTTTTCTTTTTTTCTTACTAAAATTCTGGAAATCGGAAAGTTCAGATTTTCTGGCATGTTAAAAATCGGAAATCGGAACTGTTCCAACAAAGTCAGAACGGTTGGCAGGTATGCAATTGGAGTATGCTGTAGGATGGATAAGTGTACGTTATAAATCGACATTATTATTATTATTATTATGTTATTCCCAGATAAATATCCTTCTTGACTAAAGAAATGTGGAGGACATTTTATTATTTAGGTATCACGAATACCCACTATTCAAGAATGTACAATGTTATTGTATTTGTAATGCTACTACAGACTGTAACAAAAAAAGTTATACAATCACAATTTTATTTTTAATTCAATGTTAAAATCATGCAATGTCAAAATTTCTTACACTCTGTGTTAGGTTCCGTTTTGGCTACCAGAATCATTTTATTTGGTCTTTTTAACTACTTGTGTTTAAAAGTTATGACCAATCTACTAAGTCGTCTAGAAATCGGGTTGGGCCACTTTCACAATAATATCATACAATCTTGCTTGTATAAATTAAATGGTTAGAGTATCATGCAAGGAACATTAGAGAGAACAATATAATTCTTTTTTCAAATAGTTTGATTTCATTTTAATAAATAAATTCATAAAATAAATAAATTATATTTGTAAAGCCCTAACCTTCTTTGTAACACTTTTAACCACTTGAAACGAACCATTGTTGTCTAACAAGAGCGCTCTAATGCTATTGTTCCTGGTTCGATCCCATTCATATTCATCCCAGTGATTTTAGCATTGATTAAACCAAAGTGGCCCAGGTGATTTCATGACTACTTTAGACAATTGATCATATGTCTGCTTACCGACCATCGATCGTCATGAAACAAAGCTTATTCGAAAGCCAAGAAAATTCCCCTTGCAGGCCATTAAAACTCGAAACAGAAGTTCTACGGGAGATATTTTTAATATTTTTTTCAAAACTGTATAACTTTTTTTTGTTACAGCCTGTATTTACTATGATGTAACAACTTCTTTTTATTTCAGAGCCAATTCATTTGTAAGTAAGTGTATATACAGAAAAGTCTATTTACTCAGATAAGAATCATGTTTTTTGCTGATGATATTGTAAATCAAATTGTATAAATGTAGATATCGTGACTTGTGAAATAATTGGTGTGTTTAATTAGATTAAACCTTAGTAAATATTAACAAGATTAAACCTTGTATGGGTACTGGGCATCCAGTATCCATATAGGTACTGGCAGCAAGTAAGGCCAAATAACCAAAAGATTGTTATATTGGCGTAGCCCGCCTGTAAAAAAAAATTGGGAAAAAAAAATCTTTGGTGCTCCTCATCACAGGACACAGCAAATCTGATGATCGCAAACAACCTGTGTGATATTTTGTCTTTTATTTGACTCTGTGAGATCAAATTTAGTAATTTATAGTATATAATTACAATTCAAAATACAGGAAGTTGAAGAAAAAAATCTGCCCGCCCTACCGTAATTTTCCAAGGCATGTTACACCAATACAACAGTTTGTTGTTGTTTGGCATAACTATATAACTATGGTGGCAGGTATAAGAAAATGGTTGTGTAGGGGGGAGTTGGGTTTGGAATTAATAGCACCTTACAGGGCACGCACCCTGAAACCACAAATTTCCTCGGACCGGAAAAAAACCTGGTCAGGATCCATCTCTCCCATTATATACCGGTCCGGGGAACATATAGTTGAGTCGGGTCGGAGCCACTTGACATTCGCGGCGGGAAATCATTTTTAAACAAGAAAATCTATGTACGTATTACATTTCAGTAAGATTTCACCCATTTAAAATACATTCTAACACAAATAATGCACTTATGTCAAAGCAGTTGCCCAACAAGTGACTCAAAATGCTACATTTGAAACAATTAGCGAGCATGATCTGAATCTGACGATTCGCGTTAAAAGTTTGTAATCTCGTTCAGCAGGGAGTTGACAAAAGAAACGGTCCGGTCCGGTCGTGGAAAATAACTTGCGGATCAGGGTAAATCAGGTTTGCCTCAAAAATGGGCGGGTCGGGTTCGGGAGAAAATGGGACGAGGAAATCCTGGTTCAAGGCGCAAAAAATCATGCCCTGCAGGACTCTAGTTGGAATTGGTTATAGCCAAGAGATATCAGAGCAGGCCTTTATAAAAATATTTGATTTCCTGGCAAACTAACCCAAATTTCCCTCCAAAATGGAAAATTTCCCACTATTTCTTATGTATCTCTTTATATGGATTGAGCAAAAGTTCCCTTCAAATGTCCAAATTTCCTGGCAAGGAGCTTCCCAATTTGCCTTTTTTTCCAGGCCTGTATCAAAGTATGCACACATTACCATGTGATAAGGGTAGTTAATGAAGATATGTTGTATGTATATGATGCCTTTCTAAATGGTTATACATTTTATTAATTATTACACAGAAAAAAAGTATAAGTCATTAAATTGTTGTACCCAGATTGACTGTCTAAATTACAAGTTTTAGGATTTAGGGTATGCAAATTTGCCAATAACATATGTCTATATTTTGTTGGTGAACCAAGTTGTTTGGAATTATTGCAATTTCTGAAAGTTTTATCTCACCAAAGGGATTAATGGTTGGGTGTTTGCAAGAAACTTATGACAGTTCAAGAAGGCACTTCAGACATTATTTGTTCCCCATCTAATCTTGTTTTGTTAGTATTTCAACTTATGTTATTTAGTATCTTTGTGAGAACTTAATGTTTAATAATTCTAGTGTTTGGTTCAACACATAAATTTCGACAAACAATTTGATTAATTCCACAGAAAAAGCACTGTATGTAGATCAATTTTGGACACAAAATATGTTATAGGGAGCACATACCCAAATAGGTATCGCGACACGCTATCGTCGCGATCAATCAAAGTTGAGTACGACAATAGTTCCTATTTGGCGGGAAAGAGAGTTATTTTTTGACGGTTTATGATATAATTTTTCACTAATATGTTGTGTTTGAAATGTGTAGTTGATGTTCTGACAAACTAGGTGATTTGAGGTCAATTTTAATTTCACGGACCGATTTACACACGCGGTGATATCCAGACCGGAGACCGAATTTAGGTAGGCATATCACTACGTTGTTATGCGGCGGCTTATAGCAAAAAAAGTGCACGAGAAAGTTGCCTTCATATTCAGATATGTTGTAGATTACCCTTGTGAGTAAAACATATCAAAATTTCATTGAACCAAACGCACTATTATAGAAACTAGAGCCATTTAAGTAAGCCTTTTCTAACAGTAAAGTCTATGGAGAGCGTCTTGGTGCTGTGCTCCCTATACTTGCAGGCTTGCCTTTACTTTTTCAAAATTGAAAGTAAAAGGTTGACATAATCTGATGTGTCATTATGACAACAACATTTGTTCATTTTTACCTAGAAAAAAAGTGTTTGTTTTTTCTGGAACTTATTTAACTTCCTGAAACTTAGGCCTATACAACTTTTAATGTCTTTTTTTAAATATCTTTAAAAATTGTGAATTGAAAACTGTGAATTTGAAAACTGTTGAAAATTCGCCAACATTTTCTCAAACATTCCCCGTAAGCTTGGATAAGCAACAAAAAAACAAAAACAAAAAAATCGCATACCTCAGCCTATTTTCCAAAAACAAACCTCGATAATGGCAGCGAAGATGAAATAAATAATTGATTGCCGATACTTTGGAACCCGGTGGTATATTTTATAGGAATAAATCGTATTGAAAACTGAAAACCATTGCTCATTTTACGTTACCCTTGAAACACCCGCACAACCGACCTTATACATGAGAGGTCCGTGTTTTTTTCCAGTCGCATTATGCTCAATTTGGAAGGATATTTTGAGGTCATTATTTGGTTTATTGTTTTATGTATATCATCATATTTGTAAACTTATTCTACAGTACTATACTATTATATTATAACAAATGCACCACAATGTCACTATCACCCTAAGATGGGATTACAATCGGGGGGGGGGGGGGGGACTCAAATTATTTATAGATGGGGTGTGCGGACCGTGTGCCGCTGGAGGTCTGAAATCCTGATCCACTTTTAGTGGTATATTTTGCCTCAAAAATGGCTGATTTGATTGTTTTTTCATGATTTGGCGCGGCCCCTGTTTGTGTTTTGGGGCGATATGGGATCCATCTTTAGGGGATTTCCAGCACAAATCATATCATGTTTTAGGAATGTTTTGCAAAAAGTGACCCATTACGGTGTCACATCCCGTATACCTTATATACATGAGTACTCCCCCCTCCCCCGGATCACATACAATGTGAACTCTAGTGTAGAAATGGTGCACCATGACTAAATTATGCCATAACATAGGCCAAGCACTAACAGACTTTGACCATGGTCACCGTGTGATCTAGGGGTATTTTTCTTCTTCTTTTTTCGATTGCACAGCATTTCATCCGGCGCAACCCTACCACCGCCTTATGCAAAACGCATGGCACAACACGGCAGTTTCATTCACATGGGCTCGCGTTGAATTTTGAATAAGTATGGAATGTTACAATAACAAATTGCGTTGGATTTTGGTTTTGGGGGCTAGTGCAACTTCTAGAACTTAGTATTCTTTGCTTAACATCATCTTCAAACTAGATTTGACAAAAGATATGTATATTTAATTTTATATTGTATTATAACAGTTATGAAACCGTAATGTGATTGATTTTGTTATAAAATTGGATGTAAAATATTATAAACTAAATATGCTATAGGTCTTTGCATACATTGTATATACTTACTCATAATCATAAGAAAAGCAATGGTATAGATGGTATTTGTGTCTGTGTGCAATTTTTTGTGTTGAGGGCTTTGCGTACATTTCTAATGATATGTTTTATGACACATTGCAAATTGTCAAATACTGATCATATACCACTGCAAGTATAAACCGATTTGCAAAGTTATATCACACATATTACTGTATGGCATTATGAAGTAAGGCTATATTAAAAAAATATTTTGTCTCAAAGCTCTTCAGTTTTGTTTTTTTAATAAATATGAAATATTGAAGTCCTTGTAAAGTGACCTTTTGTATTTAAAATGATGTGATCAATGAAAATCTGAAAAATCGGTGAAACTTCAGGATTTTTTAAATTTAAAAAAAGAAAAAAGAAGCAGATTTGTCTTCTTCTAACCCACATCAATTAAAGGGGCATTGAGAGATACGTATAGGAGTGCGCCCTCAATTATCCTGGAAATCAGGTTTTTTTGCATCAAAGTAATACTTCGGCATATACTAACTACCATCTGAAACAGTTCACCAACATTTGCCGTTTATCATATAAAAATTTCATGATTTTCTTAGTTTCAATATGATCATATCGAAACTAGGTGCTGAATTGGGAAGTTATGCTATCGTTTTACATGCGGCCTTTCGCGGCAAATCTCAACCTGGAAGTGCCGTTATTTGGTTATTTGGCATGAAGGCGATGTCAGAATTGTATGACATTTTGGATTTGGGCTATGTTGATGATTATCTTTACGTTATTTGCTCATTTAGTATATCGATACATCTCTCAATGCCCCTCTAACTAACACGCGCGGGAGCTTTGAGACAAATGATTTTTTTAATATAGCCTAATGTAATTTCTGATATATCATGCAATATATGGAAAAGCACTGTATATGGGACATTAATAAAAAGAGTAAGCTGAAAATTATAGTTATAGTGATTGTTTTGATTTAGAAATCTTTCAAATGGTAGGAAGTGCATTAAAAATATTCTTCATATCATTCTTCATATCATTCAAATCTAGTTTGTATATAGATGGGGTGACAGGTGACGTCACACCGGGCAAAACGTGGCTAGTTGCTATTGTTCTTTGCCCGGCAGTTTGCGCGCGCATCATGTTTTGTTTAGGACCCGTGCTTTTAAAACTCGCGCCAAAGCATTATAAAGGGCAATACGGCATAGCGGACAGTGTTGTGGTCATATGCTGTTCCCTCAAGCATGTATCGACAGTCCAGTCCCTTCGCCCGTTGCGTTTGTTGATAAACATTGGATGTAAACATCGGTCACCTCATCTCATCTATAGGCCATAAAATAATTATAGGTAAATAAATGTGTATATGTTGTTTAGAGAGACATTAGACAAATCAATGCATGTATGCTGATGTTGATGTGTGAATAATGGCACGGCCCCACAGGGGAGTGCTATTGTGAGAGTCAGCATTTATGCAAGTGCATTGTTTTTTCTAATTTTTCGAGATACAAAACATATGCATCATGTATTGATCTAATTCACAAATTTGAGTATACATTCTATGTAATTACAAATACAGGGCGAGTCAAAAAGAAGTTTACCTGGATTGGTGATGTTTTAAAGAACAAACAAATGACACTCGAGAGTTCAGTAAAGCATATACTTAACAAGCATTCTCTCCTGCTTATTAGGAAAAAAGAATGACACAAATTGATCATTGCTAAGAGGAGTTATATGCCTATTTTAATAAAGGTACTCATTTTGCAAGCTGTCCACGGAATACTTGACTCTCGAGTGTCATTTGTTTGTTTTTTAAAACATCACCAATCCGGGTAAACTTCTTTTTGACTCACCCTGTATGTTAACAAGTTTGCTAACACCTGCAGTGACAATCATGCTGCCTGAACAACAAAACATGTGGTGTGCGCATTGAACGGGCGCACACACGGAGTGCGCATTGAACGGCGCACACACGCAGAGTGCAATTAGACATTTTCAAATGCACTCCATATATTGAAGTTTCTTGCTTCTGATTAGTTTGACACTACTACTAAGAGTGTATGAATGTTGATCTGTCTTTGAAAGCGCACATAGATTGACTGAGAGGCTTCAACAACACATACATACATACGAAAGGCTTTTATACCGAGCCATTTCTAAAATACCACGGCGCAAAATATATACACAAAAATACATGAAAATCTACATGGCATCAAAAGCAATAAACAGAGAAATTTCAAACAAGATTACAGTCTACATGCTTCTAAGATTAAAGCAAGCAATCAGATTTGTGAAAACAAGTGATGTTTGAGGGCTTTCTTAAACACTGTAACAGGGCATGATGTGCTGACTGCAACTGGTAAGTTGTTTCATCGTTTTGGTGCAGCATAGAAGAAGGCTTTGTCAGCAGCTGATGCAAGAGTTCGGTTATGAAAATGTGTGTTCTGTTAGACGAGACAAATCGGATGCAGAACACAATCCCTCTCGCCCTGGTGAGTAAATCGTGGCCAGATCTTAAGTAAGCCGGACCCTGTGAGACATTTGTTTGGAGCATGGTCTTAGTAGATGCACTCCGTCACAGGTAGCCAGTGCAGTCATTTCAAAAGTGGGGAAGCAAGTGTTTTGCTGCCTTAGGAGTCTGTAAGGGATAACACCCAACAAGACACAAACCTCACAACTGAGCCACCAAATCATCTGACTAAGCAGGAACTTAAATTTAGTCGGTATGCGCAAAACAAGCTAAACTGAATCTAAATTTAGACCTGGTAGAAATGATGAATAATCCTCCAGGAAGGACCCTTATATTCTTTCATATCCCTTGTATACTTCCTTGCAAAGTCTAGAGAAGTAACTCTGCTAATTAGGCTAATACTAACATGTATTGTCCCTTATAAGTTCCATTAATAATGCAAAATGAGCTCATCTAAGCATAAAAAGATCGTTTCGGGGAGGACTATTCCTCATTTAGAACCGGTCTAAAGTTAGACCAGGTATATCTTGTTTTGTGCATACCAACCAAATACATTGCGAGAGTTTATACCAACACACTCGATATGCTCCGAGGGAAGGGGGCGGTGGCAATTCTGGAAGATTGGACTGTGACAAGGTGATATTTTTCTGATATCAAAATCTTATAAGGCCAAATTAAAATAATTGTTTGTCTCAAAGCTCCCGCGCGCGTTCGTTTATTGGTGCGCATTAGAAAAACAAAAATCTGAAAAAACCTTCTTTTTTTTCTTTTTTTCAAAAAAAAGAAAGAAAAAATCTAAAATGTCACCGATTTTTCATTGATCAGATCATCTTAAATACAAAAGTTCACTTTTACAAGGATTTCAATATTTTATATTTAAAAAAAAAAAAAAAAAAACCTTGAAAAAAACCCGCATTCCGCATTAGGCCACAAAAAAAAAAATGTTATATTGGCGTAACCCGCCCGACCCTAAAAATACGCCAGACCCTACACTTTTTCTTTTTTTTTCAGTGAAAAAAAACCAAAAAAAACCAACCGACCGACCCTAAAAAATAAAAAAATGAAAAAAATAAATGTTTTTTCTCGAACGAAATACGACGGTGCTCCTCGAATAAACGGAAATTCCTTCCGAAAATATGGTTTATTGTGTTTTATTTGTATATAGACTTGTACTGAGGGGTACTTCTAACAAACAATAGGGAATGTTTAAACTCGGTTAACATTGTTCAAAAACAGCTGCTAAAAAATAAAATAAAAAAAAATTCCCTACCTACCTACCCTATTTTTGTTCAGCCCGTTACGCCAATATAACAATTTTTTTTTTTTGGCCTTAGTTTTACAACAGGAGAGGAGCTTTGAGACAAACAATTAATTTAATTTGGCCTAATTCTGATTGGTCATGTGCAAACTGTTTGTTAGGTGGATTGGGTCATCCATCTATAATTAGACAAAAGTATACAGGGCGTGTCAAAAAAGTGGCTCATGTTAGGACAAAACATACCTAATGTTTTTTATTTAAAAAGAAATAACTATATTAGTCCCCTAAAAAATACAGTTTATCCCTTTAAATACCCCCCCCCCCCCCCCCCCATTTAATTCCGGAGATATGATAAATTCAGTAACAAGAGTGTGAATCCCACTTTGGCCACTTTTGAACAAGAATTGCATTTTCAACTGAACAAACTGCATTTTATATCCCACTGATTATTTATAGGATACATCGATAAAATATATACAGCTGTTATTCAAATATCATGTGGTTTATCATACTCAATAATATGGATGGAAATGTTTTTTCTGCTCAAATTGAACTAACTATCATTTAGTTGGTAGATTTTTATTGATTTGATTGTGTTCAATTGCGCATCGAATGACAATTGTAATAAAATAGTCATATGCACATGAAAAGTGGCCAAAACTGAATTTGACATGCCTGGGTAGATTTGCCATAATTTGAAAACTTAAGCTTAAATATGGATAGAACAAATACCTATACTTTAGGATAGATACATCAGAATCAGTTCACTTTACTTTAGGTTGCTGTATACTGATAATTGCGCTTATTCCTATCAGACACTTAGATTGCGACTACACTATCCGCAAACAGCTCCCCACTTTAACACTTGGGTAGAGAGAAGCAAGTGTCTACCCCAAGACACATTGCACACAACAAATCACACCCTTCCAATTATAAGTGCAGTGCTCATTCCACTGGACCACACACCCCTACGTGCAATCGCCTCCAAACGTGGACATAGTTTAGAACTATCCAACCGAGGACGGTGTGTATCACATTTTAATCGACATAACGAGGACGTTTTATATACTTTTTATATTTTTACAAAATTGTATCTACCAACCGCGTACGGTATTGGTACCTGTGACTGAGGACCTTATTTAAACGTGCTTTTAAATGCATTTTTGGGTTAATTGCAGCCCCATGCACCTAGTCTAGAACTGTTGGCGAAAGGTCCACCGTTAGATGGTTAGAATATGTTGTGTCCACGGTTGCCGGTGGAAACGCACGCATACCCACAAGTCAATAGTGCATATCATCATCTAACAAGTACAACACTCCAACAGCATTGGGTGTAAACAAAAATGTAGCATTGAACAGGAGCTATTTCTTCTGTTTACGGCTATTGGACGACTGTGAATATTCATTTATATACGTACACCACCTTAAAAATATTTGAACATTTTGAATTTGGTGTTTATACCTTTCATGGAGGGGTGGGGGGGGGGGGGGGGGGGGGGGGATTCCCAATACATTTTAGTGATAAGGCAATGAAAAAAGAAACCCTGTTCTACAGGCTCATTTTTTTAAATGGTAAACAACATTTCACATGCAAATTCATTTATTAAGTTTGTCAAAAAATTGCATCATTTTTTGCAGATATTTTGTGATTTTTTTGTGGCATTTTGAGGAACAAAAAAAAGCCAGACTGACCGACTAAACCTGAAAGGTACATTCACATGTAGAACAGGGTTGTGTAGCTTAAAACAATTAGAAAATCACAACCACTTAAAGGTAGATGATCCGATCACATTTTCGTAACACAGAATTATTTCAAATATACGGAGATTTTCATATCATATGAAAGATCATATTTTTCTGATTAACATACTGAAATTTGACAGTCCAAATCAGTATGATTACAAAGAAATCGGTGAAATAACATCGAATTACCGCGAAAGGTGGTTAACCACCAATATAGTTTGTGTACTACTCAATGGGTACAGTTCACAGCATCTTGTGCGTCTAAAATAAGAACCATTAGAGTTATGCAACTCAAACTTTGGAATACGACTTTTTTAAGGATGACCTTTCATGTAGAATAGTAAACTTCAAGTTTAAAATCGGAACATCTACCTTTAAAACAATTAGAAAATCACAACCACTTAAAGGCATATTATGTGATCTTTTCCAAGTAGCGCCCTCTATCATTGATTTTTACTATGAAAGCAGATTTTCTTGCAGATTTGCATTTTTGATCATAAATCATAAAGACCTAAGTTATCGATACGATATCTAATTACTTCAAAATCATGGTTTGAAAATAGATTGTACTGAGCAGTACAATCTATTTTTTTTCTTCAAATTTTACTCTAAATTCACTCTAAAACTATGATTTTGAGGTTATTAGGAATCGTATCGCTCTGTAATTTGGAATATATTTACAATTTATGATCAGAAAAGTAAATCTGCAAGGAAATCTGCTTCCAATTTTTTTTCGAGGATTGAGGGTGTCCTCTGGAAAAGATCACATAATATACCTTTAATTCATTAAATGTTTTAAAAATCTGTTATGGTCTATAATAATATATCTTTATTAGCATTTCAAGATTTCATCTCACCATTTAATATACAAACAGACATTATTTATTATACTTTTAGCAATTAAATTAAATATAATGTAAAAGCTGAATCTGTTATGGTCTATAATAATAAAATATCTTTATTAGAATTTCAAGATTTCATCTCACCATTTCATTATATACAAACGGACATTTATTTTACTTAGTACAACTATCAATTTTGTCGCTCCCCCCCCCCCCCCCCCCCCCCCCCCCCCCCCTCCACCTCCTGTTTTACAGGTGGACAGACCTGTCAAGGTCGGTCGGGGTTTTTTTTTCTTCATAAATTTGTTTTTGGGTTTTTTTTAATCTAAATTGTCACAAAAATCTGCAAAAAAATTGAAAATAATTTCGACAGATTTTCGACCAAAAAACCGGTTGATTTTACCTGATTTGAGAACAAAATCAAAAAGTGGGTCGGTCGGGCCCGTAAAACAGGGTGGTTTTTTTCTCCTCCCCTAATACCAGACATATGTTTGATGTTCTGTCCAAAACCTTGTATGTTTCCTGGCCCTTCAGCACGTATAAAGCAAATCTACCCAACTGTTATGCATAGGAATCGTTGCTTTATATACATGGTCAGCAGCAAGAGCACTTCGAAGGTTTTCATGTGTTTTTGGTCCATAACCCTAACCCTACCATATACCACAATATACCACGACTGGGCACGTTGGTACCACCCGGCGTGGAAGTTTTTCGATGAAAAAATGGACCCAATCCATATAGTTTGTGCAATACACTACCGTGGTGTAGTGGGGAATCCTAAGCTCCACGTGCTGGAGGTCCCTGGATCAAATCCCGGGGGGATCGAGGGGATATTTTGGTCGATTTTGCACGTTGAAAAAAAAATTCTGAAAAAAGTCGGGGTAGAGTTAGGTTAAGAAGCAATTTTTTTGAATTTTTTTTTCTTCAAAAATTTTCTATGTTTTGTTAATAAAACCTAACCCTACCATATACCACAATATACCACGACTGGGCACGTTGGTACCACCCGGCGTGGAAGTTTTTCGATGAAAAAATGGACCCAATCCATATAGTTTGCGCAATACACTGCGCAGACTACCGTTGACAGTCGTGGTGTAGTGGGGAATCCTAAGCTCCACGTGCTGGAGGTCCCTGGATCAAATCCTGGGGGATCGGGGAGATATTTTGGTCGATTTTCCACGTTGAAAAAAAAAATTCTGGCAAAAAGTGGGGGGTAGAGTTAGGATTAAACATGTTTAAATAGAATGTCCAAGATTATACATGTGGGAAGTATTACTTTATACATGCTGCATCAGGGCCGGATGGAGATACAAAGTTCTGACATACGATATGTGCACTGTCGCGGCAAAAGGGTGCAATTGTCGGTACAATAACATTAATTTTGAGATATCGACAGAATTAGGCATGGAAAATCAAAGAAAATAAAGACAATTTTACCTTAATTTGTATTAGCAGTATCAAATCTTACCCACAAAGGTGTCATTTTTAAGCATTCAACAAGCTCCCTTTGTTTGTATTAAGATGTCAACTTTTTCTTTGAGAGAGAACTGCACCCTTTTCCCGTGACAGAACACATATCCAGTGGTCTCTCCATGGGGCTAGAGAGCAAGAAAATTGCAGTTGTTGCTAATACAGTTACACAACAAAGATTCTTGGCAGTTCGAAAGATTTGTTTGATTACATTCCCAGTAATAGACTATGATTATAAAATTTAAATTTTGATGGAATACATTGTATTCTAAACTAAAACCTTGTTTTAATTTTAATTTTTGCATTATTTGAATTATATTTTGAAGTGAAAAGGTTGACTTCAAAATGGTTTACATACTGCAAAAAGCTAACTAGAAGTTATGTGAATCAATATTAGAATAGAGTCGCATGATGAAATTAGGGCTGCCTGCCCCCTCCCCCATTTAATCTATTTGTGTGTCATGATGTTATCAGGGCCTTAAGTGGCCCTGGGTCCTGTAGACCTGTACCATCAAATGTGCCTTTGTAGATAGATAGCATTTGAAAATTTCGTTTTGCTCCTTAATTTTTGTTTAACCCCCTGTCAAACAGAGGATAGAAATGAGCTTTATCAAAACAGCCAATGATATGACAGGCAGCTTTAGACAACTTTGGTCTTTAGATCCATCATTGTGTCACCCCAACTACCTCTTATATAATAGCTTTGGGATATAGATAAATAGATAGACAGATATATTTCGGTATAAGTTCATAGTCTTTCGTATCAAGTATGTGGTAGCAATCCCTTGATTCAGTGCTCAGCAACTTACTTTTATTCATAAAATCAGAAAGCAGTATTGAACCATACCCACAAAGGTATCATTTTCAAAGTAAATGGGAAGATCTCTATCTGAATGTACCAAAATAATCACTATTTTGTGCTTGCATGTCAATAGAGTATCACTCTACACTGTAGTCTGTTGAGCGCAAAATAGTGGTGAATTTGGCTTATTTTGATTGAGACCATCCCACATTCTCAAGCAGGTGGCTTTTAGCACTGAAAAAACTAATTGCTATGAATGAGGTATCATTGTAAAGAGGATATCCACTAATATATGCAACACAATATGAACATTTTATGAAATAAACAAATTATAGGTGATTGAAAACAGTTTCCAAATCTTTTGTTGAGGATCTTATGTCAAAACTCAAAATGTATAACATGATTGTCCTATAAACCACTGCCTCGCTAAAGGTCTTATATAAATTTTCCAATATACCCATGTTTTGCTAATGATAATTCTATATTCCTTTTTTTATGTCCATCACCATCCTCGCCCATAGTCAACACCACTTTACCAACCGTCTTGTTATCTTCCATATACTGATGTGCCTCGCCTATCTTCTCTAAAGGGAAAACCTTGTCTATGATGGGTGGTAATTTGATGTTGTCTTCACCGCGAAACCCGAGAACCGCTCTAGTTATAATTCGGAATGTCCATTACTGTTCTCGCCCATAGTCAACACCACTTTACCAACCGTCTTGTTATCTTCCATATACTGATGTGCCTCGCCTATCTTCTCTAAAGGGAAAACCTTGTCTATGATGGGTCGTAATTTGATGTTGCCTTCGCCTCCAGAAGCCTCAAAGAATGGCAATGCCTTCTTGCTAAAGTCCGCTACTAATTCAGCTTTGTACTGTAAAGATAAACATGGTATTGAAAGAAAACGGCGTTTGAATAATGAAGAACAGGGGTAGGAGTTTATATTTATGCAATCAGTATGTTATACTGCCCTCCTCCTATGTTTGTCCAACCATTTCGGAAATGGACTAAAAAATTGACACAATGCAGATTACCAATTTTGACATATAAATGGCGTGATTTAAATGCTTTTAAAACCTGAAGCAAGTTCTTAATTTCCTAATGAGGGGTATACCAATGTTGACATATAAATGGCGTGATTTATGCTTTTAAAACCTGAAGCAAGTTCTTGATTTCCTAATGAGGGGTATACCAATGTTGACGTATAAATGGCGTGATTTATATGCTTTTAAAACCTGAAGCAAGTTCTTGATTTCCTAATGAGGGGTATACCAATGTTGACGTATAAATGGCGTGATTTATATGCTTTTAAAACCTGAAGCAAGTTCTTAATTTCCTAATGAGGGGTATACCAATGTTGACGTATAAATGGCGTGATTTATATGCTTTTAAAACCTGAAGCAAGTTCTTAATTTCCTAATGAGGGGTATACCAATGTTGACGTATAAATGGCGTGATTTATATGCTTTTAAAACCTGAAGCAAGTTCTTAATTTCCTAATGAGGGGTATACCAATGTTGACGTATAAATGGCGTGATTTATATGCTTTTAAAACCTGAAGCAAGTTCTTAATTTCCTAATGAGGGGTATACCAATGTTGACGTATAAATGGCGTGATTTATATGCTTTTAAAACCTGAAGCAAGTTCTTAATTTCCTAATGAGGGGTATACCAATGTTGACGTATAAATGGCGTGATTTATATGCTTTTAAAACCTGAAGCAAGTTCTTAATTTCCTAATGAGGGGTATACCAATGTTGACGTATAAATGGCGTGATTTATATGCTTTTAAACCCTGAAGCAAGTTCTTAATTTCCTAATGAGGGGTATACCAATGTTGACGTATAAATGGCGTGATTTATATGCTTTTAAAACCTGAAGCAAGTTCTTAATTTCCTAATGAGGGGTATACCAATGTTAACGTATAAATGGCGTGATTTATATGCTTTTAAAACCTGAAGCAAGTTCTTAATTTCCTAATGAGGGGTATACCAATGTTGACGTATAAATGGCGTGATTTATATGATTTTAAAACCTGAAGCAAGTTCTTAATTTCCTAATGAGGGGTATACCAATGTTGACGTATAAATGGCGTGATTTATATGCTTTTAAAACCTGAAGCAAGTTCTTAATTTCCTAATGAGGGGTATACCAATGTTGACGTATAAATGGCGTGATTTATATGATTTTAAAACCTGAAGCAAGTTCTTAATTTCCTAATGAGGGGTATACCAATGTTGACGTATAAATGGCGTGATTTATATGATTTTAAAACCTGAAGCAAGTTCTTAATTTCCTAATGAGGGGTATACCAATGTTGACGTATAAATGGCGTGATTTATATGATTTTAAAACCTGAAGCAAGTTCTTAATTTCCTAATGAGGGGTATACCAATGTTGACGTATAAATGGCGTGATTTATATGCTTTTAAAACCTGAAGCAAGTTCTTAATTTCCTAATGAGGGGTATACCAATGTTGACGTATAAATGGCGTGATTTATATGCTTTTAAAACCTGAAGCAAGTTCTTAATTTCCTAATGAGGGGTATACCCATGTTGACGTATAAATGGCGTGATTTAAATGCTTTTAAAACCTGAAGCAAGTTCTTAATTTCCTAATGAGGGGTATACCAATGTTGACGTATAAATGGCGTGATTTATATGCTTTTAAAACCTGAAGCAAGTTCTTAATTTCCTAATGAGGGGTATACCAATGTTGACGTATAAATGGCGTGATTTATATGCTTTTAAAACCTGAAGCAAGTTCTTAATTTCCTAATGAGGGGTATACCAATGTTAACGTATAAATGGCGTGATTTATATGCTTTTAAAACCTGAAGCAAGTATTAATTTCCTAATGAGGGGTATACCAATGTTGACGTATAAATGGCGTGATTTATATGATTTTAAAACCTGAAGCAAGTTCTTAATTTCCTAATGAGGGGTATACCAATGTTGACGTATAAATGGCGTGATTTATATGATTTTAAAACCTGAAGCAAGTTCTTAATTTCCTAATGAGGGGTATACCAATGTTGACGTATAAATGGCGTGATTTATATGCTTTTAAAACCTGAAGCAAGTTCTTAATTTCCTAATGAGGGGTATACCAATGTTGACGTATAAATGGCGTGATTTATATGCTTTTAAAACCTGAAGCAAGTTCTTAATTTCCTAATGAGGGGTATACCCATGTTGACGTATAAATGGCGTGATTTAAATGCTTTTAAAACCTGAAGCAAGTTCTTAATTTCCTAATGAGGGGTATACCAATGTTGACGTATAAATGGCGTGATTTATATGCTTTTAAAACCTGAAGCAAGTTCTTAATTTCCTAATGAGGGGTATACCAATGTTGACGTATAAATGGCGTGATTTATATGCTTTTAAAACCTGAAGCAAGTTCTTAATTTCCTAATGAGGGGTATACCAATGTTAACGTATAAATGGCGTGATTTATATGCTTTTAAAACCTGAAGCAAGTATTAATTTCCTAATGAGGGGTATACCAATGTTGACGTATAAATGGCGTGATTTATATGATTTTAAAACCTGAAGCAAGTTCTTAATTTCCTAATGAGGGGTATACCAATGTTGACGTATAAATGGCGTGATTTATATGATTTTAAAACCTGAAGCAAGTTCTTAATTTCCTAATGAGGGGTATACCAATGTTGACGTATAAATGGCGTGATTTATATGCTTTTAAAACCTGAAGCAAGTTCTTAATTTCCTAATGAGGGGTATACCAATGTTGACGTATAAATGGCGTGATTTATATGCTTTTAAAACCTGAAGCAAGTTCTTAATTTCCTAATGAGGGGTATACCCATGTTGACGTATAAATGGCGTGATTTAAATGCTTTTAAAACCTGAAGCAAGTTCTTAATTTCCTAATGAGGGGTATACCAATGTTGACGTATAAATGGCGTGATTTATATGCTTTTAAAACCTGAAGCAAGTTCTTAATTTCCTAATGAGGGGTATACCAATGTTGACGTATAAATGGCGTGATTTATATGCTTTTAAAACCTGAAGCAAGTTCTTAATTTCCTAATGAGGGGTATACCAATGTTAACGTATAAATGGCGTGATTTATATGCTTTTAAAACCTGAAGCAAGTATTAATTTCCTAATGAGGGGTATACCAATGTTAACGTATAAATGGCGTGATTTATATGCTTTTAAAACCTGAAGCAAGTATTAATTTCCTAATGAGGGGTATACCCATGTTGACGTATAAATGGCGTGATTTAAATGCTTTTAAAACCTGAAGCAAGTTCTTAATTTCCTAATGAGGGGTATACCAATGTTGACGTATAAATGGCGTGATTTATATGCTTTTAAAACCTGAAGCAAGTTCTTAATTTCCTAATGAGGGGTATACCAATGTTGACGTATAAATGGCGTGATTTATATGCTTTTAAAACCTGAAGCAAGTTCTTAATTTCCTAATGAGGGGTATACCAATGTTAACGTATAAATGGCGTGATTTATATGCTTTTAAAACCTGAAGCAAGTATTAATTTCCTAATGAGGGTACGTATCTCTTTGTATAACCTGCATTCCTTATAAGCTTACGAATAATGGCTTCTTAGTTCAGTTGGTACATATGAGACCTGTCATCACAAAATGAGAGTTAAATCGGAAAATTTAATATGATATGCAACATGTCATAATTGCTCAATGTTTTCCCTGTCAAAATTCAAATTGAAGTTGCAAAATGCCTTTGTTTTCTATTGATTTTTGGCATGTTTATTGGACCATATCTCCTAATGCACACAAGCGACTTAACGCTCATTTTGTGGTGACAGGTCTCATATGGTTCCATCAACAGTGTGCGCGTGTGGGGGTGGGGGGGGGGAGGGGGCTCCCAATAGGCCATAAAACACTCTTCTTTTTAGAATGGTATGCAGTATGGGTCCACAAAACATGGGGTCTCCTGATATGATAGGACACACAATATCCATGTACCTACTTCACATTACTTGGTCCTATGTATTGTCCCATAGGATCTTAACACTTTCCATGCGGCAGGCGGCTGCAGACGACATTCCAAAATTTCAAAAAATGTTTCAAAAATGTCAAAATTATTGAATTTTATTACCATATTTGGAATCATCATGCGAAATGCTTTGAAATAAGTACAAACATGCCTAGTATTGGGTCAGTAATCCTTGAGATAGACCTTGAAAATTGACAAAGGTTTCTGAAAAATCTGTTTTGTATATGGTAAAACTAATAGCAGCATCAAAAGTGTTAAAGATGGTATATAAGATGGTGCGTAAAACATTGGGCCATGCACCCAATAAGCCATACAGCACCCTCTCATACCAGCCTCGATCATTAATTCTTGGGCTCAGCATTGTATCACACAATCTTACTCTTTTATAAAGGATGGGAGACAGGGCCCTGTAATGGGCTCTACATCAATCACCATCCCTCCCAAGACGATCTCAACCCTCCTCACATACAATTGATTGGATGATATAATACAACAACCTACTTCATTAGTCCTTGATCTCAGTGTAGTCCCAGGCAATCTTATTCTCTTCTTCAGAATGGCACCCAGTATGGGTCCATCAACAGCAGAGCCTCCCAATGGGTGCTACCCCCCCCCCCCCCAGATACCCTATAACAACATACTTCATTAGTCCTTGATCTAAGTGTAGTCCCAGAGAGTCTTATTCTCTTCTTCAGAATGGCGCCCAGTATGGGTCCATCAACAGTAGGTCCTCCCAATAGGCCATACAGCACCCATTGACCATCCATTGCAATAGCTTTGGCATTCTTTTCATTGTATGAACCTCCGATGCAGTCTAGAATCATGTCTACACCTCTACCTGTAAGGGAGATGTAAAGAGATTGTCCTACTTAGAAGACTAAGATTGATACTGATCTGTTAAGCAAAGCATGTGGATCATTTTCATTCATACACTCTTAGCTAAGTTGTGTCAAACCAATCAGAAAGAAAGAAACTTAAATATGTGGAGTGCATTGAAAATGTCTATTGCACTCAGTGTGTGCACATCACAAGACAGTGACGTCTTAACTATTTACACACGGCCCCTACAAGGGTGCTCAAATTGAGAAGACTGTTTCACACAGCATTGTAACGTGGTAGGGCGCATGACTTGCCTCCGGTGGCGCAGCGTGACGATCATTCGACGCACTGCATTTCCATTTGAGTCTAAGATTAACGAACTTTAATTGTGTGCAAAGTACTTCTTAATTACCGTATGTAATTATATTGTTTTGCTATTTATGTTTGATTCATGTATAAATATGTGTAAATATTTGCTTTGTAAATACTGTAATATTTTCTGTATGATGAGGGCCTGCTTGTGGAAAGCAGTGCTTGACACTGAAGGTGTTTACCCTCAATAAAGAAAGATCAAATAAAAATAAATAAATCAATTGGAATCACATGGAATTTCTGTTGTTGCTGGGCACAAATATGTATGCTCGGTATGCATTTGCATATTTATATATGCTAATTACTCATGGAATTCCACAAGTTACCACACACTTTTTCGTCGTGTTCTTTTCCCAGTCCCTCAATTTGGTACGCCATTTTTAAAGATGGCAGCTATATAGAGGGACGCATAAGTTACAGGAATCCAGTGTGATTCTTACAATTTGATGATGTATTCTTGGTTTCTCACTGAAATTCTTATCCTACAGTGCAACAGACCACAAACTTCCCGAAACAGACAAGTCAAGTGATTAGGCCATAGTTAATATTTTGTTATATAGCACATGTTTCATAATTTCAAATATCGATATTCATAGGAATAAATGGCAATTAGTGAAAACACTTAAAAAACATGATTTTACCTATACTTTTGCAACCATTTTACATGTACGATAAAAGTACACTGATTTCAAATAAGGTTTTATGATGGATACATGTCCGAATCAGGCCGATAATTCAGATTGACCACTTTTTTGAAAAATTATCTCGTGTTGGAAAAAAAGAAGCGAAAAAGCATCTTTAGGTTACTTTGCAGTTTTCATATTGCCTGACCCTTACTTTTTATACATCTTAAAAGTATGAAACTTCAACAACAACAAAAATTACGACCTATCTTGACTTGTCTGTTTGGGAAGTTTATGGCCTGTTGCTGTATAAGCTAGGCTTACCATCAGTATGTTTAAGAACACTTTCTGCAAAATCCTCCTCCTTGTAATTGAAACCTGCTTCCGCTCCTAAGCTAGCTGCCATAGCTAGCTTGACCTCTGACCCAGCGGTCACTATAGGATGACCACCAGCAAGCTTGACTAGTTGAGTAGCTGCAGTGCCTACTCCTGACCCTCCAGCGTGAATTAAGACAGAGTCATTTAGTTTCATATGACCTGGGGATATACACATTAAGCATCATAAAAATAACATTTAATCAAATGATTCAAAAAATCTTGTTCAATGGCACGATCAATTTCATTTTTCATGGATGCAATTTTTGCCCAGTAGTATAATTCTCAATAGCCACTGCTCAATATTAACAACACACAAAATGCATAGGAGTTTATTAGTATGTGACCACCCCTACCTATTTTCCCTTTTGATTATGTCCAAAACCACCCTTAGGGGGTTTAGGTTCAAGATAACACCCACCTACAAAATATGACAGTTCTACCATACTAAGTTTGTCTGGAGTAATGGTTGGGGTGGGGGGGGGGGGGGGTGATATGTATGACATGTGACAACACTTACCTACAAAATTTAATAGTTGATATGCAGTGAGCCATACTTCTGGTATGGTCGCCGCTTCTACCATACTAAGATATCACTCACCTACAAAATGTAATAGCTGATAAGCAGTGAGCCATACTTCTGGTATGGTCGCAGCTTCTACCATACTAAGATAACACTCACCTACAAAATATAATAGTTGATAAGCAGTGAGCCATACTTCTGGTATGGCCACAGCTTCTACCATACTAAGATAACACTCACCTACAAAATGCAATAGTTGATAAGTGAGCCATACTTCTGGAATGGTCACAGCTTCTTCCATACTAAGATAACACTCACCTACAAAATGTAATAGTTGATATGCAGTGAGCCATACTTCTGGTATGGCCGCAGCTTCTACCATACTAAGATAACACTCACCTACAAAATGTAATAGTTGATAAGCAGTGAGCCATACTTCTGGTATGGCCACAGCTTCTACCATACTAAGATAACACTCACCTACAAAATGTAATAGTTGATAAGCAGTGAGCCAAACTTCTGGTATGGTCACAGCTTCTACCATACTAAGATAACACTCACCTACAAAATGTAATAGTTGATATGCAGTGAGCCATCCTTCTGGTATGGCTGCAGCTTCTACCATACTGAGGTTTCCAACTGACATCAGATGATCTTCATGGATTGATACATATTCTGCATTCCCACCTCCTGTAGCTAATCCCATCACTTTATCTCCTAAGGATGGGATTAAGACAAAAATCAAAGGATTAAGACAAACATCAAAGGTTTTTTAGGTCCTTAGAGCAGACGACCAAAATGATTTTTTACTTTATTTAAAGGCCTAAAAAAAGAAGAAGTTTGATTGGCCTAACATGACAAACACAAATAGGGTCTTTTTTTTTTGTCTTTTTTTTTAAATCACCTGCTTTGGGGACTTAAAATAGCCGGAAATGAAAGCAAACAGCCAGAAACTTTAATACTCTGTTCAATTTGTATAAAAAAAATTTAAAAAATTTAATTTAGAATTAAAAATTTTATTTTATTTTTCCTCCCTCAAAATAATAAAAATATTCAGGGTCGGGTATTTTGGAAGTTACGATTACCTAATGGAGCGTTGGAATTTTTATGAGACACCCTGTTTCAATTATGCTGCAATGGAGTATATAAAATCAGCGTCACCTACATTGTAATAAGGTAGGTTTTTTGAAATACAAAGTATTATTGTACATTTGCAATCCCGGGTTGCTCAGTGGTCATAACAACGGGGTATCATTCGCGTCCAAGGACTTTCAAAAGGTACCCTAAATACGTAATTGTGTTAATGTGAAAAAGCATCCCTTAAACAAGTATGGCACAGTATTTTACATACCCTAAGCAAGTAATATTAGTATTTCCAATACCCTAAACAAGTACTCAAAATATTTTGATACCTTAAGCAAGTAGTTTGTATAGTTTAAAACTCTTAATTACCGTGTATGACACATTTCTAACCACCCTTTTTTCTTCCCTAATAAGCTAAAAGTATTATGAAAAAAATGCCGAGCTCATCTATCAGGTCACTTGCGAAGGGTACAATTTGAATAATATATCTCGCCCTTGTATCATGGCTATTTATAATCCTCATGGAGCAAATAAGGACCCTAAATACGAAAGCCAATGATGTAAAAAGTATACCCTTTTTCTTAATTTGACTTGTCTTGATACCCTATTCACATTACGTACGTAACGTGACCCACCTTGAAAAACTACCCTAATTACGTGATTTCTTGGACACGCATGGTACCCTTCTTGTATGTAATGACCACTGAGCACCCCTGGTTTGCAATACATGTAGCCCTACCTATTTTCCATTTGTTCCGGCAATTTGGTCCAAGTTTGTGTACACTTCCTGATGCCTCCAGACCTAGAATGGCACTAGCACCAGGTGGGGGGTCATAGCGTCCCTTCCTCTGCAAGAATAAAACAAATACAATAACTGCTAGATAGTCTGTTTCAGAAGCCCGCCCGCATTGGTATGTGAAATGAGCTACGGCGCGTCGTCTATGCGCTGAGGCCTAATTTCTTTTTGATTATTTGATTTTTTTTTATCCCCTTATTTATTGTGAAAAAAAGTTTGAAAAAAGTTCTCCGAGGCTTGGATTAGCAACAAAAAAAAGCTTATTTGCATGATTCTGAGACAAGACTTTCTTCTTTGTTTGGCCTTAACACTTTCCATGCGGCTATTAGTTTTACCAATACACATATATTTTTCAGAAATCTTTCCCAACATTCAAAGTCTAATCTCAAAAATTACTGAACCAATACTTGGCATGTTTGTATTATTTGTATGCATTTGTCATGGTGATTCCAAATATGTTCATGAAATTCAATAATTTTGACATTTCTGAAACATTTTGTGAAATTTTGGAACTGTGGTCTGCACAAGCCTGGCGCATGGAAAGATGTTAACTGCAAGAAGGTGTTTGTGTGTGGACCTAAATAGTGTATTGAGAATCAATTTTTTATTATGTGAGGGTCATTGAATAAGTTCCTCCTACCAAAAATATCTGTAAACAAATATACCTTTGATAATCACCAAAACATTTGGGTCGGTATTCGTGCATGTTTAACCCCCTGGGGTCTACCTGTCTATCTTACAGTGGTTCTGATTGGTTTATTACAAGATGTCCTCATATGAATAGTCAATTCAAATGCAGCTTGTAAGATGTTTCACTCCCATCTTTATCAGGGATACAATTATTCTAACAATGTTTCTCATTGGTGCAATAAATAATGTATCCATCTTTTTAACCAATCGGCCGGTAGTTCTCAGGGGGTTAACATTTTCCCCACCAGTTTCTAAAAAGATGGGTTGGTCAGGCCGTACAATAGGGTTTTTATTTTCTCAATTGGTTTCAGGCATCTGTTTAGTATTGTATCTATAAATACAATAACATTGGAAAGGGGTATAGGTATGTACCGCCGTAATGACCACCCCCCCCCCCCCCCCACACCTGACCAATACTTCTCTATCTCTTATCTCTGGTATTGCAACATCATTCCCCCCTCCCATCCCCCAGGTTCATGTACACCCATCCCCCACCCCGGGTTCATGTACACCCATGATTACCTGTAATGTGTCTGCCCTATTACATGAGATGACCAATACTTCTCTATCTCTTAACTCTGGTATTGCAACATCATTCCCCCCACCCCCGGGTACATGTACACCCATGATTACCTGTAATGTGTCCGCCCTATTTATTGCTCACGCCGCACACCTGACCAATACTTCTCTATCTCTTAACTCTGGTATTGCAACATCATCCCCCCCACCCTCCGGGTACATGTACACCCATGATTACCTGTAATGTGTCCGCCCTATTTATTGCTGATGCCGCACACCTGACCAATACTTCTCTATCTCTTATCTCTGGTATTGCAACAACATCCCCCCCCCCCCCCCCCCCACCCCCGGGTACATGTACACCCATGATTACCTGTAATGTGTCCGCCCTATTTATTGCTGATGCCGCACACCTGACCAATACTTCTCTATCTCTTAACTCTGGTATTGCAACATCATCCCCCCCCCCCCCCCCCCCCCCCCCCCCCCGGTACATGTAGGGGAAGGTGGGGTAATGGCGGACGCGGGGTAATCGCGGACAGGGCTGTATCTAAAGGCAGGTGAAAGAAGGTGGTATTTTGCCACCCTATGATGTTAGGTGCCTCTCCATTGAAATCACACAAAACCTAAATGGGATGGTTGTCTCGCAAATTCTCGCGAGAATTACAAAAATCACTTTTTGGTGCATTACTTTCTGCATTACTTTCTCTTTGAAACTGGTATTTCTAAACTGCTCACAAAAAGTTAGGAAACTTTTTTTAATCAAGTATAATTTTATTATGTGGTACCCTCTTGTATTATGTTGCATATCAATGGAAAGCTGAAGTGTTCTTCTTTAAAATGATACCAAATGTGCAATGATGACATGTCGCTGGACTTGGCCACATTAATGAGAATGAGACAAAGTCACAAATCAAATGTGCCAAAATTAGCAATTTTGTGTTACTGTGTGAACAAACAAATTGACACTGTAATGAAAACAAGCAAGACATCTCAATCTGAAAACGTTTACCGTGTCTTAGACATTTTTACAAGTTTTATAAGTTGTAGGCCTAAACCTTCCATCACTTACCTTCATGACCTTCCAGCCGTTAACCAAGTCTTGCAAATACCCAAACAATGATTTCTAAAGAGATGAGTGTTGGGGTGTGTGTGTTGTGCTCACTGGTGCAAATCTTTGTGTAAACCATTCATGGTTCTCAAGCATGACCGGTTTGATTATTGATCATTACCTATTGACTGTTTAGCACAGATAAAGGTAATTTTGGCACATTTGATTTGTGACTTTGTCTCATTCTCATTCATGTGGCCAAGTTCAACAACAAGTAATCATTGCAAATGTGGTATCATTTTAAAGAGGAATACTTCAGCATTCCATTGATATATAACATATACAAAGAGGGTAATAAATAATAAAAATATACTTGATTAAAAAAAGTTTCCTAACTTTTTGTGAGCAGTTTACATCAAGGAAAACAAAGTCTTATTATTTTTTTATTTAATGTATGATACCTTCTGATAAAAAAGAAATGAATTCGGAGTCACAATGATTGATGAGCATAATAATAAGAGAGGATGTGCCCATACATTGTACATGGATTGGGGTAATCCCGGACATGTACCGTTTCCATGGTAACCAATATGGGCGTGGTCAATTTAACATCATAAATCGGTAATAGTTGTTGACCATATAGATATGTGACATTGTTCTTTGATTTCTGCTACACTTTTAAAAAGGGTATTTTTTAACTCCCATTGAAATACTGTATTCCAATAAAAAAAGAGGGCTGCCATTGAAAAATACGGTCCGGGATTACCCCCAGAGTGTGGGGTAATGCCGGACGACGCCATTTTTTTTATTGCGTCGTAGCTTCAAATTTCAAAATGATGAGTTGATAAACAAGGCGGTTCTCGAACGGCGCGTCTCGCCTGTTCATCAAAAGTGACTTGAAAGAAATGATGATGAAACATATGATACAATGTAGCACTGTCACAGAGGTATGCATTGTAGTTAATGCAAGGGATGTAATGCCTTGAAAAATTTAATCAACAAAAAGAACACACCAACCCCCTTCCCTACACCAAATCATATCAAGATAGGCCTTACAGATCTTATTTGACCCCAGATGACCTCGACAAATGAATCAACAAAAAGAACACACCATCCCTCTTCCGTCCACCAAATCCCATCAAGATAGGCCTTAGGGATCTTATTTGACCCCAGATGACCTTGAATGACCTCCGATGACCTTGAAAATTTAATCAGCAAAAAGAATACACCACCCCCCTTCCCTCCACCAAATCCAATCAAGATAGGCCTTACTGATCTATTTGACCCCATATTTGACCCCCGATGACCCCGAAAAATTAATCAACAAAAAGAACACACCACCCCCTTCCCTCCACCAAATTCCATCAAGATAGGCCTTACTGATCTATTTGACCCCATATTTGACCCCTGATGACCCCGAAAAAGTAATCAACCAAAAGAACACACCACCCCCCTTCCCTCCACCAAATCCCATCAAGATAGGCCTTACTGATCTATTTGACCCCCGATGACCCCGAAAAATTAATCAACAAAAAGAACACACCATCCCTCTTCCGTCCACCAAATCCCATCAAGATAGGCCTTACTGATCTATTTGACCCCCGATGACCCCGAAAAATTAATCAACAAAAAGAACACACCACCCCCCTTCCCTCCACCAAATCCCATCAAGATAGGCCTTACTGATCTATTTGACCCCATATTTGACCCCGATGACCCCGAAAAATTAATCAACAAAAAGAACACACCATCCCTCTTCCGTCCACCAAATCCCATCAAGATAGGCCTTACTGATCTATTTGACCCCATATTTGACCCCCGATGACCCCGAAAAATTAATCAACAAAAAGAACACACCACCCCCTTCCCTCCACCAAATCCCATCAAGATAGGCCTTACTGATCTATTTGACCCCATATTTGACCCCCGATGACCCCGAAAAATTAATCAACAAAAAGAACACACCACCCCTCTTCCGTCCACCAAATCCCATCAAGATAGGCCTTACTGATCTATTTGACCCCATATTTGACCCCCGATGACCCCGAAAAAATAATCAACAAAAAGAACACCCCATCCCTCTTCCGTCCACCAAATCCCATCAAGATAGGCCTTACTGATCTATTTGACCCCACATTTGACCCCGATGACCCCGAAAAATTAATCAACAAAAAGAACACACCATCCCTCTTCCGTCCACCAAATCCCATCAAGATAGGCCTTACTGATCTATTTGACCCCATATTTGACCCCCGATGACCCCGAAAAATTAATCAACAAAAAGAACACACCATCCCTCTTCCGTCCACCAAATCCCATCAAGATAGGCCTTACTGATCTATTTGACCCCATATTTGACCCCCGATGACCCCGAAAAAATAATCAACAAAAAGAACACCCCATCCCTCTTCCGTCCACCAAATCCCATCAAGATAGGCCTTACTGATCTATTTGACCCCATATTTGACCCCGATGACCCCGAAAAATTAATCAACAAAAAGAACACACCATCCCTCTTCCGTCCACCAAATCCCATCAAGATAGGCCTTACTGATCTATTTGACCCCATATTTGACCCCCGATGACCCCGAAAAATTAATCAACAAAAAGAACACCCCCCCCCCTTCCCTCCACCAAATCCCATCAAGATAGGCCTTACTGATCTATTTGACCCCATATTTGACCCCCAATGACCCCGAAAAATTAATCAACAAAAAGAACACACCACCCCCCTTTCCTCCACCAAATCCCATCAAGATAGGCCTTACTGATCTATTTGACCCCATATTTGACCCCCAATGACCCCGAAAAATTAATCAACAAAAAGAACACACCATCCCTCTTCCGTCCACCAAATCCCATCAAGATAGGCCTTACTGATCTATTTGACCCCATATTTGACCCCCGATGACCCCGAAAAATTAAGAACAAAAAGAACACACCATCCCCCTTCCCTCCACCAAATCCAATCAAGATAGGCCTTATGGATCTTATTTGACCCCGATGACCTTGAATGACCTCTGATGACCTTGAAAATTTATTCAGCAAAAAGAACACACCACTCCCCTTCCCTCCACCAAATCTCATCAATATAGGCCTTACTGATCTATTTGACCCCATATTTGACCCCGATGACCTCTGGTGACCTTGAAAATTTAATCAACAAAAAGAACACACCATCCCTCTTCCCTCCACCAAATCCCATCAAGATAGGCCTTACTGATCTATTTGACCCCATATTTGACCCCCGATGACCTTGAATGACCTCCGATGACCTTGAAAATTTAATCAGCAAAAAGAACACACCACCCCCTTCCCTCCACCAAATCCCATCAAGATCGGCCTTACGGATCTTATTTGACCGCATATTTGACCCCGATGACCTTGAATGACCTCCAATGACCTTGAAAATCTAATCAGCAAAAGAACACCCCACCCCCTTCCCTGACATCAAGTCCCATCAAGATAGGCCTTACGGATCTCTAGATATCGCGTCACAACGCGTCTCAAAAGTTTTAAGCATATTTGACCCCGATGACCTTGTATGACCCCCGATGACCTTGAAAAATCAATCAGCAACAGAACGCACCACCCCACTTCCCTCCACCAAGTCCCATCACGATAGGCCTTACGGATCTCCAGATATCGCGTCACAAAGGTATTTCTTAGCACACGGCGGACGGCATACGGCATACGGCATACGGCATACGGCATACGGCATACGGCATACGGCGGACAGAAATAGTGATAACATAGTCTCTTTCTGATTACATCAGGCGAGACAAAAACTTGATAAAAGGTAGAACCATCACAGTGCTTTGTGTTTACATGATTTTTATTGTTATATGACGTATTATATGTGTGTTATACCTCTCTGACAAAATGTGTCCGCCATTACCCCTACACCCATGATTACCTGTAATGTGTCTGCCCTATTTATTGCTGACGCCGCACACCTGACCAATACTTCTCTATCGCTTATCTCTGGTATTGCAACATCATTGGCTATGTACAACACACTTGGAGGACCTGGACTATCAAACTGAGGTGCCTTCATGGTGCTCTGTGGTAACAAACAAATAGCAATCAAATAGTTGTATGTGGCGACGAAAATAACCCCCTGTCTTACGGGCCCCACTGACCCACTTTTTATGCTGTAGATTTCTTTAGATAACATTTTCTCAAATTTCACAAATTTAAAAACAATCATGATTTTTGCAGATTTTGGTTACACTTTTAGATTAATAAAATAATACAAAATACACTAGTAACAAAAGTATTAGGACACCTTGCAAGCTGCAAATTTAGAGAAAACACTGGTAATCTATTGAACTACTGTGTTAGCTGTTTCTAGTGTTATAAAATCAATGGACAGTTCTTAAAAGTTTGTTACAATAAATTTGGGATGATATTCCTACTTAAAAGACATTATTATTTAAAAGGAAAACATTTGTTACAATATTTCAGTGATTAAGGTTTTTTGCATTGATACATGTATTATTTAGTTAATTTGAGTCAAATAGCTTGACAACAATTCTTAAAGGCATATTCTCAAACCGTTGAAGGTTGAAGACAGTGATTAAATATCAAAGACTTTACAGGGCGATACGATTCTTAATTACTTCAAAATCATAGTTTTCTAATTACTTCCCAAGGATACAAACATGTATCCAGTGAACTTGGAATATATTCTTAATTTGTATGATCCAAAATGTAAATCTGCAAGAAAATCTCTTTCTAAAAAATAAAATCATGAATAGAGGGCACTCCTTGGAAAAGATCACATAGGCCTAATAATGCCTTTAATATAGTCAGATTCATTTCCATCATTAACAATCAATTTGAGTTCACTCTATATTTAATGTGAGTTCACTCTATATTTAATGTGAGTTCACTCTATATTTAATGTGAGTTCACTCTATATTTAATATGAGTTCACTCTATATTTAATATGAGTTCACTCTATATTTAATGTGAGTTCACTCTATATTTAATGTGAGTTCACTCTATATTTAATGTGAGTTCACTCTATATTTAATGTGAGTTCACTCTATATTTAATGTGAGTTCACTCTATATTTAATGTGAGTTCACTCTATATTTAATGTGAGTTCACTCTATATTTAATGTGAGTTCACTCTATATTTAATGTGAGTTCACTCTATATACAATGTGAGTTCACTCTATATTTAATGTGAGTTCACTCAATGTGAGTTCACTCTATGTGAGTTCACTCTATATACAATGTGAGTTCACTCTATATTTAATGTGAGTTCACTCAATGTGAGTTCACTCTATGTGAGTTCACTCTATATTTAATGTGAGTTCACTCTATATTTAATGTGAGTTCATGCACACTTGACATTCAATTAGAGACTACTATTTACTCATTAAAAGTTTAGAATTTACTTTACAATCTGGCTGGGTAAATATTGCAACGAGAGTTTCTCACGGATAAGTGCCAAGACAACAAATGAAAAGAACGTAATGATCCTTTAATGTACAGTCTTGTCACTTGCATGTGAGAAACCCTTGTTGCAATATTTGCATTGATATGGTTTCTCTTTGGTATGAATCCTTTCATGCCTTGTCTTGTGACCTGCCTGTGAGAAACTCTTGTTGCAATATTTACATGGGTATGGTTTCAGTGGCGTAGCTCAGGGGGGGGCAGGGGGGGCAAATGCCCCCCCTGACGGAAAAAGCCCATTTGAGCCCCCGCCCCCCAGCCCCTCTAAAAAATAAAAAAAAGGAGAAAAAAAAAAGAAAATAGGAAAATAATGATAAAAGACCGAGATTACGGGTGGTTATTTGTGTGTATATTTAGCCCAAATAGTCAAATAAGGCAAAATAGTACGTGTAGTACATGTACTGTGCGATTTTTTTTGACCGTGCGAAATTTTGTGAGCGAATTTTTTTGAGCCCCCCCACCCCACTTACGTGAAATTTCACGATTTAGTGACTTGGAAAAAATTTGGGGCAACCTTTTACGAAAATTCCAGAAATCTTGCCCCCCCTGAAAAAAATCCCAGCTACGCCACTGTATGGTTTCTCATTGGTATGAATCCTTTCATGTTCAATTTTTCACTTGCCTGTGAGAAACTCTTGTTGCAATATTTACATGGGTATGATGTCTCTTTGGTATGAATCCTTTCTCTGGATCTGGATCTGGAAGATATTCTCAACGCTTCCTGATTGAAGCCAAACGAGAAGGTTGGGTGTGCGCATGGGTTTGTTTAGTCTTGTAATTGTTGTTGGTTGCTTGTAGCAGTGCCTGGTTGGATGTGGGCTGTCACTGCTGCTTTAAATGGTTGTATTGTTTCAATGTTCACGATGTCATGACTTTCATGACTAGTCTTGCGACCTATCTGTGTAAAAACTCTTGTTGTAATATTCGCATGGGTATGGTTTCTTGTTAGTATGAATCCGTTCATGATTTGTCTTGGTAAGTGCATTTGAGAAACTCTTATTGCAGTATGGTTTCACTTTCATGTACAGGCTTGATACTTGCCTGTGAGAAACTCTTGCCACAATATTTACATGGGTATGGTTTTATCTTTGGTATGAATCATGTCATGTTCAGTTTTTCACTTGAGAAACTCTTATTGCAATATG
This sequence comes from Ophiura sarsii, assembly GCA_035610835.1. Taxonomy (NCBI): domain Eukaryota; kingdom Metazoa; phylum Echinodermata; class Ophiuroidea; order Amphilepidida; family Ophiuridae; genus Ophiura; species Ophiura sarsii. Next base: position 4,372,716 of record CM069455.1, read on the forward strand.
CTCATGGGTATGGTATCTCTTTGGTATGAATCCTTTCATGACTAGTTTTGTGACCTATCTGCAAAAAACTCTTGTTGCAATATTAACATGGGTATGGTTTCTCTTTGGTATGAATCCTTTCATGCCTTGTCTTGTCACTTGCCTCTGAGAAATTCTTGTTGCAATATTTGCATGGGTGTGGTTTCTCTTTGGTATGAATCCTTTCATGCCTTGTCTTGTCACTTGACCGTGAGAAACTCTTGTTGCAATATTTACATGGGTATGGTTTCTCTTTGGTATGAATCCTTTCATGTGCTGTCTTTGCACTTGCCTGTGAGAAATTCTTGTTGCAATATTTGCATGGGTATGGTTTCTCTTTGGTATGAATCCTTTCATGTACATTCTTGTCACTTGACCTTGAGAAACTCTTGTCGCAATATTTACATTGGTATGGTTTCTCTTTGGTATGAATCCTTTCATGTACAGTCTTTGTATTTGCCCGTGAGAAACTCTTGTTGCAATATTTGCATGGGTATGGTTTCTCTTTGGTATGCATCCTTTCATGTACAGTCTTGGCACTTGCATATGGGAAACTCTCGTCGCAATATTTGCATGGGTATGGTTTTTCTTTGGTGTGAATCCTTTCATGTAAATCCCTGCCACTTGCCCGATAGAAATTCTTGTTGCAATATTTACATGGGTATGGCTTCGCTTTAATGGTATGAATCCTTTCATGTACAGTATTATCACCTGCCTGTGAGAAACTCTCGTCACAATATTTGCATGGGTATTGTTTCTCTTTCCTTTCATGTAAAGTCCTGGCACTTCCTTGTGAGAAACTTTGGCTGCAGTTGTACTTGTTCTCATACCAGTAGGGACGAAGCCATTTCTCGTGTTGACGGATATGAAAGAGGTAACGAGAAACGTTGTTGTAGAAACGTTGCCTGCAATACTTGCAGATATGTGGTGGCATATTGTCCCATTCCCGTGCTGGTCGTTGTTTCATGTTGTCTGAAATAATCATTAACAATTAAATATTCAATTACATTTGTATTCAGCAACTTTTTGTGGAAAAAAAAATCAACTACAAAATCACTAAAAGAAACTTTCCAGCTTGATTACTACTAGAGGGGGTATTAGTTATATACAATTTTGAATAAATAAATAAAAATAATCATGAAGTAATTTCTGTTTCAATATTTAATGTTATGCAAAGGGAATTTCCTAAGCACTTTAATTAACTTTGTTTCATGAAAATCGGTGTTCAGGAAGCAGAGATATGATCAATCAGTGGCGTAGCTCGGGGGGGGGGGGGGGGGCAGGGGGGGCAACTGCCCCCCCCCCCCTGACGAAAAAAACCCAATTTGTGCCCCCGCTCCCCTAAAAAAAAAAGGGGTGAGAATTCTTTTTTTTCTTTTTTTTTTTTTTGACTGCGATTTTTTTGACATCAACCCCCCCCCCCCCCCCCCCCCCCACACTTACATGAAATTCACGAGGTAAGTGACGAGAAGAAAAAAATTGGGGCAACCTTTTACGAAAATTTTAAAAATCTTGCCCCCCCTGGAAAAAATCCCAGCTACGCCACTGTGATCAATTGTCTTGGCACTTGCCCGTGACGAGAACATTTTGTTGCAGTAATGTGCATGGGTTTGGGTTTTATTTGTTATGAATCCTTTCATGAACTGTTATACGTCCGACATAACATGTATCGTATCACAAAATGCTCCACAAGGCAGCATGTTTGCGATGCAACTGCAAAGCACCCTTTCGTAGTTTGACGGGGTCTACCCGCTAATCATAAGGGTCTCTAGTCATAACGTGTATTTTCCTATACCACGAGTGCGCTAGCCATAAAAGTATCTTAGGGTTAGGGTTAGGGTAGAGTTAGGGTATGTTTAGGGTTAGGTTTAGGGTATGGTTAGGGTAGGATTATAAGGTTAGGGTTTATGACTAGCCACCCTTATGACTAGCGACCCTTATGACTAGTGATCCTTATGACTAACAACCCTTATGACTAGCGAGTTTGACCCATTTTGACTATGAAGTACAAAGAATGTCCCAAGTTCCCGCGCAACACACAAGCAAGGCCACAAAATTACGAAACAAAACCAACAAAACTGAAACAAACATGGCGTCAACAATTCTATTAACGCGGTATTTATCGGTTTGTGCTAGTAATGTTTTAATACTATGTACGAAGACCAATCACAGTGTCTGTTCCATCGCTAGATCCATGACGTAATTTATAATTACTTTGGTAATTTCTAATTTTGCGATGGTTCCAGTGTTATATTCGGTAATGGCAGAATGTCAATGATTTAATATGCACACGTGTGTGTTTTCAATACATAATTTGCCTCATAGTGGTGACTGCAGCGGCATAGGCTCCATTATTAACATGAAGTTAAAGGCATATTATGTGATTTTTTCCAGAGAGCGCCCTCTATTCATTATTTTTTTTAGAAAGTAGATTTTCTTGCAGATTTACATTTCTGATCATAAATCATACATACATTCAAAGTTACAGAGCGATACGATTCCTAATTACCTCAAAATCATGGTTTTATAGTGAATTTAGAGTGAAAAAAATAAACTGTCGGATAATCCGACAGTTTATTTTCACTCTAAAATCATGATTTTGAAGTAATTAAGAATCGTATCGCCCTGTAACTTGGAATGTATGTACGATTTATGATCAGAAATGTAAATCTGCAAGAAAATCTTCTTTCATTTTTTTTTTCGATGTTGAGGGCGTTCCCTGGAAAGATCACATAATATACCTTTAAGTGAGCTAATGGGCAATATGGATTGGTGAATTTGCAATTAAAACGTTGCATATCACAGACAGACAGACAGACAGATAAGTTTGTTTTTTGAAACTTTATTAATATATAATTAACACAAGGAAATGACACAAAATCTCCTGAGTACAGTGTTTAATAACTTAAGTCTACAATTTATTTTGTCAAACTCAAGGCCATTTTATTGCCTATAAAAAATGCTACACAACACTTAGGAGTTGCTACACAAGTCATAATGGATCACAGTTTTTGCTACGCGAAAATAAAGCCCAACGTCTGACGTTCCATGTACAGTCTTGGCACCCGACCGTGAGAAACTCTTGTTGCAATCAATATTTATATGGGTATGGCTTCTCTATATAGTAATAGTATGAATCCGGGTTTCATGTTTAGTCTTGGCAATCGAAGGTGAGAAACTCTTGTTGCAATATTTACATGGGTATGGTTTCTCTTTAGTGTGAATCATTTCATGACTAGTTTTGTGACCTAGCTGCAATATTTACATGGGTAGGCTATGTTTCTTTGGTATGAATTATTTCATGACTAGTCTTGCGACCTATCTGTGTAAAACTCTTGTTGTAATATTCGCATGGGTATGGTTTCTCTGAAGTATGAATCTTTTCATGATTTGTCTTGTAATGTGCATTTGAGAAACTCTTATTACAATATGCTCATGGGTATTAATTGTTTCACTTTGGTATATGAATCCTTTCATGACTAGTTTCGCGACCTATCTGCAAAATACTCTTGTTGCAATACACTGCAAATTATGAGTGTTTACTTTTGGTCAAACTAAAAGTAAACTCAAAAGTAAACGCAATACTAAACACTTATGTGAGCCCAACAACTAAGTTGTTTAATCAATACCATTATATCACAGATGGTGGAAACAGCTGTGATATTCACTCACTTGGAGCATGATTTGAGGTCAATTCGGTGCAAAATGCAAGAAACGTTTAGTTTTGCGTTTAGTTTTACGTTTACTTTTGTGTTTAGAATTGCGTTTACTTTTAGTTTGTCCAATAGTAAACGCTCATAATTTGCAGTGATATTGACATGGTTATGGTTTCTCTTTGGTATGAAACTTGCCTGATGAGAAACTATTGTTGCAATATTTGCATGGGTATGGTTTCTCTAAATTTTGGTATGAATCCTTTCATGTGCAGTTTTTTCACATGCCTGTGAGAAACTCTTGTTGCAATATTTGCATGGGTGTAGTTTCTCTTTGGTATGAATCCTTTCATGCCTTGTCTTGTCACTTGACCGTGAGAAACTCTTGTTGCAATATTTACATGGGTGTGGTTTCTCTTTGGTATGAATCCTTTCATGACTAGTCTTGTCACTTGACCGTGAGAAACTCTTGTTGCAATATTTACATGGGTATGGTTTCTCTTTGGTATGAACCTTTTCATGTTTAGTCTTGTCACCCGTATGTGAAAAACTCTTGTTGCAATATTGACATGGGTATGGTTTCTCTTTGATATGAATCCTTTCATGTACAGTCCTGTCACCTGCTCGTGAGAAACTCTTGTCGCAATATTTACATGGGTATGGTTTCTCTTTGGTATGAATCCTTTCATGTACATTCTTGTGACTTGCATATGAGAAACTCTTGTTGCAATATGTACATGGGTAGGGTTTCCCTTTGGTATGAATCCTTTCATGTACATTCTTGTGACTTGCATATGAGAAACTCTTGTTGCAATATGTACATGGGTAGGGTTTCCCTTTGGTATGAATCCTTTCATGTACATTCTTGTGACTTGCATATGAGAAACTCTTGTCGCAATATTTACATTGATATGGTTTCTCTTTGGTATGAATTCTTTCATGTCCAGTCTTGGTACTTGCCTGTGCGAAACTCTTGTCACAATATTGACATTGGTATGGTTTCTCTTTGGTATGAATCCTTTCATGTACAGTCTTTGCATTTGCCTGTGAGAAATTCTTGTTGCAATATTTGCATGGGTATGGTTTCTCTTTGGTATGAATCCTTTCATGTACATTCTTGTCACTTGACCTTGAGAAACTCTTGTCGCAATATTTACATTGGTATGGTTTCTCTTTGGTATGAATCCTTTCATGTACAGTCTTTGTATTTGCCCGTGAGAAACTCTTGTTGCAATATTTGCATGGGTATGGTTTCTCTTTGGTATGAATCCTTTCATGTACAGTCTTGGCACTTGCATATGAGAAACTCTTGTCGCAATATTTGCATGGGTATGGTTTTTCTTTGGTGTGAATCCTTTCATGTAATTCCCTGCCACTTGCCCGATAGAAATTCTTGTTGCAATATTTACATGGGTATGGTTTCGCTTTAATGGTATGAATCCTTTCATGTACAGTATTATCACCTGCCTGTGAGAAACTCTCGTCACAATATTTGCATGGGTATTGTTTCTCTTTCCTTTCATGTAAAGTCCTGGCACCGGGCCTGGCACTTCCTCGTGAGAAACTTTGGCTGCAGTTGTACTTGTTCTCATACCAGTAGGGACGAAGCCATTTCTCGTGTTGACGGATATGAAAGAGGTACCGAGAAACGTTGTTGTAGAAACGTTGTCTGCAATACTTGCAGATATGTGGTGGCATATTGTCCCATTTCCGTGCTGGTCGTTGTTTCATGTTGTCTGAAATAATCATTAACAAATAAATATTCAATTACATTTATATTCAGCAACTTTTTGTGGAAAAAAAAAATCAACTACAAAATCACTAAAAGAAACTTTCCAGCTTGATTACTACAGGGGGTATTAGTTATATACAATTTTGAATAAATAAATAAAAATAATCATGAAGTAATTTCTGTTTCAATTTTTAGTGTTTAAATGCAAAGGGAATTTCCTAAACACTTTAATCAACTTTGTTTCATGAAAATTGGTGTTCAGGAAGCAGAGATATGATCAATCAGTGGCGTAGCTCAGGGGGGGGCAGGGGTGGCAACTCCCCCCCCCCCCCCCCGACGAAAAAAACCAATTTGTGCCCCCGCCCCCCCCCCCCCTAAAAAAAGGGGTGAGAAAAAATTTATGATTTGTGTTTTTTTTGGACTCTGCGAATTCTTTTGACATCACCCCCCCCACACATGAAATTCACGAGGTAAGTGACTAGAAGAAAAAAATTGGGGCAACCTTTTACGAAAATTAAAAAAATCTTGCCCCCCCCCTGAAAAAAGATCCTAGCTACGCCACTGTGATCAATTGTCTTGGCACTTGCCCGTGAGAACATTTTGTTGCAGTAATGTGCATGGGTTTGGTTTTTTTTGTTATGAATCCTTTCATGAACTGTTATACGTCCGACATAACATGTATCGTATCACAAAATGCTCCACAAGGCAGCATGTTTGCGATGCAACTGCAAAGCTCCCTTTCATATTTTGACGGGGTCTACCCGCTAATCATAAGGGTCTCTAGTCATAACGTGTATTTTCCTATACCACAAGTGCGCTAGCCATAAAAGTATCTTAGGGTTAGGGTTAGGTTTAGGGTAGAGTTAGGGTAGGTTTAGGTTTAGGGTTAGGGTATGGTTAGGGTAGGATTAAGGTTAGGGTTTATGACTAGCGACTCTTATGACTAGCGACCCTTATGACTAGTGATCCTTATGACTAACGACCCTTATGACTAGCGACAAAAAATGTCCCAAGTTACCTCGCAACACACAAGCAAGGCCACAAAATTACGAAATATAGGTATGGTTTCTCTGAAGTATGAATCTTTTCATGATTTGTCTTGTAATGTGCATTTGAGAAACTCTTATTACAATATGCTCATGGGTATTAATTGTTTCACTTTGGTATATGAATCCTTTCATGACTAGTTTCGCGACCTATCTGCAAAATACTCTTGTTGCAATACACTGCAAATTATGAGTGTTCACTTTTGGTCAAACTAAAAGTAAACTCAAAAGTAAACGCAATACTAAACAGCCCTGCTAAACACTTATGTGAGCCCAACAACTAAGTTGTTTAATCAATACCATTATATCACAGATGGTGGAAACAGCTGTAATATTCACTCACTTGGAGCATGATTTGAGGTCAATTCGGTGCAAAATGCAAGAAACGTTTAGTTTTGCGTTTAGTTTTACGTTTACTTTTGTGTTTAGAATTGCGTTTAGAATTGCGTTTACTTTTGAGTTTACTTTTAGTTTGTCCAATAGTAAACGCTCATAATTTGCAGTGATATTGACATGGTTATGGTTATGGTTATGGTTTCTCTTTGGTATGAATCCTTTCATGTGCAGTTTTTTCACTTGCATGGGTATGGTTTCTCTATTTGCATGGGTGTAGTTTCTCTTTGGTATGAATCCTTTCATGCCTTGTCTTGTCACTTGACCGTGAGAAACTCTTGTTGCAATATTTACATGGGTGTGGTTTCTCTTTGGTATGAATCCTTTCATGACTAGTCTTGTCACTTGACCGTGAGAAACTCTTGTTGCAATATTTACATGGGTATGGTTTCTCTTTGGTATGAACCTTTTCATGTTTAGTCTTGTCACCTGAATGTGAGAAGCTCTTGTTACAAAATTGACATTGGTACGGTTTCTCTTTGGTATGAATCCTTTCATGCACAGTCTTTGAACTTGCCCGTGAGAAACTCTTGTCGCAATATTTGCATGGGTATGGTTTCTCTTTGGTATGAATCCTTTCATGTACAGTCTTGTCACTTGCATATGAGAAACTCTTGTCGCAATATTTACATGGGTATGGTTTCTCTTTGGTATGAATCCTTTCATGTAAATCCCTGCCACTTGCCTGTGAGAAACTCTTGTCGCAATATTTACATGGGTATGGTTTCGCTTTGGTATGAATCCTTTCATGTACAATTTTATTACTTACATGTGAAAAACTCTCGTCACAATATTTGCATGGGTATGGTTTCTCTTTGGTATGAATCCTTTCATGTACAGTCTTTGAATTTGCCCGTGAGAAACTCTTGTCGCAATATTTGCATGGGTATGGTTTCTCTTTGGTATGAATCCTTTCATGTACAGTCTTTGTATTTGCCCGTGAGAAACTCTTGTTGCAATATTTGCATGGGTATGGTTTCTCTTTGGTATGAATCCGTTCATGTACAGTCTTGGCACTTGCATATGAGAAACTCTTGTCGCAATATTTACATGGGTATGGTTTCTCTTTGGTATGAATCCTTTCATGTAAATCCCTGCCACTTGCCTGATAGAAAATCTTGTCGCAATATTTACATGGGTATGGTTTCTCTTTGGTATGAATCCTTTCATGTACAGTATTATCACCTGCCTGTGAGAAACTCTCGTTCCAATATGTACATGGGTATGGTTTCTCTTTGGTATGAATCCTTTCATGTAAATCCCTGCCACTTGCCTGATAGAAACTCTTGTCGCAATATGTACATGGGTATGGTTTCGCTTTGGTATGAATCCTTTCATGTAAATCCCTGCCACTTGCCTGATAGAAACTCTTGTTGCAATATTGACATTGGTATGGTTTCTCTTTGGTATGAATCCTTTCATGTACAGTCTTGGCACCTGCCTGTGAAAAACTCTCGTTGCAATATTTGCATGGGTATGGTTTCTCTTTCCTTTCATGTAAAGTCCTGGCACTTCCTTGTGAGAAACTTTGGCTGCAGTTGTACTTGTTCTCATACCAGTAGGGACGCAGCCATTTCTCGTGTTGACGGATATGAAAGAGGTACCGAGAAACGTTGTTGTAGAAACGTTGTCTGCAATATTTGCAGATATTTGGTGGCATATTGTCCCATTCCCGTGCTGGTCGTTGTTTCATTTTGTCTGAAATAATCATTAACAATTAAATATTCAATTGCTTCAGATTTTATCAAATTTTTGTGTTAGAAAAGAAATCAACTAAAAATCACTAAAAGTAACTTTCCAACTACTACAGGGTGTAACAAAAATAGTTACACAATTTCGAACAAATAAAATAATCATAATTAAGTAATTTCTGTTTCAATAATAATGTTATGCAAAGGGAATTTTCTAAGCTCTTTAATTAACTTTGTTTCATGAAAATCGGTGTTCAGGAAGGTATGACCAATTGTCTTGGCACCTGCTTGTGAGAAAACTCTTATTGTAATAGTAACATGGGTATGGTATGTCTTGACCTGCCCGTGAGAAACTCTGGTTGCAATATTTACATCGGTACAGGCCTATGTAACACCTTATCTGCCCATTGTTTAGATTTGGTTCAGTATAGCGCCCGGGGGGGGGGGGGGGGCACTCAACTTTTTTTTGGGTAGGGGTGTGCCGCCCAGGGTCTCAAAAAGGGGGGCTAAAGAACTGAACTGAGTGGATTTTATGACGAAAAAAAGGGTCTTAGGAACTGATTTTCTTTCCAAAAAATAGGTCTTGAGAACTGGCCTATAGTTCAATTTTCAATTTATTTTGGTTTAAGAACGCAAAATTTTCGAAAAATTGGGGCTTTGGAACCCAAAATTGGTGCTTTGGAACGCAAAAATGCGCGATTTTTGAATTTTTAATAAAAATGGGGTCTTAAGAACTGATGCAGGCTCAAAAGGGGGGTCATAAGAACTAGCAGCAGAGGGTGAAAAAGGGGGTCTTCAGCGCGGCACATACCTATACCCTTTTCAAATGTCAGTGCCCCCCCCCGGGTATAGCGCACTCTATCATACCTTCACTCAGAATTTACAGCGTAAAAAGTCAATCATTCGTTGTGAATGAATAGTCAGTCATGACTATTCATGACCTCACACCATGTGATTGTCGCGATCCGGCGTCCTTCCTAACTGATCTGATTACAATATTCATAAAATGCAAATAACGCCACCTTCTCCCAGTGGCGTAGCTAGGATTTTTTTCAGGAGGGGCAAGATTTCTGAAATTTTCGTAAAAGGTTGCCCCCAAAAAAATTTAGCAGGCCTAATGTAAAGTCATCCCCCTTTCCCCCTGATCAATGTTGAGTCGCCCAACTTGCCAAACATCAGCCCGTGGCCTAGCAACATTGATTGGTGGGGAGGGGAGGGGTATATTGAAGGGGGGGGGGGCTTTTAGGCTAGCAGATGCAAATTGGTATTTTCACATGACTCTAAAAATGCATACTATGGTAATTAAACGGTGCAAACAATGGTCAGTGTTCGAACACCTTTTTTCTATGATTGTAGAATTTGTAGTACCCCGCACGCAATCTCGGTCTTTTATCATTTTGTTTCCCTATTTTCTTTTTTTCCCCTTTTTTTTTTTTTTTTAGAGGGGGTGGGGGACTGGGGGTGGTGTTTTTTCCGTCAGGGGGGGGGGGGGCATTTGCCCTCCCCTGAGCTACGCCACTGCCCCCTCCTTTGTCACTGCAAGACTACAGGTATACCGGTCAAGAGGTCATCATACTTTAAAAACAGAAAATATTATATCTCTAATTCTTTGATATTATGTAGAAAACATGTGGGGGTATAATGTCACCAAACGTCATCTCCAAATCATGTGATCCACGAGGTCAAAGTAAAGGTCAAGAGGTCATGAAAACTTTACATGCTCATGCTCGAGAAATAATGGCAGATTTGGATTCCTTATGCAATTCCCTTTCCAAAAACACCAATATCAACCAATTTGACCCATTGGATACCGATTTATGGTCGTTTGAAAGTTGACGGTTGCGCTCATTTTGACCGAAATCGTCGACAATGCGCGCGCAGTATCGCGAAAACCGTCAGTCGAATGAATTCTTAATTTTAAAATGTGAGCTTGTTGAGCCAAAGTTACCCTATAAACCAAATTTGAGCAAATTTGAAGAGGGTAGGGTTAAATCCATTGGGTGATTTGACATGGAATGACCCAATTATGGGACGCATTTTGGTGGCCATTTTGGATTGTTAAGTATGTTAAAAAATCAAAACATATTGGATATGAGTCACTAGTGGTCTAATACATACATCCCATCATTATAACTACATTTTCATGATACATTTCGGGCGATATTAACCCATTTTACTGAATTCCAAATTTGTTCAGTCATTTTGGGACACATTCTGGGGGCCATTTTGGATTTTTAACGATGTTAACAAAGCAAAATACTGGATATGACTTACTAGGGGTCTAACACATACATCCAATCGTTAAAACTATACTGTGCTCATACCCCATAGGAAAATATAGCAGGGTATCGGATCATAATCCGGTAATAATCCGCAAAAGGCAGCGGATCATAACCCGATACCATTTTCACATGCAAATTAATTTGGTATCCGGTTATAACCCGGTGGGTTATATATGCAAATTAGTTAGGTATCCGGTTATAACCCGGTGGGTTTGGAAAATTCAGTAGATCGTTTTGTGGATTATAACCGGATACTAGTCCGCTTTCTGTGGATACTTTTGTGGATTATAACCGGATACTAGTCCGCTTTCTGCGGATACTTTTATGGATACCTAATTTGCATGTGAAAATGCCATCGGATTATAACCCGGTGGCTTTTGCGGATACTTTTATGGATACTTTTTTGTGGGATAGTATCCGGTTATCATCCGCTTTTTAGCGGATACTTTTATAGCCCTCAATAGTTGCGACGCATGATCATGCACATTTTGGTATACACACATAGCATCCAATAGACATATATATTATAGACCAATTAAGCCATATTATATACCTGATAACAGCTTTGTCCCAGTATCCAAACTGCACTGATGTACTGATATCAGGAGTACTATATATTATTAATTTGCTCGTGTTGCCAACTGAAAATTTCACCAACTGAGGTGCAACTGAGGCCTTGTATGGCCCATCACAAAAAGTAGCCACTTTTTGTTTTGCAGCCAAACAGTGGTGTTGGCAACACATACATTTCAAACTGCTCAATTAATGCATTTAAAATAATTAAGCAACTTCTGTTCTTCTGTCACATAGATGCTATAAACATATCCCACACTGTTACGGTTCCCTGAAGACCAAAGTTATTTAGGTATATAGCATATACTAATAATATATTCCATCTTACTAACAGTATTCTATAGTGTATTATAGGCAAAACGTAAGCTTATAGAATCTACATTATACCGTTTAAGCCTCTATAGGCTAGATGTAAATAAAAATAGCTTATAGTAATTTACCTGTAGTACAGCAGTGCATGTATGTCATCCACAAGCATATATCCAAACTTCTTTATTGTCATAAACATGGTAAAACATCATCATCCTTTGATTCTTTTGCCAGCTAAAATTTATATGTTCATGTATCCAACTGCCATTTTGCATTTTTTGAAATTGTGACCTCTGACCTAGTGTCAGTAATGGGATCTGTGGATACCTTTTGGATTATGATATTTGAGACTAAGTTTAAATTATAATCCAGCGGTACATCATCGGGTTATAATCCACAAAAGTATCCGCTAGTGGGATATAGCCCAAAAAGGCGTCCGCTTGCGGATACTTGTGGATACTTCCAAAACAAGGCGGTTCTCGAACGGCGCGTCTCGCCTGTTCATCAAAAGTGACTTGAAAGAAATGATGATGAAACATATGATACAATGTAGCACTGTCACAGAGGTATGCATTGTAGTTAATGCAAGGGATGTAATGCCTTGAAAAATTTAATCAACAAAAAGAACACACCAACCCCCTTCCCTACACCAAATCACATCAAGATAGGCCTTACAGATCTTATTTGACCCCAGATGACCTCTGATGACCTTGAAAATTTAATCAGCAAAAAGAACACACCAACCCCCTTCCCTCCACCAAATCACATCAAGATAGGCCTTACGGATCTTATTTGACCCCAGATGACCTCTGATGACCTCGACAAATTAATCCACAAAAAGAACACACCATCCCTCTTCCGTCCACCAAATCCCATCAAGATAGGCCTTACGGATCTTATTTGACCCCAGATGACCTTGAATGACCTCCGATGACCTTGAAAATTTAATCAGCAAAAAGAATACACCACCCCCCTTCCCTCCACCAAATCCAATCAAGATAGGCCTTACTGATCTATTTGACCCCATATTTGACCCCCGATGACCCCGAAAAATTAATCAACAAAAAGAACACACCATCCCTCTTCCGTCCACCAAATCCCATCAAGATAGGCCTTACTGATCTATTTGACCCCATATTTGACCCCCGATGACCCCGAAAAATTAATAAACAAAAAGAACACACCACCGGCCCCCCTTCCCTCCACCAAATCCCATCAAGATAGGCCTTACTGATCTATTTGACCCCATATTTGACCCCCGATGACCCCGAAAAATTAATCAACAAAGAGAACACACCATCCCTCTTCCGTCCACCAAATCCCATCAAGATAGGCCTTACTGATCTATTTGACCCCCGATGACCCCGAAAAATTAATCAACAAAAAGAACACACCATCCCTCTTACGTCCACCAAATCCCATCAAGATAGGCCTTACTGATCTATTTGACCCCATATTTGACCCCAATGACCCCGAAAAATTAATCAACAAAAAGAACACCCCATCCCTCTTCCGTCCACCAAATCCCATCAAGATAGGCCTTACTGATCTATTTGACCCCATATTTGACCCCGATGACCCCGAAAAATTAATCAACAAAAAGAACACACCATCCCTCTTCCGTCCACCAAATCCCATCAAGATAGGCCTTACTGATCTATTTGACCCCATATTTAACCCCGATGACCCCGAAAAATTAATCAACAAAAAGAACACACCACCCCTCTTCCGTCCACCAAATCCCATCAAGATAGGCCTTACTGATCTATTTGACCCCATATTTGACCCCCGATGACCCCGAAAAAATAATCAAAAAGAACACCCCATCCCTCTTCCGTCCACCAAATCCCATCAAGATAGGCCTTACTGATCTATTTGACCCCATATTTGACCCCGATGACCCCGAAAAATTAATCAACAAAAAGAACACACCATCCCTCTTCCGTCCACCAAATCCCATCAAGATAGGCCTTACTGATCTATTTGACCCCATATTTGACCCCCGATGACCCCGAAAAATTAATCAACAAAAAGAACACACCATCCCTCTTCCCTCCACCAAATCCCATCAAGATAGGCCTTACTGATCTATTTGACCCCATATTTGACCCCCGATGACCCCGAAAAAATAATCAACAAAAAGAACACCCCATCCCTCTTCCGTCCACCAAATCCCATCAAGATAGGCCTTACTGATCTATTTGACCCCATATTTGACCCCGATGACCCCGAAAAATTAATCAACAAAAAGAACACACCATCCCTCTTCCGTCCACCAAATCCCATCAAGATAGGCCTTACTGATCTATTTGACCCCATATTTGACCCCCGATGACCCCGAAAAATTAATCAACAAAAAGAACACACCACCCCCCTTCCCTCCACCAAATCCCATCAAGATAGGCCTTACTGATCTATTTGACCCCATATTTGACCCCCAATGACCCCGAAAAATTAATCAACAAAAAGAACACACCACCCCCCTTTCCTCCACCAAATCCCATCAAGATAGGCCTTACTGATCTATTTGACCCCATATTTGACCCCCAATGACCCCGAAAAATTAATCAACAAAAAGAACACACCATCCCTCTTCCGTCCACCAAATCCCATCAAGATAGGCCTTACTGATCTATTTGACCCCATATTTGACCCCCAATGACCCCGAAAAATTAATCAACAAAAAGAACACACCATCCCTCTTCCGTCCACCAAATCCCATCAAGATAGGCCTTACTGATCTATTTGACCCCATATTTGACCCCCGATGACCCCGAAAAATTAAGAACAAAAAGAACACACCATCCCCCTTCCCTCCACCAAATCCAATCAAGATAGGCCTTATGGATCTTATTTGACCCCCGATGACCTTGAATGACCTCTGATGACCTTGAAAATTTATTCAGCAAAAAGAACACACCACTCCCCTTCCCTCCACCAAATCTCATCAATATAGGCCTTACTGATCTATTTGACCCCATATTTGACCCCGATGACCTCTGGTGACCTTGAAAATTTAATCAACAAAAAGAACACACCATCCCTCTTCCCTCCACCAAATCCCATCAAGATAGGCCTTACTGATCTATTTGACCCCATATTTGACCCCCGATGACCTTGAATGACCTCCGATGACCTTGAAAATTTAATCAGCAAAAAGAACACACCACCCCCTTCTCTCCACCAAATCCCATCAAGATCGGCCTTACGGATCTTATTTGACCGCATATTTGACCCCGATGACCTCCAATGACCTCCAATGACCTTGAAAATGTAATCAGCAAAAAGAACACACCACCCCCTTCTCTCCACCAAATCCCATCAAGATCGGCCTTACGGATCTTATTTGACCGCATATTTGACCCCGATGACCTCCAATGACCTTGAAAATCTAATCAGCAAAAGAACACCCCACCCCCTTCCCTGACATCAAGTCCCATCAAGATAGGCCTTACGGATCTCTAGATATCGCGTCACAACGCGTCTCAAAAGTTTTAAGCATATTTGACCCCGATGACCTTGTATGACCCCCGATGACCTTGAAAAATCAATCAGCAACAGAACGCACCACCCCCCTTCCCTCCACCAAGTCCCATCACGATAGGCCTTACGGATCTCCAGATATCGCGTCACAAAGGTATTTCTTAGCACACGGCTGACGGCGGACGGCATACGGCATACGGCATACGCCAGACGCCGGACAGAAATAGTGATAACATAGTCTCTTTCTGATTACATCAGGGCGAGACAAAAAGTATCCAAGTGGTATCGGATTAGTATCCGGTAAGTATCGGATAGTAACCCGGTACCTTTTTATTTTACCATGGGACATGTTGGTATGCCAATTTATGAAATTTTACTATTTTTGGCGGCCATTTTGGTGGCCATCTTGGATTTAGGTATGTTAACAAAGCAAACGTTCTGGATACATCCCACTATTAAAACTATACTTTCACCATACATTTTGATTGCTATGTCATTTTATGAGATCTGACCAGTTTTGGCAGCCATTTTGGACGCCATCTTGAATAACCCCTAGCATAGCAAAAATGTTTTTAGAACCATGAAAGTAAGTCAAAAAAGTTGGTTTGGGGTGTCCTGGGGAGAGGGGGTGCACGGTAAGTTACCATGCACCCCCTCCCCTCTCCCCAGGACTCCCCCAAACCAACTTTTTTGACTTACTTACATGGTTCTAAAACATATTTATTCAGAATATTACCAAAAATAATTTTAACTCCCTGTAGGCCTATATACCTGACTAATATACGTGTGTACTGTGTTCTTGTTTTTAAAAAATATTAAAAAGTACTATATATAGAAACACTATGTTTTTCAGTATCCAGACACATTTCCCCAGCTAAGTTTGAATCGTTTTTGATAGCCAATGTGTCATGTTATGAGACTACAATCAGGTTATTTTAATCCGCTGCTGGGATAAATTCCTGCAAGCGATTGAAGATCATTTTTACATAAAAAATCAAGATATTTGAGAGGGGTCCTAAGTGGGACCCCCCCCCCCCCCCCCCCTGGTGAGGAAGAAGGAGTTAAGTGAAATTTGGTTTGATCTTCACAATACCAAACCTATGTACTTACAATATTTTAACTTGATTACCTTATAATTTGACAATAGACATCAAGATTACAATGAACATTATGCACAAATGGGCAATTATATGCAATTTTTGGAGATTTTGGGGCTTAAAAGGGGCTAAAACCTGATGGGGCACAAAATCCAAGCAATATAGGGACCAGATTTTTCAAACCTTGTCAGCATGAATATCTCATCAAGTATATACAGGGTGAGTCAAAAAGACTGCAATAGTGGAAAGAAGCCATTTTGTTTTCAAAACCAAAATGAATTTAAACTTTTTAAACGTTGCAAGAATGATGTATTTAATCTTAACTTTGTGTGAAAAAATGAAGTCGATCGCATTTTTCGTTTGTCTTTGGTGACCCTCTTTGCTGCACAACCAAATTTACCTGTTTGTCCACATGATTTTCATTCGAAATGGCACACATTGCATTTTCATATTTAAATATCCCGCCAACAAAAAAATGGAAAATGTCAGTTTTTATTAAAATTTAGAACATTATACACTTTCATAGCATGGGTATGATTATAATTGATTATGCTAACTCGCATGTTAACAAGAAAGGATGCATCAAATTCCAATAACATCACAAATGAACTCAAGTTTTCAAATTTGAATGAGAGGCACATTTTGCGATCTGATGCATATTTTGGGTATCTCTTGGACAAACGTGTGAAATGGGTGCACTGGTCAAAAGGTTCACCAAAGGCAAACGGAAAATGATATTGACTTCATTTTTTCACACAAAGTTAGGATTAAATACATCATTCTTGCAACGTTTTTATATCGTTTCAAAATTCATTTTGGTTTTGAAAACAAAAATGGCTTCTTTCCACCCACTGTTTGGTTTTTTCAGGAACGCACTCTTATATTGCATTGAATATTAAATAAAGTGTTTATAACATATGTGCGTCTCTTAAGAGTGATCTCAACTTCTTGTTGGTCGAACTTTTAAAAATTAAAAATTAAAAAAATCAAAAATCTGCCCGCCCCCCCCCCCCCCCCCCCCTCCTCTCTGAAAGTTGTGGAGGACAGCATAACAAAACAAAAAAATTGGCCTAATGAAGCATAGACAGTCCACGTCGCCATTTTACTGTAGTGTAGCCGGAATATGGTGGTCTGAATTCTGGCCAGTACTTCTTGGAAATAGTAACTGGGTCATTCCAAGCAAATGTCAACCAAATAGCCAACATTTCAAATTTGCATCCAAAATTCTATGCCTATAATGTAGGCAAGAGTCCAAAGTTCAGGAATTTTTAGTTTTGTTTAGCGATTCTATGTTTTTTGATGTATAAACTAATTAGCATAAATTTGCATATTTGCAGCTTACAAAATCAGTGAAAAGGCTTGTTTTTATTTATTCCATATCTTTTAGGCACATAGGTATGATGTTTAAATAAATGTCAGGCACAGTAGTACTGATGGGAAAAGTTTTGATATAAATTTAACTTTGATCAACGGCCGATTAGTCTCGTTAATCCAGGTAATTAGTATGCATAATCTCATGTCATTCCTCAACGCAAAGTACAATTTTTTAGGATAGCAAGAAAAAAATGTACCCTATTTTCATTTAACTATTTTTTCTCTGCACACAATTGACATAATTCACAATGATCAAAAACAAAATTGGAAAATTCTGTTAATTAATTAATAGCCCTAACGAGCGTTGTGGAATGACGTGTTGCGAAATGACGGTGTGGAATGACAAAGGTATTATTTATTCCCTATATTTAGGTAATTTATTGAGCAGATTGTGATATTTTTGTGTACTTGGTATAAGATCATCCTTATTTATGATAATTCATTCAAATATGGAGGCCTGATATGGACTCTAAACTTCTAAAAAAGTTTCAAAATTGATGAAAACTCATAATTTGCTGAATTAGGCAACTTTGATGTTCAAGCTGTTGAATTCGGCAACTTTATCACAAAATCATGGCTACTTTACCTGTAAATGATGATTTTAATGTGAAAATAGTTGGGTTACTTGTATTCACGAATTTGTAACATATGAAATGCCACTGATTACTCTTTCTTTTATTTTTTATGCATAAAGCATAAAAACATGTTTTTTTCTTTTCTCTATGGAGTTTTGCACACAAATTCACACTGTCATTCCGCAATGTCATTCCGCAACACCTACTTTTATTTTTTGATGACCTACATTGTACTTGAAATCCTAGCTGATGATTAAGTTTTATGAAAATGCTTTTGTCAGTTAGCTAACACTTCAAACCTTAAAAAAGTAACTTCAATAATGATACACTCTAAAAAGTTCACAGAGTTTTCACTTTGTATAACCATGTAAAAAACAAACAATCGTCTGCGTCATTCCGCAACGCAAATTTGCATATGCAAATTAGGATACTTGGAAGCGCAGTCTTATTTTTTCCCTAGGTTTATTTTTTGAGTATCAATCGCTATTATCAAATAAAGTTGTAAAATGGGGAGTAACTACAAATCTCTGGGTTTTACACCCAAAAGAAAGTGGATTTTTGTGTGTAAATGTCATTCCGCAACGCGTGGAATTAACGAAGTTGCAGTTGGAGATATTTGACCATGTACATACATAGATAGGCCTGCCCTATAGTTACTTGAAGTTGAACATTAAACATGATAATTTTTTAATAATATCTGATTCTGAAGCAAAAATTTGACTTTAAATTGTATTCAGAAAAGTTGAAAAATATTGAAGGAAATATCCGACCGTCGACTCATCACAAAAATAGCTCTCCCATAGACCATTTCAAATTGAGATCGGAAATCTTCAGAAAAACTGGTCACGTGGAAAAGGTGCGTTGTGCGTTCTTCGCAACAGTTGATCTCATTCACAGCATTGGTTGTCCACCGAAATGCCGCAACATCAACTTTGCGAGGGATACAATCTATAACCAACACCAGCGCAATCTACCGCACGGGCAGACGGGTGAAAAACATGTTTGTTTATCTCCGGCACATGGACATCGACTTGTGAAATGACAAGTCATGTAATCGAGCGTCAAATCACTTGGCTAGTCGGAAACATTAGGAACCGATCGTATATTTTCGGATTTGAAATGGTCTATAGACTAGAGAGAGCTAGAATAGGAATTAAGACTCTGACTCAGAGAACAGGGTAGGAACTAAGGGCTTGTGCAGCCAGCCGTGTAGGGAGTGTTTTACTCACCCACTTTTATAAATTCAGTTTTTACACACCCAGTTTTTGTCCACATAGCTTAGGCCCCTTGTAATTAAATGTGAGTTTACTGTTACGTTTTTGAAAAGCAGGACGAGGTGACTATTTATTTAATATTAATATTGTAATATTTTGGGGTAAAGTCACCTGATATAATATTGTCAGCGTTGTTAACTATTAATATCCAAGGTACGAATACAATTCAAATGCTGTTAATTATGTCCTACCACCACCTACTGCCATGGCTTTGCATTTTGTTTCTTTTATAAAGGAGTCTACTCATATTTGCATCCCTATTTTGAATATTAATGAGATATTCGATCGATGTTTGTAATTTTTTTTTAGCTCAGAGAATTTTAAAGATGGCGATCTTAAACAAACCTGAAATATTACCCAGAATGCACTAGGAAACTCCAAAGAAGTTCGGCGGTTTTGATGTGACGTCATGCGCTGAAGCAATTGCGCAAGAATCAACTGCCGTGCCTACGAATATGCTTCGAATGCACACATTTCAATACAAAGCGACAGTTGCAAGTTAAGTGCAGAGTTTTTTACTTCCCAGAAATGTTTTCCCAACCCGGAAGTATTGCAATGCGGCTCATCGGATTAATTTTATCGTCAGAAAAGTGTTAAAAAGCTTATGAAAAAGCTGTAAACAATGAAATAATTAAATATTTTTAAAATATTACATGCGGGTGACTATTGGACGCACGCGGGCAACAGTAAACTCACATTTAATTGCAAGGCCTTACACAAATCCTTATATTATATGGGCAATTCCAAGCAAATGTCAACCAAATAGCCAAAATTTCAAATGTGCAAAAGTTTAATTCTATGCCTATAATGTAGGCAAGAGTCCAAAGTTCAGGAATTTTTAGTTTGTTTAGCGATACAATGTTTTTTGATGTATAAACTAGCTAATTAGCATAAATTTGCATATTTGCAGCTTACAAAATCAGTGAAAAGGCTTGTTTTTATTTATTCCATATCTTTTAGACACATAGGTATGATGTTTAAATAAATGTCAGGCACAATAGTAGTACTGATGGGAAAAGTTTTGATATAAATTTAATTTTGATCAACGGCCAATTAGCCTCGTTAATCCAGGTAATTAGTATGCATTGCATAATCTCATGTCATTCCGCAACGCATAAGTACAATTTTTTAGGATAGCAAGAAAAAAAATGTACCCTATTTTCATTTAACTATTTTTTCTCTGCACACAATTGACATGCTTCACAATGACCAATTTTTTTGGGGAAAATTCTGTTAATTAATAGCCCTAACGAGCGTTGCGGAATGACGTGTTGCGGAATGACGGTGCGGAATGACAAAGGTATTAATCCCTATATTTAGGCAATTTATTGTGAATTGAGCAAATTGTGATATTTTTGTGTACTTGGTATAAGATCATCCTTATTTATGATAATTCATTCAAATATGGACTCTAAACTTCTAAAAAAAATTCAAAATTGATGAAAACTCATAATTTGCTGAATTAGGCAACTTTGATGTGCAAGCTGTTGAATTCTGCAACTAAATCACAAAATCATGGCTACTTTACCTGTAAATGATGATTTCAATGTGAAAATAGTTGGGTTACTTGTATTCATGAATTTGTAACATATGAACTGCCACTGATTACTCTTTCTTTTATTTTTTATGCATATTAAAGCATAAAAACATGTTTTTTCTTTTCTCTATGGAGTTTTGCACACAAATTCACACTGTCATTCCGCAACGTCATTCCGCAACACCTACTTTTATTTTTTGATGACCTACTAGAAATCCTAGCTGATGATTAAGTTTTATGAAAATGCTTTTGTCAGTTAGCTAACACTTCAAACCTTCTAAAAAGTAACTTCAATAATGATACACTCTAAAAAGTTCACAGAGTTTTCACTTTGTGTAAACATGTAAAAAAAACACCAATCGTCTGCGTCATTCCGCAACGCAAATTTGCATGCAAATTAGGATACTTGGAAGCGCAGTCTAATTTTTTCCCTAGGTTTATTTTTTTGAGTATCAATCGCTATTATCAAATAAAGTTGTAAAATGGGGAGTAACTACAAATCTCTGGGTTTTACACCCAAAAGAAAGTGGATTTTTGTGTGGAATTGCCCATATACACACCCAGGTTTTTTTTACTCATATTTACAGTTAAAATTACACACCCACATCTTCAAAATCCTGCCTACATGTAAGACCTTGGTAGGGATGTTCATATCATTGACTATAGAGGGCGACATTTTTTTGGGGAAAAGTTGACCAAAATATGTAGAAACTCTATGTTTACCTCTTTTAAATTCAGCGGAGTAGTAGGGCCTACAGAGTGGGCTGGGATGTATTCACTGATGTCTAAATAACCCCACACAAGCAACTGGACATCATGAAAGTAAACCCTTTTTTACCTCAAATGGTGCATGACTTGCCCAGTTTTCAGCAATATGAGGCAAACTACTTTTGGTTACAACTTTTTTATTATTCAGCCTGCAGACATGGTTGAACCATCATTTTTTATTGTAAAGTACTTTGTTTCCATGTATTCCATTTTCAAAGAGATAATTTTATTTTCAAAATTTTATGAACATGCCTAACCTTGGAAGGAACCCCATCTATGTAAGAAATAGCTCTGAGCTGACCCACCATGAAAAGACAAAGCTCTAGTCTATAAGAAAAGGCCAATAAATTGTATATCATCACGATCATGACACTGACAGATTAGTCCGATCATATCATCATCATGTATGCTGCTGGTTCCCTGCATCAATGGGCTCCACACAACTTATCCATAGATGCAGGTACACGCCGAAAGCTGATTTGCTGACATTAAAGTCATGCATCATGATTGACAAAAAATGGATCCACAAATAAATTCGATCAAGCCAGCGTCACGCTTAGAATGATAACACAGTGCTGATTGGCACAAACTACATGTGTATCTGCGATAACCACAGCGCCGGACTTTACACGTACATGCACGCATCGCGACAATGCATTTTCTGTTTCAGCATATCAGCTACATACACTAACAGTACAGTGCATTGATCGTTACCTTATGCCAGTGGCGTAGCTCAGGGGGGGGGGGGGGGGGGGGGCAAATGCCCCCCCTGACGGAAAAAACTCATTTGTGCCCCCGCCCCCCGCCCCCCACCCCCTCTTAAAAAAGGCGAAAAAAAAGAAAATAGGGGGGAAAAAATGATAAAAGACCTGGTTATGTGTGGGTATATTCAGCCCAAATAGTAAAATATAATGAAAAATTGTACATGTAAGGCCTAGTAAAAAAATAAACATGTTTCCCGTCCCCGCCCGCCTCCTTTTTGGCCGCCGCCTCGTATTTTTTACTATTTACTATTTCCAAAAATTATGTTAAAAAATAAAAAATAAAAAAAAATAAAAAAATAAATAAAATGTTTTTATTTTATTTTTAATTTTTATTTTTAGTGATTGATCCTTTGCCCATAGGAATGGCAGGTGTAATAGAAATGCTGTATCATTTCATAGCATGTTCACGGAATTATTGACATGGCTTCTCAATTGAAATAGTACCATGGGGACCAATACATGTAGGCCTACATCCTTTCGATCAATGATGTTTTGTTCCTCTTTCAACCTGAAAAATGAAGAAAACATAAAGAAACAATGTGTACTTGGCTCTATTGGTATTATATTAGGTAATCCTTTTCATATTTTTATTCCTCTGGCAATTAGAGTGGAAAATCCTGTTTAGGACTCGTGTCTGCAACACAGTCAGTTGGTCACTTTCGACTTGGCGGCCATCTTGAAAAAAAAATAGCAAAAAATAGGAAAATAGTAAATAGTAAGACCCTCCTTCCTCCTTTTTTTAAAAAGTCCGGACGGGAAACATGTATTTTTTTTTACTATGCCTAATACATAATGATAATGTTGGGGTTTTTTTTGACCGTGCGGAATTTTTTGACCTCAGCCCCCCTCCCCCAGCACTTACGTGAAAATCCCGAGTTGGTGACTGCAAAAAAATTTGGGTCAACCTTTTACGCAAATTTTAGAAATCTTGCCCCCCCTGAAAAAAATCCTAGCTACGCCACTGCCTTATGCCATAACAGAGCGACAATGCAATGTGTTGAACTTATGGTTACGGCTGGCAATTGAGTTGCCTGTACCTTCACCTATGTATAAGTTGGGCGGAGCATCCAGGGTGCAGGGAACCAGCATACAGGGAACCAGCATACATCATCAATCATGGATCTATTTTTTTTAATTTAAAAACTAAAAGCTTATTTTTTAGGCCTACCTCTCTTGCAAATGCAGCTGATGAAATAGTACACAACACTTGAAGGTAATAGCAAAAAGAGAAGACGAATAGTAGAATGATTTGGGGGTTATGATATTTATAGGTTTGTATATTGATAACCAAGACATCACAAGTCACAAGATGAAGATTTCGTTGTTTTTTCCGATCACCCAGAAAACCCCGATTTCCTTGCCTAGGTGGCGCTCTACTGGCAATGCAACCTATCAGACGACGCTGGTCATGATTTGCCTAACACCCGCACGCTTGGCTTCAAAGGTAAACCAAATTGAGAGCCTGTCTTCATCATCGGATGACTCTGATTCTGACTCAATTGAATCCCTGCTAAAAGGTATACTAGATAAACCCAAGCCAAGACTAACTAACTCCTATCAAACTCATAAAGGGCGCGGGAAGAACCGGGGGGGGGGGGGGGGGGGGGGTACTCTGATTTGGTTTGGTCGGGGGTGTGCCGCTGGAGATTCAAAACCCCTACCCATTTCTAAGGGTGATTTTGGAAAAATCGGTACCCAATTTTTAGGGGTTTTGCTTCATTTTAGACCAAATTTTCGCGAAAATAGACCTAATTTTGGCAAATTTTCGCGAAAATAGACAAACAGGACCCATGTCTAAGGATTTTTCAGTTGAAAAGCCTACAATACATATGGCTAAGGATGTCTCATGAAAAAACGACCCACTGGAGCGGCAAGTCCCCGTATGCCTTACATACGTGAGTACCCCCCCCCCCCCGGGAACAAGCGACAACCTGGAAATGTCAGTGCGGCCCCCGGCCCCCGCCCCCCCCCCCCCAAAAAAAACAACAACAACAACAACACCAAAACACCATGATAGTTGGACGATAGTTAAGAAATCTGGAAAGTCGAACCTAGAGGCTTTTACCGGGCTCTACCAAACACCAATCCGACAAGCCCAGGCCCTCATTGCAGAAAAAACCACTGGCAACAGTAAAAGGAAGACTAACCCTGCACTCCCACTCAGGGGCGGACTGGGACCTGAAAGCGGCCGTGGCAAAATTATTAAAGCGGCCCTTTTTGACCATGTCAGGTCAGGCAGAAGTATGTCGTCCCGGTAGTAAATTTTCGTAAAAGGTTGCCCCAATTTTTTTCCCAGTCAGTCAGTCACCTCGTGAATTTCACGTAAGTGGGGGGTGGGGGGGTAGGGGGTAGGGTCAAAAAAATTCGCACGGTCAAAAAATTTCGCACAGTCACAAATTTTCGCACGGTCACAAATTTTCGCACAGTCATAAATGTTCACACGGCCACAAAATTTGAGTAACCGGCCCTGAGAGGCCCAAAACCAAGCGGCCCATGTGGCGATCGCCACAACGCCACAGTGGCCAGTCCGCCCCTGCTCCCACTACAACATAAACGAGGACATAAAGCCAGGCCCGTAAGCAGGATTTTTTTAGGGGGGGGGCGTATTTTTTTGAAAAGGTACATTGGTACCCAAAAAATCGTAAAAGGTTGCCCCCAATTTTTTTTTAGTCATCTAAGACAATTTTGAGAGCGGGGGGGGGGGGGGGGGGGGGGGGGGGGGGGGGGGGTTAGGACATGTTTTAGTCCAAATCGGCCCGAAAAAACGCTATTCAAAATGGGAAATGGGGTGTTTTTCGTAAAATTGGGGTAGGTGGGGGGCGTTTTCACAAAAAAAGGTACATTAGTAACAAAAAAAGGTACATTGGTACCCAAAAAAGGTACATTGGTACCCAAAAAAGGTACATTGGTACCCAAAAAAGGTACATTGGTACAAAAAAAGGTACATTGGTACAAAAAAAAGGTACATTGGTACAAAAAAAAGGTACATTGGTACAAAAAAAAGGACTTTTTTCAGATTTGGGGGGGGGGGCGTCCGCCCCCCCCGCCCCCCCCCCTAGTTACGGGCCTGCATAAAGCCAAACCGTAAAAGTTTCAGTTAAACTTCAGGAGCGTCCGAGGTAAATCTTCCATACCCGAAGCTTTCATGACTACTTTAGACAATTGTTCATATCTCTGCTTACCGACCATCGATCGACATGAAACAAAGCTTATTCGAAAGCTAAGAAAATTCCCCTTGCAGGCCATTAAAACTCGAAACAGAAATTCTACGGGAGATATTTTTAGTATTTTTTTCAAAACTGTATAACTTTTTTTGTTACAGCCTGTACAGGGCGATACGATTCTTAATTACTTCAAAATCATAGTTTTCTAATTACTTCCCAAGGATACAAACATGTTTCCAGTGAACTTGAAATATATTCTTTATTTATGATCCGAAATGTAAATCTGCAAGAAAATCTCCTTTCTAAAAACCAAATCATGAATAGAGGGCGCTCCCTGGAAAAGATCACATAGGCCTAATAATGCCTTTAATATAGTCAGATTCACTTCCATCATTAACAATCAATTTGAGTTCACTCTATATTTAATGTGAGTTCACTCTATATTTAATATGAGTTCACTCTATATTTAATGTGAGTTCACTCTATATTTAATGTGAGTTCACTCTATATTTAATGTGAGTTCACTCTATATTTAATGTGAGTTCACTCTATATTTAATGTGAGTTCACTCTATATTTAATATGAGTTCACTCTATATTTAATATGAGTTCACTCTATATTTAATGTGAGTTCACTCTATATTTAATGTGAGTTCACTCTATATTTAATATGAGTTCACTCTATACTTAATGTGAGTTCACTCTATATTTAATGTGAGTTTACTCTATATTTAATGTGAGTTCACTCTATATTTATTTTGAGTTCAATCTATATTTAATGTGAGTTCACTCTATATTTAATGTGAGTTCACTCTATATTTAATGTGAGTTCACTCTATATTTAATGTGAGTTCACTCTATATTTAATGTGAGTTCACTCTATATTTAATATGAGTTCACTCTATATTTAATGTGAGTTCACTCTATATTTAATGTGAGTTCACTCTATATTTAATGTGAGTTCACTCTATTTTTAATGTGAGTTCACTCTATATTTAATGTGAGTTCACTCTATATTTAATGTGAGTTCACTCTATATTAATGTGAGTTCATGCACACTTGACATTCAATTAGAGACTACTATTTACTCATAATAATATTTACTTTACAATCTGGCTGGGTAAATATTGCAACGAGAGTTTCTCACTGATAAGTGCCAAGACAACAAACGAAAAGAAAGTAATGAATCCTTTCATGTACAGTCTTGTCACTTGCATGTGAGAAACCCTTGTTGCAATATTTGCATGGGTATGGTTTCTCTTTGGTATGAATCCTTTCATGTACAGTCTTGGCACTTGCATGTGAGAAACCCTTGTTGCAATATTTGCATGGGTATGGTTTCTCATTGGTATGAATCCTTTCATGCCGTGTCTTATCACTTGCCTGTGAGAAACCCTTGTTGCAATATTTATAGGTAAGGTTTCTCTTTGGTGTGAATCCTTTTTATGTACAGTCTTGTCACTTGCATCTATGTGAGAAACTCTTGTTGCAATATTTATAGGTAAAGTTCTCTTTGGTGTGAATCCTTTTTATGTACAGTCTTGTCACTTGCATCCATGTGAGAAACCCTTGTCACAATATTTGTATTAGTATGGTTTCTCTTTGATATGAATCCTTTCATGTACAGGCTTGATACTTGTCTGTGAGAAACTCTTGTTACAATATTTACATGGGTATGGTTTTATCTTTGGTATGAATCCTTTCATGTTTAGTCTTGTTACTTGTATGTGAGAAACTCTTGTTGCAATATTGACATTGGTATGGTTTCTCTTTGGTATGAATCCTTTCATGTACAGTTTTGTCACTTGCATGTGAGAAACTCTTGTTGCAATATTTGCATGGGTGTGGTTTCTCATTGGTATAAACCTTTTCATGTTTAGTCTTGTCACCCGAATGTGAGAAGCTCTTGTTACAAAATTGACATTGGTACGGTTTCTCTTTGGTATGAATCCTTTCATGTACAGTCTTTGAACTTGCCCGTGAGAAACTCTTGTCGCAATATTTGCATGAGTATGGTTTTTCTTTGGTGTGAATCCTTTCATGTAAATCCCTGCCACTTGCCCAATAGAAATTCTTGTTGCAATATTTACATGGGCATGGTTTCTCTTTGGTATGAATCCTTTCATGTACAGTTTTGTCACTTGCCTGTGAGAAACTCTTGTCGCAATATTTGCATGAGTATGGTTTCTCATTGATATGAATCCTTTCATGCCTTGTCTTGGAACTTGCATATGAGAAACTCTTGTCGCAATATTTGCATGAGTATGGTTTTTCTTTGGTGTGTATCCTTTCATGTGCAGTTTTGGCACCAACCATTGAGAAACTCTTGTTGCAATATTTGCATGAGTATGGTTTTTCTTTGGTGTGAATCCTTTCATGTGCAGTTTTATTACCAACCGATGAGAAACTCTTGTTGCAATATTTACATGTGTAGGGTTTCTCTTTGGTATGAATCCTTTCATGTACAGTTTTGTCACTTGCACATGAGAAACTCTTGTCGCAATATTTACATGTGCATGGTTTCTCTTTGGTATGAATCCTTTCATGTACAGTTTTGTCACTTGCATATGAGAAACTCTTGTCGCAATATTTGCATGGGTATGGTTTCTCTTTGGTATGAATCCTTTCATGTACAGTCTTGGCACTTGCACATGAGAAACTCTTGTCGCAATATTTACATGTGCATGGTTTCGCTTTGGTATGAATCCTTTCATGTACAGTATTATCACTTGCCTGTGAAAAACTCTTGTCACAATATTTACATGGGTATGGTTTCTCTTTCCTTTCATGTAAAGTCCTGGCACTTCCTTGTGAGAAACTTTGACTGCATTTGTACTTGTTCTCATACCAGTAGGGACGAAGCCATTTCTCGTGTTGACGGATATGAAAGAGGTACCGAGAAACGTTGTTGTAGAAACGTTGTCTGCAATACTTGCAGATATTTGGTGGCATATTGTCCCATTCCCGTGCTGGTCGTTGTTTCATTTTGTCTGAAATAATCATTAACAATGAAATATTCAATTACATCGGATTTTATCAACTTTTTGTGGAAGAAAATAAATCAACTACAAAATCACTAAAAGAAACTTTCCAGCTTGACTACTACAGGGTGTAACAAAAATAGTTATACAATTTTGAAAAAATAAATAAAAATAATCATGAAGTAATTTTTGTTTTAATTTTTAATGTTATGCAATGGGAATTTTCTAAGCTCTTTGATAAACTTTGTTTCATGAAAATCGGTGTTCAGGAAGCAGAGATATGATCAATTGTGTTGGCACTTGCCCGTGAGAAACTTTTGTTGCAATATGTGCATGGGTATGGTTTTATTTGTTATGAGTCCTTTCATGAACTGTTATACGTCCGCCATAACATGTATTGTATCACAAAATGCTCCACAAGGCAGCATATGTTTGCGATGCAACTGCAAAGCTCCCTTTCATATTTTGACGGGGTCTACCCGCTATTCATAATTAAAGGTCCCTAGTCATAACGTGTATTTTCCTATACCATGAGTGCGCTAGCCATAAAAGTATCTTAGGGTTAGGGTTAGGTTTAGGGTAGAGTTAGAGTATGTTTAGGGTTAGGTTTAGGGTATGGTTAGGGTAGGATTAAGGTTAGGTGTTTATGACTAGCGACCCTTATGACTATAGTCCCTGTCATAATTCCTTGGACATAATTCGCGCTATTTCACGCGAGCGTATTTTGTTGTTGTTCGCGGAGCTGCATCCAAATGCATGAAAAGCGCGTACAAGTTTGCATGCATGCGCGTGTCAACTCCGCGATTGACCAATGAGGACGCGCGATCATTTTAAAATCGCCCGGGACGCACTACCGGGTTTACGCATGTACGCTAATACGAATGTACGCAAGCACGCACGCATTAGTTGAATTTTGTCCAAGGTATTATGACAGAGACTATTATAGTACGGTACGATCCTTATAACTAGCGAGTTTGACCCATTTTGACTATGAAGTACAAAAAAAGTCCCAAGTTCCCACGCAACACACAAGCAAAGCCACAAAATTACGAAACAAAACCATCAAAACTGAAACAAACAACAATTTTATTAACGCGGTATTTATCGGTTTGTGCTACATGTAGTAATGTTTTAATACTATGTACGAAGACCAATCACAGTGTCTGTTCCATCGCTAGATCCATGACGTAATTTATAATTACTTTGGTAATTTCTGATTTTGCGATGGTTCCAGTGTTATATTCGGTAATGGCAGAATGTAAATGATTTAATATGCACGTGTGTTTTCAATACATAATTTCCCTCATAGTGGTGACTGCAGCGGCATAGGCTCCATTATTAACATGAAGTAAAGGCATATTATGTGATTTTTTCCAGAGAGCGCCCTCTATTCATGATTTGTTTAGAAAGTAGATTTTCTTGCAGATTTACATTTCTGATCATAAATCATACATACATTCAAAGTTACATAGCGATACGATTCCTAATTACCTCAAAATCATGGTTTTAGAGTGAATTTTAGAGTGAAAATAATAAACTGTCGGATCACTCTAAAATCATGATTTTAAAGTAATTTTAATTAAGAATCGTATCGCCCTGTAAACTTGGAATGTATGTACGATTTATGATCAGAAATGTAAATCTGCAAGAAAATCTTCTTTCATTTTTTTTTCGATGTTGAGGGCGTTCCCTGGAAAGATCACATAATATACCTTTAAGTGAGCTAATGGGCAATATGGATTGGTGAATTCGCGATTAAAACGTTGCATATTACAGACAGACAAATAAGTTTGTTTTTTTGAAACTTAACACTTTCCATGCGGCAATTAGTTATGACATTATACAAAACAGATTTTTCAGAAACCTTTCCCAATTTTCAAAGTATACCTCAAGAATAACAGAACCAAGACTAGGTATGTTTGTACTTCTTTCAACTAAAATTCTTTCAATGCATTTCTCATAGTGATTCTAAATAGGGTATTGAAAGTCAATACAATATTTGTTTAAACATTTTGTGAACTTTCGGAATGTCGTCTGCAGACGCCTGCCGCGTGGAAAGTGTTAGTATAAACACATGGAAATGACACAAAATCTCCTGAGTACAGTGCTTAATAACTTAAGTCTACAATTTATTTTGTCAAACTCAAGGCCATTTTATTGCCTATAAAAATGCTACACAACACTTAGGACTTGCTACACAAGTCATGTGGATCGCAGTTTTTGCTATGCAAAAATAAAGCCAAACGGCTGACGTTCCATGTATTGTACAGTCTTGGTACTTGACCGTGAGAAACTCTTGTTGCAATCAATATTTGCATGGGTATGGCTTCATTATAGTATGAATCCTTTCATGTTTAGTCTTGGCAATCGAAGGTGAGAAACTCTTGTTGCAATATTTAAATGGGTATGGTTTTATCTTTGGTATGAATCCTGTCATGTTCAGCCTTTGCACATACATTACATAAGAAACTATTGTTGCAATATTTACATGGGCATGG
Organism: Ophiura sarsii; assembly: GCA_035610835.1. Taxonomy (NCBI): domain Eukaryota; kingdom Metazoa; phylum Echinodermata; class Ophiuroidea; order Amphilepidida; family Ophiuridae; genus Ophiura; species Ophiura sarsii. Next base: position 4,403,927 of record CM069455.1, read on the forward strand.
TTTCTCTTTGGTGTGAATCCTTTCATGCCTTGTAGTATCACTTGCCTGTGAGAAACTCTTGTAGTCTTATCGCAATATTTACATTGATATGGTTTCTCTTTAGTGTGAATCATTTCATGACTAGTTTTGTGACCTAGCTGCAATATTTACATAAATTCTTTCATGACTAGTCTTGCGACCTATCTGTAAGCTAAGCCCCGGAAAAAAACGCACGAACTTTTGGTAAAAAACGCACGAACTTTTAAGCAAAAGCGAGATATACCGAGATTTCATCAGATTCACTAAAAACCCGAGAAAAACGCACCGAAATTGTTGAAAGCGAGAGAAAAACGAGAAATCGGATAGTGATACAATCATGTACATAAAAAAAAATCGCCATCAAAATGTATCATTTGAACCGCAAATCCCGGGCGCAAATCATTCTTATTTTATTCTGCAATCGTTTCATCATTCATATCGCCATCAAAATGTATCATTTGAATCGCAAATCCCAGGCGCAAATCATTCTTATTTTATTCTGCAAGCGCAATCGTTTCATCATATCGGGATCGCACATGGCTCATTCCATGAAGTTGGGGCATTTGTTAAAATAGCAGAATTTGGTACTTTAGGCAGCTTATAAACTGTTTTACTCTGTGTGTATATCAAAAAAAATTAGTGTCCAAAAACAGTACTAGGTTATAGTATTGAGCCATGAAAAAGAAGAAAAAAATTGACCCTTCCTTGAAGAAGAAAAAAATAAAAAATTAGGTGGTGTCCAAGACCATTTTTGCTAAAAAACGTGACATGGAAAACACAACAATTAATATGAGTTTTATGTAAGCAAAACTATCATAGAATTGCTTGGAAATCGATTTGATTAATAAAAGATACATGTATTCATAGTTTACTGACCAAAACACCTCGTCACGCTGGACTGATTTTTCACCCAAGCAACATGAAAATTGCCTTTCCGATGCTACGCACGGTGTCCACAAAATATACACGTGTAGCATCGGGAGTTTTCATTGCTGAATGGGGGTAGTTCTCTATCATACATTTTTTAATTATTTTCCAAAATTAAGAGCATTTATCAATTGAAAACTATTGCAAATGAGAATAAATTTCATGAAGACCATTCCATATATTCATGAAAAAGTATACCGTGCCGTGTGCATGGTGTCCTAACCATAAAATGTAGCATCGTGATAAACATCCTATGCAATTTGTGGGAATCCCCCCCTGGAGATAAATAAAACATTCCATATTTCTTTTTGTAAGGATAGAGGTCAATAGCTATCAGGTTTGTTTGGAATTTGCCACACGTGTGCTAGTTTTATCAAGGTTTCAGTCGCTGGTGTCCCGTTGTAGCATCGGGACTTTTATGTAGCATCAAAATGTAAACATTGGATAGTTTTGTGAATGGTAAGTGTGGTTGTAATTATTTCTTAATGTTGCTAGTATGTCTGTATTTATTAATGCATTTTTATTGAAAGGGAAACACTGAATCAGAATTTCTTTTCATGTTATGATATTAATTTTGAGTCACGGACGCCATAATAATTAAGCGTCCATGTAGCATCGGGCATAGCATGGGCAATATTTTGCATTGGGTATCGTTATAGTTCGTTGAAATTGTATTTTTTTTGTAGAATCACATCATTAATAAACTTTGAAGTTAATAATGAATTAGTTTTTGCTCTTTTAATGCTAATAATATAGCTTACCAATACGATGCTACATGGACACCATGTCCATGTAGCATTTCATAAAATTTGCCTAATTAGACTAAAACAATTACCCCATTCGAAATTATCCATCACCCAAAACATTCAAAACATTGCCTACATTTAACTACACATTTTACTACACTTTACAGAAAAAAAGGCATATTATGAGAGATGTATATCTAATGAAATATATTAATACACAATGCTACATGGACACCATTTCCATTAGCATTTCACTGAATTCACAATAAACATTCCCTTATTTTAGTTTTATTTACTATAAATAAAACAAATAATTGTAAATCATTTAAGTTCTCTATCCTTTGCTATTCTTTTTCATGTTAAATGAATAATAAATAAAATACTCCAGCATGATTTTAATATAAATATTTTCCTGCAACACAAAAAGTGCAACATGAATAAATAATCTACTCCAATATCAATACACAATGTTCCATGAAGATACTAAGCCATAGGGTTTATTTTGTTTTGCTTTGCAGGTTCTTGACATTAATTCAGAAGACAGTTCTATCGTCCTGGAATTTATGGAGATGAAGACAAGGAACCCATCATTTTCAAAAACTAGTACCTTTCCAAAGAAATCCATCATTATTTTTTTGCAAACTGACTTTTTAAGTGATCAAACTTTTCAATCATCTTTATCAATAATAGAGGATGATTCAATCAGAAACAAGCAAAGAGACTAAGATCACAAAGGGTACTTTAAGAACAACACTGCATGAAGTTTGTTTCAGTGGACATCTTAAGTTTCTTTGATCAATGGTGTATTGTTATTGTGTAATTGTAAGAAATGGTGTATGTGTATCATAGGTAATTATGTTTTATGCTTCATGGCAGATTATCTTTTTGTGTAATTTGTAGTTTTACAATCCATGTTATTAATTTTATCGTGTGCTTATAACATAAAAAGTTAACATCATAGTACATCCTCTCTATTGATCTGAAAAAGATGCACCTGTTCAAGCTGTTCCAAATATTTTAGGGCACGGTGTCCATGTAGCATCGTAATACTTAAGTACACAGAAAAGGTAAATTTTACATGAACAGTGTTTAGATAAATTTCAAGCAATTCACTCTGTGTATCTACTTGATATGATGAACAAGTAGACAAACCATTCACACTCAAATAATTGTAACAGTATGAATAGTCTTATTATTAACAATGTTACAAGACGCGGTGTCCATGTACATGTAGCATCGGTAGTGCATTTTATAACATTATACAGGTAAATAATACTTCATATACTTACTTTATGACTATAATGTAATCAATGTGCATGGTTTATAGAGTACTTTACATCAAACAAATATTGATATGTACTTTATTTAAATTCATTATACAAATTGCAAAATAAAGAGTCACTTTTCAATGAGTTTTTACATAAAACAGTTAATCTACGATGTCTTGTTCGTTAAGTTATGTTCAACCTAGACAAATCTGGTTTCTTTTCATGTATTTGTGGTTCCAAGTAGTTAATTGAGGTATAGAAACTTGGCACACATCTTATTAAAGCTATTTTATTAGAAAATGATATGGAAATGAGAAATGGTGTCCATGTAGCATCAGGATTTTTGGAAATGTCATCCAACTGTTGAACATGTGCGGTTATTTTACACCAAATGTTACATTAAAATAAAAAGTTCTACATTGGACTTTGGTAAATGTAGAACCTAAAAAAGAAGAAAGAGTTGGAAAATATCCATTTTGAAAATTTCACTTGGATGTCACATAATATGCCCCAACTTCATGGAATGAGCCACATGCATGATCACAGAACCATTTTTCGGAAGCTCAGGGATACTCATAGCACCGCACTGCATCTATCTGTGTAAAACTCTTGTTGTAATATTCGCATGGGTAGGCCTATGGTTTCTCTGAAGTATGAATCTTTTCATGATTTGTCTTGGTACTTGCATTTGAGAAACTCTTGTCGCAATATTAACATGGGTATGGTTTCTCTTTGGTATGAATCCTTTCATGACTAGTTTCGCAACCTATCTGCAAAAAACTCTTGTTGCAATATTGACATGGTTATGGTTTCCCTTTGGTATGAATCCTTTCATGTGCAGTTTTTTCACTTGCCTGTGAGAAACTATTGTTGCAATATTTGCATGGGTATGGTTTCCCTAAATTTTGGTATGAATCCATTCATGATCAGTTTTTCCACATGCCTGTGAGAAACTCTTGTTGCAATATTTGCATGGGTGTGGTTTCTCTTTGGTATGAATCCTTTCATGCCTTGTCTTGTCACTTGACTGTGAGAAACTCTTGTTGCAATATTTACATGGGTGTGGTTTCTCTTTGGTATGAATCCTTTCATGTACAGTCTTGGCACTTGCATATGAGAAACTCTTGTCGCAATATTTACATGGGTACGGTTTCTCTTTGGTATGAATCCTTTCATGTACAGTCTTTGAATTTGCCTGTGAGAAACTCTTGTCGCAATATTTGCATGGGTATGGTTTCTCTTTGGTATGAATCCTTTCATGTACAGTCTTGGCACTTGCATATGAGAAACTCTTGTTGCAATATTTACATGGGTATGGTTTCTCTTTGGTATGAATCCTTTCATGTAAATCCCTGCCACTTGCCTGTGAGAAACTCTTGTCGCAATATTTACATGGGTATGGTTTCGCTTTGGTATGAATCCTTTCATGTACAATTTTATTACTTACATGTGAAAAACTCTTGTCGCAATATTTGCATGGGTATGGCTTCTCTTTGGTATGAATCCTTTCATGTACAGTCTTGGCACTTGCATATGAGAAACTCTTGTCGCAATATTTACATGGGTATGGTTTCTCTTTGGTATGAATCCTTTCATGTACAGTCTTGGCACCCGAATGTGAGAAGCTCTCGTTCCAATATTTGCATGGGTATGGTTTCTCTTTCCTTTCATGTAAAGTCCTGGCACTTCCTTGTGAGAAACTTTGGCTGCAGTTGTACTTGGCCTGATACCAGTAGGGACGCAGCCATTTCTCGTGTTGACGGATATGAAAGAGGTACCGAGAAACGTTGTTGTAGAAACGTTGTCTGCAATACTTGCAGATATGTGGTGGCATATTGTCCCATTCCCGTGCTGGTCGTTGTTTCATTTTGTCTGAAATAATCATTAACAATTAAATATTCAATTACAACGGATTTTTATCAACTTTTTGTGGAAAAAAAATCAACTACAAAATCACTAAAAGAAACTTTCCAGCTTGATTACTACAGGGGGTATTAGTTTTATACAATTTTGAATAAATAAATAAAAATAATCATGAAGTAATTTCTGTTTCTATTTTTAGTGTTATGCAAAGGGAATTTCCTAAGCACTTTAATCAACTTTGTTTCATGAAAATCGGTGTTCAGGAAGCAGAGATATGATCAATCAGTGGCGTAGCTGAGGGGGCAGGGGTGGCAACTGCCCTCCCCCCGACGAAAAAAACCAATTTGTGCCCCCGAACCCCTAAAAAAAGGGGTGAGAAAAAAAAGGGGTGACAAAATATATATATATATTTTTTTTTTGGACTCTGCAATTTTTTTTGACATCACCCCCCCCCCCCCCCCCCTACTTACATGAAATTCACGAGGTAAGTGACTAGAAGAAAAAAATTGGGGCAACCTTTAACGAACATTTTAAAAATCTTGCCCCCCCCCCCCCCCCCTGAAATAAAATCCAAGCTACGCGCCACTGTGATCAATTGTCTTGGCACTTGCCCGTGAGAACATTTTGTTGCAGTAATGTGCATGGGTTCGGTTTTATTTGTTATGAATCCTTTCATGAACTGTTATACGTCCGATATAACATGTATCGTATCACAAAATGCTCCACAAGGCAGCATGTTTGCGATGCAACTGCAAAGCTCCCTTTCGTATTTTTACGGGGTCTACCCGCTAGTCATAAGGGTCTCTATAGTCATAATGTGTATTTTCCTATACCACGAGTGCGCTAGCCATAAAAGTATCTTAGGGTTAGGGTTAGGTTTAGGGCAGAGTTAGGGTAAGTTTAGCATGTTTAGGGTTAGGGTTAGGGTATGGTTAGGGTAAGGATTAGGGTTAGGGTCTATGACTATAGCGACCCTTATGACTAGTGACCATTATGACTACAGTGCAACAGAGCATAAATTTCCAAATATTGAATTATAAATATAGTGCCCCCAGATTGTTGTACAACAATCAACATTTCAATCCTAAGTATGTGTATCATTATAATTAAAGGCATATTATGTGATCTTTTCCAGAGGGCGCCCTCTATTCATTATTTTTTTTAGAAAGTAGATTTTCTTGCAGATTTACATTTCCGATCATAAATCATACATACATTCCAAGTTACAGAGCGATACGATTCCTAATTACCTCAAAATCATGGTTTTAGAGTGAATTTAGAGTGAAAAATATAAAGTGTCAGGATTCGGACAGTTTATTTTCACTAGTAAAACCATGATTTTGAAGTAATTAAGAATCGTATCGCCCTGTAACTTGGAATGTATGCATGATTTATGATCAGAAATGTAAATCTGCAAGAAAATCTGCTTTCTATTTTTTTTTTCGATGTTGAGGGCGTTCCCTGGAAAGATCACATAATATACCTTTAAAACAGCTTTGTTTTAAAGTACTATTTCGTGTCCTTGTATTGGTTATCAGTTTTGTAACATTTTTTATTAAACCTGATTTCGGATTGGCCAATACTTGATTATCCATACACGCTAATCCAACCAACTACTGCCAACTTCCTTTCGAGGTATGAAGTTACTCCCATTTCGGAGTGTCTGCGCCCGTCGCAAAAACTCCAAAAATGGAGTTTCTGCGCATATACGCAAAAAATTCCAAAATCGGAGGATTGTGCGTCCGTCGCAAAAACTCCAAAAACGGAGGTTGTGCGGACTCTAAGAGAAAAAATCCCTCTATAGAGAGAGATTTTTTCCTCCAAAAATGGAGTTTCTGCGCATATACGCAAAAAATTCCAAAATCGGAGGATTGTGCGTCCGTCGCAAAAACTCCAAAAAAGGAGGTTGTGCGGACTCTAAGAGAAAAAAATCCCTCTATAGAGAGAGATTTTTTCCTCCAAAAATGGAGTTTCTGCGCATATACGCAAAAAAATCCAAAATCGGAGGATTGTGCGGCCGTCGCAAAAACTCCAAAAACGGAGGTTGTGCGGACTCTAAGAGAAAAAAATCCCTCTATAGAGAGAGATTTTTTCCTCCAAAAATGGAGTTTCTGCGCATATACGCAAAAAATTCCAAAATCGGAGGATTGTGCGTCCGTCGCAAAAACACCAAAAAAGGAGGTTGTGCGGACTCTAAGAGAAAAAAATCCCTCTATAGAGAGAGATATTTTCCTCCAACAATGGAGTTTCTGCGCATATACGCAAAAAATTCCAAAATCGGAGGATTGTGCGTCCGTCGCAGAAACTCCAAAAAAGGAGGTTGTGCGGACTCTAAGAGAAAAAAATCCCTCTATAGAGAGAAAATTTGTCCTCCGAAAATGGAGTTTCTGCGCATACGCAAAAAAATCCAAAATCGGAGGATTGTGCGGCCGTCACAAAACTGTGGTCGGACTCTAAAAGGAAAAAAATCTCTCTAAATTGACAAATGGTAGGCCTATTAAGGCAAACATTTTCAAAATTACAGTTCAAATTTAAAAAATAAGAACTCATCATCAGTAGGCGTTAAACTATTGACTAGTCAGTTTAAATTAATAAATATAGCTATTATAGGCCTATTATTTTATTCAATTCCAAACATTAAACAGACAATTTGACGCGCTGAGATAAATCATCAATTAAACGCAATATATCGAATAGGTTATAAACTTGAATAGGTTATAAACTTGAAAAGTGCCGACAATTTGTTATCAATACATGGATTAGGATTAGACTTGGATTGGGATTTTGCAATATAGATTAAGTATTTTGAATAGATTAAACGCAATATATAGATTAAGTATTTTGAATAGATTATAAACACTTGACACGCGCCGACAATTTAAGTTATCAATACATCTTGTTAGTATTAGACTTGGATTGGGATTTAGCTCTGTAGATTAAGTATTTTAAATAGATTAAACGCAATAGATTAAGTATTTTGAATAGGTTATAATCTTGAAAAGTGCCGACAATTTGTCATCAATACATGGATTAGGATCAGACTTGGATTGGGATTTTGCAATATAGATTAAGTATTTTGAATAGGCCTAGATTAAACGTAGATTAAGTATTTTGAATTGATTGTAAACTTGACACGCGCCGACAATTTAAGTTATCAATACACAGTAGGATTTTAGAAATGGCGCTTGCGGCTAAACATGAATGAGATAATGTGTAGTAGTAATTCGTGTAATAATGACATTGTTTTTAACCTTTGGGTAGCCTATGAATAAATGTGGGCCAATAAAACTAACAGCAAGTGACAGGATAAGATGCAGGCTTAAGTCGATGCTTATAATTATTTGCGTATGGCGAATAAACTGAGATTTCATAACACTTTTGACTGAAAAACTTTGGGGTGATTTCATCAGCTATACGAAAGTCAATGGATCATCCAATAAGTTCTACCTCCCCACTCATAACATCGCTAATATGAATGTCAGCCTCATGACATTTGGAGCCTCGATATTATAATAAGGTTACCTCTGAATCAAGCTACACGTTTATGACATTGACAATGACATTTTTATTTAGAGTCCGCAGACCCTTCATTTTTGGAGGTAAAATATTTAGAGTCCGCAGACCCTCCGTTTTCGGAGGTAAAATATTTAGAGTCCGCAGACCCTCCGTTTTTGGAGGTAAATTATTAAGAGTCCGCAGACCCTCCGTTTTTGGAGGTTAAAATATTTAGAGTCCGCAGACCCTCCGTTTTTGGAGGTAAAATATCGTTTTTGGAGGTAAAATATTTAGAGTCCGCAGAACCTCCAAATTCGGAGGTAAGATATTTAGAGTCCGCAAAAACTGCAATACTGGAGTGTCTGCGCCCGTCGCGAAAACTCCAATTTTGAAATTAAAAAGTGTGAATTCTGAATGTGTTTTCTTTAGAGTCCGCGGAACCTCCGATTTCGGATTTGTGCACCCGGCGCAGAAACTCCAAATTGGGAGTTTCTGCGCATAATACGCAGACCCTCCGAATTCGGAGTTTTTGCGACGGGCGCAGATACTCCGAAATGGGAGTAACTACATACATGTCCTTTCATGGCCTTGACTATTTAAACATTTCTTTTTTATTTAGACTTAGTGCAGGCCTTTAACACAATACCTGTTTGTACACCCATGCATATCAGCACACGGTCACCTAAAGTAACATACACCATTATGACTGCACACTGGCGAATTACATTTCAAATTTATTGTAGCGCAAATTTTAAACCACTGGTCCCTAAGCATGGGCATGTCCTTGAATATTCCTTCCATTGTTTGCGTGCATGGCTGCACAAGTATTAATAGACTTTTGCCAAGTCTGTGTACAGTTGTATGAAATAGTGGTTACATGTGTTTTTTTCTCTTTTTAAATTAAATATACTAAATGTTTGGAGGACGATATTCAATTTAATATGCACGTGTGTTTTCAATACATAATTTGCCTGATAGTGGTGACTGCAGCGGCACAGGCTCATTATTAACATGAAGTTAAGCGAGCTAATGGGCAATACGGATTGGTGAATTCGCGATTAAAACGTTGCATATTACAGACATCAGACAGAATGTATATAAGTTTATTTTTTGAAACTTATATATATAAACACAAGGAAATGACACAAAATCTCCACACAGTGCATAATAACTTATGTCTACAATTTATTTTGTGAAACTCAAATAAAATGTGCGCCATTTTATTGCCTATAAAAAATGCTACACAAAACTTAGGAATTGCTACACAAGTTATGAGTGGATCACAGTTTTTGCTACGCGAAAATAAAGCCAAACGTCTGACGTTCCATGTACAGTCTTGATACTTGACCGTGAGAAACTCTTGTTGCAATATTTACATGGGTATGGTTTTATCTTTGGTATGAATCCTGTCATGTTCAGCCTTTGCACTTGTATGTGAGAAACTCTTGTTGCAATATTTACATGGGTATGGCTTCTCTATGGTATAAATCCCTTTGTGTCTTGTCTTATCACTTGCCTAAGTTGCCAGTGAGAAACTCTTGTCGCAATATTTGCATGGGTATGGTTTTTCTTTGGTGTGAATCCTATCATGACTAGTTTTGTAACCTAGCTGCAATATTTACATGGGTATGATGTTTCTTTGGTATGAATTCTTTCATGACTAGTCTTGCGACCTATCTATGTAAAAACTCTTGTTGTAATATTCGCATGGGTATCATGGGTATGGTTTGAAGTATGAATCTTTTCATGATTTGTCTTGGTACTTGCATTTGAGAAAATCTTATTACAATATGCTCATGCGTATGGTTTCACTTTGGTATGAATCCTTTCATGACTAGTTTTGCGACCTATCTGCAAAAAAACTCTTGTCGCAATATTTGCATGGGTATGGTTTCTCTTTGGTATGAATCCTTTCATGTGCAGTTTTTTCACTTGCCTGTGAGAAACTCTTGTTGCAATATTTGCATGGGTGTGGTTTCTCTTCGGTATGAATCCTTTCATGCCTTGTCTTGTCACTTGACCGTGAGAAACTCTTGTTGCAATATTTACATGGGTATGGTTTTATCTTTGGTATGAATCCTGTCATGTTCAGCCTTTGCACTTGTATGTGAGAAACTCTTGTTGCAATATTTACATGGGTATGGCTTCTCTATGGTATAAATCCCTTTGTGTCTTGTCTTATCACTTGCCTAAAAAGTTGCCAGTGAGAAACTCTTGTCGCAATATTTGCATGGGTATGGTTTTTCTTTGGTGTGAATCCTTTCATGACTAGTTTTGTAACCTACATGTAGCTGCAATATTTACATGGGTATGATGTTTCTTTGGTATAAATTCTTTCATGACTAGTCTTGCGACCTATCTACGTAAAAACTCTTGTTGTAATATTCGCATGGGTATCATGGGTATGGTTTGAAGTATGAATCTTTTCATGATTTGTCTTGGCATTGAGAAACTCTTATTACAATATGCTCATGGGTATGGTTTCACTTTGGTATGAATCCTTTCATGACTAGTTTTGCGACATATCTGCAAAAACTCATGTTGCAATATTAACATGGGTATGGTTTCTCTTTGGTATGAATCCTTATTTCATGACTAGTCTTTTGACCTATCTGTGTGAAGCTCTTGTCGCAATATCTGCATGGGTATGGTTTCTCTTTGGTATGAATCCTTTCATGTGCAGTTTTATCACTTGCCTGTGAGAAACTCTTGTTGCAATATTTACATGGGTATGGTTTCTCTTTGGTATGAATCCTTTCATGTTTAGTCTTGTCACCCGTATGTGAGAAACTCTTGTTGCAATATTGACATTGGTATGGTTTCTCTTTGGTATGAATCCTTTCATGTGCAGTTTTTCCACTTGCCCGTGAGAAACTCTTGTTGCAATATTTGCATGGGTATGGTTTTTCTTTGGTATGAATCCTTTATGTTTATTCTTGTTACCCGTATGAGAGAAACTCTTGTTGCAATATTGACATTGGTATGGTTTCTCTTTGGTATGAATCCTTTCATGTGCAGTTTTGTCACTTGCCTGTGAGAAGCTCTTGTTGCAATATTTGCATGGGTGTTGTTTCTCTTCGGTATGAATCCTTTCATGCCTTGTCTTATCACTTGACCGTGAGAAACGCTTGTTGCAATATTTGCATGGGTATGGTTTCTCTTTGGTATGAATCCTTTCATGTACAGTCTTTGTATTTGCCCGTGAGAAACTCTTGTCGCAATATTTGCATGGGTATGGTTTCTCTTTGGTATGAATCCTTTCATGTACAGTCTTGGCACTTGCATATGAGAAACTCTTGTCGCAATATTTGCATGGGTATTGTTTCTCTATCCTTTCATGTATAGTAGTGGCATTTCCTCGTGAGAAACTTTGGCTGTGCTTATACTTTTTCTCATACCAGTAGGGACGCAGCCACTTCTCGTGTTGACGGATATGAAAGAGGTACCGAGAAACGCTGCTATAAAAACGTCGTCTGCAATACTTGCAGATATGTGGTGGCATATTGTCCCAGTATCGTGCTGGCCGTTGTTTCATTTTGTCTGAAATAATCATCAACAAATAAATATTCAATCACATTGGATTTTCAAAACAATTTAAGCAGTTTGTGGTAGAAAAAATGTCAAAGACAAAATCACTAAAGGACCTCTATAGATTTTAATTAGACCTAAATATGTACAAAGTGGCATGTTGGTTGGTGGGGGGGGGGGGGGGGGGGGGTGGGGGGCATCAATTTTAAACTTTTTCTACTAAAATGGAATTACTACGAAGAAAATTCAAGCTGCATATAATTAATTTTTGATTTAAATTGTCTGAGAAAATCTATCTATTTGAATGGATGGAATGTGCCTTGCATTGTTGTTGATTCTATTGGTGTACATAGATGCACTAATCCAGTTCATTGAAACATTATTAACCCTAACCTCCTAAGTCACATTTTGAAGACATTTTTTTTCAACGACAAAAACGTGGACAAAAAGAGTGGCGCCGCCACCGGGGCCAACTATACTCGGGCCAGTGTATTGGCCCGACTATGTAGCCTGGGGCCATTATTTCATCGAAAAAGTGCCACGCCAGCTGGCACAGACAGACTTTACCGTGCACATTTGCGGCATTCAGGATGGTTAGGGTTAATGAAATCATATATGGAAACATTTTAAAAAGAAGAAAAAAAGAAAGAAAAAATTCCGTTAACCTAACCTCCTATTAAGTCACATTTTGAAGAATTTTTTTTTCAACGACAAAAACGCGGACAAAAAGAGTGGCGCCGCCACCGGGGCTCGAACCCACAACCTCTCGGTTGTCAGACGAACGCTCTACCAGTGCGCCACGGGGGCCAACTATACTCAGGCCAGTTCATGGCCCGACTATGTAGCCTGGGGCCATTATTTCATCAAAAAGTGCCACGCCAGCTGGCACAGACAGACTTTACCGTGCACATTTGCGGCATTCAGGATGGTTAGGGTTAATCAATACAGCCCTACAATATATGGCTGCCCTGAGGTCTGAGGACTTTTGAGTAAGAAGGCAACATGGATGTTATCATTTAAACTTAAAGGTAGATGACCCGATCACATTTTGGTAACACAGAATTATTTCAAACATACGGAGATTTTCATATCATATGAAAGCTCGTATTTTTCTCATCATCATACTGAAATTTGACGGCCTTTCGGTATAATGACAGAGAAATCAACAAAATAGCGTTGAATTACCGCGAATGGTGGTTACCACCGATATAGTTTGTGTACTACTCAATGGGACAGTTCACAGCATCTTGTGCGTCTAAAATAAGAACCATATAGCTATGCATCTCAAATTTTGGGACACAACGTTTTTAAGGATGACCTTTCATGTAGAATAGAAAACTTCAAAATGAAAATCGGAACATCTACCTTTAAAGGGACACAATGTCATGTTGATTTTTTTAAATTTAAATTAATTTACTTCAGAATTCAAGATGAACATTAAATATTGCCATTATTGTTGTTTCTACTAAGAAAACACCCAACAAAACTTGATTAAAACATTGTTTTAAATATGTTGGAATACCACCCATGTATAAATGCTGGTTGCGGCTCTACCAGCATTTTTGAATCAACGTTTTGTTGTACAAAGAGGGCTGATTTTTCTTAATCCTTATACTATAGGTGTAATTAATAGTTCATACATGTGTAGCGTGATTGGGAATTGGCAAAGTGATTTAAAATGTATTTATTGTATTTAAAATGTGTTCTTTATATTTATATTTAGATATTATATTTATTTTGCCTTGCCCGTGAGAGTGGACGTGGGGCAATTACTCCACTTTACCCTATTTGACCCAAGTATAGCGCCTAATTGATCTGCGATTGCGCAGACAGCAAAAACGTCTGGGCCACCATTGCTATTGACGAAGCACGTGAGGCGGGAGGAAAAGTGAGAGATTGTGGACGGAAAAATCGCTAAAGGACAATATAGATCGCGCGTTGGAAGATATTATTTGGATATTTATCATTAGAGGATTTTTTCCGCGGATGTGCTGGTATGTAAAATTTAAGTCAGAGTTCTAACCTCAGAAAGTTAGAGCAATTTTAAAATACGATGTGTAATGTGTATACAAAATACTGCAGAGAATCTTGAGCCATCCTTTGCTTGCAGATTTTCACGGAAAATCTCATAATTACATGAAAGTAGCGGCTGACCGACCTTGCCTCCGCCCATGTCTTTGGGTGCTACATTTATACAAAATTATTTTAAGTATAAAAGGCAGGTTAAGACTGTAGACGGACCCACGTGGCGTGCATCAGACATCCAGGTTTCCAAATTAAATCCTCAGCCACACAGAAAATTTGGTGGTGTCAGACTGCAACATACTCTGCACACTTGGATATCGCGCGTGCATATGCATCGCTCCCGAGAGCGCTCCAGCCTCGCCACCCCGCCCCGCGACACATGTAACACAATTTGTTTGTAAAAATACTGCAGAGAATCTTGAGCCATCCTTCGGGATTGATTGCAGATTTTCACGGAAAATCTCATAATTACATGAAAGTAGCCAGATGAGCGGCTGATCGACCTTGCCTCCGCCCATGTCTTTGGGTGCTATACAAAATAATTTGGGCATCATATCTCTGTTATTTTAAGTATAAAAGGCAGGTTAAGACCTGTAGACGGACCCACGTGGCGTGCATCAGACATCCAGGTTTCCAAATTAAATCCTCAGCCACACAGAAAATTTGGTGGTGTCAGACTGCAACATACTCTGCACACTTGGATATCGCGCGTGCGTGTGCTTCGCTTCCGAGAGCGCTCCAGCCTCGCCGCCCCACCCCGCGACACATGTAACACAATTTTTTTGTAAAAATATACAAATCCCAGTTTTTATCATATATTTTTGTAATTGAGGGCGCTGCCTCCACCACATCTCTTAATGGCACCCCTTTAATACTCATCAATACAGGAGCTATTTCCAGCGTGACAGACGGACGCTACTTTTTTTAAAACCCTTACAGCCCTCAACCCTTTGAAACCACATTTGTGACCCAATTGCTATTTGGTGTGGTTCAGGTATCAAACTGACCGGTCAATGTCAACTAGACCAGATGGTGTATGATGATGTACGGGTGTTTACAGCTGTGTTTATGAAATAGGATTTTATAGGGTATAGACCTCGCCTTATGTGAACTTGAATTGAGATTTCCAAGGGTTGAGACGTCTAATGCATGTTAAATTTGTGGTTCTTAGGGAAAGGTCACTTTTTATATTGCAATTAGAAAATGTTGGCTATTGTATACATACTTTATTTACTGATGACTATGATGGATGCTACAGATATAAGGGACTCCTATTTACATACCAAGAAGTATCAATTAATTTAGGCGCCTTAATTTTCACGATTTTATTATTTTGTCATTTTGTTTTGAGTGGTGAATTTATAACCATATGAATTTTTTTTGCGAGGGGGTGAGTTCTGAAACTAGTATGATTGCCTTACGGGCATGAAACTCCAGAGTAAGGTTATAGTAATATGTAAAAATAGTTTTTGGCGGGAAGAATTTGGAGGGGGTTTGGGCATAGTAAATATGAAGTCACAGTGTTTATGCCTGTACACCCAGGTGTTTTGTGTTGCATATTGCATTTCTCCAGCCTAATTTGTTTTGATTTCAAAATAATATAACAACAAAACACAAAATTTCACACAAAATTGAATTGAATGAATTATTGTTGATATAATTTTCAGATATATCATGTATAGTCTTTTTGAATTTTAAATGCAGCTGTCCCACGACTTTGGACGTGGCGTTGCAGGGTCAGAATTTCGTCAAAGGTTGCGAGAATCCATTTGGATTCCTGCAAATGATGCAAAAATCTATGGATTCTCCTTGCGAGAATGGATTCTCAGATTCTCCTCGAAATTCTGACCCTGGCGTTGGTAGGTTAACCCCGTGGCCCATCCCTATTCAGCTGCATATGTTAGCCAAATTGATAAAAAAGTAAGACTCTGACAGAGACAGAGATAGCCAAATTGATGACAAATCTTGAAAGATGGAGGATGTCCCACCCGGAATTAATTCGGAATGCGATGTATGACGAAGGATGTAGGACGAGTGGAAGCAATATGTTGTCACAAAGAGTGAACCTTTTTGCCAAAGTGAGATAAATTCAAACTCCATCAGCATATATATCCAGGTGTTATTATATTCTAAATGAATTCCTTCGAAGCGTAGTGTAGAGAGATAGCCAAATTGATGAAACACTTGAAGGATGGAGGATGACTGGAAGCAATATTTGTGTCACCAAAGGTGAACCTTTTTGCCAAAGTGAGCAAAACTCAAACTCCATCAGCATATATACATGTAACCAGGGTGTTGTTAAAATGGTTACGAAGGATGTAGGACGAGTGGAAGCAATATGTTGTCACAAAGAGTGAACCTTTTTGCCAAAGTGAGATAAATTCAAACTCCATCAGCATATATATCCAGGGTGTTATTATATTCTAAATGAATTCCTTCGAAGTGTAGGAGGATGTTTGACTGGAAAGGTGTACTTGTTAGAATCAGGATGAATTCCCTTGAAGCGAATTGTAGGAAAAGTAAGACTCTGACAGAAACAAAGCTAAATTGATGAAAAATGTTGAAGGATGGAGGATGTCCAACCTAGAATTAACTTGGAATGCGATGTATGATTAAGACGGAAGAGAACGCCATGCTTGAAGGATGGAGGATGTTTGACTGGAAACTGGTACTTGTTAAAATCGGGATGAATTCCCTTGAAGCGAATTGTAGAACATGTCAGACTCTGACAGAGACAAAGATAGCCAAATTGAAGAAAAACTTGAAGGATGGAGGATGTCCCACCCGGAATTTACTCGGAAGCGAAGTATGATTACGACGGAAGAAGGATGAGCCACGACACTCGATCATAGACTTAGCCACGTTTAACTGGAAAGATGTACTTGTTAAAATCTGGATGAATTCACTTGAAGCAAATTGTAGAAGTAAGACTCTTCCAAAGACAGATATAGCCAAATTTATGACAAATCTTGAAGGATGATCTACGGAGGATGATCTACAAATATAATCAGCCTCAGTATAAGTTGTGATGAAACCATGTGAACGATGACATGACATTTGCTATTTGGAGAGTGAAACGCCCTGAAGAAGTGAAGGATGAAGGATGATCTACAAATATAATCAGCCTCAGTAGAAGTTGTGATGAAACCATATGAACGATGAAGAATAACATCATTGAAATCAGCCCGCTGTGTCAAGTCGGGTGAAACGCCCTGAAAGAGTGCTCAGTAGAAATTGTGATGAAACCATGTGAACGATGAAGAATAACATCGTTGAAATCAGCCCGCTTTATTAAGTCGGAGTGAAATGCCCTGAAGGATTGAAGGATGGAGGATGGTCTACAAATATAATCAGCCTGAGTAGAAGTTGTGATGAAACCATGTGAACGATGAAGAATAACATCGTTGAAATCAGCCCGCTTTATTAAGTCGGAGTGAAATGCCCTGAAGGATTGAAGGATGGAGGATGGTCTACAAATATAATCAGCCTCAGTAGAAGTTGTGATGAAACCATGTGAACGATGACATGACATTTGCTATTTGGAGAGTGAAACGCCCTGAAGAAGTGAAGGATGATCTACAAATATAATCAGCCTCAGTAGAAGTTGTGATGAAACCATGTGAACGATGAAGAATAACATCGTTGAAATCAGCCCGCTTTATTAAGTCGGAGTGAAATGCCCTGAAGGATTGAAGGATGGAGGATGGTCTACAAATATAATCAGCCTCAGTAGAAGTTGTGATGAAACCATGTGAACGATGACATGACATTTGCTATTTGGAGAGTGAAACGCCCTGAAGAAGTGAAGGATGAAGGATGATCTACAAATATAATCAGCCTCAGTAGAAGTTGTGATGAAACCATGTGAACGATGACATGACATTTGCTATTTGGAGAGTGAAACGCCCTGAAGACGTGAAGGATGAAGGATGATCTACAAATATAATCAGCCTCAGTAGAAGTTGTGATGAAACCATATGAACGATGAAGAATAACATCGTTGAAATCAGCCCGCTGTGTCAAGTCGGGTGAAACGCCCTGAAAGAGTGAAGGATGAAGGATGATCTACAAATATAATCAGCCTCAGTAGAAGTTGTGATGAAACCATGTGAACGATGAATAATAACATCGTTGAAATCAGCCCGCTGCTATCAAGTCGGGTGAAACGCCCTGAAGAAGTGAAGGATGAAGGATGATCTACAAATATAATCAGCCTCAGTAGAAGTTGTGATGAAACCATGTGAACGATGAATAATAACATCGTTGAAATCAGCCCGTTGTATCAAGTCGGAGTGAAACACCCTGAAGGAGTGAAGGATGAAGAATGATCTACAAATATAAACAGCCTCAGTAGAAGTTGTGATGAAACCATGTGAACGATGAAGAATAACATCGTTGAAATCAGCCCGCTTTATTAAGTCGGAGTGAAATGCCCTGAAGGATTGAAGGATGGAGGATGGTCTACAAATATAATCAGCCTCAGTAGAAGTTGTGATGAAACCATGTGAACGATGACATGACATTTGCTATTTGGAGAGTGAAACGCCCTGAAGAAGTGAAGGATGATCTACAAATATAATCAGCCTCAGTAGAAGTTGTGATGAAACCATGTGAACGATGACATGACATTTGCTATTTGGAGAGTGAAACGCCCTGAAGAAGTGAAGGATGAAGGATGATCTACAAATATAATCAGCCTCAGTAGAAGTTGTGATGAAACCATATGAACGATGAAGAATAACATCGTTGAAATCAGCCCGCTGTGTCAAGTCGGGTGAAACGCCCTGAAAGAGTGAAGGATGAAGGATGATGTACAAATATAATCAGCCTCAGTAGAAGTTGTGATGAAACCATGTGAACGATGAATAATAACATCGTTGAAATCAGCCCGCTGTATCAAGTCGGGTGAAACGCCCTGAAGAAGTGAAGGATGAAGGATGATCTAGAAATATAATCAGCCTCAGTAGAAGTTGTGATGAAACCATGTGAACGATGAAGAATAACATCGAAGGATGATCTACAAATATAATCAGCCTCAGATCTTCAAAACCGGAATGGGAAACCTTGAACTTGAAGGATGAAGGATGGATCTTTAGATGAATTTAAGAAGTAGGATGAGCTGCTGCTGCTGCTGCTGCATGGAACGTCGCGTAACAACCATCCTTGCAGAGGTAGACATTACATGCATCGCACCCATAGCTGCTCGTCTTTTTGGTTTTTCCAGTCGCTGATTTTCTCCCATGCTTTGAGCAAAGGACACAAATACGAGACCATCGACTAATGTGGGTCATCTTGACGCAACGGTGATTGGAAGCGTTATGCGCTGGGACAGGAGCAGCATTGATGTTTTGTCTTGCTACCCGAACTTTTCCTTCCGAAAATCCATCAATAAGCTCCGTGGCTAAGTCTATGATGTACATGGAATGTCGTGGCTGCTTCCATCGTTTAGCTCTGTCTGCCTCTGTTTGAAGTGAAATAGCAGCGTGTTTGTACGATATCCACGCGTTGACACGGCTGACATCAACAAGGAAATAAAAAAGTTGTCTCCACCACTTTTGTGATTTGCGAGCACATGTCGAATAAGCTCGAAGCTGGTCAGCTCGATCGACTCCACCCATGTGCTTGGTGTATGACATTACTTGTGGGGGAGCAGGGACTTGATGTTTTGTAGCCTTTTGCTGACCATCGATAGAAAATCTTCTAGTAACAAAATCCTGAGCCTTATCCCTAAATGCTTGATGAGCGGTGGACAATAAGGTCATCAGAGAATCTCTCCAAATAGCAAATGTCATGTGGAGTCGTTGACGGGTGTAAAAGGTCCCTCTCTTGGTCTTCTTCATTGTTTGGATCGTTTGATACCGCCGGTTTTTCTTCGGGTTCGCAGATAAATCATTTGGAAGCCCGATGGAATTGGCTTTAACTGCTCCCGTCATATAAGTGGCTTTTTCGTAAAGTGCCTTGGCAAACTGCACGGACGTGTAAAGCTTGTCACAAAATATGTGGTGGAATTTGCCCAAATGATAACGAACAACAGATAATGCGATGTCCACCATCTTCTGCGGCCGTCCAATATCTCTTGACTTCAAAATGAAGCATGAACCCTGAGGCCGACTCGGCGAGGGCATACACTTTAAATCCTGCTCGAATCGGCTTCAGGGGCATAAAAAACTTGTGGCAGATGCTTTTGCAGCCTTTGTATAAAATCATGGCCTCGTCAATGGCGAGATGCTTCAATGCGTTCCACTTTGTGCGTGAATTCAGAACAACAGTGTCCCACAGTTCCTGAACGGGGAATACCGGATGGTGTTTCATAAAGATGAATCGGTCTCCTCTCTGTTTTGCGGTATCTGTGGGCCAATTCTCTGGGTTTGAATCTGGGTCGGCGCAAGTTAAAAAATTGCTCAGATCTTCAAATCGCTTCCTTTTCATGGTTTTGAAAATCTGGATGTTCCGTAAACCGTCACGCACAGACCAATAATCCCGGATGTTGTTCACTTTCTGTACACCCATAATGAGAATAATTCCAAGCCATGCTCTTAGCTCTGGAATCGAAGTCTTGGGTTGCAGGTTCGTCTTATTCGTCCAAGTTACCATCTTCGCGATCAAAAGAAGTGGAAAAAATTCAAAAAAGAAATCCAACTTTGACTTTCCATTGGTAGGGAAATTGGGCCCTGCCGGTCTTGCACCTTTGAACTTCTTCGTTTGAGGAATTCGATGAAGTCGGCGTGTCCAACCTATATCGACAGATGGGTCAAAGTCCACATCACTCTCTGGACTACTTGGATCGTTATCGGAATTTGGATCCTTGAAGACTTTAGGTCTTTTTTGTCTTCGTCTAGGACGACCAGCCTGATGTCCACCTTCTTCCTCTTCCGCTTCCACTTCCTCTTCCTCTTCCTCTTCCTCTTCCTCTTACTCTTACTCTTCCTCTTCCTCTTCAGCTTCCTGTTCCTGTTCCTCTTCATCTTCATCCTCACTCTCTTCATCACTCTCCTCATCATCATCTCTATCCCCTCTTGGTCCTCTCATTCGGTTTTTCACTTTCATGAGTTTCTTGGTTAGTCGCCATTCTGCTCTAAACTGTTTCAGCCTGGTATCCTCATCGTCACTACTGTCAACAATACTATCGTCATCATCGCCTTCAGCGACACCGCCATCATTATCGTCTTCACTGCCATCTCCATCACCAGCATTATTACCGCCTTCACTGCCACCACCATCATCATCACTAACGCCTTCACTGCCATCACCAGCATCATCACCGCCATTACGATTACCAGCATCATCACCGCTATCGTCTCCATCCCCATTGTCATTATTAACGCCTTCACTGCCACCACCATCACCATCATTAGCGCCTTCATTGCCATCACCACCGACATTACTATCGCCAGCATCATCAACGCCATCACGAGCACCATCGTCATCATTGTCATTATTAACGCCTTCACTGCCACCACCATCATCATCATTAGCGCCTTCATTGCCATCACCACCGACATTACTATCGCCATCATCATCAACGCCATCACGAGCACCAGCATCATCATCCCCTTCACTGCCACCGCCACCATCGCCATCTTCACTATCGCCATTTTCACTGTCATCATCTTTCCTTACACTTGCTACAAATCCAAATGGATCATCTGATTGAGACGTTGATGGTCCTGGCTGGTCTTTCCTTTGTCTCTTATTCTTCTTCCGTTTTTTCTTCTTATGCTTCTCCCTCGTTAAATCATTTTCATTTTCTTTCATCGGTACAACTTCAAGCCTGCTTTTCTTCTTCTTCTTTCTCTTACTACTCTCTTCTGAACTAGCAGTCACCATCTTACCATCCTGATCCTTTTTCTTGTCACCAATCTTCCTCTTTTCCCCTTTATTATCCTTAGGTGGTTGATCTTCTTCAGACTCGCTTACGCCAGTCTCCATCGGCTCCTCAGAAACCTCAATATCAATCTGCTCGTGACTATCATCATCGACACGTTGTCCGCTAGTACCGGCTTCATTTTCGCTGTTTGTTTCCTGACTCTTTTGCAGCAGCATCTTCCTTTCCCTTTCTTTCTGCTTCCTCTTCGCTTTCTTCTTGTCATTCTTTTTCCCTTTATCCTTAGATTGTTGATCTTCTCCAGTCTCCATCTGCTCCTCAGAAATCACAATATCATTCTGCTCGTGACTATCATCATCGACACGTTGTCCGCTAGTACCGGCTTCATTTTCGCTGTTTGTTTCCTGACTCTTTTGCAGCAGCATCTTCCTTTTCCTTTCTTTCTGCTTCCTCTTCGCTTTCTTCTTGTCATTCTTTTCCCCTTTATCCTTAGATTGTTGATCTTCTCCAGTCTCCATCTGCTCCTCAGAAATCACAATATCATTCTGCTCGTGACTATCATCATCGACACGTTGTCCGCTAGTACCGGCTTCATTTTCGCTGTTTGTTTCCTGACTCTTTTGCAGCAGCATTTTCCTTTCCCTTTCTTTCTGCTTC
The DNA here is from genome assembly GCA_035610835.1 of Ophiura sarsii. Classification (NCBI taxonomy): domain Eukaryota; kingdom Metazoa; phylum Echinodermata; class Ophiuroidea; order Amphilepidida; family Ophiuridae; genus Ophiura; species Ophiura sarsii. Next base: position 4,426,279 of record CM069455.1, read on the forward strand.
CTCTTTGCTTTCTTCTTGTCCTTCTTTGCTTTCTTTCTCTTCTCATCACTCATGTTCTCCTCGGTTTGTTTTCTCGAACTGCGAATATGCTGACCTGTCTCACTTGAAACTCTGCCTTGTAGTAATAGCTGTCTTTCAGCTGGTTGTAGTGCAGATTGTAAAGCTTGTAAGTTTCGGGTCGACATACTTTCTTCTATAGGTATGATCTTTGTCGTACAAAAACCAAATGCTATATGAGAGGAAGAATCATTTTTTGCAAGCCCTTATATACTATCCGGATCCCCAATTACATGAATATTCAAATAAATTACATTTTTTTCACCAAGGTTACCATAAGTTGATTGGCTAATTATTACCGCCAAAAGTAACATGCTCTATAACATTATATAAATATTATACAGCACCATATCAATACTTTCTAATTGGTTGATGTTTCCCGCCATAATAACAACACCATGTCACATGACAATACTTGAAACTTTCCCTTGAGTTACTACTACGTAATTGGTCAATTATTCCCGCCAAAAAAATAATAAAAAAGTTATATAACTTAGTAAAGTGCCATGCCTTTGCTTTGTAATTGGTCAATATTTCCCGCCATAATACAACGTTATACCACAATCACTTGATGATTCTTAATTTTTTCCTGAGAATGATGGCCTACTAATTGTTAAAAAGTTCTAAAAATGTAATATTTTATGATGTGAACACATGCCACATTATCATTCTTGAATAATAAGATTACTATTACCTAAATAATGAATGGTATACTCCAATATTGTTTCATGGTCATGTTTTTGGTATTGTGAATGATTGTAAGGTTAACTAAAAGTCAAGTTTACTATGGATGACCTTAAACTCCAGGTACCTCTCTCCCAATACCCTGGCTAATTTATAAGAGAGAAATAAGATTAGGTGCCACAAAACCTAATAATTGGTCAATTATTGCAGCCAAAATATTTTTAATTTTTATATAATTTATTAAAAAACTTTAAACTAAATTTTGTGCGCAGCCTATTTATTGAAAAGTACGGTACTTACAGCACATAATTTGACACCATTGATTGTACATGTATGCAATGATTCCAGTGGCTATATATACCAAAATTTGAATAATGTTGTCAGTGCACGGATGGTTTGATTAGACACATGGCTATTTGTAAAGAGCCAATATGAATATTACATAATTTGAATCCCGTGAACCTTTCCTGCTAGTTTTGCACATGACATTAAACCCATCGACTTTCCCGCCCATGTAGCACATGATATTTAAACCCATTAACTTTCCCGCCCATTTAGTTGAGAGCGCATTAAATAATGTGTTTTGACACCATTGATTGCATTTTCAAGAAATCGGGTGAATATATATACAGCCCGTCGGCTATATATTAGTGTCAGCGCAATGATGGTCGATTGTGATGCTATTTGGTACGGTACTGGTAGCATTCCTTCAACCAAACAGCCTCACCAAGGCAGCACTGGCTCTAACACTAACACTAACCCTAACACTAAACACAACGGTGGGAGGAGTGGATGGAGTACTGAGTAGCTAAATATAAGTTCATGGCACTGCCTGGGGTCAGCCATGTTTCTTCCCCTGAATATGCTCGCTATCCACAACTCAATATTTTTTTTAATTTATGTTAAATTTGACACCATTGATTGTATATTCAAGAAATCGGGTGTATATATATACAAACCTTCGGCTATATATTAGTGTCAGCGCAATGATGGTCGATTGTGATGCTATGTGGTTCGGTAGCATTCCTTCAACCAACCAGCCTCACCAAGGCGGCACTGGCTCTAAACACTAACACTAACCATAACACTAAACACAACCGTGGGAGTCATTGGATGGAGTATTGAGTAGCTAAACATAAGTTCATGGCACTGCCTGGGGTCAGCTGTGTTTCTTCCCCTGAATATGCTCGCTATCCACAACTCAGTATTTTTTTTTTAATTTATGTTAAATTTGACACCATTGATTGTATATTCAAGTGTAGAGAGATAGCCAAATTGACGAAACACTTAAAGGATGGCCGATAACAAAATGGCATATTTTTTTTGGAGTGTACTTTAGCATATATTATTATTTCAGTAGAACTGGCTGGGTACCGGCACAAACTAGGACTAGTAATTTTATTTTTTATATGACATGTATCATGGGGGAGGGGTTTAACTTAATTTGTAAGAATATGTTAGCCAAGGAAGAAGAAAAGAATCTACAAACAATAAATAATACAATTATTTTAAAAATTCAAACTTCACAATAAGTGTACGTCCCCCTCCCCCGCCATATCAAAGTGTAAAAATCTATGTCTATCTGCTATCTGCTATGCTATGTGAGGCTTTTTATTTACTAAGCCCTCACCCCCTTTTAATATCACCTCCCAAAATAATGACAGTTTAGTATAACCATCTTGATATTATCTATAAAATAAACTAGCCTGGTAATTACAATAAGAGTGAAACGGCCCATCCCATATGCTGATACTAAATAACATAACCCAAATGATACAAATAAATACAAAATAATGCCTGATCCCTTACCAACATAAACATTAGCCTGGTAATCATGGTACATGTATAAATAAAACAAACAGCCCTTTCCTTAAATACAAATGTAGGCTGATAACAATATTATAATACAATGTTCTAATGACCGATCCCTTAGACACACTGAATAACAAATCCAATAAAAATAATAATAATAATAATGCCTGATCCCTTACCAACATAAAAGAAATTACCACCTCCTGATTTATTTTAAAATAAAGCATCTCACCCCTCCCCCCTCCAGTTCAATTGCCTGATAGTAAAATGTGTCCAGTACTTAACATGGTTTTATGGGGTTGGGGAGTTTAGCCACAAGTAATAGCTCAGTGCCAAGGTAACGGTTAATACCTCAACCCTTGCAATGGCCAAGTGGGATTTGCTGATGTACAGACCTTTACTGGCATTTTACAAATGGGGTTTCAGGCTATACAGGTGTTTACCTGTCTGATACACAAAACTGTTAGGGTTTTAAAGTCTTGTAAAAAAATATTGTGGTATGAATCCTTTCATGTGCAGTTTTGTCACTTGCCTGTGAGAAACTCTTGTTGCAATATTTGCATGGGTGTTTTTTCTCTTCGGTATGAATCCTTTCATGCCTTGTCTTATCACTTGACCGTGAGAAACGCTTGTTGCAATATTTGCATTGTGCACTGCAATTTTTTAAAAACAACTTTGAACAGAAAGCTATCTGTTCTACTATGAAATTTAAAGTGTTTTCTTTTTTACTGTTATTTACTTTAAATACAAATAATCAGAATTTACGCATGATTTTTTAATTCAAAACATTTGAACTGACAAAAACTGGCGCATACACTTATCACTTGTAAGATGCCCTCGGCTAAGTAAAAAAATCACAGCCATAATGGCTGTGCCCTATTTTTAACAGAGGCCGTGTGCCCTTTTGGCTCCCGGTCGGGTGTTCCGATATGCTTAACTCTGATCAATTATTCCAAATACAACTAACATGTTTTACTCTATGATTAATTATGTATTCCATTCCTATCCCGACCATTTCCGAGAACATTTTAGCATGTAAACATGCCATAAAAACGGCATAGCAATGTAGCTATATCGGAACACACACCATGTAAACAACTTCGAATTCGACGCCAACAAATCACTAAACAATTTTTGTGTACATAATTATAGGTAATTTGACCAAAATATGTCTGCATGTTTTAGGTAGACTGATATTCTGAATAATATGTGTGGGTTTGACAAATTCAAAAGTTGCAAATGAAGATAAAATCTGCATTGAAAATACAAATTATTTTTCGCGAAAATGTTGGGTGTTTGGTATAATTCGTATCCCTACATGAACAGCAGCCCCGTCTGAGTGAGGCCCCATGGCTCAAACGGTACCGGACGAGATGACTAGATTTGACTAGGTTTCACAAGTTTGATGGAACTAACTTTAAATAAATAACTTTAAATAAATAAATTTAGATCAAATAAATTTAAATAAATAACTTTAAATAAATAAATGACTTGAAAAAGATAACTTGAAAAAATTACTTGAAAACAAATTGGATTGAGAGTCTAACATCTCCTGTGCTTGCACACACCCACCTCTACTTGGAGGTCATCAACCTTTGGCCTGTGTTGTTGTCTAGGTGGCAAAGTTCCCTTAGCCTCAGCACATGGTATTCAAGAGTTGATTGACTGTCAATGGGGTTCACAGACCCCTCCAGGTTCAGATGGTAAGGGAGGAGAAAGGCTCATCCTTAGGTCACAGCGTTTTCCTAGATTTGCATTTATGGTATTAAAATATGTTGATTGACAAACTAAAACGACTGTATAGTCACGGTAATGTATTTATATATTAAAAGTCCTAGTGAGGTTTACATGTAAAATTAGGGTATAAAAAATAACGTAAACATAAAATGGCCTTGATGCCTTTGATTCAAATCTTGGTTTGGCCTTGGTGCCCCAGAACATGGTCTCAGTGCTCTCGAAATGGTATATTCTTAAGGCCAAAGTGGCCGTGCCCCTAAAATGACGAAATTTGAGGCCTGCTGTACGACCCGGGAAAGGTGCGTCATTTACTCATTTACAGTCAATAGTTAGGTCACCCAAGCCCTATATGAAAGCTATGAAGATTGTTAAACGGGGTCAGTCGTCACAAACATGCACAAACACAATAGGCTAACGACCTTGCTATTGTCAACACTCCCTATACAGAGGACTGCAGTGCAAATCTGTACGATTTTCGTCATGTATGTATGGCGGATTTCATTCCGTGGTATGAAGCTATGAAGTTTCCGTGGTCTTCGCTATCTCCAAGCAGATAGAGCAATACGTACATGGACTTTTTTGTAGACGAGGGTTCATTTCATGATTTAGTGAGGTTTAGAATGAGTTAGGATTCCTGTAATTTCGAAGACCACATATTTTCAAAACGTGAATTTTCCAACATTTTACGACATAAATTTGGTCACAAAACGTGTTTAATACTATACATTTTACCGTTCTGCGGATGTTATTGACCCTCCTCTAAAATTCTACATGATTTTTAACACGTTTCTCAGTTTTTGAGATGCCCAAATAGACCATTTTCCGAAGCTATTTCTCGCAAATATTTCAGTCACTGCGACTCCATTGTTTTCTCGCGTATAACAAATTATGACATGCAGCATGACCTCCCTACTGGCTGTTTTCCACCAAATTCTTGACGGAGGGTATGTCAGTGGCAGCCTTTGTTCTGTCACAAAATTGACGAAGGGTGCGTAAAGTCTGTCACTTTACATGGGTGAGTCACAGTGTACATTATGGAAGTTTAAGAACAAAATACTGACGAACATTGTATTTTAAATATAGGCCATACTCTACCTTACCAGACACGATTACTTAATTAGCGTTCCGCAAGCATTCCACAACCGTTCATCCAGCTGCGAACGGTTATTTAGGCGGTCGAGCCTACAGAACGCTTCAAATATGGGCCTTAACCCTAATAATCTACAAACACAAAAATGGGGGTTTTCAGAAGCTAATAGACGCCCTCTCTTGATCACAGTATCAATTCAGCGCGGTATGGATAAAACCACGCAAGTAGCATATCAATGGATAGATTAGACTTTAAGCTTCCAGAAAAATATAACAAATAATTAATTATGCAAATAATATGTTAATTAGCTCATGAATAATTAATGAGGTCTGATTACAAATTAACAAAAATATTCAATTTTCAATGAATATTGCAATATTTCACATCATCAAGAACATTAACTCTGACTTTTACTCAAATTAGCGTACAATAATTAATTAGTTTCTTACTTGATGCAAAAGTAATCTAAATAATATATAATAATATTTTGGATGATTTTACAGGCATTTTATGGTTAAATTTCATGTCAAATTTGGTCTATTTTAGCAACGAAATTACACATTTTTTGTTACATTTAGTACTTTTCAAGAAAAAAATATGATGATAGTCAATAATTCTTGTTGGAATGGGATACAAGTGACACAATTCATCTAAAACTATCACAATATTAGTTATTTTTTATGTAAAATATACCTAAATTCATATTTTATTCATTTTTAGGCCACGTCGTGCCATATGGCACGACGTTTGTAGATTAGGGTTAAGTGGTCATTGAATGGTAATAAATTGATATTAAGCGTTCAATATTTTCCTTAAAGTTTTTTAAGCATGCATCACATGTATTTAAGACATGAATAAAAAACAAAGATGGCAGCTTGCATCGGGCGGGAAGAGCTAGCGGTTGCGGCGGCGCTCGAACCAGACTTACGCCCATGCACTTATAAGTGCCCACCCCTGTTTTTCTCAATGACTACCAACAAAACTACCAACAAACACTCCCTTATATAAGCGCCCACCTTTTCAATTACAGTAGCACTATACAACAACATTTTTGGCCATGACGTCCTTCAGTAAAGAGCAGTACCAGTAAGCTTGGTTCGATCGCCACTGCAGCTCTCCCTGATGCGGGCCGCCATCTTTGTTTTTTATTCATGGCTTAAATACAACATCGCGCATGCTCAAAACTACCGAGAATTAACGAAGTTTTCGGAAGGGCACTTGAAGCTTGTCGGAACATTGACGTCATGTAATGTGGCCACAGTGAAACCACTGCGACGCCGCAATGCTGATTTTTCCCCAACATTTTTAACAGTTTACTTTTGTATAGAAAAAGCCTATAATAAATTGTATTGTAAATTTTAAACACGTATATCATTATCATTACGATCATGACAGATTGACAGTAACACTAGTAGTTAGTAACACTAACAGTAACAGTAGTCGCAGTAACATGTGCCTCAGGACTTACTTAAAGGTATATTTAAAGTGATCTTTCAAGGGAACGCCCTCAACATCGAAAAAAAAATTGAAAGATTTTCTTGCAGATTTACATTTCTGATCATAAATCGTACATGTACATACATTTCTAGTTACAGGGCGATATGATTCTTAATTACTTCAAAATCATGATTTTAGAGTGAAAATAAACTGTCGGATATTAACACCAGTTAATATATTTTCATTCTAAATTCACTCTAAAACCATGATTTTGAGGTAATTAGGAATCGTATCGCTCTGTAACTTGGAATGTATGTATGATTTATGATCAGAAATGTAAATCTGCAAGAAAATCTTTCAATTTGCAAGAAAATTACTTTCTAAAAAAAATAATGAATAGAGGGCGCTCTCTGGGAAAGATCACATTAATATGCAGTACATGTAGTTGATAATAAACCTTTTCACACTGATCCGACGATCGATCTTTAGACGATCGATTGTCGTTATGATGATCGATCGTCAAATAAAGGGCCACTTCTCTGTCAGTCTGTGTGAATGCACTGAATCCAATCAATGGCTGTTGGTCGATCAAAGTTCTTGCATGTTAAATCATGTTTTGAAACGGCTGAATTAGTCTCGTCGGACCAGTGTGAAAAAGTTTAATGTCCAGGTGTTAATGATAGATGAGATTCGACAATTCGCAGGTCCTATGTTACTAGGACTACTACACTATTACAGTAACAGTCCGATCATAATGGATTTTTTTTTTTAATAAAGCTTATTTTTTAGGCCTTGCCCCTACCTTTAGCTCTCTTGCAAATGCAGCTGATGAAATAGTACACAACACTTGAAGGTTATAGCAAACTCGAAAAGAAGACGAAAACGATTTGGGGGTTGTGATATTTAAACAAATTGGTTTGTATAGCCAGGACATCACAACAAGTCACAAGATATCGTTGTTGTTTTTCCGTCATGCAGCTCAGAAAATCGCTTCCCCAGAAAATCCCGATTTCCTTGCCTAGGTGGCGCTCTACAGTGCAACTTCTGTTACCATCAGACGACGCTGGTCACGATTGGTCTAACTTTGCAATTCGTATTGGTTAACCCATTTATGACTCCGATGACCACCCACTCGCTTGGCTTCAAAGTTAGCAACCAAAAGCCTGTCTTCATCATCGGATGACTCTGATTCTGACTCAATTGAATCCCTGCTAAAAGGTATATTTGATAAACCCAAGCCAAGACTAACTAACTCCTATCAAACTCATAAAGGGCACGGGAAGAACCCGGGGGGGGGGGGGGGGGGGAGGGGTACTCGGATTTGGTTTGGTCGGGGGGTGTGCCGCTGGAGATTCAAAACCCCTACCCATTTCTAAGGGTGATTTTGGAAAAATCGGTACCCTATTTTAGGGATTTTGCTTCATTTTAGACCAAATTTTCGCGAAAATAGACCTAATTTTGGCAAACTTTCGCGAAAATAGACAAACAGGACCCATGTCTAAGGATTTTTCAGTTGAAATCCTACATGGGTAAGGATGTCTCATGAAAAACGACCCACTGGAGCGGCAAGTCCCCGTATGCCTTACTTTCGTGAGTACCCCCTCCCCCGGGGGGAAGAAGCGACAACCTGGAAATGTCACGGTGCACCCCCCCCCCCCCCCCCAAAAAAAACCACACCAAAAAACAAACAAAGACTAAGCAGATTGCTCATAACTGTGAAGAGAACAAATGATAGTTGGACGATAGTTAAGAAATCTGGAAAGTCAAACCTAGCGGTTAACTACCGGGCTCTACCAAACACCAATCCGACAAGCTCATCCGTCATTGCAGAAAAAACCAGAGCAACAGTAAAAGGAAGACTAGCCTAACCCTGCACTCACTACAATATAAACGAGCACATAAAACCAAACTGTAAAAGTTTCATCTAAACTTCAGGAGCGTCCGAGGTAAATACTCGAAGCTTTCATTGAGACTGAAAAATCTTGGTAGAAAACACTTCAAAAGGGGCGAGGTGGCGCAGTCGGTTAGAGCGTTGTAGATTAAGGGGTCAAAACTTAGTCAATTTCTATAGGCGTATGTATATAGGGATTGTGCCCGGGATTGTGACCTTTTGACCCTGTTTAAGGCACAAAAATGACTCCAGATGGTAACTACCATTTCTCTGACGAACAATTTGAGATAGGCATACTTACTTATGTCGTTCTCGAACGGTCCTCGTGATGGCTCGCCAAATACTCTGTCCCTTATGCATGCTTTCCTCTCCTCATCCTTCAGTCCTGTGTCTTTCGCCAAGACGTCCAAGTATGTTAAGGCTGGGCGTCCGACAGATATATGTCCGTGCTTGGGTCTCCATAGCAGAAGGTCAGACACTATATTTCATTTTCTCTTCTCATGCAATGCCCCGCAAATCTCATCCTTCGGTCTGTGATGTTTTCTGATACCTTTTTGTAATTTTCCATACAGGTCTTTGTTCGGTACTAATGTTCAGTGCAGTTCTCAGCATTCTAGTGTAGCACCCATCTAGAGATTTCTTAAGTCTGTTGGTGATGGTCCATGTCTCAGGCTGAGCCCCATGCAGTAGAACACTTTGAACAGTAGCTTGGAAAAGTCTGATTTCTATTTTTCGACAGAGGCTGGATTTCCACACTTTGTTCAGAGCATTGCAGGCCTTCCAAGCAAGTGCTTTGCGTATTTTAATGTCATGCTGGCTACTACCAATCCAAGTCCCAGGTATTTGAAGTCCTCTACGTTGTCTAGGTTACTTCCATCAGAGGTTTTTAGCTGTAGGCCGCTTGTGTTTGGTGAAATACCATACATTTGGTTTTCTTGGCATTCATGTGGAGCCCAGCTAGTTTTGAGTGCTGCTTCCTCAACGTATTTCAGCAGCTTCTGTGCCTGCTCCTTAGTGTCAGATAGTAACGCTATGTCATCTGCAAAGTCAAGATCCGTGACTTTCTTTGGCCCTATTCTTCGACTTTGTCTAGGCTTGATGGTGAATCCTAGTTCCTCTTCTCTCCCACTGATAGCTATTATTAAGCAATAATCAAGGATGATTATGAATAGGTAGGGGGCAAGGGTATCTCCTTGGAGTACTCCTGCTAGGATGTCGAACAGTTCCGTGTCGCCATCAGGTGATATCACTTTGGTTCTTGTGTTTTTGTAAGTTTCATTAATTGCATCTGTTATGACTTGTGGGATACCGTATCATGCTTTGAGTATCTTGATCATTTTCCCACGATGTATGGTGTCGAATGCCTTTTTGAAGTCAATGAATGTAATGTAGTGAGGTAGTGCCTCTTCCCTCGCGGAAGCCATTCTGGTTAGTTCGAAGTAATTCATCTAGGTGAGGTCTTATTCTGTTAAGAATCATATTATTTTATTTTATTTATTCAACTGGCTAACAACATCAAAATATAAACAACACATATAAAGGAGGTCTGCTGAGCAGCCAGGGAGCACTGAAAGCACAAGAGAGTACTATCACCACAGGGTGCAGTGCGCCCAACTCAGCAGAGCTCTACAAACACCAGAAAATAAAACATACACAGGTATATATAAATAGACAAAAAATAAAAATTACAATAAAGGCAACACACTATACATCATTTTCCTTATAGTGACGTTTAAGATTGGTTTTAAAAACTGGTTTGCTAGATGTGGTGAGAGAGTCTCTAATTGATGATGGAATAGAAGACCATAGAATTGGGAAATTAACCAAGAGACAAAATTGGTAGACGTTGGTCTTAGGAGTGATATATTGTTTGAATGCTAGCTCATTGTATCTAGGATTTATCCGCCACCTGCAAAAAAGAAATACACTGGCATTAGTCAAACAAGTACACGCAAATGAAACGGAAAGGTAAGTCCTTCTGTTGTATGTCTTGGCCACAATGGAGTTCAGACATATGCTTCTGTAGTTTCCTGCTTGACTTAGGTCACCAGATTTTGGGACTGGAATCAGGTTCAATATTGCTCACTGGTCAGGTTTTTGCTTTTCTAGGAGCCTTATTACAGATAGAAATAATAGGCATACTACGGGTATTAAACAAATTATAAATTAAATGGTTAAAATATTTATAATCTTATTACAGATGTCCAGTATTATATCATCAAGATTGCATCTTGTCAGGAGTTCAGGTGGAATGTTGTCCTCTCCAAAACTGTTCCCCTCCTTGATAGATTTCTTGGCTTTCTGGTACTCGGTGTTATTGAAGGCATGCAGTACACTTAATTGGTAGTTCTTCGAAAATCTTTGAGATGTCGTCATCTTTGTCAGTCGGTGGATTTCCTAGGAGTTGTTGGAAGTGGCAGTACCAATTGTTGACACGTTCTTCCTTTGTCTTTCCTTTCAGGATTCCAGTCCTAGAGGTTTTCCTTCCACTTACTTCGTTAATGAGCTCCCAAGATAATCTGTGTTGCATAGGGTTGCCTTTTCCACTTCTTTTAATTTCTTGTCCAGGTATTCAGAATTGACCTCATCATAGGCTTGGTCGAGTTCCCGTTTACCTGCTTCAAACTCATGTGCAGACTCTTTATTGTCTTCTGTGACATGTTTTTCATACTTCTGTCTTAGCTTCTTTCTGGCAGTTTCTACTTTCCTACTGTAACACAGTGCCTTTTGCCTCTTCTTACATTATTTTTGGTAGTAGTTTCTCGGCAGTTTCTTGATTTGCTATGATAAGGTTTCCATATGTTACTGTTGGATTGTCATCACAGGTGTCGTTTAGTAGTGTGTATTTGTTTCTGACTTCGACAGAATATTGGTCTTGCAGTTCTGAGTCTTGGACAAGCTTATTCCAGTTGTATTTCACTTTCTTTGGCTTGGTTTTGCTGTTTGCTCGTAGGCTTAATCTAATCTTTGAGGTCACTATTCTATGATTATAGATCCAATACTTGCAAACGAATTGTAGGCTTCTGTGTTCAGAATACTATTTTGCCATTTCTTTCTGATTAGGATGTAGTCAAGTTGTGCTCTGAATCCACTTGGTAGAATACAGGTCCATAGTTTTGTTACTTTCTTTTGGAATCTGGTGTTTGTAATAACTAGGTTATTTTCCATTGCAAACTTTTCTAATATCTCCCGTTCCTGTTTGTGGCTTCATTTCATGGTAGGCAAAAGGAGCAATGTCGTTACCAATTCGAGCGTTTAAGTCCCAAATTACTGTCAAGAAATGATGGGCCGGTACTGATTTGGTAGTTTCTTTCAGCTCGTCATAGTAGTAGTCTCTTACCTCATCTTCATTTGCCACATTGGTGGGAGAGTACATGTATGTACACTCGTCAAAAGAAGTTCCTTGCCACTCATTGAAGTTCAAATATTTCACATGAATATTTAATATTTAATATAGATTAAACAATTGCATGTCAAAATAAGCAGACAATAATTCTCTATCATGTCTGTATGAAATTAAGATGTACGCATTCATGCATGGCTGAGCACATTCATTAAGCAATGGTAAGGTGCGTAAAAGGAAATTGCAAGAAATGAGCATTTACAGTCATTTGAATGGAGGGATTATCCAATTTTGTGCAATCTTCTTGCCATTGTCAAGTGAATGGGATCTGCCATGCGTGAGTGATCATGTCTAAATTCCATGTTAAGCTGTTAGAGGATTACTTTCTGCTTATTTTGATATACAAGTATATATAATATAAATGATATATATAATTATATATATTCTATTAAATATTAATTTAATTTAAGTGGCAAGGAACTTCTTTTGACGAGTATACATATAACCGTAGTTTTTGGATTGCCATTAAAAGTTGCTTGGATGGTTCTAGTGCTTATGTAGCAGATTGAGGATATGGCTCTTTGAGATATCGTTTGTCAAAATCGGGGCATATTCAAAATTTGACCCCAAAAGCAAAGTCAACGACCTTTTCACGCCCGTTTGCTCAATATCTCAGTAACCACACATCGGAAGTGGAGCAAACTATACATTTTTAGAATCCTTGTGCTCAGACAAACAATTTGGTATGCTTGTCAGCTTAATTAAAGCAATTTGAATTTGTGATCCCCTAGTATGGCGGCCATATTGGAATTGGCCAATATGGCCGTCCCGTTAGAAGGCTCAACGAGATAGATATACGTAGATGGCGTACTAATTCGGTCATAGTAGTACACATGCTCGAAGTGTTAAGAAATTGCAATAAAGTTTGTTTAAAAAAGTTCCTTTGCCCATCCCTAGTAGAAAACGAAGACCTAAGACTCTGAGGTGCGTATAAAACAAAGACCTAAGACCCTAGGGTGTGTATAAAACAAAGACATTAGACAAACGAGTTACTGCCAATCCCTATAGTATACCTTAATGTGTGAAGTAGTTTGCCTTAATATGTGAATACCGACCGCCCCCCCCCCCCCCCCCCCCCCCCCCGTAAACATTGAAGTGAGGTAGTACACAATACACATGCTCGCAAGTGTTAAGAAATTGCAATAAAGTTTGTTTAAAAAAGTTAATTTGCCCATCCTTAGTAGAAAACGAAGACCTAAGACCCTAGGATGTGTAGAAAACAAGGACCTAGGAAACAAAGACCCAAGACCCTAGGATGTGTATAGAACAAAGACCTAGACAACAAAGACCCAAGGCCCTAGGGTGTGTATAAAACCAGTGGCGTAGCTAGGATTTTTTTTTAGGGAGGGGAGGGGGGGGGGGGGGGGGGCGGCAAGATTTCTAAAATTTTCGTAAAAGGTTGACCCAATTTTGTTTCTAGTCACTTACCTCGTGAATTTCACGTTAGTGGGGGGGGGGGGGGGGGGGGGGGTTTAAGGTCAAAAAAAATCGCACAGTAAAAAAAAAAATCGCACAGTCAAAAAAAAAATCGCACAGTCAAAAAAAAAATCGCATAGTAAATATACTACACGTACAATTTTGCCTAAATCGCTTCCGAATAAGTGTCAAGCGATTTCCAAAACATTCTATATATAAGTATCTTCTACTGATTAACATGGACACGACATAGGTATATGAGTTACATGATCTTACGCTAGTGTGCGTATCTGTGTTAGCGACTGTTTGTCTCTAATTTTTTTTGTGACCATTTTCAAAGGCTCAAACTTCAGGACCCCTTATATTTCTGGGGGACCCCTTAAATTTAGTTTTTGCAGTCCTTAAAGGGTCCTGAAAAATCACATTTTTGAGCCAGTGCTACCCCTGCTTGGGATCTACTTTTTTGTGTAATAATCTTAAATCGAGATACGTATTAAAGATTATAATTATTTTGAAAGATCGAATCGTTTTCCTTCTAGAGGGCAGGATTCATTTGTACTAACGCCAATCCTGGGATCATACGAGCAATTTGAGATATTGTTTTTCAAAATCGGAGCAATTTTAAAATTTGACCCCATACGCAAAGGTCAACGACCTTTTAACGTTATACCCGATAACTCGTTAACCAAACATCAGAAGTGGGGCAAACTATACATTTTCGGAATCCTCATGACTAGACGAGTAATTTAATATGCATATCGACACGATTGGAATATATTTGAACTTTGACCCTGTGTGACCGTTGTTGACTCCCGTAAATGCCTGACATTTTCAAGGGGGTAGCCCAAGTCAAAATGGTTCGGTATTCATCAGGGAACACAAAAACACTTTCAAACCTTTGTTCCCAGGATTGGTCACGGAACCTACAGGCTCCTACTAATATAAAAAAAGATTATTTTCTGAACTTTGATCGAGGAATTCTTTGTCTTGAGAGAGCGGGTTGTCACGATATGAACATGTACCGATAGAGGGCTCACTCCCCATGGACCGCTCCCCATCCTCTGATCTCACCCCCGTTCTCGGATGGGAAGTATCGGGGGGTGTTGTTCGATTGTGTGACTGTGAAATTATACAAGGTATACTACAGTCGACTAGTTATGTACAGGCGCAAACGTATGAAAATAGTCAATATCCATCGAGGACGGGTGGCACTTACTTAACACTTTCCACGCGGCAGGCGGCTGCAGACGACATTCCAAAAATTCAAAATGTTTCATAAAAGTCAAAATTGTTAAATTTCATAACCATATTTGGAAGCACCATGGAAAATGCATTGAAATAAGTACAAACATGCCCAGTATTGGTTGAATAATACTTGGTATAGATTTTGAAAATTGCGAAAGGTTTCTGAAAAATCGGTTTTGTATAATATGGTAAAAATATTGGCCGCGAGGAAGGTGTTAAGTTATTGCGCATGTACAAAGGCAACCCCGCCCCCCACCCCGAGACGGAAAACGACAAGGTCAAAATTGATTTATCTTTGTTGACATCTTAAGCTAATTTGTGACTTTTGGTATATTCTAATGGCTAATTTGTATGAAAATGCACGCTTTGCGCCCAAAATGCAGCTGTTTTATGTTAATATTGTCAAGTTTGGTCTAATTTGGTAAGGAAATGCGCGAGAAACACGCAAATAAATGGCGAAATCAACCAAAAAGTAAGTATCTTTGGGATCAGTTTTCCAGGAAAATTGGCATTTACTTATTGCGGCAACCCACCCTCCATAGACGGACGTGACAACGCTTCGGTCAAAGTTTATGTATCTTTCAAAAAATAAGTCTTTACGTGTCTTGATTCAAAATTGTTAACAAAAAAAGTAAATATCTTTGGGCTTAGTTCTCCAGCAAAATCGATGGAAATTGACTAATTTACATATTGTACAAATACAAAGGAAACCCGCCCTCTGTACATCGAATGGAACACTGCTCTTTCAAGGCTCAGACTAATTAAATCTTGCCAATAGAATATCCCGGGGGGCCCAGTCAAACATAATAGTGTACACAGGCGTGACCAAAAAAACGCGTAAAAAGGGGTGTTTTTTCAGTGCTGGACGCGTCACGCGAGTGACGCGTTAAGGGTATCAAAAACGCTGATTTTCAAGAAAAAGGGTGGCTTAAAATACCTGTCGAACGTGTTTAGGGTAACTTGTTTTGTTCTCCGTTCCCAGAAGAATGTTATCCCCGTTTTTGCGATTTCTTTTGAGCGTCTCATTTCCAATTTGAGAATGCATGTGTGTCACTCGTCTCTACAGCGTCATAATCGCAAATAGACAAAACTTGTTTAGGGGTCATATTCTGGCAAGAACTTGTTTAGGGGTCAAAATTTGCAAGGAAAGCGCGCTAAAAACTTGTTCAGGGGGTAATTTTGCTTGAAGGGTAAAACTTGTTTAGGGGGTGTCTGGAAAAAATTTGGTCACGCGTGTGTACACCATTATGTTTGACTGGCCCCCCTGGGTAGAATATGCCAAATTTGAAACCAGCTTTAAGGCCATATTTAAACAATAAGATATAAGATCTGTCCCTGTTTCCCAAAATGACATGACAGATTCATATTAATAGAATATAGTAGTTTATGCCTGCATATAAAATACAGGCCAGCCCACCCCACCCCACCCCCGCCTAATGCTGGAACCTCTTCCCCGCAAATTGATTGAAGTGTATTACACGACA
>CM069455.1:4442634-4482674 GCA_035610835.1 Ophiura sarsii
TTAAGAATAACAGAACCATAACTCTATATTGGTAATCAGATATTGACAACACATCTGCTGCGAATTTAGATCTTGATGGGGTCTATGGGCAGTTTGACAAGTACCCGTGGTCCCGACAACATTTCGACAGCAATACACCGCATTAGTAGTATTGTGTTTTAGTCCAGAAACGTATCGACCACCAAGACAGTGCATAGTCTAGCTTGTGTTCAAATCGGTCCATACAATACATCGATACATAGACACTAACTACTATCAACACATCCACTAACCAACACCCGACGCCTACTGCAAGATACTGCTCTTTAGCAGAAAAAAACACCTCGACCACCAAGACGTGCTCTCAGCCAGCTGCAACATCAAGTAGGCAAGATGGCAGAGAGAAAGCAAGTCCAATTCAAAGTAGACCTGCCAAGGCGCCATCAACATCATCATCGTAGCAGCCACGTTCCAGCTGTCACCCAACATCCGGTGTATTTACACCAGGCTCCAGATGGATACAAGGGTTTGCTCATCATTGTCTGTACCTTCTTCGTCTTCGTCTTGACCTTGGGGTTCACGACATCTCTGGGTGTCTTCTCCAAGGAGTGGGAAGAGTATTTTGATGTGGGTAAAACGCAGGTATCATGGGTGACCTCGCTGAGCCCGGTAGTCATCGGTATCGTGAGTAAGTATTGAATTCTAGTTATTCTTGCGCAAAATTATTATGCTCAAAACTTCGTGGGAAAAGTATATTATCTCTCTTTATGGAGTGAAAACCCTGTGTTTACCACAAGAGGGAAAGGTCACCAAAAGAGTGAGTACCGATGGGTACTAGGGAAATCTGGTACTGAGGAATGAATATGTTTGTGTGGATCGTCCCACACCAACAAATAATTTCCTTTTGCTTTGTGTGGTTAACAAAAGGTCAAGTTAATTAATTTTTCTCAATTTTAAAGCAAACTAGTTCATTCAAATCATCGCTTTTTATTGAAGATCAAGATGTCTTCTGCTTAAACACGATCACACCTATCAGTCAGGTCAAACTGCCAAAAACGGCAACCTGTGAAATGTTTCCGAATCTGGAAACATATTGCCAAATCAGGCAAAACTGCTTTTTTTGCCATTGATTATTTTGTGAATAAGATGGTTACTTAATTTAATCAGGTCAAAATCATAACCACTTATCATAAAACATAAATTCCAAAACGTGTGGTATATATTTTTGTGACTTTGAGCCTGCAATATATTCGCGAAATTAAATAGATCGCAAAATGAAGTAGTTTTTAGCGTCTTTATTTTAAGATAGATAATCACGGTTGTTGTTAAATCACGCTCAGAAAATATTTGTTCTAAGTTTTGACCAAGGCTCATAAGTTTTGACAGTGAGGTTTGATATGTTTTAAAGCAAAAGGCTTTATTAATTAATTAATTAAGGGAATCAATTGCCCAATAATTGGCCTTTCAATATTTATTTTTATTCTTTTTTATTCGAACATGACTTACATCAATGTTATATAATGAAATATCAAAATAAGATATCTTAAGACCATTTTTGACCAATAGGATAATTAATAAGTCATTTAATGTTAGCCTAAAGCTTTAAAACATCGCAAACTTCACTGTCAAAATTTATGAATCTTGGTCAAAACTTATGAAATTATTTTCTGAGCATGATTCATCGAAAACCGTGATTATCTATCTTAAAATAAAGACGCCAATTTCGCGAATATATTGCAGGCTCAAAGTCGCAAAAATAAATATCACACATTTTGCATAAGCGGTTATGATTTTGACTTAATTAAATTAAGTAACCACTTAACTGAACATGCAAAAGTAGTTTTCAGATCCACAAAAATAACCAATTGCAAAAAAGCAATTTTGCCTGATATGGCAATATGTTTCCAGATTCGGAAACATTTCACAGGTTGCCGTTTTTGGCAGTTTGCTTTGACTGAATATGTGGCAAGTGATTATGATAATTTCGATGTGATATACTGATCCATATGACCAAATCAGGAAATATACAGCGAATTAAGGTAAACGGTTTCAGATGGTAGTTAGTATGCCCAAGTACGTATCTCATAGTGCCCTTTAATTTCGCAACACTTGCGGGTATTTCCAGAATGCACAATATTATTTGGTGGTGTGCACTCATCCCTACATTTTGAAATTGACTCAAAAGAGAATCAGAGTCCAACAGTATTCATTATTTATAGGTAAATAAATGCGTATGTGTTGTTGCGAACGCGCGCTGATGTTGATGTGTGAATAATGGCCCGACCCCGAAGGGGGAGTGCTATTGTGAGCATATCATATGTATTGACCTAATTCATACACGACACTATCAAAATTCACAATTTAAGCATAATCTTGTGTAATAACAAATAAAAACGTGTTAACAAGTTAGCTAACACCCGTAGTGAAAATCGGCGAACCCGTAATGCTTGAACCACGAATCAAAACAAAGCGCGAATTAAACTACACGATATGCACTCCACGCAAGGGCGGAAATTTCTTGTTAGGTGTGGGGGGGATGATAAGTTTTGCCCCTAAAAAAATTAATTTAGCTGGTACCATCACCGCACTCCGAGCTATGCTCGGACAGGGGGGAGTCTGAGGGGGGATGTAGGAAGTAGAAAAAATTTCAATTTTCAAACTCATTTGGTGCGATCTGGTGTATACTTTTGACCAATATTGTATTAAAAGGCCATCACTTCATTTTCAATAAATATCTTGTTTTTTATCAATGCACGAAAGAAGTTGAGCATTTTTATACTGATATATTCTTGATTTTAGTATAGATGGTTTAAAAGCTCCAACAGTGGGGGGATATGCCCCCTGAGAAGTAGAATTTTTTTCAATTTTCAAACTCATTTCGTGCGATCTGGTATACTTTTGACCAATATTTTATTGAAAAGCAATCACTTTATTTCTGATCAATATTGGCTTTTTAAATAGGCAGATTTAGGCCTATACCAGAAAGAAGTTAATTAGTTACCTCCAAAAGATGGATTCTTAACGTACATACGCGTATGTATCCTAACCAACGTACAATAAACTCCAAACATTCTTATGTCCCTCCCTCCCTCTCTTTTTCCTCCTTTTTCTCCTTTTTTTCTTTCTTTTTTTCCTTTCCCCCCCCCCCCCCCCCCCCCCCTTTTTTCCTTTTTTTTGTGGTAAATGTGAAAAATCAGGGGGGGGGGCGGGATGATTACATTGACCATCCCCCCCAGGTCAAAAAGTGGGGGGGATAAATCCCCCCCACCCCCCCCCCCCCGGGATTTCCGCCCCTGACTCCACGTATTTATGTTTCTTGCTTTCTGATTGGGTCGACACTACTAAGAGTGTATGGATGTATTTGAACTGGTTTTAAAATCGGTGAAATCGGAACCTGAATATTTTAACTCGCCCTGTACAGACCGCAGATATTGCTCTGGCATAACTATCAAAATGAGATTTGGACCGTAAAACTAAATGTAAGTCACTACTGTGTATCTAGTTTTGACCTATCAACCCCATAACGGCAAAATATATGTGTAATAATATGCAATATAGCATAGCAAATATTTGTTATAGTAGATTATTATGCAAATACCCGAGCCTATAATACAGATTAATAGGGCAACTGTACACACTTTGGATATCATTCGGGTTACATTGTGGTGAACTGGTGCCATTTAGACGAGCTGATTTAATCAAACCAAATAAATAAATGTTTTAAAACTGATCAAGTCAGTGATATTCAATAGGGTTCTATGCGCCATGTGAAATCCTCGATTCAGAAGAATTCGCATTCTACAGAACTACAAAACACGAGCTCGATGTCAGTGTAAAAATGAGAAATTCGAGAAAAAATGTACTTTAGCTCATACTGGTATACCACTATCGTTCAATACTAGAACATAAAGGTTTCCAGCATCGGTCGATACTGGTACGATTTTACTGTTCAAATTGTGTTCCAGTATCAAGCGATACTGGAACATTGTTATGTTCCATTGGGTGATACTGGTACACGTTATACCAGTGAGATCTGTCCCTGTATAGAACGATACTGGTACATAATTATGTCGGCTGATACTGGAAACACTGACTTTTTACCAGTATCAGACGATACTAGGTGTTCCAGTATCGGACGATACTAGGTGTTCCAGTATCGGACGATACTAGTACAGTCCAGAATCTTGGACCTTAAGCACACTTGTCCCGAAATTCGAGGATAATTATTATTGATCACTGAATAAAACATAATCGATACATTTTTTGTTCACAACTCAATTGGTAAAGATTTTGGTGTTGTTGTAAAACGAGATTTTATTGTAATCAACCCATTTTGGGTGATCAGAACTTCATTCTTAGTGAAGTTTTAACTAGAATACCTATAGTGTGCGCTATAATTACAACATAATTACGAAAAGCGCGAAATCCAAAATGTTCACAGAATACATGAATAGAGCCAAGTTGGTGGATGTTACTACTACATGCAGATTTAGTTATTCACACAATAAAACAAACTTTATACCTGTTGACATTTTATTAATAAAACAATATTTGATAGATAGCCTTAATTTACACATTTTTGTTGAATCTCTTATAATTGCAACGATATTGCGATATTGCGATATAACAGTATTGCACAAACATTAGTCATAATAATTAATTAGGTACGCACTTTGTTAATTATTTTTAAAGAGATGAGATATGTTCTTCTATCAAATCAAGTTCATTTAAAATAATAATTTCCAAATAGTTTAGTCAACATTTTGTTAGTACTATCCCAATATACTCGATACACCACCTATTGCCGAAAAATAATATAAACTGCTCACAAAAAGTATCGAAACACTTAGAAATGATCCAATATATAACGGCTCGAAAAGGTATGCATTAATCGAAGCAAATAACCAAGTGCATAATTTTGTTCTGCGTATTTTGACACCTCGATCGTTGAGATAAGATGTTGCGGAGCGGAGTTATTGTCATTTCAATGATCGTTGGTCCAGTTTCTAAAGTGACACTCATCCCTATTGAAAATCACGAATCTGATCATTCTAAACAGTAATGCAAAACTCTTTCTATATTTGTGGAAAAGCACATCTCCCGATTGGAATAGGACTAACCAATTTGAATAAAGAGAAAATTAGGTTACAGCTAACAATGTATGATATCTTGCTGTGCATTTCATTAAATGTATTCATTTGTGTGCTTGAACTGGTCTAAAAATCAGTGAAATCGGGACCTGAATATTTTGACTCACCCTGTAGGTTAATAATAATAATAACACACATTTATTGAGCGCTTTACTTTAGTGAGATCTAAACTCAAAGCGCTGTACAACATATAAATTAAAGATTAAAGCAAAAATACAACAATGATCATAAAACTACAGAGATAAACATACACAGAGTCAAATGCATATTTAAACAAGAGATATGAATGTGTATGGCATTAAAAATGCATTATAAAATGAAAGATTATAAAACAAATACACATCAATTAAATTTCCAAGTTAAATAAGTAGGTCTTAAGTCGCGACTTGAACTCCTCAACTGAACCTGCCTGAAGTATATATATCCATTGGGAGAGTGTTCCATAATTTAGGGCCCGCGATGGAGAAAGCTCTATCACCGAAAGACTTCATTTTTGTTTTTTGGAACAACAGAAACTCACGGGAGCCAGAGCAAAGGTTAGCCGTGGGATAAGGTTTCAGCAATTCAAACACATAACTTGGACCAGCATTGTTATAATTGTCCTTCTAGGTTTTTCCATCCATACTTATTATTTAGGCCGCGATGATTAAACCTGGCAACCCTTTCCCACCAAGCTCGAATTATAATTTATTGTGCGTGGGAAGTTCCGGTCTACTTGCCGCATGATGTACATCAATAAACGCAACGGTCAGATTTCGGCCATGTTAAAGATAGGATGTTGTCAGTTTTTATGACAACAGAGGTGAGCTTTCTTAATTTTACTGAGAAGCTCAGATTGGTGTATAATAGCTTAGGTTCCATTTTAAAGTCAAGGTGCATATGTGTATTTCACTACGTTGAACATGAGTGAATGAATAATGACGTGACTGGGGAATAACTCACAAGGCGGAGAGGGGGATCAAAACACACAGAATAATCATAACGGACAAGCTTTTAAGTTTACTATATATATATATAATGTTATTTATTTAAAACAGAATGTTTAACTTACTCGTAATCCATGTTAACAATCATGTCCGAGTTCCGAATGTTAAACTTACATATAGATAATAATACATCATCCAGCATCCTTTCTAAAGCATATTACATTGACATTAAACACACGCACCAATCTGAACCTCCGTGTATAACCAGAGAGTCACTCATTGTGAAAAGTATTTCCTGGCCTAA
Source organism: Ophiura sarsii (assembly GCA_035610835.1). Classification (NCBI taxonomy): domain Eukaryota; kingdom Metazoa; phylum Echinodermata; class Ophiuroidea; order Amphilepidida; family Ophiuridae; genus Ophiura; species Ophiura sarsii. The sequence continues at coordinate 4,448,994 of CM069455.1, forward strand.
ATTATAAGGTAAACATGATTTATCAACGTGACGTGCAGATATTAACTGCTGACCACGTCTCCGAAATCGGTACTCGGAGCTCGCGGGAAAAGGTTGCCAGTGGCAATAACAATCACGGCCTAAATGAAACATATGTAAATCTCTAGAATATAAATCAAAGGAAACCAACAGGTTCAACCTATATTAGAAAGGTGTATGTCGCAATATAAAATCAGCGTCACAACATACGCCCTCCCTAACAAAATTGACACCTGGCAATCTCCCTAAGAATGCTGGGTGAAAATTGGATCAAAAACTTTTATTATATTTTAACTATCTGACAACTTCACGAACAAGGATTAAGGATTGACATAATTTTAAATTAATGTATATATCATTTGAACAATCATATTAAAGAGAACTTGTATCGACCTCCTTCCTAATATAGAACCAAATAACAAAATCATCTCAGTATGGCCTTTAAGCAATATTTATCATTACTAGAGTTATCAATATCCTTAATCTACGCCTTAAATTACGCCCTAAATAAAAAAGTAACCATGTAGAATCCCTGGCCAGTAGAATCTCCACAGTTGACTGCAACTCTTGGCGCTGTTGAAGACCTCGATGTTGACGTTGAAGAACCCGACGATACTGCCGCTGAAATGACGATGCTGACACCGACGATAGTATTATGATGACGTAGAATAACTAGATGAATGGGTGGTTATTATTTTGTCGTATTAGTAAGGTATTATTTATTCGATCACATAATTGAAGCGTAGAAATACCCCAGTATTATTGAACATTATTTGTTCCCATGCATTGACCATGTATAATTTTGACGATGACACTAACATAACGGCAGATGAATGATATAAAATATTGGTAATGTTTCTCCAGAAGCAGCTGCAATATCGAACCATCAATTTATGTCGTTCACGACATTTATATAATAATTGAGGACCCTAGATCTAAAAGGGGGTTAAGTCACATTGAGAAAAATGGCAAAAACTGGGTTTCATTGTGTCCATGTGTGGACTTGACCCACTCGGGTTGTACCTCCCATGGACTCTTTACATAGCTTTACCACATGACATAACTGTAACATTTGAACAGAGGGTGCAGAGATCCTCCTTGTAGCAGAAACTGATACTTAACTACAAAGTCACAAGATTGTGACTTAACCCCCTTTTAGATCTAGGGTCCTCAATTATATTCAGACCTTTATAACTTGTCTGACATACATGAAATACCTTAACGACAAAACCACATCCGGATAACAGTAACGTAAACGATGAACGACGACTTGTAGACAAAGACTAGTTGAATGATGCAACAGCGACGACTATACACCGTACTCATGGGATGGTTATTAAGCCAAAGTTCAGGTAGAAAATCTCGTGCCTCGAGGTCGAAAGATTCCCATCTGCACTCCAGCCCTCGACGTACCAATCATGAAGAACCCGTACATGTAGAAACCACAAATACCGGCCCGATGACTCTGGAATATAAACTCAAACAAGGGTTCCGTAGCATCAGTAAACAAATACATAAACATTTTAATTATCATATATTATTAACATAAGATCATCATCATCACAACATACGCCTCTACAATGATTATATCGATTCTTGAATAACATGAACAATGAAAAAATGTTGCCATCATCACAAGTCTTAACTTTGAAAACTTGTATATTACGATGCAAATTTCTCACGCATGGCCATGCTAAAGTTCATTTCACTTAAAATATCCACAATTACCATATAACTCAAAATATCATATCCTGTGCTCTGATCGATGGTATATACACCAGCGAAATATCCACGAATAAGATATCACTTCCCCCTGCCTACTAGTATCGATGATATATGCACCAACGAAAACAAACGAAGCAGTGAGGCACCGTAACGTTATAAAACTTTGTAGAACTTCATACACCAATATAACTTGTCTCATGAATCATAGTTAACCAAAGGTATCTATTCACCGTTGCAAACTAATCCATGTACAAAACAATAATCATTGCACAATATCTCCGCATGTCGTAACACTATATAAACTGATGACCAAAACATGTTATTCTAATTCAATTACGATTGCACATCCAATATTTGTATCACGTTGACTTGCATTAAAAAGACGATGAAGTTCTTAGAAATGTATGTAATTAAAATAGATTGCCCACCTTAATTGATGATGTTAGTTTACATGGTAGACTGCATAACTGGTAGACACACTGGTAAATTCACGTAACATGTCATAAAACTGTGAATTAAATGAACATATATAAGTATTGCAATATAATTAAGAGTATTATACAATGTGGTTTTTTTTGTATAAATAATTTATTGCACAAAATATTTGGTTCAAATGAGTAGGATTGCGATGATTTGTTTTACCATCTCTCATGTCTCAATGGCATAGATTGGGTATAAATTCATGGCAAGAACAGCATTTATAGAATTTGAAAGTATAAGCATTCACGACAATATATATAAACCAACAATTATAATCAGAAATTGTCCATTCTCTGACCTTCTAGTCGACATAACTGGCATCGTATTTATAACTCGCCTCGGCCGACATATTTCCAGAAATATGGTTTTGAACTGACATTTTAAATAAACTTAGATATTAAATGGCGTCCTTTTTAAAATGCCACAAAATAAAAGTATTGCGCTGCCACCGCTAATCACACATAATGGTTTTTTGCATTGTTAACAAAAACCCACGAAAATTACAAACTCAAACGCCTAAACTAAAAATGTAGGAGATCTATAGTTGCCACCTCTCCAAGGACTCTCACACAATCCAAACAGGAATATAATGTTGTCTCGTGAACACCGAAGAACAATAAAATTGCACATACCTTGATTATGTTTACATAATTCATAAAATACAACCTGTCCAAGAATGGTTATTCCAAAGTCTGTAAAAAAAGAATTTTAATGACATTAACAACATTGCCACAGTATTGCGTCTACAATAGCCTAGTACATATTATGTATATGACCAATTACTTTATAAACCTACTGTTGTGTAAGCAAATGTCATGTCACGAACTTTCTAACACTTTAGAATTAAACACACTATACAAATTGGAAAAGGTAATTAATTTCGCGTGCAAAATATTTGTGCGTAAAAACCCATGAATTAAATTTTGAAACCAAAAAGAGGCAAAATACAGAAATGCTTGAGTACCAAAGATGAGCATAATCATTTACATAATTTCACACTAACTATCCAAATTCAGTCAACATTGCAAACATTTGAATGAACACGTGTTTAAAATTTATTTTTAAAATATTGAAAATTATCATTGACATATTTATATTTAATTTATTATTTATATTTACATTTATTCAGCAAGACATTACTGGGATAACGATCACTTTGGCTATAATGTGATGCTTTGAGAATACATTACATCATACAATATAAAAATAATTACATACAACAAACTATTATTTATTGCACATGCTATCGTAACCAATTTCTATAGTATAATACTCCTTATTCAAAACATTTATAATAATTTATCTCGGTAGCCACCAGCTGTCATACAAAAGGCGTTAATCCGCTTACACAAAAGCTTTTATGAACACAAAAGAATTGGCGCGAACGTTTCGCGGGGTTTAAATTCTGAAAAACCTCGCGTGGTTAGTATTATTATTATTATATAACATTGCTACTACTTTATTTTTTAAATACAAGACTAACAATACATTGAGCTGACGGACGCTTTTACACACAATATAACAAATACGCATCACTAAACACAACGACGTTTACACAACTGACTTGAATCAAGGTCCTTTTTTAACACATGTATACGCACACAAAATGGCATTATGTCAATCCGCTTTACATTTAGAAAATTTATCAATTGCATTATGTCAATCCTTAAATGCTATACATACATTATAAATACAAATACAAAACATACCTGAGCTAAAATCTCCTCGCCACGTTAAATTAGCTGTTGATGCTGGATGCGTAAAACAACAAAATACATATACAACTTAATAGCTACGGTCCTTATTATTCAAAATGAAAGGGGGTATTAAATTGACCGGAATAAACGAAAATGCATTGATATAAAAATACCAAAAAACACGGAATTCTCCACCATATTTTATGACGTGACTGGGGAATATCTCACAAGGCGGAGAGGGGGATCAAAACACACAGAATAATCATAACGGACAAGCTTTTAAGTTTACTATATATATATAATGTTATTTATTTAAAACAGAATGTTTAACTTAATCGTAATCCATGTTAACAATCATGTCCGAGTTCCGAATGTTAAACTTACATATAGATAATAATACATCATCCAGCATCCTTTCCAAAGCATATTACATTGACATTAAACACACGCACCAATCTGAACCTCCGTGTATAACCAGAGAGTCACTCATTGTGAAAAGTATTTCCTGGCCTAAATTATAAGGTAAACATGACTTATCAACGTGACGTGCAGATATTAACTGCTGACCACGTCTCCGAAATCGGTACTCGGAGCTCGCGGGAAAAGGTTGCCAGTGGCAATAACAATCACGGCCTAAATGAAACATATGTAAATCTCTAGAATATAAATCAAAGGAAACCAACAGGTTCAACCTATATTAGAAAGGTGTATGTCGCAATATAAAATCAGCGTCACAACACTGGTATACCACTATCGTTCAATACTAGAACATAAAGGTTTCCAGCATCGGTCGATACTGGTGCGATTTTACTGTTCAAATTGTGTTCCAGTATCAAGCGATACTGGAACATTGTTATGTTCCATTGGGTGATACTGGTACACGTTATACCAGTGAGATCTGTCCCTGTATAGAACGATACTGGTACATAATTATGTCGGCTGATACTGGAAACACTGACTTTTTACCAGTATCAGACGATACTAGGTGTTCCAGTATCGGACGATACTAGGTGTTCCAGTATCGGACGATACTAGTACAGTCCAGAATCTTGGACCTTAAGTACACTTGTCCCGAAATTCGAGGATAATTATTATTGATCACTGAATAAAACATAATCGATACATTTTTTGTTCACAACTCAATTGGTAAAGATTTTGGTGTTGTTGTAAAACGAGATTTTATTGTAATCAACCCATTTTGGGTGATCAGAACTTCATTCTTAGTGAAGTTTTAACTAGAATACCTATAGTGTGCGCTATAATTACAACATAATTACGAAAAGCGCGAAATCCAAAATGTTCACAGAATACATGAATAGAGCCAAGTTGGTGGATGTTACTACTACATGCAGATTTAACTATTCACACAATAAAACAAACTTTATACCTGTTGACATTTTATTAATAAAACAATATTTGATAGATAGCCTTAATTTACACATTTTTGTTGAATCTCTTATAATTGCAACGATATTGCGATATTGCGATATAACAGTATTGCACAAACATTAGTCATAATAATTAATTAGGTACGCACTTTGTTAATTATTTTTAAAGAGATGAGATATGTTCTTCTATCAAATCAAGTTCATTTAAAATAATAATTTCCAAATAGTTTAGTCAACATTTTGTTAGTACTATCCCAATATACTCGATACACCACCTATTGCCGAAAAATAATATAAACTGCTCACAAAAAGTATCGAAACACTTAGAAATGATCCAATATATAACGGCTCGAAAAGGTATGCATTAATCGAAGCAAATAACCAAGTGCATAATTTTGTTCTGCGTATTTTGACACCTCGATCGTTGAGATAAGATGTTGCGGAGCGGAGTTATTGTCATTTCAATGATCGTTGGTCCAGTTTCTAAAGTGACACTCATCCCTATTGAAAATCACGAATCTGATCATTCTAAACAGTAATGCAAAACTCTTTCTATATTTGTGGAAAAGCACATCTCCCGATTGGAATAGGACTAACCAATTTGAATAAAGAGAAAATTAGGTTACAGCTAACAATGTATGATATCTTGCTGTGCATTTCATTAAATGTATTCATTTGTGTGCTTGAACTGGTCTAAAAATCAGTGAAATCGGGACCTGAATATTTTGACTCACCCTGTAGGTTAATAATAATAATAACACACATTTATTGAGCGCTTTACTTTAGTGAGATCTAAACTCAAAGCGCTGTACAACATATAAATTAAAGATTAAAGCAAAAATACAACAATGATCATAAAACTACAGAGATAAACATACACAGAGTCAAATGCATATTTAAACAAGAGATATGAATGTGTATGGCATTAAAAATGCATTATAAAATGAAAGATTATAAAACAAATACACATCAATTAAATTTCCAAGTTAAATAAGTAGGTCTTAAGTCGCGACTTGAACTCCTCAACTGAACCTGCCTGGCGTATATCCATTGGGAGAGTGTTCCATAATTTAGGGCCCGCGATGGAGAAAGCTCTATCACCGAAAGACTTCATTTTTGTTTTTTGGAACAACAGAAACTCACGGGAGCCAGAGCAAAGGTTAGCCGTGGGATAAGGTTTCAGCAATTCAAACACATAACTTGGACCAGCATTGTTATAATTGTCCTTCTAGGTTTTTCCATCCATATTTATTATTTAGGCCGCGATGATTAAACCTGGCAACCCTTTCCCACCAAGCTCGAATTATAATTTATTGTGCGTGGGAAGTTCCGGTCTACTTGCCGCATGATGTACATCAATAAACGCAACGGTCAGATTTCGGCCATGTTAAAGATAGGATGTTGTCAGTTTTTATGACAACAGAGGTGAGCTTTCTTAATTTTACTGAGAAGCTCAGATTGGTGTATAATAGCTTAGGTTCCATTTTAAAGTCGAGGTGCATATGTGTATTTCACTACGTTGAACATGAGTGAATGAATAAATATCATTGTATAATTATAGTACATTTGATTCGTTGTATGACTTTCTTGCGTGTATTGTCATTATACCTCTCCGCCATGCGAATAATTTCCCACATTTACGTCATCAATTGTATTCGCATTATTAAGCAGTAATGTCGTTTATCAATGAAAATAAAAAATAGTCTCATCATGTGAATACTTCGTAATTCGCACCATTAGGGAATAATCGCATAATAGGCAGTTGGTGCCATGCCGAAAATGTAATATAATGTAGTATAAACTAAATGTTGTCATATTTTTGTTCAATTTCTCTCTCCATTCCATGTGTCGCTTCATTCACAGGTCCTTTTGCTGCAGCAGTGTCGCATTCCATTGGGCCACGGTCTCCGGTAATGTTTGGTGGAATCCTAGCCGCTGTTGGACTACTCGCCAGTTCGCTCTCTCGAAATATATTCCATTTAATGATAACAATTGGAATTATTTCAGGTAAACCAAAAATAAATACAAATTGAAGGCTAAATATAAAAGGTGGCTCTTAATAAACGAAATGGATGGAGCAAATTTCTTCTATAATGAGAATCAATATCAAAAGTGTTTATGTGACTTCAATCACCTAACTTTAAGACGTGCATGCAATGAAAATGTCGATAATTATTTTAATATTTCTGGGTAAAATTGAGATTATGTTGAACAGCTCCCAGATGTTTACTCACATTTTCAGTGGCGTAACCAGCGGGGGGGGGGGGTGGGGGGGGGGGGGGGGGGCACTTGGAACCCTTGCCCCCCCCCCGCTTGCCCCCCCCCAAATGAAATCGAGTACGGCTGTAAATAAAATTTACAAAAAAAGTACACACCAAATCCCCCCAATAATGACGTCGTGTCGGTTGAGATTGGCATTGTCTAAAAGGAATCATGGAATTATGATGGTCAAAAGTACACATGAAAATTTTTCGCGCGCGCATATGTCTTCCCAAATGAAATATTCTTTGGTACAAGCTTGTTTAGAGCCAAAATGTAGCTCAATCGTGCAAAAACAGCTGTAAAGTCGGAAATTTTCGCGCGCGCTACGCGCGCATCTCTTTACTCCAAAAATCGTCGATTGTCTTAGGAGCCCCCCATTTCAAGTCACTGCCCCTTCCTGCCCCCCCCCAAATGAAAAAGTCTAGTTACGCCACTGCACATTTTAGACAGTTTCGTCAACCAGGTCGGCTTACTTCCTCAGTATTGGATTGATCCACTTGTTTTGCCCGCGAGAGTTGTTTGTCTCGTTCCAAGGATGCAAAGTTGTGACGAGTATGGATCAAACACGTGACTCTATAAATCGCCGGTATCCGCCGCAAGCGACGCTCATGGCACTGCGCTTCACTGCATATAACAACCAAAATAACATGAAAAAGACATATACTAAAAATATGCATACAAATTATACAAACATGAGTAGAGTCACATCAAGCAAATGTTTCCGAGTACAAAGATGAGTAGATTTACATCAAGCAAATGTTTGTACATATAGTACATGTACTGTGCGATTTTTTTTTTACCGTGCGAAATTTTTATTTCAGAAATCTTGCCCCCCTGAAAAAAATCCTAGCTACGCCACTGTAAACGCAGTCCGTTGTCTTTGTCGCATCGCGTCTTTCTTTAGGATGAAATATAGTTTAATCAGTTCTTAATTGGCTAGCAATATTCTGTTTTTATCTGTCCACGCGCAATGGTAATCCTAGCGATAGCTTACTGTTCAAGACATTCCATGAAGGTATTTGCTATGATGGGGCAGACAGTGCTGCCAGCCCATGGCTGCGCCATACTTTTTTTTAGATAACATCTCTGAATGAGAAATATGTATATTTAAATATGTATAACTAAAGCTGTTACATTTTGTAACAGCTTTAGTATATCATCGATGTTTAGTTTGGACCTGTCTTTCAAAGTGTCATCTTTCTCTAAATAAAACAGTCTTGCTGATTTTTAAAAGAATTATCAATTAAGGATGTTTGTGAATAGTGCTACAAATCGTGAAAGTTGAAAATGTCATGACATATTCAACCGCGACAAGGGAACTTATTCTCTGAGTCACGTGTTTGATCATCTCATTATAACTTTGCATCAGTAGAACGAGAAAAACAGCTGTCGAGGGAGAAAGCAGTGGATGAAGCCATTACTGAGGAAATCAGCCGATCTGGTTGACGAAACCATCTAAAAATGTGAGTAAACATCCTGTATTTATATTCAACATAAGCTTAATGCTACTTTATATCTATAATCCGGATGAACTTATTCAAAGATGATCATAATCTTATTTTCAATTTTGTTTACAGCCAGTGGAATGGGATTTACAATTGCTCCATCGATTGTAATCCTTCACTACTACTTTCAAAAACGTTACGTCATTGCAAACGGTCTTGCCTTTGCCGGCATCGCCTGCGGGGAAGTCATATGGCCGCTTGTACTTCAGCCTATGAAAAGCGCTTATGGATGGTCAGGAGCTCTGCTCTTGATGTCTGCAATTGAACTGAATCTTGTGGTTTGCGGAAGTTTAATGGTACGGCCCAGAGCAAGATCAGCTGATCAGGTGCACCGGGCATCAAGGAATTTCAAATCAAAGCGATCCAGTAGCATTGAGATGGATGTTCTAGACGCCAGTGCTGGTAGACAGTATAATACACACAAAGATAGTGATAAAGAGAGCAATGGTTTCAGCCAGGGTAATGTCAATAAAGGATGCACAGATACCATTGATGAGGAAATAAGTGTTGGCACCGATATGAGACGGACAAGCATTGCAAGTAACCAATCAGCGTTGTCATCTGTGAGTTCCTATTCATCTAGCTCTGAATCCTCTATGACCTTTGAACCAAGACCGCGGTTTTTCACTGACCCGGGTAAGACCTTCGAACAAAGACCGAGGCTGTTCACTGACCCGGGAAAGACCTTCGAACCAAGACCACGGTTTTTCACTGACCCGGGTAAGACCTTTGAACCAAGCCCGCAGTACCCGGGTAAGACCTTCGAACCAAGACCGCGGTTGTTCACTGACCCGGGTAAGGCATGCGACGACGATGACGTGGATCACGACGAAGGAATCTTTTACAGAACGAGCATAGATAGACCGGATTACGAAAGGAGAAAACGAGGCAATTCCGTATCGTCCCAATTCAGCGTCACTTTCGTACGGGTTATGAAACGAGAGAAGTTTTTGCTGATGCGGCCAATATTAAACTACCCATACTTCGTTGCCATGCTTCCCATTATGTTATTGCACGGTATTGGCTGGTTCGCGGTCACCGCTCATCTGGTACCATTTGCCATTGATTACGGTATTACACCGCACCTCGCATACGATCTGCTTAGTTTCATCGGGATCGGTACGATATTCGGGTGTCTAACACATGGCTGGTTTATAGACAAGAACATGGTCAACAGTGAATTTGCTGAGATACTGTCTCTAGCAGTCTTATGTATTATAACGTTTTTCTATCCGGCGGCCCATTATTCCCTGGAAGTAACGTTAACGCTGTCTGTGATTTACGGCGTTGCTGCGGGTGTGTCCTTACCGTTATCCGTAAACCACCTGTTGCCTCCTGAGGATATCAATGCTGGTGTATGTCTGTTGATCATGTGGGAGATGCTTGGAGATACAATCGGTGGCGTGTGTGCGGGTAAGTAGTCGGGCCGGTAGCGTGTGGGTGGTAGGGCCAGAGTTCGTTTGACAATTCGGGTTGGGGTGTGTGTGAAACCCTCACACCCCAGGAGTTATTAGGCAATTGATCTGTATTATGGTTAACGTGATCGATCGAAGGTAGCTTGGTATTCCCAAAGGGTCCCCTAACATGTATGTTAAAGGACAAAACCATGATACGTCTGTCTCGTTGAATGAAATTCCGACATAGTGTCCCTGTATTAGGCCATACATGGCAGTGCGCGACAGATTGCTCAAATACTGACTGTGTCTAACCCTATATTGACATGTTGGAAAGACTCAACAATATTTCAAACCCGGACCAATTATTCACGAAGGCCTAATTCTACCGAATCCCAGTGGAGTACGGTATTTAATAAAGACTCGGGTCATAACTCTGAGTTCAAGGATGCGAGTATCATTGCCGGGAAGATATCATTGTCACGATGAGCGGAAAGTGAAGAAAGCTTTCTGGAAGAGGTTGAGCGAATATCTTGATATAGGAGTGTACGTTTTCAATAATATAACCTCACCTGAGAGTATAGAGAAGGCAGGGATAGGCCATACGGGGATTTCCTCAGGCCTGTTAATCCAGAACTGGATTCTGGAAGCCAAAGTGTGATGTTTTCACAAGTAGACCCTAACACTTTCCACGCGGCTATTATTTTTACCATACACAAAACATATTTTTCAGAAACCTTTCACAATTTTCAAAGTCTATCTCAAGGATTACTGACCCAATACTAGGCATGTTTGTACTTATGTCAATGCATTTCTCATTTTGATTCCAAATATGGTAATGAAATTCAATAATTTTGAACATTTTGTGAAATTTTGAAATGTCGTCTGCAGCTGCCAGCCACGTGGAAATTGTTAAGCTCTTTTATAGCGATGTGGTAAAAGTTAGTTCCAGATTAGTGTTCATCTTCCAAGTTTTATGTTCCGGTGCGTTCGGAGATATTTCTCAAATGCATAGGAGAGAAACATTTAGACCCCAGATTTCATTCTTCATTTTGCAAAATTGGGTGAGGGGTTATAGGCGTTGCGTCCCCATACCGGCCTTAAAGATTCTGTCCGTTTCCTTTCCCTTTCCTTCCCTTTTTGTCTCCTCTTCTCCCTTTCTTTCCGTTTCATTTGCCTTCTGACCCCCCACCCCCCCCCCCCCCCCCCCCCCCCCATCTCTCACTGGCTACACTTGGGTGATTCCAAATATGGTAATTAAATTAAACTATTATTTTGTTTGAATATCTTACTTTCTATGCACACAGGTTTGATATACGACCTCACCTGCGATTACGAAAAGTCATTCTTCTTCGCTGGATCGGCGATCGCGTTAGCAACATTCTTACAAATTATTCTCTCGCTAGTAAAGCGACTTAGACCAACGAACAAGTCGAAATCAGATGCAGTGTCATCGCAGAGTAAGAAGGGATTCAAAGGAAAAGTTTGCACGGGGAGTCCAGTTCCGAAACATTTCGTCATTGGGACTGCAGAGGATGATAAATCAACAGTGGAATAAATTTTACTTTTTTACGAATCCTATAAAATCGAACGTGCTAGTTACATTTCGACTCCTTACTGAGTTGGAGTCTTCATAGACGAGCAATAAATCTGTTTGCTATTTGGTCAAACTAATAGCCGCGTGGAAAGTGTTAAAGCACTGATATCATGCTCATGTCACATCTTTGAAGTAATAGAGGGAAACGGTAATATTCATTTGACCATCAAATGCTGTTTGACTCAACAACTCCACAAATCATTTAGCACCAGATTCAAGTCACGTCAAGTCGTCTCTTATATAAAAGTAACTCGAGTCAAACCAAGTATCTTGAAAGTTTTGAGCTCAAGTCATAAGTCAAGTCATTGCTCTCGATGATTTCATTCAAGTTGTGTCATTAAAAATGGCCAAGTCATTCCTCGAATCGTCTGAACACTGCAAAATGACCAATACAAAGCAAGGTGACACTGTTTATACCGTCATGGTATGATATCTATGCACAAGCAGTCTCAGACATGCAATCAACTAACTACCATTCAGGCAATTTTTTTTTCTTTCTCGGATTGCCATATACTTTTTCGAGCTCTGGTTTGATTTTGTCAACCCTTAACAGTATTAAAATGCATTTTCCTTATTCTTTGGGTTGGGAAATGTTGAAATCGTCGTTTTTATTAAATGTACATTGTTTTGAGGACTCAATTTTCATCAACGACCAACAATGAATCGTCGACGCCTTGATATGCGCCCGCATCCTTTATTATCTATTCGCTGACTGTAAGGAGGCTTCGCCAATTTGGAACTGATCAAACTATAGTGATAATAGACTGCTGTCTAATTTGCAACATTCGCTGAGCGGAAGTAAGAGATATATACCCGTTTTCTCTTTAGAGCCATCAGTCCAATTGGCCTTTTGTTAGCCATGTTTATGTTTCCCTTCCAGAGTTCCTTGGATAATCACATTTTTAGGTTATCATTTCAATGTATCTTAATTAATGAAATTTGCTGAGAATAATCTTACAGTTTGGGACACTAACAAATCCTACAGGGAGGGAGCCCTCAAATTTGTCAGAGCATTGCCTTTTCACGTAAATTATACGCAATGCTTGTATATGTACTAACTACCAACTGAAATCATAAGCTTAATTTGCAATATATCATGTAACATTCATGAATTTGATAGTTTGTTTCAAATTCGATGTAGATTCCCCATAGCAAAATACTTGATACTAGTAGCTAGCTAGCCGCTAATGCTAGCCGATAGTTAGCTGCTATGGTTATCGAGCAGGGTTAGCCGCTAACTAGCCGCTATAGCTGCTAACTAGCCGCTAATAGAATCACATGCAAATTAGTTAGTAGCGGCTAGTTAGCCGCTACTGTTTATGCAAATTAGCAGGGTAAGCCGCTAACTAGCCGCTAATAGAATCACCGATGCAAATTAGTTAGTAGCGGCTAGTTAGCCGCTACTGTTTATGCAAATTCTGATAGTATTAGCGGCTTGTTAGCGGCTAGCCGCTACTGTTTCCTGCTAACTATAGTTGCTACTGTTATGATATGATCATATTGAAACGAAGGTGCTGAATTCGGAAGTTATGCTTAGTTTTACTCACTGACTTTCGCGGCAAATCTCAACCCGGAAGTGCCATTATTTGCTTAGTTTGGCATGAAGGCGATGTCGGAATTGTATGATGTTTTGGATTTGGGCTATGTTGATGAATATCTTTACGTTATTTGCTCATTTAGTATATCGATACATCTCTCAATGCCCCTTTAAGTCTTGCATACTTACACCAACTTTCCTTTCATAAAATGCAGTGTCACAAGTCAAATAGTCAAATAACAAGGAACCTTAATCTGTGTCCTTGACATCAATACCATACAAATTACTGGAGCACATCTGGCTAAGATTCTTGATAACCAAAGGCAGGCGGATGTTATAATTATGGACTTTAGCAAAGCCTTCGATCTTGTGCCTCACCAGAGACTGTTGTTAAAGCTCAAACAAGCTGGTATCACTGGACCACTCCTAAACTGGGCAGAAAACTTCCTAACCAAAAGATCACAACAAGTCGTATTAGAAGGAAGCTCATCTTCGTCGATTCCTGTGACATCTGGAGTACCTCAAGGCACTGTGCTAGGCCCATTGTTCTTCATCCTATACCTCAACGACCTCCCGGAAGACGTAACATCTCAAGTGAGACTGCTTGCTGATGACTGTATTTTATATCGTGAAGTCAACTCTCCGGAAGATAGTCAACAATTACAAAATGATATTGACATCCTTTGCCACTGGGAGTCTAGATGGCAAATGAGGTTTAATGTAGCCAAATGTTATGCAATGCACATCACGCACAAAAGGGAACCTTGTCAATCGACTTATATGATGAACGAAAGTCCTCACCAGAAGGTCAACAGCCACACCTACCTAGGAGTTGAAATAAATAACAAACTAAACTGGGGTAAACATATCTGTAATACCAGCTCTAAAGCAAATAGAGTTCTTGGTTTACTACGCAGAAATCTGTACAGCTGCTCTGCAAAAGTAAAGGAAACGGCATACAAAACATTTGTCCGACCTAAGCTAGAATATTGCTCTAGTATAATGGGATCCATACCGACAAGACTACAAAAACAAGCTAGAAGCAGTACAACGAAGAGCTGCGCGGTTCGTCTGCAAAGATTTCAGACGCAGAAGTAGTGTTTCCTCCATGATCACCGACCTAGGCTGGATATCAATAGAAGAACGCAGGGCTATCTCCAGACTCACACTGTTATACAAATCCATCCATCATAAGGTTGCCATAGATACAGATCAATACCAAACCAATCCTCATGAGGGCAGAATCTCAACTAGGATAACATCTCACACATCTTTCATTCACACAGCAACAAGGAAAGACTGCTACAAATACTCTCCCGCGAACCTCGGCTGAATGGAACCTACTACCATCAAGTATCCGAGACTCTCCTTCAGTTGATTCCTTCAAAGCCAGGATCAGCAAGGGGGATATGTCATCCTTCCTGAGGGTGGCACATCATTAATTCTTTTTATATTCTTTTTATATTATTTTATTTTATTTTCAATTTCGATATAATTTACTATTCTCAGTTTGCTATTAGTCACAATGCGCTGCGACACATATAGGGTGAGTCAAAAAGACTGCAATAGTGGAAAGAAGCCATTTTGTTTTCAAAACCAAAATGAATTTTAAAACTTTTTAAACTGATACCGTTGCCGATGTCAACGTAAACCCCATGGCATTTCCGAATGTATCCTTCACTTGTACGCACGCTGTGTTGCCGACAGAAATCAAGAAATGAGTCAAAATGTACGGATGTTATGGGCGCTCAGCACTAAATCCCTCCTCGTTTTGTGTAATGGTAGTAAGTTCCGGCAAAAACAAAACAGATTTTGATATATAATTGGATAGATTGAGCTTAAATGTATTGATGAAGCTATGAGTTTTAACAAATATTAGGCGAGACGCATTGTTTAAAACTAATAGCGAGACCAATACATATTGGGCGTAAATCATCCAATTTTATCATTATTATGTTTTGGATCCTATATTATCCATTATTATGTTTTGGGGTGTTTACGTGTGGTATGGAATTGGATCGAAAACATAATAATGATAAAATTGGATGATTTACGTTTAATATGTATTGGTCTCGCTCTGAGTTTTAAAATGTTGGGCTCGACTGCGTCTCCCGCTGCGTCTCTCCCAATATTTTTAAAAACTCATAGCTCGACCAATACAATGAGCTTAATCTATTCAATTTTTTACCACACTTGGACACCTCATTATCAAATGAGTTCCAAAATTGATTATTGTTTTTCTTCTACTTCTGAGGGGGGCACATCCCCCCCTCAGACACCCCTGTCGATAGCTCGGAGGGCGGTGCTGTGCACCGCTTGGATGATACCTGATCAATTTCATTTTTTTGGGCCGCCCCCTAACCTTTTCTGGATCCCCCTCTGGTGTCTCCCTCACTTTTGAAAACGGGATGACGCCCTTGGTTCAATGGATGAATATTATTCTCTAGTGGATGACTCGGCTTGGCTAGCTCAACTGATTTATTTATTACTTGGGGAAAAAGTCAATGGCAAAAAAGTTGGGCAAAGTGGGGGTTAAAAAAACAAGAAAACAAGCCTATTGAAGAAACATGTGCGGAAATAGCATACGCGGTAGTAAGCATCTAAAACTACCATTGAGAAAATTATATATAAATTCCCTTCTATTTTATAGTCGGCTTGTTCGTTTAAAACAAGTATGAAAGTCGCATTTTCGTAGATAATCAAAAGACGTTGCTATCATGATAGTCAGTCATCACGCAAATCATGGCCGGTTTTAAAATTCTGAGCATCTTGTCAGTCGCGTACCCAGGGGGTGTGCCCCCCTAAAATAACCCCGTCGGTACACACAAGGGTCCCGTGTGTACATCAGGGGGAGACACGAAGAAAAAAAATAAACATGAAGGGGGACGCGAAATTTTATTCTGGCAAAGAGGGGGAGACATGAAATTTTGGTGGTCAAAAGTACAAAGATGAAAAAAAATCGCGCGCTACGCGCGCATGTCTCTCAAAAATGAAATCTTTTTACTGGACATGCTTCTTTAGACCCAAAATGTACTTCAATCATAGCAAAAATAAGTGTACATTTGATTTGTTGGCGTGCATATTTTGTCACAACAATCGTGTTGGTTACTTTTCGTGTCTTGCCCCCAATATGAAAAACCTAGCTACGCAACTGTTGACACACTCTGCATTCTTCATAGACCCGCAGGTTTATGTTGTTTTGTGCATACCGACGATGTCGTCAAGTAGGATGGCACTGAGATGTTACTGTACTATAATAAAACATATTTTTCAGAAACCTTTCACAATTTTCAAAGTCTATCTCAAGGATTACTGACCCAATACTAGGCATGTTTGTACTTATGTCAATGCATTTCTCATTTTGATTCCAAATATGGTAATGAAATTCAATAATTTTGAACATTTTGTGAAATTTTGAAATGTCGTCTGCAGCTGCCAGCCACGTGGAAATTGTTAAGCTCTTTTATAGCGATGTGGTAAAAGTTAGTTCCAGATTAGTGTTCATCTTCCAAGTTTTATGTTCCGGTGCGTTCGGAGATATTTCTCAAATGCATAGGAGAGAAACATTTAGACCCCAGATTTCATTCTTCATTTTGCAAAATTGGGTGAGGGGTTATAGGCGTTGCGTCCCCATACCGGCCTTAAAGATTCTGTCCGTTTCCTTTCCCTTTCCTTCCCTTTTTGTCTCCTCTTCTCCCTTTCTTTCCGTTTCATTTGCCTTCTGACCCCCCCCCCCCCCCCCCCCCCCCCCCCCCCCCCCCCCATCTCTCACTGGCTACACTTGGGTGATTCCAAATATGGTAATTAAATTAAACTATTATTTTGTTTGAATATCTTACTTTCTATGCACACAGGTTTGATATACGACCTCACCTGCGATTACGAAAAGTCATTCTTCTTCGCTGGATCGGCGATCGCGTTAGCAACATTCTTACAAATTATTCTCTCGCTAGTAAAGCGACTTAGACCAACGAACAAGTCGAAATCAGATGCAGTGTCATCGCAGAGTAAGAAGGGATTCAAAGGAAAAGTTTGCACGGGGAGTCCAGTTCCGAAACATTTCGTCATTGGGACTGCAGAGGATGATAAATCAACAGTGGAATAAATTTTACTTTTTTACGAATCCTATAAAATCGAACGTGCTAGTTACATTTCGACTCCTTACTGAGTTGGAGTCTTCATAGACGAGCAATAAATCTGTTTGCTATTTGGTCAAACTAATAGCCGCGTGGAAAGTGTTAAAGCACTGATATCATGCTCATGTCACATCTTTGAAGTAATAGAGGGAAACGGTAATATTCATTTGACCATCAAATGCTGTTTGACTCAACAACTCCACAAATCATTTAGCACCAGATTCAAGTCACGTCAAGTCGTCTCTTATATAAAAGTAACTCGAGTCAAACCAAGTATCTTGAAAGTTTTGAGCTCAAGTCATAAGTCAAGTCATTGCTCTCGATGATTTCATTCAAGTTGTGTCATTAAAAATGGCCAAGTCATTCCTCGAATCGTCTGAACACTGCAAAATGACCAATACAAAGCAAGGTGACACTGTTTATACCGTCATGGTATGATATCTATGCACAAGCAGTCTCAGACATGCAATCAACTAACTACCATTCAGGCAATTTTTTTTTCTTTCTCGGATTGCCATATACTTTTTCGAGCTCTGGTTTGATTTTGTCAACCCTTAACAGTATTAAAATGCATTTTCCTTATTCTTTGGGTTGGGAAATGTTGAAATCGTCGTTTTTATTAAATGTACATTGTTTTGAGGACTCAATTTTCATCAACGACCAACAATGAATCGTCGACGCCTTGATATGCGCCCGCATCCTTTATTATCTATTCGCTGACTGTAAGGAGGCTTCGCCAATTTGGAACTGATCAAACTATAGTGATAATAGACAACCACTGCTGTCTAATTTGCAACATTCGCTGAGCGGAAGTAAGAGATATATACCCGTTTTCTCTTTAGAGCCATCAGTCCAATTGGCCTTTTGTTAGCCATGTTTATGTTTCCCTTCCAGAGTTCCTTGGATAATCACATTTTTAGGTTATCATTTCAATGTATCTTAATTAATGAAATTTGCTGAGAATAATCTTACAGTTTGGGACACTAACAAATCCTACAGGGAGGGAGCCCTCAAATTTGTCAGAGCATTGCCTTTTCACGTAAATTATACGCAATGCTTGTATATGTACTAACTACCAACTGAAATCATAAGCTTAATTTGCAATATATCATGTAACATTCATGAATTTGATAGTTTGTTTCAAATTCGATGTAGATTCCCCATAGCAAAATACTTGATACTAGTAGCTAGCTAGCCGCTAATGCTAGCCGATAGTTAGCTGCTATGGTTATCGAGCAGGGTTAGCCGCTAACTAGCCGCTATAGCTGCTAACTAGCCGCTAATAGAATCACATGCAAATTAGTTAGTAGCGGCTAGTTAGCCGCTACTGTTTATGCAAATTAGCAGGGTAAGCCGCTAACTAGCCGCTAATAGAATCACCGATGCAAATTAGTTAGTAGCGGCTAGTTAGCCGCTACTGTTTATGCAAATTCTGATAGTATTAGCGGCTTGTTAGCGGCTAGCCGCTACTGTTTCCTGCTAACTATAGTTGCTACTGTTATGATATGATCATATTGAAACGAAGGTGCTGAATTCGGAAGTTATGCTTAGTTTTACTCACTGACTTTCGCGGCAAATCTCAACCCGGAAGTGCCATTATTTGCTTAGTTTGGCATGAAGGCGATGTCGGAATTGTATGATGTTTTGGATTTGGGCTATGTTGATGAATATCTTTACGTTATTTGCTCATTTAGTATATCGATACATCTCTCAATGCCCCTTTAAGTCTTGCATACTTACACCAACTTTCCTTTCATAAAATGCAGTGTCACAAGTCAAATAGTCAAATAACAAGGAACCTTAATCTGTGTCCTTGACATCAATACCATACAAATTACTGGAGCACATCTGGCTAAGATTCTTGATAACCAAAGGCAGGCGGATGTTATAATTATGGACTTTAGCAAAGCCTTCGATCTTGTGCCTCACCAGAGACTGTTGTTAAAGCTCAAACAAGCTGGTATCACTGGACCACTCCTAAACTGGGCAGAAAACTTCCTAACCAAAAGATCACAACAAGTCGTATTAGAAGGAAGCTCATCTTCGTCGATTCCTGTGACATCTGGAGTACCTCAAGGCACTGTGCTAGGCCCATTGTTCTTCATCCTATACCTCAACGACCTCCCGGAAGACGTAACATCTCAAGTGAGACTGCTTGCTGATGACTGTATTTTATATCGTGAAGTCAACTCTCCGGAAGATAGTCAACAATTACAAAATGATATTGACATCCTTTGCCACTGGGAGTCTAGATGGCAAATGAGGTTTAATGTAGCCAAATGTTATGCAATGCACATCACGCACAAAAGGGAACCTTGTCAATCGACTTATATGATGAACGAAAGTCCTCACCAGAAGGTCAACAGCCACACCTACCTAGGAGTTGAAATAAATAACAAACTAAACTGGGGTAAACATATCTGTAATACCAGCTCTAAAGCAAATAGAGTTCTTGGTTTACTACGCAGAAATCTGTACAGCTGCTCTGCAAAAGTAAAGGAAACGGCATACAAAACATTTGTCCGACCTAAGCTAGAATATTGCTCTAGTATAATGGGATCCATACCGACAAGACTACAAAAACAAGCTAGAAGCAGTACAACGAAGAGCTGCGCGGTTCGTCTGCAAAGATTTCAGACGCAGAAGTAGTGTTTCCTCCATGATCACCGACCTAGGCTGGATATCAATAGAAGAACGCAGGGCTATCTCCAGACTCACACTGTTATACAAATCCATCCATCATAAGGTTGCCATAGATACAGATCAATACCAAACCAATCCTCATGAGGGCAGAATCTCAACTAGGATAACATCTCACACATCTTTCATTCACACAGCAACAAGGAAAGACTGCTACAAATACTCTCCCGCGAACCTCGGCTGAATGGAACCTACTACCATCAAGTATCCGAGACTCTCCTTCAGTTGATTCCTTCAAAGCCAGGATCAGCAAGGGGGATATGTCATCCTTCCTGAGGGTGGCACATCATTAATTCTTTTTATATTCTTTTTATATTATTTTATTTTATTTTCAATTTCGATATAATTTACTATTCTCAGTTTGCTATTAGTCACAATGCGCTGCGACACATACAGGGTGAGTCAAAAAGACTGCAATAGTGGAAAGAAGCCATTTTGTTTTCAAAACCAAAATGAATTTTAAAACTTTTTAAACGTTGCAAGAATGATGTATTTATTCCTAACTTTGTGTGAAAAAAAAATGAAGTCGATCGCATTTTTCGTTTGTCTTTGGTGAACCTTTTGACCAGTGCACCCATTTCACATGTTTGTCCACGAGATACCCAAAATATGCATCAGATCGCAAAATGTGTCTCTCATTCAAATTTGGAAACTTTAGTTCATTTGTATGTTATTAAAATTTGATGCATCCACTCTTGTTTACATGTAAGTTAGCATAATCAATTATAATCACACCCATGCTATGAAAGCGTATAATGTTCTAAATTTTAATACAAAACTGACATTTTCCATTTTTTTGTTGGCGGGATATTCAAATATGAAAATGCAATGTGTGCCATTTCAAATGAAAATCCCTGTGCTCGTGGACAAACAGGTAAATTTGGTTGTGCAGCAAAGAGGGTCACCAAAGACAAACGAAAAATGCGATCGACGTCATTTTTTCACACAAAGTTAGGATTAAATACATCATTCTTGCAACGCTTAAAGAAATTTAAAATTCATTTTGGTTTTGAAAACAAAATGGCTTCTTTCCACTATTGCAGTCTTTTTGACTCACCCTGTATATCCCATTTGTGGAGATTGTCGCAGTAAACGACAGATACAGATACAGATACATTTTCCTCAAATTTGTACAGTAGTCAAATGTTCAAAATTCTCCGATTTTATATAGTGAAAATGATCTCAATGTTCTGATAAAAAGTCATAAACAGAATATCTGTACGGTCGGTATCTGGTAGGGGAGCACATCAAAACTCGACCGCCCGGCAACCGCCGGTTCCGTGGGGTTCCGTGCGGTTGCAGCCGGTTTCTATAATAATTGTTCTAAACAATGACATGCGGTCCAACCGGGCGGAACCGGCGGTTGCCGCGCGGTCTAGTTTTGATGTGCTCCCTAGTATCATTTAGTCAATGGTCAGGAAGCCATACCGCTAACGTCTGCTGACCGTTGACCTAATTAAAGGAAGGTCTATGTTGATCAGATATAAAGAAATAGTGCGTTTGCCAAAAGATAATAGCACAATAGAAAACTGCACAAAGTCCCAGCTTTAAAATGCTCTCTGCACTTATCAAACTGCTTTGTATATTTCACGGACATAAATTATGCTAATGAGCTCGCTCATTAAATGACGTCACTCACATCATCGATATTTTCGTAACGCCAAAATTGTAGGGTTGAAATTCTAGGTCGAGTAAAATGATGTGCTTATTTGTTGTCTGTGAGCTTTTGTGAATTTTTTCCCGTATTGGAGTATTTTTTATTGAAAATAGACAGTTCAAATTAAACGTTGGTTCCAAGTTCAACTGACAGCACATGTATTTAAGTCGACAGCAACTGCAATATGCAGGCAACATTTGAGAAAAAACGATGCCCGACTTTGCAAGAAAGTGTACGGGGGAAGTGTACGGGTGAACATGACAAACCAAAACAGTCTAGTAAGTAACCGCCTCCGTGGCGCAATTTGGTAAGCGCGTTCGGCTGTTAACCGAAAGGTTGGTGGTTCGAGGCCAGCCGGGGGCGTTGTTTCTTTTTGCATTTAATTTAGCTCTCAACTGGTTTAAAAGCTACTTGGATGGAAGAACGAGCCGCATTTTTATTAATGATGTACTCTCCAAGTCGAAACCTTTAAATTGTGGTGTACCACAAGGATCGGTTGTGCAGTGGGACCAAAAATGTTCACTATTTATACTCTTCAACTTGGACAAATCATTAAAAAACACAGTCTCTCGTATCATATTTATGCGGATGATACGCAAATTTACACCACTTTCAATCCCAAAGATCAGACATCTATCAACAATGCACTTTCGTCAATTGCTTCTTGTATTACGGAGATAAAATCATGGATGACCAAGAACTTTTTGAAATTAAACGACATGAACGAGGACAAAACTGAGTTCCTGGTTCTTGGGTCCCCTCATTCCACACGTATCATGCCTACTATTGAACTCAACATTGGAGATAGTTCCATAAAACCGACAACAAGTGTGCGTAATTTAGGCGTTCTCTTTGACTCTAACATGTCTATGTCAGTCCATATTGCCAATCTCCGTCGTAATATATGCTTCCATCTCCGCAACATGTCTAGAATTCGCCGTTTTCTTGACTACAATTCATGCCACCACGTAGCTCGTGCACTCATACTTTCTAGACTTGATTACGGAAATTTGCTACTTTTTGGTTCAAATGAATCTGATCTCAACAAATTACAATCATTACAAAACTGGGCAGCGCGCCTTGTCTGTGGAGGCAGAAAAAGAGACTCGGCATCTCCGTTGCTTAAAGAACTTCATTGGCTCCCGTTGCGACAGCGTATTATCTACAAACTGTGTGTTCATATATATAAATGTATTAATGATACTGGACCTATCTATCTGAATCAGTGCATTGCTCATTATGAACCTGGTCGACCTGGTCTTCGATCTGGGTCTGATCGATCTCTCCTAGTTGTTCAACGTACAAAAAACTCTGCCGCAGATAAATCTTTCACTGGGGGTGGTCCTAAACTATGGAATGATCTACCCAACAACATCAGACTCTGTGAATCCTTACAAGTTTTCAAAAAACAACTGAAGACTCATCTGTTTCCTACTTAATTGTTCTTTCTGTATACACGTAGTACTAGTTTTTATTGGTACATTTTGATTTGTTTGTGGATTGTACCTTTTTGTTTTGTTTGTTTGCTGCCAGCGCCGTGATCTAAATGAAATAACGCTTTATAAAATCCCATATGTATGTATGTATGTATGTATGTATATGCAGATCGACAAATCACATCACAGTAAAAATTTAATGTTGACAAAATCACAGACCACTTACACAAAAATCGCATCTGCGCATGCTCCTGTCGTGATCGAAATCCAACACACAAGCAATGGGCGAGTTTTATAAGTGCTCTGGTTAAATGGGAGGGGTTTCGTATACATTACCGTGTAGAAACCCTCACCCTGCGATTGTTGTTAGCATATTCAATTTAAACTATTTTCAAAACCGAACGAGTTGTAAAACATGTGTTTGTGACTAACTTGAGTTCATGACTGTAAAAACTTGAGTAAAAAATTATAAAACGCGGCGTCCGATAGGCGGTATGGGAAACGCGCCAAAAAACCCGCCCAAATGGGCAATAACCTGCGTATTGTATTTTTGAAGCACTGATACCGTTGCCGATGTCAACGTAAACCCCATGGCATTTCCGAATGTATCCTTCACTTGTACGCACGCTGTGTTGCCGACAGAAATCAAGAAATGAGTCAAAATGTACGGATGTTATGGGCGCTCAGCACTAAATCCCTCCTCGTTTTGTGTAATGGTAGTAGGTTCCGGCAAAAACAAAACAGATTTTGATATATAATTGGATAGATTGAGCTTAAATGTATTGATGAAGCTATGAGTTTTAACAAATATTAGGCGAGACGCATTGTTTAAAACTAATAGCGAGACCAATACATATTGGGCGTAAATCATCCAATTTTATCATTATTATGTTTTGGATCCTATATTATCCATTATTATGTTTTGGGGTGTTTACGTGTGGTATGGAATTGGATCGAAAACATAATAATGATAAAATTGGATGATTTACGTTTAATATGTATTGGTCTCGCTCTGAGTTTTAAAATGTTGGGCTCGACTGCGTCTCCCGCTGCGTCTCTCCCAATATTTTTAAAAACTCATAGCTCGACCAATACAATGAGCTTAATCTATTCAATTTTTTACCACACTTGGACACCTCATTATCAAATGAGTTCCAAAATTGATTATTGTTTTTCTTCTACTTCTGAGGGGGGCACATCCCCCCCTCAGACACCCCTGTCGATAGCTCGGAGGGCGGTGCTGTGCACCGCTTGGATGATACCTGATCAATTTCATTTTTTTGGGCCGCCCCCTAACCTTTTCTGGATCCCCCTCTGGTGTCTCCCTCACTTTTGAAAACGGGATGACGCCCTTGGTTCAATGGATGAATATTATTCTCTAGTGGATGACTCGGCTTGGCTAGCTCAACTGATTTATTTATTACTTGGGGAAAAAGTCAATGGCAAAAAAGTTGGGCAAAGTGGGGGTTAAAAAAACAAGAAAACAAGCCTATTGAAGAAACATGTGCGGAAATAGCATACGCGGTAGTAAGCATCTAAAACTACCATTGAGAAAATTATATATAAATTCCCTTCTATTTTATAGTCGGCTTGTTCGTTTAAAACAAGTATGAAAGTCGCATTTTCGTAGATAATCAAAAGACGTTGCTATCATGATAGTCAGTCATCACGCAAATCATGGCCGGTTTTAAAATTCTGAGCATCTTGTCAGTCGCGTACCCAGGGGGTGTGCCCCCCTAAAATAACCCCGTCGGTACACACAAGGGTCCCGTGTGTACATCAGGGGGAGACACGAAGAAAAAAAATAAACATGAAGGGGGACGCGAAATTTTATTCTGGCAAAGAGGGGGAGACATGAAATTTTGGTGGTCAAAAGTACAAAGATGAAAAAAAATCGCGCGCTACGCGCGCATGTCTCTCAAAAATGAAATCTTTTTACTGGACATGCTTCTTTAGACCCAAAATGTACTTCAATCATAGCAAAAATAAGTGTACATTTGATTTGTTGGCGTGCATATTTTGTCACAACAATCGTGTTGGTTACTTTTCGTGTCTTGCCCCCAATATGAAAAACCTAGCTACGCAACTGTTGACACACTCTGCATTCTTCATAGACCCGCAGGTTTATGTTGTTTTGTGCATACCGACGATGTCGTCAAGTAGGATGGCACTGAGATGTTACTGTACTATAATAAAAGCAAGGTGTTATCGTGAAGCTTCATGTTGATGTTCTTCTTATAATAATGTTCTCTTCTTTATACCATACATTCTGTATTTTATGGTTTTTTGGACTTCACACATTTAAAAAACCATCATTTGTACCATCATTAAATTTTAAAAAAAAGGGGGGGGGGGGGGAAACATGATATTTTTTTTAATACTTGAGGTGGGGACATTGTTCTGTGTTCAAGAAGGGCGTGATGAAAAAAATTGCACCAGAAAAATAAAATATCCTCCATCCCTGTTTTTAGGACAACCCCCTTCCACCTATTAAGATTTCACGAGCTGGCGGCAACACATTTTGAACATTTAACGAATTTTTTTTGGAGTGGGTAAAAAGATTGTCGGTACATTATGCCTTCCGTCGGTACAACTATGTATGTGCCCCCCCCCCCCCCCCCCCCACCCCACCCCAGTTTCCAAAAGCCGATTACGCAACTGCAACTTGTAATTTCAACGTCGAGAAGGTTTCTTTGAAGTCTATGGAGAGAGCTAAAAGTAAAAGCAGGCGCGTACGCAGGGGAACTGTCAACTGACCTCCCCCCTACTTCCGCGCCGCGCATTACCCCTCCCTCAATTTGAGTTGGGGGCATGCCCCTCCACCTTTTTTGGCAACCTTAAACACTTATAGTTTATAAAATAAGAATTAATGAGGTCTGAAATGGCTGAGAAACGCCCTCAGAGACTATCGAAATTCAAAATTTCTCACGCCGCAGTAGGTATACTCTGTACCCAAACACCGGTACTAGAAGGGAAAACCCCCTTTGACTCCAAGATATATTTAAGTAAATGCCAGGCAAAAAATGTTAAAAACAATCATTGGATGATGTATATTTAAGGAAAATAGTACAAGTTTGTGAGCCTAGAAACGGCTTTAGAAATACCCTCAGCGAGCACCTAAATTCAAAATGTTCTCGAGGCCCTTTAAAGCGGGCCCCGAACCCCACGCCGCATTGGGTGTGATCAATACCAACACATCCAACTAAAGGCGGAACCTCACCTTTGATACCATCTAAGCAAATGACGGGCAAAATGTCAGATGACATACCGTATCAAGGAAAATAATATAATAACATTTGTAAGCCTTTAGAAATGCCCTCGGAGAGCATAAGCATCATCTGGCCCTTAGGTGGGAACACCCCACCTCTTGACAATCACACCTGAATGCAATTTCCAGCGGTCATTATAGCAAAAACAATTTAAAAGTGAAATTTGAATGAAAATGATACGGTATTATAATTAGGTCTGAAATGGCTTAAAAACGCTCTCAGAGAGCCTCTAAGCAAGGACTCACGTCGCTTCGCTCGTTTCGCTCGTTTCGCTCTACTGATCGTCATTTTACAGCACACCGGGGGTTGGCCATCCTGCATCCGCGCTTGGCTAGAATAATGAGTGTTGCATAATTTTCGTACATTGTCGATTACATTATTGCTTATTGACACGCAAAATGTCAAAATTTTAACTTAAAAATGAAAATTGCAGACCGAATATATTCTTAAAAAGGTTTATATAAGGAGTTGCATGCTAGAACAAAATAGGTGAACTAAGTGAGTGCGATATAGTGCTTTTTGCCAAACATTTCATTGCGCAATTGTCATGTCATGATGTCGGTGGTACAAGAATTCCCATTATTCATAGCATTCAATGTTGATTTAAAATTAATAATCTTTTCTGAGAGTAGGCCAGTGCACATCAACGTTTTAAAAAACATGTGTTTCTGACCGGATTCGAACAAGCAACCTTTGTATCACTAGAACAACGCCCTTGCCAATGAGCTACACTGAGAAAAAAAATTGGTGACACAGCGACACCTTCTTGGAGTCAACTGTAAATGACACTTACAAAGGTGTTATTTTGACTCCAAAATTGGTGTAATCGTCAATGATATGGGTTTGCACATTATTTTACGGTGACACCGTTAAGTGTCCGACGGACACCTTTCAGTGATCATTTAGTGATTTACACCAAAACTGGTGTCAGATTAATTGAAATAATTCCAAGGGCGTCAATAGTTGGCGGGAAAGTTCACGGTTTTTAGAGGTGTCGAAGCAGCATGACACCAATTGGTGTAATTCTGACACCAAATTTGGCGTCTATCAACATATCAACGCATGCGCCTTGGTACGCAAACGTTTTCTCGTCGCCATTTTGTCCGCATGTTACGAGCCGGTAAGACTGGTAAGTACCGATCTGCTCCATTTCCAGACATTTTTGATAATAATTATGATACAATTAGCGTAATGTAAGCCTTGTTCATGTTGTTTAATATTGCGCCAACTAACTGATGAAATAAATTACAATTTCATAGTCAGAGACTAGCACTTTGTTAGCCTGTTGTGTCAGGACTCATTTTGGACTGTGTCAGTGCATGGACCTAGGCCTACTACTAGTTCTATGTGTGTGTTCGTCATGCATGCATACGATGATACGTGCAACATTACATTAGCCCGATTCATCTGGCTCAGTGGTCGTCTTTTTCATACGGACGTCTTACATTACGCTATTTGTATCATAATTATTATCAAAAATGTCTGGAAATGGAGCAGATCGGTACTTACCAGTCTTACCGGCTCGTAAACATGTGCTAGAGGTGACAAATACTCATTTTCCCATTTCCAAAAATTACACCCCAATTAGGGTGTAGATGTATCTCAATATGACACTTAAGAGAGTCAATTTTACACCCCATTTGGGGTGTAATGACATTTTTCGAAAATGGGTCCTCAGGTAACCACCCTAGGTGTCAAAATGAATATGACCCAAAAATACTACCCAAAGGTGTCATATTTTACACCCATAATGGTGTCAATTTGACACTTGTTTTAGTGTCAAAATGACACCAAATTATTTTTCAATGTACAGAGGAAACTGACAGATGAGCGCAAAATTAATCTATGTAGGTATTAAGTTCGAGGTTGTTCCTTAATTTCATTGCGGACGTCATCCGGACGATGTATTTTGAAAAAAATTACATAATTCTCTGATTAGACTAGAATGATCAAATTATTTTCCCTAGAGTAGGCCCGCACACATTCATGTTGAAACGAATGTGTGCATCAGACAGGATTCGAAACGGCAACCGTTGTGTCACTAGAATAACGCTTTGACATTGAGCTACAGAGGATACTGACAGAGGAGCAAATGATGATAATGTAAAGTTTGACTCACCTGTTATTTCTGTTTTCTCCATGTGTCTGCTTGCCCTCAATATTCGTTATATTCCCCCTATCCCGTTTCTCGCACCTAGTTTTATCAACTCACTCCAGTTTATATATATTTCTTATTCTGATCTTCTATTATAGGAAGTCAATATCCACTTTTCATCCCATTCCTATTGCTACTAATACAGCGTGTCCCAAAAAACTGGGTTCAAAAGTTTGCGAGCTTATAACGAAATAAGTAGGAATCATGGATAATTTATATTTTTAATTTATAAAAACCATCCGTGCGTTGCATGAAACTGTGCGCTATGTGCAGTATTCCCGGCATGGGGTTTATTCTCCGGAAGAACTGAACAATAACTCGGACTATAACAAAGAACTTTTTTTTTAAATATTTAAGTAAATAATGAACTTGTATTATTGCAATATGACCAAGATAATTTTGTTTACTGCCCAAGTCTTTGTAAAGAATGAACGCAAAGGCAAAACTTGGATGAATTCACAACAATACGCAATTGCAATACAACGGGTGTTCCTTGAAAAGTGGGACAAATAGGTTTTGACCACGCTCTATTAAAATCTTTGTATTTCAAAAAGTTTAAATTAGAATAATTACAGAGTTAAACCAATTAAGGTCAAGTTTATTTTATTTAATATTGATAAATATAAATCATCAATGTTTCCTACTTTTTTAGTTATAAGCTCGCAAAGTTTTGAACCCAGTTTTTTGGGACACGCTGTACAGTACAGAACAATCGTCTTTAGTCTATGCTGGTCAGAGACAGTTGTGTTATTAACTCGTCCAATACCTTGTTAAAGGAATTGTTTTAGCATTCCGAAACGTCTGTCCCCCGTTTTAATGTGTTGTTTCTTTTGCCATTTCAATGCATATACCATCGCTGACTGGAAGAGGGCGTGGAGTGTGCATGTACTCACTATTCATTGAAATCATCATCAAGCACAATAACACTACTAAGAATATCATCGTCGGGGGTCATTTATAAAACTTCCCGAGCACACAAATAAAAACTTCAACTCTAACTGGGAAACACTCCTTAACCAATTTAAAACAACGTCTACATTCTCGGAGACTATAACATCAACTTACTCAACCAAAATACTAATCCGCACATTAATTCATCAATACTTCACTCGGTAACTCGTTCATTCCCAAAGTTGCTATACCTTGTTTTTCAAATCGATAAACCTGGTTTACCAAATTCGATAAACTAGGGTTATCGGTTGAAAAACCAGGTTTATAGGCTGATAAACCAGGTTTATCGGCTGAAATACCAGGTTTATCGAACGATAAACCAGGTTTGTTTGTCGGCTGATAAATCAGGTTTATCGATCCGAGAAAACAGGTTTATCGATCTAAAAACCAGGTTTATCGGCCGATAAAAATGGTTTATCAAAACCTTGCTTATCGAAGTATCAATCCTTGCATATCTAATTTGTTGAACCAGATTTACCAGCCAATTAACCAGGTTTATAAGCCGAAATCAGGTATATCGTGCGATAAACCCTTGATCAAAACCCTTGCTTATCGAATTTGTTATCGATTTGAAGAACCTGGTTTATCGGTCGGTTAACCCGGTTGATCAAAAACCTTTCTTATCAAATTTAATAAACCAGGTTCATCGAATTGAAAAAAATGTTTATCTGCCGAAAAACATGGTTTATCAAACCTTGCTTATCGAATTTGATAAACCAGGTTTATCGAATCGAAAAGAAAGACAAAGATTTATTGATTCCAAAAGCAACGTTTTTGATCAACCTAGTTAATCGGCCGCGTGCCGCAATAAGAATATTACTACAAATATTTCACATTTGAATTTTAGTTTTTATTTCAAGTTACTAGTAATTTACTTAAATAATTATATCATAATTAATGTTTCGATCGGGGTTTCGTAATTTTCGAAATAACTTCAGATTTAATCATTATTTCTTGTTGAATTCCCGCCCGAATAGATGATTTATAGCAGGAATAACTACAATATTAAAGCTGAAGTTAGTTGAACAAGAAAACAAACAATAAATGAATTTAAAGATAACAATAGTTAAAAGCTACTCAATAAGTGGTCATGAACCAATCAGTGATCGGAAAGCGGAAAACGAAATTACACGTCGTTCATGTTGCACCCAGAAGAGGTGTACGGCATGTACGGCGTCATGGGAGTATATTCATATCAACATTTAGCGCTCGAGCCTTGATTTCTGAATTTCTCTTAAGCTGGCAATACATATAATATTGAATAACGTATGATCTACGACGAAGTGCATTTTCCTTGGATAGATACATGTAGAGAAGTACTATTACGGTGCCAACTTCTCGCAATCTTCCTGGTCGTGCCACATGAAAGGGCCTGTGTCGATCCCAAAGCTTTCATAACGATCCAGACCCTTCTTAAAATCTTTGAGACCTCCTTTCCAAACAGCCTGTCGAGAGAAGATAGCGTTGTGTTGCTCGTGTATGAATGGATTATATCTTGGAAAATGATTGCATTCATGAAACAGAAGATATTTGTCGTAGTCGGTGTCAAGCATGTATATCTTATTTGCAATGCTATCTGTAAAACAATACACACACAATTGACAGGTGTTTTATTCTTGTGTAGCGTGAGCGCAAGGTGCCTTGAAGTTCAATCTCTACTACGTTTTTATTTTCTTATTTTCTTTTTGTTATTACAGAGTTTACACATATTTCATTATTTGTTCGTACGATGAACAAAGACTTTAAATTATCAAAGGCGCAGACTCGCACTTATGCTGACACATCACGATATGACAACATGAATGCGGTGCGGGCATACTTTTTGTCATACCTTTTGAGAATTAACTCCACACTTTAAGATCATGCTTATAATGCTTATGCGCATTATTCATGTATATACATTTTCCTTATCAATTTAAATGGTACTCACTGTAAGTTTCGATCCAAGAATAGCGATTAGTCTCATTTGGTAGTAAAATAATGCCTATTTGAGGATCGGTGATTTCGCCATCGTCATACCCAATACTGGATTGCTCGACTGCCACTCGACAGATATCTGAACCTGGGTTTGCATCACTGAAGCGTAAACTCGTGCAGTGTTGATTTAATAGATAACTTTCCGAATAGTGTACTACCAGGTACCACTGTTGGTTATAGATCTTTGTGATGTCAAAATCAATCATAGGAGCTACTTTTGGACATGGACCAAAACCCCATTCCGCACTAGAGCGAATAGAGGGTAGCTGACTACTATCTGTGCTTTGAACCAATTGCATATGAGACGATATGCAAACAGCCGCGAGGACCATGGCTACACAATGAAGATACATGACAGTTGGTGACAGTTTCTGGATGAAATTCAATTAATAAAACTTGTATTTGCTTGTTCAATAGGGATGAATTTTATACTCAAGTGGATGACTCGGCTGGACTAGCTCAACTGCTTTATTACTAATTCTTTGCATTGATGGCGCAATTGGGTAAAACATACGGTTTCAGTTGAAAAATACGGTTTCAGTGGAAACCCTTTTGATTGTTATTGTCTTATGTAAATTGTGCTATTATGGTTCGTTATTCTGCGGGTAACTTTTGACGCCTGAAGCAGAATCATCGGCGTCAAGAAGATTACATTCTTAAAGGCGCTCAAACTGACCATTACACAAATAACGCTTAAACCGGTTAGTGGCTAGAGTGCTGAGTGTTGCACATTTTTCGTACATTGTCGAATACATCATAATTTGCTTATATTGACACGCAAAATTGAACCAATTAAACTTTAGATTGAACATTGTAGAGGTTTATATACTTATAAGGAGTTGCATGCTTGAACAAAATGGGTGGGCAAAGTGAGTGCGATATTGTGCTTTTTGCTGCACCTTTCATCGCGCAATTGTCAAATGTCACGATGCCGGTGATACAATAATTCCCATTATTCATAGCATTCAATGCTGATTGAATTAATAAACTTTTCCGCGAGTAGGCCAGTGCATATTGACGTTGTGAAAACAACAGGTGCTTCTGACCGGATGCGCCGGCAACCTTTGAATCACTAGAACAACGCTCTTGTTGAGCTACAAAGAGGAAACTGACAGATGAGCGCAAAATGATAATCTATGTAGGTATTAAAGGCACATTAAGTAGTGTTGAAAATTTTAAATGTTTAAAAATTTACTTCAGAATTCAAGATGAACATTAAAAATGGCCATTACTGTTGTTTCTACTAGCAAAAACACAGCAAAACTTGATTAAAACAATAACATCGCTATTTATTGAAAAACACCCTCTATGCAAATATGGTTCACGTTATGTATCACGCGTACTGCAGGGGGATACTGTCGGAAGTAAAATGCTCGTCCCGCGGGACGAGCATTTTTGAATCGACGTTTTCTTGTACATAGAGGGCTGATTTTTCTTAATACTTATAGGTGTAAGTTCATACATGTAATACAATTATAAAAATAAACTAATCCCAGTTTTTATCATAATTGAGGGCGCATCCTCCAACACATCTCTTAATGCCCCTTTAAGTTTGAGGTTGTCCTATAACTTCACTGCGGACGTCATCCGGACGGAGTATTTAAATAGATACGTAGTCACTTTATTTTGAATTGTTTTTACTTAAAGGCATATTATGTGATCTTTTCCAAGTAGCGCCCTCTATCATTGATTTTTACTATGAAAGCAGATTTTCTTGCAGATTTGCATTTTTGATCATAAATCATAAAGATCTTCTAAGTTACAGATCGATACGATTCCTAATTACTTCAAAATTAT
>CM069455.1:4482774-4547359 GCA_035610835.1 Ophiura sarsii
TCACGCGCGTGACGCGTCCAACACTGAAAAAAAACACCCCTTTTTACGCGTTTTTTTGGTCACGCATGTGTACAACATTATGTTTGACTGCCCCCCCCCCCCCCCCCCCCCCCCCCCGGGCTAGGAACCTCATATTAAATTATCAGACTGATTTAATTGTATAGTTTAGTCATGAAAAATATTACAAACACAGGGTATCCTCTGATGTATAATTTTACAAATCACATGTTTTAGTCAAATCTGATCCGAACATCGCCGTTTATTTTGTCTTTTATAATTAAAATAACAGAGATATGATGCCCAAATTATTTTGTATAGTACCCAAATACATTCGCGGAGTGTAAAATCGGTCACCCGCCCATCTGGCTTCTTCATGTAATTATGAGATTTTCCGGGAGAATCCGTGAGCAATCTCGAAAGATGGCTCGGGATTCTCTGCAGTATTTTGTATACACAATACACTCGTATTCTTAAAATTGCTCTAACTTCCTGAGTTTAGAACTCTGACTTAAATTTTTACATACCAGCACATCCAGGAAAAATTCCTCTAGTGATAAATCCAAATAATAGTTTCCAACGCACAATATATCCTATCTTTTAGCGAAGAGTAACATAGGTCTAGTCAATACTATAATCAGACTCGTGTCTCACAGCAAAACAAAATTCTAAAAATACCGATAAAATCACTGTTGGTGGGGCAAAAGTGGTCACATTTGGTACATTATTGTGAAAATTACGAAAAATCGACCTACCTGCATGGTACAAGTTCATCGAAATCCAAAATTAAGCCACTGACCAGTTCCATTTATGAAAGTGTGCAGTATCGGGGGGGGGGGGGGAATCCTCCCAGTTCGCGACATTTTGACCCCAAACAGTTAGAAAATGTTGATAAAAGTAGCTTAGAATTGGTCTGAAATATCTAAATCAGAGCAAATCCAGGCATTTTACGTTAAAAGTCAAAATATTTCTTCGCATTTTACATGTTTTACCCCCCATCCGTTTGATGCCGCCATTCACATTGTGATCTCTCCCCTGCAAATAATATAAATTGCTGGTTACGCCGCTCCTGAATACGGATTTAGTTGATCACCAGTCGTAGTACAGTACGAGCCTGCCCCCCCCCCCCCCCCCCCCCCCCCCCAACTCAACACAAAAGTTACGGGGTTACTAAGTACTGGCGGCGGAAGCGGGTGGTCACGGGGGTCGTGATCCCCTAACCCCTCCCGGCCTTATAGTTCACTACCTTCTCTGCAAAAAAATGGTCTTTATCTGTGGATTTATTTATTTTCCATCAACAAACTCTTAGTTAGGACATTATACTTAAACAATTTAAATAGTTATTCAAATTATGATGTATTCGACAATGTACGAAAAATGTACAACACTCAGCACTCTAGCCACTAACCGGTTTAAGCGTTATTTGTGCCATAATGGTCAGTTTGAGCGCCTTTAAGAATGTAATCTTCTTGACGCCGATGATTCTGTTTCAGGCGTCAAAAGTTACCCGCAGAATAACGAACCATAATAGCACAATTTACATAAGACAATAACAATCAAAAGGGTTTCCACTGAAACCGTATTTTTCAACTGAAACCGTATGTTTTACCCCAATTGCGCCATCAATGCAA
Organism: Ophiura sarsii; assembly: GCA_035610835.1. NCBI lineage: Eukaryota > Metazoa > Echinodermata > Ophiuroidea > Amphilepidida > Ophiuridae > Ophiura > Ophiura sarsii. The sequence goes on from CM069455.1 coordinate 4,484,403, forward strand.
AGAATTAGTAATAAAGCAGTTGAGCTAGTCCCAGCCGAGTCATCCACTTGAGTATAAAATTCATCCATATTGAACAAGCAAATACAAGTTTTATTAATTGAATTTCATCCAGAAACTGTCACCAACTGTCATGCAACTACATTGTGTAGCCATGGTCCTCGCGGCTGTTTGCATATCGTCTCATATGCACAATCAGTCAGTAGGGAGGTCACGCTGCGTGTCAATATTTTGTTATACGCAAGAAAACAATGGAGTATCAGTGACTGCAATATTTGCTAGATATAGCTTCGGGAAATGGTTATTTGGGCATCTAAAAAACTGAGAAACGTGCTAAAAATCAGATAGAATTTTAGAGAAGGGTCAATAACATCTGCAGATTGGTAAAATGTATAGTATTTAAACACGTTTTGTGACCAAATTTATGTCGTAAAATGTTGGAAAATTCACGTTTTGAAAATCTGTGGTCTTCGAAATTACAGGAATCCTAACTCATTCTAAACCTCACCAAATCATGAAATGAACCCTCGTCTACAAAATATTCCGTGTACGTATTGCTCTATCTGCTTGGAGATAGCGAAGACCACGGAAACTTCATAGCTTCATACCACGGAATGAAATCCGCCATTAGGCGCCATAGACATTACATGGCGAACATCGTACAGATTTGCACTGCAGTCCTCTGTGTAGGGAGCGTTGACAATAGCAAGGTCGTTCGTACTATTGTGTTTGTGCATGTTTGTGACTACTGACCCCGTTTAACAATCTTCATTGCTTTCATATAGGGCTTGGGTGACCTAACTATTGACTGGTTCAAAGCACAGATAGTAGTCAGCTACCCTCTATTCGCTCTAGTGCGGAATGGGGTTTTGGTCCATGTCCAAAAGTAGCTCCTATGATTGATTTTGACATCACAAAGATCTATAACCAACAGTGGTACCTGGTAGTACACTATTCGGAAAGTTATCTATTAAATCAACACTGCACGAGTTTACGCTTCAGTGATGCAAACCCAGGTTCAGATATCTGTCGAGTGGCAGTCCGAGCAATCCAGTATTGGGTATGACGATGGCGAAATCACCGATCCTCAAATAGGCATTATTTTACTACCAAATGAGACTAATCGCTATTCTTGGATCGAAACTTACGGTGAGTACCATTTAAATTGACAAAGAAAATGTATATACATGAATATTGCGCATAAGCATTAATAAGCATGATCTTAAAGTGTGGAGTTAATTCTCAAAAGGTATGACAAAAGTATTCCCGCACCGCATTCATGTTGTCATATCGTGATGTGTCAGCATAAGTGCGAGTCTGCGCCTTTGATAAGTTAAAGTCTTTGTTCATCGTACGAACAAATAATGAAATATGTGTAAACTCTGTAATAACAAAAAGAAAATAAGAAAATAAAAACGTAGTAGAGATTGAAACTTCAGGCACCTTGCGCTCACGCTACACAAGAATAACACCTGTCAATTGTGTGTGTATTGTTTTACAGATAGCATTGCAAATAAGATATACATGCTTGACACCGACTACGACAAATATCTTCTGTTTCATGAATGCAATCATTTTTCCAAGATATAATCCATTCATACACGAGCAACACAAACGCTATCTTCTCTCGACAGCTGTTTGGGATGGAGGTCTGAAAGATTTTAAGAAGGGTCTGGATCGTTATGAAAGCTTTGGGATCGACACAGGCCCTTTCATGTGGCACGACCAGGAAGATTGCGAGAAGTTGGCACCGTAATAGTACTTCTCTACATGTATCTATCCAAGGAAAATGCACTTCGTCGTAGATTATACGTCATTCAATATTATATGTATTGCCAGCTTAAGAGAAATTCAGAAATCAAGCACGAGCGCTAAATGTTGATATGAATATACTCCAATGACGCCGTACATGCCGTACACCTCTTTTGGGTGCAACATGAACGACGTGTAATTTTTCGTTTTCCGCTTTCCGATCACTGATTGGTTCATGACCACTTATTGAGTAGCTTTTAACTATTGTTATCTTTAAATTCATTTATTGTTTGTTTTCTTGTTCAACTAACTTCAGCTTTAATATTGTAGTTATTCCTGCTATAAATCATCTATTCGGGCGGGAATTCAACAAGAAATAATTATTAAATCTAAAGTTATTTCGAAAATTACGAAACCCCGATCGAAACATTAATTATGATATAATTATTTAAGTAAATTACTAGTAACTTGAAATAAAAACTAAAATTCAAATGTGAAATATTTGTAGTAATATTCTTATTGCGGCACGCGGCCGATTAAACTAGGTTGATCAAAAACGTTGCTTTTGGAATCAATAAATCTTTGTCTTTCTTTTCGATTCAATAAACCTGGTTTATCAAATTCGATAAGCAAGGTTTGATAAACCATGTTTTCGGCAGATAAACATTTTTTTCAATTCGATGATCCTGGTTTATTAAATTTGATAAGAAAGGTTTTTGATCAACCAGGTTAACCGACCGATAAACCAGGTTCTTCAAATCGATAACAATGCGATAAGCAAGGGTTTTGATAAAGGGTTTATCGAACGATATACCTGGTTTCGGCTTATAAACCTGGTTAATCGGCTGGTAAACATGGTTCAACAAATTAGATATGCAAGGATTGATACTTTCGATAAGCAAGTTTTTGATAAACCATTTTTATCGGCCCGATAAACCTGGTTTTTAGATCGATAAACCTGTTTTCTTGGATCGATAAACCTGATTTATCAGCCAACAAACAAACCTGGTTTATCGTTCGATAAACCTGGTATTTCAGCGATAAACCTGGTTTTTCAACCGATAACCCTGGTTTATCGGTCGATTAACCTAGTTTATCAAAACCATGCTTATCGAATTGGTAAACCAGGTTTATCGATTGAAAAACAAGGTATAGCAACTTTGGGAATGAACGAGTTACCGAGTGAAGTATTGATGAATTCGTTAATGTGCGGATTAGTATTTTGGTTGAGTAAGTTGATGTTATAGTCTCCGAGAATGTAGACGTTGTTTTTAAATTGGTTAAGGAGTGTTTCCCAGTTAGAGTTGAAGTTTTTATTTGTGTGCTCGGGAAGTTTTATAAATGACCCCCGACGATGATATTCTTAGTGGTGTTATTGTGCTTGATGATGATTTCAATGAATAGTGAGTACATGCACACTCCACGCCCTCTTCCAGTCAGCGATGGTATATGCATTGAAATGGCAAAAGAAACAACACATTAAAACGGGGGGACAGACGTTTCGGAATGCTAAAACAATTCCTTTAACAAGGTATTGGACGAGTTAATAACACAACTGTCTCTGACCAGCATAGACTAAAGACGATTGTTCTGTACTGTACAGCGTGTCCCAAAAAACTGGGGTTCAAAACTTTGCGAGCTTATAACTAAAAAAGTAGGAAACATTGATGGTTTATATTTATCAATATTAAATAAAATAAACTTGACCTTAATTGGTTAAACTCTGTAATTATTCTAATTTAAACTTTTTGAAATACAAAGATTTTAATAGAGCGTGGTCAAAACCTATTTGTCCCACTTTTCAAGGAACACCCGTTGTATTGCAATTGCGTATTGTTGTGAATTCATCCAAGTTTTGCCTTTTGCGTTCATTCTTTACAAAGACTTGGGCAGTAAACAAAATTATTTTGGTCATATTGCAATAATACAAGTTCATTATTTACTTAAATATTTTAAAAAAAGAGTTCTTTGTTATAGTCCGAGTTATTGTTAAGTTCTTCCGGAGAATAAACCCCATGCGGGAATACTGCACATAGCGCACAGTTTCAATGCAACGCACGGGATGGTTTTTATAAATTAAAAATATAAATTATCCTACTTATTTCGTTATAAGCTCGCACACTTTTGAACCCAGTTTTTTGGGACACGCTGTATTAGTAGTAATAGGAATGGGATGAAAAAGTGGATATTGACTTCCTATAATAGAAGATCAGAATAAAATATATATATAAAACTGGAGTGAGTTGATAAAACTAGGTGCGAGAAACGGGATAGGGAGAATATAACGAATATTGAGGGGCAAGCAGACACATGGAGAAAACAGAAATAACAGGTGAGTCACACTTTACATTATCATCATTTGCTCCTCTACCAGTTTCTCTCTGTAGCTCAATGTCAAAGCGTTGTTCTAGTGACACAACGGTTGCCGGTTCGAATCCTGTCTGATGCACACATTCGTTTCAACATGAATGTGTGCGGGCCTACTCTAGGGAAAAATAATTTGATAATTCTAGTCTAATCAGAGAATTATGTATTTTTTTCTAAAAATACATCGTCCGGATGACGTCCGCAATGAAATTAAGGAAGAACCTCGAACTTAATACCTACATAGATTAATTTTGCGCTCATCTGTCAGTTTCCTCTGTACATTGAAAAATAATTTGGTGTCATTTGACACTAAAACAAGTGTCAAATTGACACCATTATGGGTGTAAAATATGACACCTTTGGGTAGTATTTTTGGGTCATATTCATTTTGACACCTAGGGTGGTTACCTGAGGACCCATTTTCGAAAAATGTCATTACACCCCCAAAATGGGGTGTAAAATTGACTCTCTTAAGTGTCATATTGAGATACATCTACACCCTAATTGGGGTGTAATTTTTGGAAATGGAAAAATGAGTATTTGTCACCTCTAGCACATGTTTACGAGCCGGTAAGACTGGTAAGTACCGATCTGCTCCATTTCCAGACATTTTTGATAATAATTATGATACAATTAGCGTAATGTAAGACGTCCGTATGAAAAAGACGACCACTGAGCCAGATGAATCGGGCTAATGTAACGTTGCACGTATCATCGTATGCATGCATGAACGAACACACACATAGAACTAGTAGTAGGCCTAGGTCCATGCACTGACACAGTCCAAAATGAGTCCTGACACAACAGGCTAACAAAGTGCTAGTCTCTGACAATGAAATTGTAATTTATTTCATCAGTTAGTTGGCGCAATATTAAACAACATGAACAATGCTTACATTACGCTAATTGTATCATAATTATTATCAAAAATGGCATATCAAATTATTTTCCCTAGAGTAGGCCCGCACACATTCATGTTGAAACGAATGTGTGCATCAGACAGGATTCGAACCGGCAACCGTTGTGTCACTAGAACAACGCTTTGACATTGAGCTACAGAGGAAACTGGTAGAGGAGCAAATGATGACTAATTTCAACAACTCCCCCATACCTTAAGTACAGTAACAAAGCGTTGTTGATTTGAGATAAACCCACTGTTCATATGCAAATTACTAGGATAGCGAACCTTATTTGGAAACCGCAAAATTGTAAACAAACAAAAATGTTTCGCACAAATTTGTTCTAATTTTTTCGGCGTATAAATGCATTTCGCCATGAAATCCTTAAAGTTAGCAAATAGCTTTATATACCAAAATGTAGCTATACCCCTGAGGAAAATATTCTTGGCGAGGGCCATATGTAAAGGTTCACTTCTAAAGCCACAATTTTAGCCGAACCGTCGCTACCGTCGCAAAATGGCGACGAGAAAACGTTTTGCGTGCCAAGGCGCATGCGTTGATATGTTGATAGACGCCCAATTTGGTGTCAGAATTACACCAATTGGTGTCCTGCTGCTTCGACACTTCTAAAAACCGTGAACTTTCCCGCCAACTATTGACGCCCTTGGAATTATTTCAATTAATCTGACAACAGTTTTGGTGTAAATCACTAAATGATCACTGAAAGGTGTCCGTCGGACACTTAACGGTGTCACCGTAAACTAATGTGCAAACCCATATCATTGACGATTTACACAATTTTGGAGTCAAAATAACACCTTTGTAAGTGTCATTTACAGTTGACTCCAAGAAGGTGTCGCTGTGTCACCAATTTTTTTCTCAGTGTAGCTCATTGGCAAGGGCGTTGTTCTAGTGATACAAAGGTTGCTGGTTCGAATCCGGTCAGAAACACATGTTTTTTAAAACGTTGATGTGCACTGGCCTACTCTCAGAAAAGATTATTTAATTTTAAATCAACATTGAATGCTATGAATAATGGGAATTCTTGTACCACCGACATCATGACATGACAATTGCGCAATGAAATGTTTGGCAAAAAGCACTATATCGCATCTCACTTAGTTCACCTATTTTGTTCTAGCATGCAACTCCTTATATATAAACCTTTTTAAGAATATATTCGGTCTGCAATTTTCATTTTTAAGTTAAAATATTTGACATTTTGCGTGTCAATAAGCAATAATGTAATCGACAATGTACGAAATTATGCAAGACTCATTATTCTAGCCAAGCGCGGATGCAGGATGGCCAACCCCCGGTGTGCTGTAAAATGACGATCAGTGTAGAGCGAAACGAGCGAAACGAGCGAAGCGAGTGCAGCGTCTTTAGAGGCTCTCTGAGAGCGTTTTTAAGCCATTTCAGACCTAATTATAATACCGTAGATATTCGATATATAGACATAAAAGTCAACAGAGCCCAGTGAGTATGTAGTGAGCGCCCTCTCTTGATAGTAATGTATACGTTTGTTGAACAAACACGAAATACGGAGATTTGCACCAGTTGTTGACATAATGATATAAATGGATCTCGCGATTGTCGTGTGAAAATTAGCTCAGTTGGTAGGGCACTGGACTTTAGAACATTCTCTCTTTATCATGAGTTCGATACTCAGTACAGTCATTTTTCTTCTCTGTCTGTTTCTCCCCTTTTTCTTCTTATTTTTCTCCCTGTGTCCCCAATTTCTCTATTTTGTTAAAACATTTTTGTTTTGTTATTTTTATTTATTTTTATTAGTCGGGGCCTTGGTTATTAGGCCCTATTATTGTTTTATTATAAGTAGATTAAGGAGCTACATTCATGTAATAGCAATACAATTATAGGAAACAGAGCATGGAATATCAAAATTATTCGATACGAAATCGGATAAGATAATTGGACACTCAGGTACAATTGGATGTTCTCTTTGTCCTCCTCGTGACAGAAAACCCCAATATCACACTCTTGGGCAATCCCAATTCTTTGGGAGTGGTTCAACCCTGATGCCTTCAGTCAGTACGCAGGTATCGTTTTTAATGAGTGACCTCGCGATTTCTAACCCACGCAAAGATCGATTTCAGGATGTCAACCTTGCGCTAAAACATTAAGGGAAGTTTGTTTTCCCTGAATTAATTGAGGTAGGGTTAGCTGGCAGCCATGATGGCGAAGTAGGTGGATTGTTCGTAATTTTCTCTATAATATGATGCCAAATCTGACACAATTGGTCCACAAACAGTGATTTTATCGCTAATTTTAGAATTTAACAACTTTCGTGACTTTGCTTCTTGTATCTATTCACTTGACCGGACTAAAGTGCGTACGATATTTTAAGAGCAATTTCCGTACTAACGGAATCTTAAGCTTTAATTTCATATCAAAAACAATTGATGCCCGACTTCTTTTTTGATAAGAAAAACCGAGTTTGATTTTCACCGATTTTCGGTCAGAAAACGAAACTTTACGATCCCCCGCTAGGCCTCGCCAACTTGATTTTTAGCCTCCCGTAACACGCCCGCGTTTCATTTTCATGCCCGCGTTTGAATTCATTATTGAAATTTTGGAGAAAAAAATACCGTTTTTCCAATGAAAACGTCCGAATTCATGCATTTTGTGGGATGAAATTGTGAAATGTTTATTCATTTTGACCAGAATAGCCTTTCTGTAAAAAAAATAATATGACATTGTATAGCGCAGAAGGATCGATTTCGAACCCCGGACCTCTCGCTCCCAGAGCGAGCTCTCTACCATCTGAGCTATCTAGCAAATCTGAATATAATCGTGAGATTTAAACACTTGATCAACAACCCGTCGACGCTACAAAATGAATTTAGATCGAGACAAGATTCGAGGAGCTATTTTATAAGCATTCACTTGACCGGACTAAATAATTTTTATAAAATTGTAAGCATGTTTCTAGTTACAAAAGACTATGAATATTATGATACGATGGATAAAAATTGATGCGTAATTCTTCAGAAGCGACTTTTTTACCATGAATTTGGCTTTAGTTTCTTCAAGTTTTTCTTGAATTCGGGTTTGTCGGATTGCAATAATTTGCACCGAATAATACAACATGTCATGAAGTTCACAGAAAATATTAGATAATATTATTTGCATAATATGCCTTTTTACTATACAATTTCATGGCCAATGTGTTTGAAATGTTGATTATAATCATGAAAAGAGCTCATTTACATCGTGCTATTACGAGGTCAACTATGACTGCGAAGCGGTTTCGCTACGGGTGAGTACTTCGGGTCGCTTTGCTGGGTTAGAAAAGGAACGACTTTTCGCGTGCTTGCGAACTGGCTGCCTTGGACATATATAAGTCACATGACTCGCTTTTTGTGTGTGTAATCTATATATCCAATGTTATTGATTGAGATAATGTGATGTGAATACTGGCAATAGCGGCTATCCATGTGTCGGTCATATGTGCGGGAACTAAAGTCTGTTTTCAAAAAAGAACAATACCACAGATATCTAAATCTGTGAACAACACACATGATGACGGATACTCGTTTAAATAACCCGCCAAACGTATAGGTCATTTTTGAACAGTAACACTTGCATTGCAGGTCGTGCATTAAATTGATCTGAACAACGCATACTACAGAAACGAGAACCTTTTGTTACAGGCACACTACCAAAACCCTATTGTATATTTCACGGACATAAATTATGCTAATGAGCTCATTAAATGACGTCACTCACATCATCGGGTTTTGCCGATGATTGAAATCCGTTGATTGAAATTCTAGGTCGAGTAAAATGATGTTCTTATTTGTTGTCTGTGAGCTTTTCTGATTATTTTCCCGTATTGGAGTATTTTTTTTATTGAAAATAGACAGTTCAAATTAAACGTTGGTTCCAAGTTCAAGTAACAGCACATGTATTAAAGGCGACAGCAAAGGCAATATGCAAGCAACATTTGAGAAAAAACGATGCCCGACTTTGCAAGAAAGTGTACGGGGAAGTGTACGGGTGAACATGACAAACCAAAACAGCCTAGTAATAATCACCTCCGTGGCGCAATTGGTTAGCGCGTTCGGCTGTTAACCGAAAGGTTGGTGGTTCGAGTCCAGCCGGGGGCGTTGTTACTTTTTGCATTTAATGCAGATCGACAAATCACAGTAAAAATATAATATTGACAAAATCACAGACCACTTACACAAAAAATCGCATCTGCGCATTGCTCCTGTCGCGATCGAAATCTACCACGCAAGCAATGAGAGAGTTTTCATAGTGAGGCACGCATGAGTGAAATGGGTTCTATTGATGTAATTTCTTCGACTGTACATTCGATCTAGGGATTTACATGTACAGTCAGTCAGTCGTTCTAACGCACACAAAGAGCGTTCACTGTGAAAGTAAATCATGCACGATTTCTTGCGGAAGACACACTCCGGTGGGCTGTGCTGCGCTTAGTGCCTACTAATTAGTTTAGGAGCGGCTTTTTTCAAACCCTTCTCATTTTGTCATGGTCTAGTGACTCTAGTCTCATGGGCTTAAATAAGAACTTACTGTGTTTTACCATGAAAACCCATGAACTCCGAAAATAAAAAGGATAAGGGATATAACAATACAGTTCTAAATATAAAAACAGTATTTCCTTCCTTTCGACAAACCGGTACAATTACCACACATCATTCGTGTTTCATAGCAAATTTCTCCCAATGAAGAAATAACACATTTATTGGAATGTAAAATTGTCAAAGGTTACATATAGGCCTATAAGGTTCCCGACATTAAAATGTGAAACATCTTGGAAATAATGTAGTAAGATACTCTGGAGGAAGACGATTACATTCATATGAAAATGTGTGGAGTAAAAATATACGCAATTTTCCAATACACAGACAACACTAAATCGCTTTCAAGTTGTAACAAAAGATGGTCAGCAGATTCGAACCGAGGCGGGGAGAATCAATATAGATTTATAGTCTAAAGCCTTAACCGCTCGGCCATGACTACTCATTGAAGCGACTATCGTTTCAATCAATAATGAACTAGTGGTGAACTATCGAGTTATTCGACCCAAAATGAGTCATTTGGGGGGAATTTGGATGCGTATATTTTATTTAAAATGTACAACACACCCACACTGAAAGCTAATAATGTAAAGTAATATTGTCTAAACCTGTCAGAACTGTTGGAACCTTTGCCTCATACTTATAAAGTAAGACGGGCCAGAGGTAGACCACTTTTAGGTCCAGCGTTTTTGGGTTCTATTATTTCGATCATCATTGGCACGTCAACGCACCTAGAGCGTGTTTCTGCTGGGGAAGAAACCGCTAATAAACGCTAAGTTTGCCCAGTAGAAACAGCCAGAACCCGGCAATAATCGGTATTTTTGGTAATCCCAAAAACCTTCACAAACCAGGTTTGGAACCGGGAATAATCGGCAAAAAAACCAATAGAAACAGAAAGGCGATTCTTAGCGGTTTGCGCCGTGAACCGTGTCACGCTGGGTTATACACATATTGTGAAGCAATCTTTTTCAGGTGCGGTGGCATTGTTTGGTATTACAAAAGGTCAAATGTCGTGGCCCATCGACTAGGATCGATAAACTTAGCGGTAACTGTTCGCGAGTAGAAACAGGGGGGGGGGGGGGTTAAAAACTGACCGATTTAAACTTAGCGTTTATTAGCGTTTACTTTTTGCAGTGCCCCAGAAGAAACACGCGCCTACAAATTTCGATCTCCCATATGATCGAGCATCTCATGCAACAGAATTCACTACGATAATATATGGGATAACAGAAAGACCTCTCGCATTACATTTAGTGATCGCGCTATAACGACTGAATGTGAATAAGTTTCGCAAAATGCGTAGAGTCATGAATGCGGGCATGAATGCAACCTTTGCGTTGGGAATGGGGAGAGGGGGGCGGAATACTACGGGTTTGTTAAATTGTACATTTAATTGACCGCGAATAGTTTTAACATTATTTAACAAAACATTTATAGGCCGAACGAAATAAATAACTAGAATCGTTTAACAAAGTGCGGTATTTGTTATTCATTTATCATTACAATTAAGTCTAATAAATCAGACAACAACCCAATGTTGCAAAACCCGATAGTTGAATGATAACTATATTTGGGTATAAAACGCTGAGGATATCAGGAAAGTTGAAATAGCTCAGTTGGTAGAGATTAAGACTCGCAATCAGCAGGCCGTAGGTTCGAATCTTTGTGGCGGTTTATATTCCTTGTGTTTTATACGTATATCGGTCGGGTCAGGGACGAGCTCTGTTAGGGTTTAACGTAAATACAAATCTATTCCGTTATACGTTTGTCATATTTGTTCGGGGTTTTCACTTATACTTATATTCATTTTAGTTAACGTTATTTATTTTGTATTTACTTTCTTAATTGTTGTTGTTTATTTAATAATTTATCAATCAATTAATTATAAATAGCCCTAAATACACATTAATTACTTCATTTCTTCATTTCTTATTTATTAGGTCACGTTCAAACATTATTCTCGCGCTACGATGTATTAATGCAAATATCGATTTGATTTGTTGGTGTTTTCCCTTGTTTTAGAAGAGGGGTTCGTTCATAGTTCATAATTAGAAAACTGTGGTAGGACTCAAACCCATGACCTTTGATTAAAAATACGAGGTACTCGTTTAACTATCCCAACTATGTACAGCTCAGTCATAGTACATGATTTTTTAACAGTAACAAGTGTATTGAAGGTTGTGCATTAAAAATTGATATACACCTAGCACATAAAGTCCCTGCTCAGGTGCTTTGAGGTTGACTAATTCAAAATATATAATCGGTACCAAAAATCTGAGATATACATTAAATTAGCAAACTTCTTCTCCGCAGTTTGATACCTCATTCAACAAAATCGAATGGATACTTTTAAAGTTATGGCGATTTCAATGACCGCGCATGCAACAGAAATGCAATGAACACCGGGGGAACATGTCAACAAATAATTTGAGGTAATCTGAGGTCAAAGGTCATCCAGAGGTCAAATCGTAAAAGTAGCCCGATTGACGTTAAACTTGGAGACAAGAAACATGAACACTGGGGGAACATGACCCCCGTGTGACCTTTGACCTCATTTAGTTGATCTCACAGCCAGGGGGATTCGCAAGTCGTGACTTGCAGTATTTTTTTGGTTTGTTGGCTAATTGTTTATTATTGAGTTTTGATGATCTTGGGAGGGGTCAAGCATGTATAACTGACGAGATTTGGCACCAAGTATGATATATTGCAAATTTAACAGTATGCAGTTGAAAACATGTTCAAGAATGTGTCAAGTGTTCAAAATAAATGGATGGGTAAACAGATTAAGGTTCCTTGTTATTTGACTATTTGACCTTTTTTTTATTTGGGGGGGGGGGGGGGGTTGAGCTCAAAAAAATTCGCACAGTCCAAAAAAAAAAATCGCACAATCCAAAAAAATTGCACAGTAAATGTACTACATTTACAATTTTGCCTTCTATTTGGCTAATAACATCGTCTTTTTTTCTCAATTTTTTCCTATTTCCTTTTTTTCTCACTTTTTATTTTTTTTAGAGGGGTCGGGGGGGGGGGCACAAGTTGGATTTTTCCGTCAGGGGGGGGGCATTTGCCCCCCCCCCCCCCCCCCCCCTGAGCTACGCCACTGCCTCCCTGTAGGATTTGTTAGTGTCCCTAACTAACTGTAAGATTATTCTCAGCAAATTTCATTAATTAAGATACATTGAAATGATAACCTAAAAAATGTGATTATCCAAGGAACTCTGGAAGGGAAACATAAACATGGCTAACAAAAGGCCAATTGGACTGATGGCTCTAAAGAGAAAACGGGTATATATATCTTACTTCCGCTCAGCGAATGTTGCAAATGCAAATTAGACAGCAGTCTATTATCACTACAGTTTGATCAGTTCCAAATTGGCAAAGCCTCCTTACAGTCAGCGAATAGATAATAAAGGACGCCGGCGCATATCAAGGCGTCGACGATTCATTGTTGGTCGTTGATGAAAATTGAGTCCTCAAAACAATGTACATTTAATAAAAACGACGATTTCAACATTTTCCAACCAAAGAATAAGGAAAATGCATTTTAATACTGTTAAGGTTGACAAAATCAAACCAGAGCTCGAAAAAGTATATGGCAATCCGAGAAGAAAAAATCATTGCCTGAATGGTAGTTAGTTGATTGCATGTCTGAGACTGCTTGTGCATAGATATCATACCATGACGGTATTAACAGTGTCACCTTGCTTTGTATTGGTCATTTTGCAGTGTTCAGACGATTCGAGGAATGACTTGGCCATTTTTAATGACACAACTTGAATGAAATCATCGAGAGCAATGACGTACTTGACTTATGACTTGAGCTCAAAACTTTCAAGATACTTGGTTTGACTCGAGTTACTTTTATATAAGAGACGACTTGACGTGACTTGAATCTGGTGCTAAATGATTCGTGGAGTTGTTGAGTCAAACAGCATTTGATGGTCAAATGAATATTACCGTTTCCCTCTATTACTTCAAAGATGTGACATGAGCATGATATCAGTGCTTTAACACTTTCCACGCGGCTATTAGTTTTACCAAATAGCAAACAGATTTATTGCTCGTCTGATGAAGACTCCAACTCAGTAAGGAGTCGAAGTGTAACTAGCACGTTCGATTTTATAGGATTCGTAAAAAAGTACAATTTATTCCACTGTTGGTTTATCACCCTCTGCAGTCCCAATGACGACATGTTTCGGAACTGGACTCCCCGTACAAACCTTTCCTTTGAATCCCTTCTTACTCTGCGATGACAATGCATCCGTTTTCGATTTGTTCGTGGGTCTAAGTCGCTTTACTAGCGAGAGAATCATTTGTAAGAATGTCGCTAACGCGATCGCCGATCCAGCGAAGAAGAATGACATTTCGTAATCGTGGGTGCGGTCGTATATCAAACCTGTGTGCGTAGAAAGTAAGATATTCAAACAAAACCATAGTTTAATTTAATTATCATATTTGGAATCACCCAAGTGTAGCCAGGGAGGGGCGGGGGGAATTGAGAAGGCAAATGAAACGGAAAGAAAGGGAGAAGAGGAGACAAAAAGGGAAAGGAAACGGACAGAGTATTTAAGGCGGTATGGGGACCCAACGCCTCTACCCCCCCCCCCCCCCCCCCCCCCCCATTTGCAAATGAAGAATCAAATCTGGGGTCTAAATGGTTCTCTCCTATGCACTTGAAAAATATCTCCATACTCACCGGACATAAAACCTGAAAGATGAACACTAAACTGGAACCTGCCACCTCGCTACTAATTAGGCCTACGTGTGAAACCCATCACATTTCGGCTACCAGGATCCAGTGCTGGAATAATTGGCCTGGAAAAATCCCCGTATGGCCTATCGCTTGCCTTCTCTATACTCCCAAGTGAAGTGAGGTAATAATATTGAAACCGTACACTCCTGTCTTATTCCAAGATATTCGCTCAACCTCTTCCAGAAAGCTTTCTTCACTTTCCGCTCGTCCTGACAATGATATCTTCCTGGCAATGATACTTGCATCCTCGAACTCAAAGTTATGACAGGAGTCTTTATCAAAAACTCCACTGGGATTCGGTGGAATTAGGCCTTCGTGAATAATTGGTCCGGGTTTGAAATATTGTTTAGTCTTTCCAACATGTCAATATAGGGTTGGACACAGTCAGTGTTTGCGCAACCTGTCGCGCACTGCCATATATGGCCTAATACAGGGACACTATGTCGGAATTTCATTCAACAAGACAGACGTCATGGTTTTACGGTACGTTAACATACATGTTAGGGTACCCTTTGGGGATACCAAGCTACCTTCGATCGATCACGTTAACCATAATACGGATCAATTGCCTAATAATTCCTGGGGTGTGAGGGTTTCACACACACACCCCAACACGAATTGTCAAACAAACTCTGGCCCTACCACCCACACGCTACCGGCCCGACTACTTACCCGCACACACGCCACCGATTGTATCTCCAAGCATCTCCGATATAATCAACAGACATACACTACTTACCCGCACACACGCCACCAATTGTATCTCCAAGCATCTGCGATATAATCAACAGACATACACTACTTACCCGCACACACGCCACCGATTGTATCTCCAAGCATCTCCGATATGATCAACAGACATACACCAGCATTGATATCCTCAGGAGGCAACAGGTGGTTTACAAGAGCGAAGAATAACGGTAAGGACACACCCGCAGCAACGCCGTAAATCACAGACAGCGTTACCGTTGCTTCCAGGGAATAATGGGCCGCCGGATAGAAAAACGTTATAATACACAAGACTGCTAGAGACAGAATCTTAGCGAATTCACTGTTGACCATGTTCTTGTCTATAAACCAGCCATGTGTAAGACACCCGAACATCGTACCGAGCCCAATGAAAGGAAGCAGATCGTATGCGATGTGCGGTGGGATGCCGTAATCAATGGCAAATGGTACCAGATGAGCGATGACGGCGAACCAACCTATACCGTGCAATAACATAATAGGAAGCATGGCAACGAAGTATGGGTAGTTTAATATTGGCCGCATCAGCAAAAACTTCTCTTGCTTCATAACCCGTACGAAAGTGACGCTGAATTGGGACAATACGGAATTGCCTCGTTTTCTCCTTTCGTAATCCGGTCTATCCATGCTCGTTCTGTAAAAGATTCTTTCGTCGTGATCCACGTCGTCGTCGTCGTCGTCGCCGTCGCCAGCCAGGCCAAACATGAAGAGATTGAATGCCTTACCAGGGTCAGTGAACAACCGCGGTCTTGGCTCGAAGGTCTTACCCGGGTACTGCGGTCTTGATTCGAAGGTCTTACCCGGGTCAGAGAACAACCGTGGTCTTGGTTCAAAGGTCTTACCCGGGTCAGTGAACAGCCGCGGTCTTTGTTCGAAGGTCTTACCCGGGTCAGTGAAAAACCGCGGTCTTGGTTCAAAGGTCATAGAGGATTCAGAGCTAGATGTATAGGAACTCACAGATGACAACGCTGATTGGTTACTTGCAATGCTTGTCCGTCTCATATCGGTGCCAACATGTGTTTCCTCATCAATGGTATCTGTACATCCTTTATTGACAGTACCCTGGCTGAAACCATTGCCCTCTTTATCACTATCTTTGTATGTATTGTACAGTCTACCAGAACTGGCGTCTAGAACATCCATCTCAATGCTACTGGATCGCTTTGATTTGGAATTCCTTGATGCCCGGTGCACCTGATCAGCTGATCTTGCTCTGGGCCGTACCATTAAACTTCCGCAAACCACGAGATTCAGTTCAATTGCAGACATCAAGAACAGAGCTCCTGACCATCCATAAGCGCTTATCATTGGCTGAAGTACAAGCGGCCATAGGACTTCCCCGCAGGCGATGCCGGCAAAGGCAAGACCGTTTGCAATGACGTAACGTTTTTGAAAGTAGTAATGAAGGATTACAATCGATGGAGCAAATGCAAATCCCATTCCACTGGCTGCAAACAAAATTGAAAATAAGATTATGATCATCTTTGAATAAGTTCATCCGGATTATAGATATAAAGTAGCATTAAAATTATGTTGAATAGATACAGGATGTTTACTCACATTTTTAGATGGTTTCGTCAACCAGGTCGGCTTATTTCCTCAGTAATGGTTTCATCCACTTCTTTCTCCCTCGACAGCTGTTTTTCTCGTTCCACTGATGCAAAGTTATAATGAGATGATCAAACACGTGACTCAGAGAATAAGTTCCCTTGTCGCGGTTGAATATGTCATGACATTTTCAACTTTCACGATTTGTAGCACTATTCACAAACATCCTTTGATAATTCTCTCAAAAATCAGCAAGACTGTTTTATTTAGAGAAAGATGACACTTTGAAAGACAGGTCCAAACTAAACATCGATGATATACTAAAGCTGTTACAAATTGTGCTAACTACTATACATATTTCTCATTCAGAGATGTTATCTACAAACTAATTTGGCGCAGCCATGGGCGGGCAGCCATGGGCGGGCAGCCATGGGCGGGCAGCCATGGGCGGGCAGCCATGGGCGGGCAGCCATGGGCGGGCAGCCATGGGCAGGCAGCCCTGTCAGCCCCATCATAGCAAATACCTTCATGGAATGTCTTGAACAGGAAGCTATCGCTAGGATTACCGTTGCGCGCGCAGATAAAAACAATATTTCTAGCCGATTTAGAACTGATTAAACTATATTTCATCCTAAAGAAAAACGCGATGCGACAAAGACAACGGACTGCGTTTATCAAATACCATGTCAATGTTGCGAAAAGGTCTGTGTTGGTAAAACGGGAAGTCTCTTTGGCACTAGACTGAATGAACACAAAAAGGACGCCAGCAAATTTCAGTGACAAAAAAGGACACAATCTAATACTAATAGAAAAGAGTCAACAGCTGAGCAGTGATATAGCATAATAAATTCACACCATTGACTGAAAAGGGGCAAAGATCCTCGACAAAGATGCATAGATGACACTGCCAAACAAACAAGATGGATCCGAGAAGCGATTTGGACACGACTGAGCCTACCGCGACGAGGGCGGTTATGCTCCAGGGCATCGCGGGCTTCGCTCATCAAAACAATGACTTTTCTCTTATTATTATTTGCAAAACATCGATGGGCCTGGGACAGCGTAGTTTTCAGGTCGCAGCACCAAAACTATGGAATAGCTTGCCTGAGTTGAATATGTTAAACTTTTTAAGAAAAACCTGAAGGCATATTTGTACTCCGAAACATTTACTGGTTGTGACTCTACTCATCTTTGTATAATTTGTATGCATTTTAGTATATGTATTTTTCATGTTATTTTGGTTGTTATATGCAGTGAAGCGCAGTGCCATGAGCGTCGCTTGCGGCGGATACCGGCGATTTATAGAGTCACGTGTTTGATCCATACTCGTCACAACTTTGCATCCTTGGAACGAGACAAACAACTCTCGCGGGCAAAACAAGTGGATCAATCCAAATACTGAGGAAGTAAGCCGACCTGGTTGACGAAACAGTCTAAATTGTGAGTAAACATCTGGGAGCTGTTCAACATAATCTCAATTTTACCCAAAAATATTAAAATAATTATCGACATTTTCATTGCATGCACGTCTTAAAGTTAGTTGATTAAAGTCACATAAACACTTTTGATATTGATTCTCATTATATAGATTATATAAATTTGCTCCATCCATTTCGTTTATTAAGAGCCACCTTTTATATTTATCCTTCAATTTGTATTTATTTTTGGTTTACCTGAAATAATTCCAATTGTTATCATTAAATGGAATATATTTCGAGAGAGCGAACTGGCGAGTAGTCCAACAGCGGCCAGGATTCCACCAAACATTACCGGAGACCGTGGCCCAATGGAGTGCGACACTGCTGCAGCAAAAGGACCTGTGAAGCGAAACATGGAATGGAGAGAGACGTAATATTTCGGGTGACTATAAAACAAAGACCCAAGACCCAAAAACAAAGACCCAAGACCACGCAACTATAAAACAAAGACCCCCTCAACTATAAAACAAAGACCCCCTCAACTATAAAACAAAGACCCCTCAACTATAAAACAAAGACCCCCTCAACTATAAAACAAAGACCCCCTCAACTATAAAACAAAGACCCCTCAACTACAAAACAGAGACCCCCTCAACTATAAAACAAAGACCCCCTTAACTATAAAACAAAGACCCCCTCAACCTATAAAACAAAGACCCCCTCAACTATAAAACAAAGACCCCTCAACTATAAAACAAAGACCCCCTCAACTATAAAACAAAGACCCCCTCAACTATAAAACAAAGACCCCCTCAACTACAAAACAAATACCCCCTCAACTATAAAACAGAGACCCCCTTAACTATATAAAACAAAGACCCCCTCAACTATAAAACAAAGACCCCCTCAACTATAAAACAAAGACCCCCCTTAACTATAAAACAAAGACCCCCTCAACTATAAAACAAAGACCCCCTCGACTATAAAATATTATACATGTAGATCCCATTGTACAAACCAGTAAATGACATGGTTTACACAAAGTACGCTAGTTTTCTTATTTTTCATCGGATTTATCTCATATTTTCAGGATATCATAATAATTAATTGGGCTTTACATTGAGACTAAATTGGTCATGGTCCAATGATTATAATAAAATTACACCATCATGAAACAGAGTCCTATTTTTTTTGATACACCCTGTAGAGCCCTATTGAGTATCACTGACATTTATTTGGTTTGATTAAATCAGCTCGTCTAAATGGCACCAGTTGACCACAATGTAACCCGAATGACATCCAAAGTGTGTACAGTTTCCCTATTAATCTGTAATTACAGGCACGATTATTTGCATAATAATCTACTATAAATATTTGCTATTTTATATTGCATATTATTACACAGATATTTCACCTTTATTGGGTGTATAGGTCAATATAATATATATTTTGATACACAGTAGTGAATTGCATTTAGTTTTGCGGTCCAAATCTCATTTTGATAGTTATGCCAGAGCAATATCTGCGGTCTGTACAGAGCGAGTCAAAATATTCAGGTTCCGATTTCACCGATTTTTAAAACCAGTTCAAATACATTCATACACTCTTAGTAGTGTCGAACCAATTAGAAAGCAAGAAACATAAATACGCGGAGTGCATTGAAAGTGTCTATCGTTATCGTATAGTTTAATTCGCGCACCAAGCGCTTTGTTTTGATTCGTGGTTAAAGCATTACGGGTTCGCCGATTTTCACTGCGAGTATTAGCTAACTTGTTAACACGTTTTTATTTGTTAATACACAAGATTATGCTTAAATTGTGAATTTTGATATAGTGTCGTGTATGAATTAGGTCAATACATGCGTATGTTTTGGTTTCTAGAAAAATTAGACAAATCAATGCACTTGCTCAAATGCTGATATGCTCACAATAGCACTCCCCCTTCGGGGTCGGGCCATTATTCACACATCAACATCAGCGCGCGTGCATTGATTTGTCATTTTTCTTTCGCAACAACACATACGCATTTATATACCTATAAATAATGAATACTGTTGGACTCTGATTCTCTTTTGAGTCAATTTCAAAATGTCGGGATGAGTGCACACCACCAAATAATATTGTGCATTCTGGAAATACCCGCAAGTGTTTGAAATTAAAGGGGCACTAAGAGATACGTATTGGAATACTTGGGCATACTAACTACCATCTGAAACCGTTTACCTTAATTCGCTGTGTATCATGTAACATTTCCCGACTTGGTCATATGGATCACATCGAAATTATCATCATCACTTGCCATATATTCAGTCAAAGCAAACTGCCAAAAAACGGCAACCTGTGAAATGTTTCCGAATCTGGAAACATATTGCCATATCAGGCAAAAATGCTTTTTTGCAATTGGTTATTTTTGTGGATCTGAAAACTACTTTTGCATGTTCAATGGTTCAGTTAAGTGGTTACTTAATTTAATTAAGTCAAAATCATAACCGCTTATGCAAAATTTGTGATATTTATTTTTGCTCCTTTGAGCCTGCAATATATTCGCGAAATTGGCGTCTTTATTTTAAGATAGATAATCACGGTTTTTGATGAATCATGCTCAGAAAATAATTTTTAAAGTTTTGACCAAGATTCATAAATTTTGACAGTGAAGTTTGCGATGTTTTAAAGCAAAAGGCTAACATTAAAGGTATATGACCCGATCACTTTTTTGGGGCTATGATTTTTGTTCACATCAAAATATTTTGGTATCAGACGAATCCCGATATTTTTCTCATTATGTCTGTAAAATATTAGGGGCCAGAAATGTTTCATTTGGAAATTATAGGCTAAAATGTGGTGAATTACTGCCAAAGGTGGTTAACCACCAACCAGTCTGTGTGCTTCTCAATGGGCACATGTCTTTTGACCTTGCGCTTCTAAAGATTGAACCATTGGAGTTATGCCACTCAAACTTTGGAATGCAACAATTTTAAGGATGACCTTTCATGTAGAATAGAAAACATCAAGTTGAAAATCAGGTCAGCAATCGGAACATCTACCTTTAAGTGACTTATTAATTATCTTATTGGTCGAAAATGGTCTTAAGATTTCTTATTTTGATATTTCATTATATAACATTGATGTAAGTCATGTTCGAATAAAAAAGAATAAAAATAAATATTGAAAGGCCAATTATTGGGCAATTGATTAATAATTAGTCCCTTAATTAATCAATAAAGCCTTTTGCTTTAAAGCATATCAAACCTTACTGTCAAAATGTATGAGCCTTGGTCAAAACTTAGAAAAAATATTTTCTGAGCGTGATTCATCAACAACCGTGATTATCTATCTTAAAATAAAGACGCCAGAGGCAAAAAACTACTTCATTTTGCGATCTATTTAATTTCGCGAATATATTGCAGGCTCAAATTCACAAAAATAAATGCCACACGTTTTGGAATTCATGTTTTATGATAAGTGGTTATGATTTTGACCTGATTAAATTAAGTAACCATCTTATTCACAAAAATAATCAATGGCAAAAAAACAATTTTGCCTGATTTGGCAATATGTTTCCAGATTCGGAAACATTTCACAGGTTGCCGTTTTTGGCAGTTTCACCTGACTGATAGGTGTGATCGTTTTAAGCAGAAGACATCTTGATCTTCAATAAAAAGCGATGATTTGAATGAACTAGTTTGCTTTAAAATTGAGAAAAATTAATGAACTTGACCTTTTGTTAACCACACAAAGTAATAGGAAATTATTTGTTGGTGTGGGACGATCCACACAAACATATTCATTCCTCAGTACCAGATTTCGGTACTCACTCTTTTGGTGACCTTTCCCTCTTGTGGTAAACACGGGGTTTTCACTACATACATAAAGAGAGATAATACACTTTTCCCACGAAGTTTTGAGCATAATAATTTTGCGCAAGAATAACTAGAATTCAATACTTACTCACGATACCGATGACTACCGGACTCAGCGAGGTCACCCATGATACCTGCGTTTTACCCACATCAAAATACTCTTCCCACTCCTTGTAGAAGACACCCAGTGATGTCTTGAACCCCAAGGTCAAGACGAAGACGAAGAAGGTACAGACAATGATGACCAAACCCTTGTCTCCATCTGGAGCCTGGTGTAAATACACCGGATGTTGGGTGGCAGCTGGAACGTGGCTGCTACGATGATGATGTTGATGGCGCCTTGGCAGGTCTACGTTGAATTGGACCTGCTTTCTCTCTGCCATCTTGTCTACTTGATGTTGCAGCTGGCTAAGAGCACGGTCTTGGTGGTCGAGGTGTTTTCTCTGGTAAAGAGCACGCAGTATCTTGGAGTTGACGTGCTGTCTGGATCAAGCTGGGTGTTGGTTAGTGGATGTGTTGATAGTAGTTAGTGTTTATATGAATCGATGTATTGTATGGACAGATCTGAACACAAGCTAGACTATGCACTGCCTTGGTGGTCGATACGTTTTCTGAACTTAAACACAATACAACTAGTGAGGTGTCTTGCTGTCGACGTGTTGTCTGGACCACGGGTACTTGTCAAACTGCCCATAGACCCCATCAAGATCTGAATTCGCAGCAGATGTGTTGTCAATATCTGATTACCAATATAGAGTTATCACTGGTTATGGTTCTGTTATTCTTAACAGTGTTTATCTGAATACATGGCCAGAGTGTTGACTCGGTGGTAATGACTCGGCCGAACTGTCAAATAGATGCAAAGTGTATATAATGTTCTCTTCTCTGCTCATGTCTCGAGCTCAATATCGAGCCGTATATATAGGCCTACATGTATGGGTATCTAAGCCGGGTCAGGAAACCATATCAGATCTGTCATGGTCAATAAGTAAATATTGTATCTATAGGCAATGGAATATTCCTTTATCGATATTATTTGTTCAAAACTTGATTAATGAGATAACAATTTATTAATGTCACAGAGGTGATCAAGGGGCGGCAAATATTTTTGAGAGGTTATGCTAATAGTTATTGCCGACGGTTTGGAACCCGATTGTTTATATTGACGGAATAAATCGTATTCAAAATTATGAACCAGCGCGTTGCAGGGGGTAACTCTCGTGCTGCTCAAACTGAGACAAATACATTTTGTAAGCAGCTGTGTTATGGTTCTCACCTCTCTATCTACCCAATGTTTTTGGCAGGGGATTATCATGATTATACTCGAATGAAAACTGTATTGTCAAACATTGGTTTACATTCATTCATGCACCATCTTCATCATTAATATATAGACAATGGCTGATTATTTGTGACTCTACCCTATTGACGATATGGAGCGCCACCGTTCTATTTGGTGACATGCGATGCGATGAGATAAGATATAGATTGGTTGCTTCTTTATTGCCGTCACTTAAAGTCACTGACAGATCCTCCGCGGAGGGACCCTAATGATATGATCCACTTGTTTTTCCACGAGATTTGTTCATATTCACGATCCTAGGAAACTCAGTGGATTGTAGACATGATTTAAAGAATAAATACCCTCATCACGGTTAATGATTTTGGCCACCTGCCTGTGTATACAAGTGGATTCTCTTATCCATCGCTTCTCTTTGTCATTGTCTTTGTTAAGAATGGTTGACGCTTTCCTGTCAATAGTGTGGTTCTCTTGCGCGATGTGGTCGCACGGCTGTTTGATCCCACATAATTTGTCCGTTTTATTCTGAGAACACCGTAACTTGCTGGCCCGGTTCTGTTTTTAACTGATTCACGTACCTGAAAATACTGGCCAGCTTTTGTAGAAATTTCAAAACATTTGTTGGTGCCATTTCTGAGAAATAGAGCTTTGAATATTATTATTTACAATAATAGCGCCCTCATCGGCCACATTTCCCATAGAGTTACATGTAAAATGTGTGTAAAGTAGAAAATGCCGATAATTTAAAAAGGGCTCGTACAATTTTCTTTAATTTTCACCCTTAACTCGTATTCATTAGCGCTACCTAAATCAAGTCAAACCATAACTGGGCCACTATGTAATCTTTTTTTATTCCATAATTTTAATTATAAAGCGGACAGTCAAGCAGCCGTGGTCGTCAGTGACGGCTGATTTGAGTTGTTCCGTCGTAGATCCTCGAGATCATTAAGAAAGACACAACACAACAGCTAACAGATCATCTCAATACTGTACAACTGACGAGACAGACAACATCAAGTTCACACATGAAGGAGAAGACAAAAACCATTCCTCGAGACCCTTATTGTCCGGAAAGCTAACGCCTCTGTCAAGTTATTAATATACCGGAAAAGGCCGACACACACCGACCAGTACCTAAACTTCTCGTCACAGCGTCCTGGGAGT
The DNA here is from genome assembly GCA_035610835.1 of Ophiura sarsii. Lineage (NCBI taxonomy): Eukaryota > Metazoa > Echinodermata > Ophiuroidea > Amphilepidida > Ophiuridae > Ophiura > Ophiura sarsii. The sequence goes on from CM069455.1 coordinate 4,508,775, forward strand.
AATCCGTACAGACGTTGGCTTGACAGATTGAACATCATTTTCACAGAAGAACCAATGGAATAGCAGAGGAAAAAAGAATTAAAGAGGCTTTAGTGCTGTGTGGATACCCTAGCTGGACCTACAGGACCTTCAAAAGAGTGCAGCAACAGATAAAGGATAAGACCATGAAGAAAGCATAGAAAAAGGATGAGACCAAAGAGAGCAATGGTATGGTGGTTACCCCCTTCATTAAAGGCGTGTCTGGAAGACTTCAAAGGACTTTTAAGAAGTACAATATCAAGACTGCAATGAAACCTATATTAGTCCATCCCCAACACAAACAAGAGGCTTTATAGACCAGCATGTGCTTACCACAGCCCCCCCCCCCCCCCCCCCCCCCATAAACTCATTACGCCATCGGTACACTGGAGGTCATCGGTACATCGGGGCAATAAGAAAAGAGAATGGAGAAAAGGGGGAGAGACAGAGTAGGGAAACTGTACACGGTTCCGAGCTCGTTGTCAGATCTATCATATTTGCAAGATTTTATAGCGTAGGTTAATATTAGAAGTGACTAGTATCGTTGGCTGATATAATTCATTACAGGTTCGCTTCACTAAATTATTTCGAAAAACAGAAACCGCTGGAGTTGGACAATTAACTCCATAGAGTAAGTATCCTTGTTTTACTTTATACGACACACCGTTCACCGCTAATCTCGTATAGGCATAATTTAAACTTGTAGGCATATCCGTTAACGTACAGACCTACCGGCATCGTCTGATCTGGTATAAGGAGTTCCATCAGTAGGGGAGAGCGAGGAGTGTCACGCTCCATTTTCATTTAATATAGATACGTCAATTTTAAAGCTTGACTGTTCCTATTGACATTAAATGAAAGATTGATATCTTGGCTATATACGACCACAATTTCAGTACCCTAGGGCTTACTGTAAGCGGTCGTCCATAAGTGTTGCCATTTACAGTTACGTACAAACCGTATGTAACAGGGGGAGGGGGTAAAACTACCCTAAGCGTACGTAAACTTAAATGCATATCTTATCAAGTCGTGAAATTTTCGCCATTTATTGCGTACGTGAGGGGGAGGGGGTTAAAAGTAACGTACGCTCTGTACATATGTGGGAATGGTGATAATTTTGGACGACCCCTAAAGGGATGAGTAAAGGATAAAGACAGGTTCATCCATAGGCCGAGGCGTGTTCGCCGTGCTCATATTAAGGCTTTACAATGTAGTATGCATCAAATATACCATATATGGTCATGTGTTTTAAGCTCGCCTCCTTTCGCGTTACACACGGATTTTGGCTTTCGCGACATGATTTTAACTTTACGCATTTATATTTGCTTGTATACACCCCCCCCCCCCCTGAGGTAGTTAAAAGTATACATTTTCTGAAGGGAAATTGCATGAGGAAACCAAATATGCCATCGAAATTATAGTATGACCAGGAACTAAAATGGTATGATCGGAAATGTTCGGAAAAATATCAGAGTTTTTAATTTTAATTTGAGATCCATATATTTTTTTATACCTACCCCTATCATTATTTACTTTACATATTTGAATTCCTCATGAAATTACCCATTAGATGATATGTAATTGTCAAAGTTACTACGTCGGTATGGTAATTATACCGGCTAGTGAATATCTCCAATTATTTTAAAATATATTTTATGAATTTTCAGAAATATTTGTTGAAGGATGAACCCTTCCCTGATATAACTGCATTTCTGAAATACTCTAGTTACAAGCTTTCCAAAAATGTATACTTTGGCTCTCATAGGTTGAAAACTTTTTCTGCTATAGTCATTTTTATAAATCCGGTAAATTGAGGCGCAAGGCTGATTATTCATGTTGACTGTGTAGCGAATAGGAAGAAAGCTGATGTTCATGGTCTTATCCATAATTAATAAGTTGTTACAAATAGTTGACAAGTCTGTTAAACCACATACTATTAAAGACTACTATATCCTTTAAAATGGGTTTGTAACATTAGGGGATGACTACAGGGATAAAGATGACTAGTTATTGTTGTAAAAAGAACAAAACATGGGATTATCCCCATATTGAGTTTGTACAGGCGGCACCCCTTCCGGTGTCACACCTTCCAGCACCACCCCTGGTCCCGAAACATCAAACAGCTGTATCCCCCATTATGTATTAGCTATACCAATGCCATTTTGCAGGCAGATAGCTTGTTATTAGGGCTTTAAAATGATACCAAATTTGTTGAGATAGCTTTTGTGGTTTTAAAAATATTTGAGGAAAGTGACAGCATGAAACTAGAAAATGTAACAGCACCACCCTATTAGGAGGCGAGTTCATAACGCGTGACCATAATACACTCTTAGAAAAAAGGGTGCTTCAGGGGTTCTTGGCTGTCCCGTATATGGAACCCTCAGGGTTAAAGGTTCAGAACCCCAAAATCTTCTGTAGAGAACCTTTAGAGGTTCTAAAGACGCATTTTTTGTTCTTTTTGAACCTTTAAAGGTTCTTTGTGGAACCTATAAAGGTTCTATAAAGGGTTCCATATACGGGACAGCCAAGAACCCACAAAGCACCTTTTTTCAAGAGTGTACACATTTGTTATGCAATGTGATTTTCTTCCAAAAAATTTCGCCCAGTCCCAAAAAAAAATCGCACAGTCAAAACAGTCCCCATTTCTCTTCTCTTTCCCCTCTCCTTCCCCTTTCCCTTCTCTTTCTCCCTCTCCTCCCCCTCTCTTCTCTTTCTCCTTCCCGCTTCCACATTTTTCCGCTTCTCCGTCCCCATTTTAGGTGTCCGGGGGGGGGGGGGGGGCAGCCCCCCTGCCCCCACTGGCTACGCTACTGGACTAAATAAATAAATATATAAATATAAATCAATCAATTAAAATCATTACCCTATAATTTTTCTGTATTTCGTTAACGTCATATGGCATTGTAGTTAATTTCCTCTTTCCATTCATACCAAACATGGGCCAACATTCTCCATAGGAAGACCCACAAAAACAATGAAAAGTGGACCTTATCCGAGAAAGTTAGGAGGGAGGGCAACGAGAATCGAATATTTTTTTAAGTTGCTTAAGATATAAATGTTTAAAAATTGACAAATAAAATCATCAATATTAAGAATATAAATTGCTTGATGATTAATACACGGCATTGAATTATAAATAAAAATGGGATAAAAAAAATATATATCAAACAGTCCAAAAGCCATAATAAAATATTATAAAACTATATCATGAAGTGATTACCGTAGGCCTACTAGATACATTATGATCTAAGTGATTAAATAAAATATGAATAATATAACTATCAATAAATCAATTAAAACCAGTATACCTTAATTATCATTTGTTTTGTATTTCTGTAACGCCATGGCATTGTAGTTGATTTCCTCCTTTCATTGGTACCAAACAAGTACCAACATTCTCCATTGGAAGACCCACAAAAAACAATGATTATGTTGTGTCAGATACCCCCTGAAAGATCTTTATAACATCAATTGAAGGACACCCTCAACGTTAATTTCATCTCAAAACACTATCAAACAGAAATGTCGATCAATGCTAAAGTCTTTCTCTCTGTTGTGTAGCCATGTATACACAACAGATCTGAGAGGTCCCAAATCCCCGCCCAAATCAATCTACCATTCGTCTTCTTTTAGAGTTTACTTTACTATACTTTTAAGTGCTGCATGCTGTGTGCTATCACTATCAATTGCAAGAGAGGTAGTTATAGGCTTTATACAAGAGAGGTGCACGTGCACTATAGCCGTATTTTTAAAATCCTATCTTGCTACGTCCCCACAACAGGTACGGACAAGACATTGCCAGAAGGTAAGTACGGTACATAGGACCTGCGAATCTCATCTATCATTAACACCTGGACATTATCAACTACTGAGACACATGTTACTGCGACTAGAAGGTAGTAGGCTAAGAAGACTAGCGAAGTAAATGGACAGTCCACGTCGCCGTTTTATTGTCAAGAGGCTGTAGCGAGAATAGGGCGATCAAAATGCAACCCAGTATTTCTTGGAAATAGGAACAGGTTGAGATATTTAACCGATGTATACATTTTTCTTGAACAAATAAACACCAAACGATTTACTAATTTTATATAGAAAAGTTGACAAATAATGACGATAAATATTCGACCATCCGCGATGCCGACTCCCGACTCATAGTCATAGTCATGCTTCATTCCATGGCTCTCCCACAACGAGCTAGATTCTGACCCAGTGTAGGGCAGACTATTCAAGCCTAAAAACAACCCGGGGTACTCAGATTTTGTTTGGTCGGGGGGTGTGTGGCTAGAGATTCAAAACCCATACCCATTTTTAGGGGTGATTTTTGAAAAAACGGTGCTCATTTCTAAAGATTTTTGCTTCATTATAGACCAATTTTTCGCAAATGTTCGCGAAAATAAACCCAATTTGCACACTTTTTCGCATTTGTAAAAAGTTACCACATGTTAGGGATTTTTTAGCACAAAATCATTCCCATGTTTAGGGATTTTGTGCAAAAAAGCTACCCATTAGAGCGGTACATCCCCGTATACCATGAGGTGGTGAGTACCCCAATCCCACCCCCGGAAAAAATTAAGCTTTACTTTAGTTCATGATGATAGTCTCAACCTCTCAACGATAACATCTGTCTGTAATGTACGTATCACCCAAGAGCGGGTTATTCAGTAAAATAATAATACAGTAAAAAACCTCCCTTTTTATGTAGGACTAGTCCTACTCACTTTTTTGGAGACCCAAAGTCAAGTGGCAAGTCGCACACAATCTTCAAGAATTACATGTAGGGGACTGAGTATCAAACAGTCTGTAGGCTGTGAATGAAATGTTGACAAAGTGAAAGGCTATAGCTTTCATTTTGGTATGGTTCCGACCACTTACCAGATATATACATAATGACCCTCACCTCTGAAGGTCATGAAAGTCACTCAATTAAGAATAAGTTTGATCAGCAGTTTGAAAGTGTACAGTGTGTTATTAATGACGAGATAAGCAGGCCCTAGTTATATATAATTGTTGATAATTATTTCAGACAAAATGAAACAACGACCACCACGGGAATGGGACAATATGCCACCAAATATCTGCAAGTATTGCAGACAACGTTTCTACAACAACGTTTCGCGGTACCTCTTTCATATCCGTCAACATGAGAAGTGGCTTCGTCCCTACTGGTATGAGAACAAGTACAACTGCAGCCAAAGTTTCTCACAAGGAAGCGCCAGGACTTTACATGAAAGGGTAGAGAAACCCTACCAATGTAAATATTGCAACAAGAGTTTCTCAGATGCACGTAGCATGACTGTACATGAAAGGATTTATACCAAAGAGAAACCATACCAATGTCAATATTGCAACAAGAGTTTCTCACATACGGGTGACAAGACTAAACATGAAAAGGCTCACACCAAAGAGAAACCATACCCATGTAAATATTGCAACAAGAGTTTCTCCCAGTCAAGTGACAAGACAAGGCATGAAAGGATTCATACCAAAGAGAAACCATACCCATGCAAATATTGCGACAAGAGTTTCTCAAATGCAAGTGCCAAGACTGTACATGAAAGCATTCATACCAAAGAGAAACCATACCCATGTAAATATTGCAACAAGAGTTTCTCACAGATAGGTCACAAGACTCTACATGAAATGATTCATACTAAAGAGAAACCATACCCATGCAAATATTGCGACAAGAGTTTCTCACGGGCAAATGCAAAGACTGTACATGAAAGGATTCATACCAAAGAGAAACCATACCCATGTAAATATTGCAACAAGAGTTTCTCACAGATAAGTGCCAAGACAAGGCATGAAAGGATTCATACCAAAGAGAAACCATACCCATGCAAATATTGCGACAAGGGTTTCTCACAGATGAGTGCCAAGACTGTACATGAAAGGATTCATACCAAAGAGAAACCATACCAATGTCAATATTGCAACAAGAGTTTCTCACATACGGGTGACAAGACTAAACATGAAAAGGTTCACACCAAAGAGAAACCATACCCATGTAAATATTGCAACAAGAGTTTCTCACAGTCAAGTGACAAGACAAGGCATGAAAGGATTCATACCAAAGAGAAACCATACCCATGCAAATATTGCGACAAGAGTTTCTCACAGTCAAGTGACAAGACAAGGCATGAAAGGATTCATACCAAAGAGAAACCATACCAATGTCAATATTGCAACAAGAGTTTCTCACATGCGGGTGACAAGACTAAACATGAAAAGGTTCACACCAAAGAGAAACCATACCCATGTAAATATTGCAACAAGAGTTTCTCACAGTCAAGTGACAAGACTGTACATGAAAGGATTCATACCGAAGAGAAACCATCAATGTAAATATTGCAACAAGAGTTTCTCACAGATAGGTCACAAGACTCTACATGAAATGATTCATACTAAATAAAGAGAAACCATACCCATGTAAATATTGCAAATCAATGATTCCTATACCTAGTGCAACATTTCTGTTGCATGCGCGGTCATTGAAATCGCCATAACTTTAAAAGTATCCATTCGATTTTGTTGAATGAGGTATCAAACTGCGGAGAAGAAATTTGCTAATTTAATGTATATCTCAGATTTTGGTACCGATTATATATTTTGAATTAGTCAACCTCAAAGCACCTGAGCAGGGACTTTATGTGCTAGGTGTAGATGTACTCTAGATACAAAAACACAGTATTTGCAATATCGTTTTATTCATGAAATCCTCCCCACAAATACATTTCTTTATAGGATTGGTTTAGTTAAATACAAATGCAATTTTTGCAAAACAGAGGAAGAGACAATGAAACACTTGATGTGGTCATGTAATTATGTTTCCAAACTGTGGAGTGATGTTTGCAATTGGTTGAAAGATTTGAATATTAATGTAAATATAACATACTGGGATGTGTGCTTTGGAATTTATGGTAATGAAGAGTACCTTTCTTTCTTGAATATGATTATTTTACTTATGAAAAGATACATTTATAGATGTAGGGTCCAAGAAATGCACCCTAGTCTGTTCAATGACTACAAAAATGTGGTAATTTTTACTGAAAAGATTGAAAAGAACATCGCAAAAAATAGAGATAAATATGGATCTCATGTTAAGAAATGGGAACCTTTCTTATGGTCACATTTTTTAACCTGGGCTACATTTGTGTTACATTGGTCATTTTCATGAAATATACATCATTTTTCTGTTTTGGTAGAATATATCAAAATCTTTACATCTAAAGGGTATGAAACCATATATATTTGGAAAGCTCATAATATAAGGATTGTCAATTTTAAACTAGAAATCAAATATACAGGGTGACCTAAACATTATACAGGGTGTAACAATAAAAAAGTTATACAAAATGATGATTTACTTTTTTTATTCCACAGTCTAAATGCAGGACCTATGTGAAGGATATACATGTTTTTGTTGTATTTGAGTAAATTACCATCCAGCGAATACAATATTTATTAGTCAGCTTATTAGGAAGTAATATATACGGGGTGGCCAAAATATCCAATGTTAAATACCGAGAAAAACACCAATTTAAACAAGTTATGAAATGTATGATAATTCAGAACAAGTTTGAGTGACCATCGTTACGTTTAACCATCACTGTGTGATTATAAAGCATTGTTTCACACAGCAATTTAATATACAGGGTGTTTAAACTACCATGTACAGTACATGAGTATTATGTTGTCATCTCATCCACTACAGTTATTGATAACATAACTCAACCTGCTACAGTGGGCATTTTAAAGTATCATAATAATATGTGTTGCATATAAAGTATGGACAATTAATTACTTGACTCGTACATGTAGTACCAGTCATATGTCTTAAAGACATTCCTGAGGCAGGAGTCGGGTAATACTTTCAAATGAAGATCAATAGAAACCATCCATGCATGCAAATAGGACAATGAGATTTAGTCAGTTGTTGATTACTGTGTGTGGTAGAGCATGACATTGTATGCAATGGAATCATTTGCATACTTGGGACTTCTATACCACACCGCTACCGTTTGTCTGTTAGGACATTTTGAGTTTTAACAATTTTCCACCCATGTATTACATAGCAATCACCTCCTCCACTCCCTCCTCCTCCGCTCCCTCAACCACCCTGACTAAATATACTTAACGAGCTGTATTAATTAAAGGAAAAGTGATAGATTTTTTCTCTCTTCAGATTATTAAAAGGTATTACATTGTCTTTACGATAAGACCAAACACAAGTCAATTTGATAGAGAGTTACTCAAATACAATAGCCTAAAGACAAAAACCGCTCTAAAATGTAACAAAACCACCTTTTTGTGGTGCCGAGGTTAAAAAACGTGACCTTATAATAATTTGTTGTTGTTGATGATAAGGCCATTTACTACAATTTATTTTGTAATTTCATCTAGTGGCTGAGTTTAACTGTGTCAACTTGTAAATTTATGTAAAATGTAAATTTAAGTTTGTACTCATGTTTGTATTGTGTGTTTTTTTATGTGATTTTTTTTTGTGAGTTAAAAAAATAAATAAAAATAAAGACCCTCACGGGCTTGGAAAATGAAAAAAGATAAAACCATACCCATGCAAATATTGCAACAAGAGTTTCTCCAATCAAGTACTAAAACTGTACATGGAATGTCAGACGTTTAATTGGCTTTATTTTTGCAAAAACTGCGATCCACTTATCCCGGGAGCACAGGGACACTATTAAAGGTATATTATGTGATCTTTCCAGGGAACGCCCTCAACATCGAAAAAAAAATTAAAAGTAGATTTTCTTGCAGATTTACATTTCTGATCATAAATCGTACATACATTCCAAGTTACAGGGCGATACGATTCTTAATTACTTCAAAATCATGATTTTAGAATGAAAATAAACTGTCGGATTATCCGACAGTTTATATTTTTCACTCTAAATTCACTCTAAAACCATGATTTTGAGGTAATTAGGAATCGTATCGCTCTGTAACTTGGAATGTATGTATGATTTATGATCAGAAATGTAAATCTGTAAGAAAATCTACTTTCTAAAAAAAATAATGAATATAGAATAGAGGGCGCTCTCTGAAAAAGATCACATAATATGCCTTTAAGTTTTCAAAACAGAATTTTTGCTATTTTAGGTTGCTAATGATTTTGAAGACTTTATAACCCCTAGTATCACCCCTCTGCTGGATACCTATCAAAATGTTCACACGGGGGGGGGGGGGGGGGGGGGGGGGGGGGGGGGGGAGAGGTCAAAGTTTGGTTTTGTACAGGGAAGTATAGGTTTCACACGACCAAATACATGTACATCTCCCATAGGTTTACACGTGAAATGCACAATTTTAAAATTGATATTTCTCGACGTTATAGGAAACTGGTATCTTGAAATTTGGTTTCAATTTAAAGATGAAAACCATGACTACTAACTCAACAACTCATATATGGGGGTAACCGGCATTTTTTTGAGCTAGAGCCTTTTCAAAATGTACGAGTTGGGTTTTCCTGGTCACACGCAATTGTTGATTTAGATGATGGCGTCAGCTACCGGAAATGACCTGAACACAATGTCTCTGTTAAAATATTAAAAAATCATCATTGCATCCATTTTTTTTGGACCTGAAGAACGGTGATGTGTCTGTCAAATATCACACTATATTAATTTCGCCATAACATGTAATAAATACCCTAATTTTAAACTGTAATTTAGAATAGGTCTCCCGTTTCGGCATAGAAACGGGCCGGTTTTGGAATATTGCCTCGAAGGGGGCAGGGCCAGACGTGATTAAGTGGTGTGAAACCATAGTGAGAGCTGAACTTGTTTTAAATCTGGGATGCATTTCTTTGTTGAAAGGTGTATCATGATACATTTACTATTAATGATAGATGTATATCATCAGTATTATTTTTCCCCATGTTTAAACCAGCATTTTGTATAGCCTATATGATGTAATAAATCAATTGAAATAATTAATTGTAGGGCGCCCTCACTTGACCTGTCACAATATATATATTAAATATATGGAATGCCATTAGTGTAGTAACTCAATCAGTGTTAATCACCTATAAACCTAGCTCTGCTACAGAGCTCTCTTAGTCCCGCCCCTGCATCAACCCATCCCATCCCCTCACCAACCATATCAAACCCACCCCCATCCCCTCACCAACCATAGGCCTACACTGCCTTGCCTGGAGAAAGGTGCGATAACTGACAATAGCATTAATAGCGCTTATAATAGCAAGGGTTCTAATAGCGCATTTATGTCATTGAAAGACATTCATAATAGCCAAAAACGCACTGCTAATATGAAAATCTGCTATTTGCGCAATTACCAAGGGTACTTAAGATTTTTATTCAGTTTTGTCTTTCGAATGCGTGCAAAGGTTGCTACTAGCGCAATTATGCGTGTATGAAAAAGGGCTTAAAGGTCTCGAGCTGTTAGTTTCTTCGTTAGCACACCATGCTCGCTATTAGCGCAATTATGCGTTTATCAAAAAAGATTCTGTTCTGCCTCTCAATCGCATGCAAAGGTTGCTACTAGCGCAATTATGCGTTTATGAAAAAGGGCTTTAGAGGTCTCAAGCTATTTAGTTTCTTCGTTAGCACACCATGCTCGCTATTAGCGCAATTATGCGTTTATCAAAAAAGATTATGTTCTGCCTCTCAATCGCATGCAAAGGTTGCTAATAGCGCAATTATGCGTTTATGAAAAAGGGCTTTATAGGTCTCGAGCTATTTAGTTTCTTCATTAGCACACCATGCTCGCTATTATTAGCGCAATTATGCGTTTATGAAAAAGGGCTTTATAGGTCTCGAGCTATTTAGTTTCTTCATAAGCACACCATGCTCGCTATTAGCGCAATTATGCGTTTATCAAAAAAGATTTTATTTTGTCCCTCAATCGCATGCAAAGGTTGCTAATAGCGCAATTATGCGTTTATGAAAAAGGGCTTTACAGGTCTCGGGCTATTTGAGTTTCTTCGTTAGCACACCGTGCTCTCTATTAGCGCAATTATGCGTTTATCAAACAAGATTCTGTTTTGTCTCTCAATCGCATGTAAAGGTTGCTAATAGCGCAATTATTCGTTTATGAAAAAGGGCTTTATAGGTCTCGAGCTATTTGAGTTTCTTCGTTAGCACACCGTGCTCTTTATTAGCGCAATTATGCGTTTATCAAAAAAGATTCTGTTTTGTCTCTCAATCGCATGTAAAGGTTGCTAATAACGCAATTATGCGTTTATGAAAAAGGGCTTTATATATCTCGAGCTATTTAGTTTCTTCGTTAGCACACCATGCTCGCTATTAGCGCAATTATGCGTTTATCAAAAAAGAATTTGTTCTGCCTCTCAATCGCATGCAAAGGTTGCTAATAGCGCAATTATGCGTTTATGAAAAAGGGCTTTATAGGTCTCGAGCTATTTAGTTTCTTCGATAGCACACCATGCTCGCTATTAGCGCAATTATGCGTTTATCAAAAAAAGATTCTGTTTTGTCTCTCAATCGCATGCAAAGGTTGATAATAGGGCAATTTTGCGTTTATGAAAAAGGGCTATAGGTCTCGGGCTATTTGAGTTTCTTCGTTAGCACACCGTGCTCTCTATTAACACAATTATGCGTTTATCAAAAAAAGATTCTGTTTTGTCTCTCAAACGCATGCCGAGGGTGCAAATAGCGCAATTGTGCGTTTATGAAAAAGGGGTCTACAGTCTCGAGCTAATGGAGTTCCTTCGTTAGCACACCATGCTCGCTATTTGCGCAATTGTGCGATTTTCAAAAAATAGTCTGCTTAGTCTTTCGAATGCATGCAAAGGTTGCTACTAGCGCTATTATGCGTTTATGAAATGCTGGAGATGAAGTTAATTTTCCGTACTAAAATTGTATTAATAGTTTTGAAAATGTTGATGGCACTTTTCCCTGCAATACGTTTTGGGGATAAGCCAAGAGAGTAGCAAATAAACCAGAATGTCCTATGCGTGTATGCATGATCAAATAAAGCAAATTACAAATTTACCCGCGCCTTGTTCTAAACATGGCAGGATTCGTCAAGTTTTAACATTGTGTTACGCTGGCTGATTAGACCCTCCACTACAAATGTATTATTAAAGGGCCAAATCGTTTTAATGCTTAAAGAGAACCAACGTGACCGCAAATCTGATATTAAAAATTGAAGTTGTTACTATTCTTTGAAATAATATTGGATAGTGGTGCTATTGTTTATAAATGATGGTCGTATTAAAAAGATACCACAATGATTGCTTGTCAATTTTTGTGTATTGTAACGAGGAAGATATATGTCGCCGTTAGAATAGTTGAATCGTCTTCAGTCTTTAATATTGGAATACTTGAAGCATAATCATCTACTAGATTTACAAACTAATTTCATTAAGAAATCATTCCCAACTGATACAATCTCATTTCAATGACACAGAGGAATTATTTATTTATGTATTGGGAAAACACTTTAACAACAGCGGTACCCACTAGGAAGTGGTGTAATTAAAAGAATTCTAAAGCAAGAGTAAAATACAATAATAATACAAGTAAATGCACGGTGCAAATGATAAGACAAAAGAGAGAAAATAAGCAAATAAACATACAGTCATGAATATCAGTATCATGAATATTATATCGTACACAAAGATGGGACTAATCAGCTTGTTACGGTAAAGTCATAAGGCGAACATTAAAATCATTATACAATTATTATTATCACTCAACAAAGCTGTCCTGTCCGACCATGCATGTTCTAAATTAGATTTTCAGATAACAAATGACATTCAAATTGTTTTATCAATCAAAGCATCGTACAAGAAGTTACTATGTGTGTGACGTTAAAACAAGTGCTAATAAAATTAAGCAAAGTTGTTTATCGTTATCACTAACACTAAAACTAAAAAAATGCCATAGTTAGGAGAGAGCTACTCAACGAAGATGCAACTCTAGGTTGTGAAGGTCATTATTACGAGTTGCACGCAGAATTTTACATGAGAGCGTAAAAAGTTTGATATCTTCACAACCACTATTTACCATGATTACAAATTAATAAGCACATACCATCATTATAACTTGTAATTTATAATTACGAATTTGAAGCAAGTGAAAATTTGGTCAGCATAGATCTGGTGGTGCTATACCGATAAGGTGTGACTGTAGTAATAACGACGCGATCCTGTCCAACGGGAGTCCACCATTCTGAAATATTGTTAACAGTCATCGCCCGGTTAACGAATATATTAATTTAGAAAATAACATTTACAATGTACTTGGTTAGCCAACTCCAACGGTTTTGGATTGGAAACAATATTGCAATGACGACGAATATTTGTGGATGATAAGATTAACATTCGCGATTACGTGTTATTCCAATACGAATTCAAAATGTGGGTTTCGCGTGGCTACCGTCGTCTGTGTAGATTTACCGCAAGAACAGCGCCGTCAAAGCAAATTGCTGGCCAAAAATGATGTCAAATGCCGGTCAAGGTAAATTCTGGATCAAGCCGTTAGGTGACCCAAATTTTGGACAATTACCTAATAATTAGCATATATACAGGGTGACCCAGAAAATGTTGACCCCAAAAATCACAAAATTCAATATTTTTTCTTACCATTAAAATAACAAAATATTGCATAACTCGTTCACCAGCTGTGTGCACCATACATTTAACTTTCTGAAACATTTTAGATCATAAAAATAGGCCACACGAAACTTAAAATACGTGTAATTTTGTAAGAAGTGTTGTTTTGTAGTGTAAGTGAAGTGCAAAAAAAATTGTTACATGCTACATGAGCAGAACAATGCTACATGAGCAGAACAAGTGCCTGTTTGAAACCATTTCTGCACAGTATTTCATCAATATTCATTTATTATGTAAATCAATATTATTATTATATAAGAGACTATGAAAACAATAACTGAAGTCCCCTTGACTCATTTGAAAATGTTAATTTGATAAATACAGATCAAAAGAAAAGATGACTTAACTCACCGTACTTAGAACAGAATTAAGTTTCATATCTGAACCAAGTTACAATTTTTTCACTTTTACAAAAGAGCGAAAACACCCCCTGTCACACAATCAAGTGTATCTTTAGTTTGGTAAGGCCAATTTACATGATCTAAAGTTCTTCAGAAAGCTGAATAAATTGTTTACATAACTGTTGAAAACAGAATGCCATATTTATTTATTTTCATTTTTCATTTTTTTTTTTATGTTTGTGAATTTTGGGTTCAACATTTTCTGGGTCACCCTGTATATGCAAAAGTATCATTTTTTTCTGTATTTATGTAACGTCATGGCAGTGTTAGTCGATTTGCCCCTTCCATTGATACCAAACAAGGACCAACATTCTCCATAATTGGAAGACCCACAAAAACAATGAAAAGTGGCCCTTATCCTAGAAAGTGAAGAGGGAGGGCTACGAGAATCGAATATTTCTTTTAAGTGGCCTAAGATATAAATGTTTAAAAATTGACAAATAAAATCATCAATATTAAAGGCATATTATGTGATCTTTCAAGAGAGCGCCCTCTATTCATGATTTTATTTTTAGAAAGTAGATTTTCTTGCAGATTTACATTTCTGATCATAAATCGTACATAGACCTACATTCCAAGTTACAGAGCGATACGATACGATTCATATTTACCTCAAAATCATGGTTTTAGAGTGAATTTAGAGTGAAAATATACTAACTGTCGTGTTATCCCGACAGTTTATTTCACTCTAAAATCAAGATTTTGAAGTAATTAGGGCGTTCCCTGGAAAGATCACATATACCTTTAAGAATATAAAACAACGTGATGATTAATACATTGAATTATGAATAAAAATGTATATCAAACAGTCCAAAAGCTATATCATAAAGTGATTACCGTACTAGATACATTATGATCTAAGTGATTAAATAAAATATGAATAATATAACTATCAATAAATCAATTATCAATTGTTTTGTATTTCTCTTACATTGGTACCAAACAAAGACCAACATTCTCCATTGGAAGACCCATTCAAAACAATGATTATGTTGTGTCAGATACCCCCTGAAAGATCATTATAACATCACTTGAAGGACACCCTCAACGTTAATTTCTTCTCAAAACACTATCAAACATAATGGCGAGCACGGGGGCGAGCAATGCTAAAGCCTTCCTCTCTGTTGTGTAGCCACTTCTGAGAGGTCCCAAATCATCTACCATTCGTCTTCTTTTAGAGTTTGCTATACTTTTAAGTGCTGTGTGCTATCACTATCAACTGCAATTGCAAGAGCGGTAGTTATAGGCTTTATACAAGCGAGGTGACTAATATAGCCGTTTATAAAGCCTATCTTGCTACGTCCCCACAGCACAGGTACGGACAAGACATTGCCAGAAGCAAGTACATAGGACCTGTAAATCTCATCTATCATTAACACCTGACCTGGACATTATCAACTACTGAGACACGTGTTACTGCGACTAGAAGGTAGTAGGCTAAGACTAGCTACGATAATTGAAGTATATGGACAGTCCACGTCGCCGTTTTATTGTCAAGTGACTGTAGCGAGAGAATAGGGCGATCAAAATTCAACCCAGTATTTCTTGGAAATAGGAACAGGTTGAGATATTTAACCGATGTATACATTTTCTTGAACATTAAACACCAAACGATTTACTAATTTTATTTAGAAAAGTTGACAAATATTGATGATAATTAAATATTCGACCATCCGCGATGCCGACTCCCGACTCATAGTCATAGTCATGCTTCATTCCATGGCTCTCTCACAACGAGCTAGATTCTAACCCAGTGTAGGGCAGGCTATTCAAGCCTAAAAACAACCCGGGGTACTCAGATTTTGTTTGGTCGGGGGTGTGCGGCTAGAGATTCAAAAACCATACCCATTTTATGATTTTTGAAAAAACGGTGCTCATATCTAAGGATTTTGCTTCATTATAGACCAATTTTTCGCAAATGTTCGCGAAAAGGCTAATGAAATATGATTCCCAGTTTCCCGTTTCATATTTTTAAAAGAGTGGGTAGGTGTCTATTTCATTATTCATTATTCATTATTTCACTCAATTTCATTATTGCATCTGAAAGGGGTGTTAACTACTATTAAACTACCTATTGATTTGTATATATTACACCTTAATTAACACTTTAAGTTTTAACACTTTGAAAAACAATTAAGGAAGCATTTGTAGATGTGTTATTGAAAATGTCAACAAATCTGTCTGAAATATTGCAACGTCAATTACATCTGAAATCTGAGTAGGTAATGCAAACAATTTCATTATCAACCATATACCATGACACCACTGCCATAAAAATCCCTTAAAATCAACAGGAAGATATGCCTGGTATTTTGAGCCACTTAAAGTTTTGAATTTTATTCAAGTTTGTCAGAAAATGTAATTTTGCACAAAATAATGAAAGTTTTGGTAAAACTGAAAAGTTGGGTCGGTAGGGAAACGGGAAACTGGGAATCATATTTCATTAGCCAAATAGACCCAATTTTCACATTTTTTTCGCGAAAATAAACTCAATTGTAAAAAGTGACTCCATGTTAGGGATTTTTTAGCACAAAATCATTCCCATGTTTAGGGATTTTGTGCAAAAAAGCTACCCATTAGAGCGGCACATCCCCGTATACCATATCAAGTGGTGAGTACCCCCCCTCCCGGAAAAAATAAGCTTTACTTTCATGATGATAGTCTCAACCTCTCAACGATAACATCTGTCTGTACGTATCACTCAAGAGCGGGTTATTCAGTAAAAAGGGAACCGATTTCAGAATTCAGTCAAGTATTAATACAGTAAAAATCCTCCGTTTTTATGTAGGCCTAGTCCTACTCACTTTTTGGTGACCTAAAGTCAAGTGGCAAATCGCACACAATCTTCAAGAACTACATGTAGGGGACTGAGTATCAAACAGTCTGTAGGCTGTGAATGAAATGTTGACAAAGTGAAAGGCTAGCTTCCATTTTGGTATGGTTCCGACCACTTACCAGATATATGCATAATGACCCTCACCTCTGAAGGTCATGAAAGTCACTCAACTAAGAATCAGTTTGATCAGCAGTTTGAAAATGTACAGTGTGTTATTAATGACGAGATTAGCAGGCCCTAGTTACTATATAATTGTTGATAATTATTTCAGACAAAATGAAACAACGACCAGCACGGAAATGGGACAATATGCCACCACATATCTGCAAGTATTGCAGACGACGTTTTTATAACAGCGTTTCTCGGTACCTCTTTCATATCCGTCAACATGAGAAGTGGCTTCGTCCCTACTGGTATGAGACCAAGTACATGTACAAGTGCAGTCAAAGTTTCTCACGAGGAAGTGCCAGGACTTTACATGAAAGGATAGAGAAATTGGATGCACGTAGCAAGACTGTACATGAAACCAAAGAGAAACCATACCCATGTAAATATTGCGACAAGAGTTTCTCACATGCAGGTTACAGGACAAAACATGAAAGGATTCATACCAAAGAAAAGCCATATCAATGTTTTTATTGCAATAACAGTTTCTCACAGGCAAGTAACAAGACAAGGCATGAAAGAACTCATACCAAAGAGAAACCATACCCATGTAAATATTGCAACAAGAGTTTCTCACAGTCATGTGATAAGACTGTACATGAAAGGATTCATACCGGAGAGAAACCATACCTATGTAAATATTGCAACAAGGGTTTCTCACATGCGGGAGACAAGACTGTACATGAAAGGATTCATACTAAAGAGAAACCATACCCATGTAAACATTGCAACAAGAGTTTCTCACAAGCAGGTCACAAGACTGTTCATGAAAGGATCCATACCAAAGAGAAACCATACCCATGTAAATATTGCAACAAGAGTTTCTCACGGAAAAGTGTCAAGACTGTACATGAAAGAATTCATACTAAAGAGAAACCATCAATGTAGATATTGCGACAAGAGTTTCTCATCAGGCAGGTGCCAAACTGTACGTGAAAGGATTCATACCAAATAGATACCACACCCGTGTTAATATTGCGTCAAGAGTTTCCTACATGTAGGTTACAAGACTGCATACGAAAGGATTCATACTAAAGAGAAACCATACCCATGTAATTTGTAAATATTGCAACAAGTGTTTCTCACAAGAGAAACCATCAATGTCAATATTGCAACAATAGTTTCTCACGGAGAGGTGACAAGGCAAAGCATGAAAGGACTCATACTAAATATTGCAAAGACCACGTACAAGTGCAGCCACGTACAAGTGACTTTATCACAGGCAGGTGATAACACTGTACATGAAAGGGTGCATACAAAAGAGAAACCATACCAATGTAAATATTGCGACAAGAGTTTCTTACAGGAAGGTCACAAGACTGCACACGAAAGGATTCATACTAAGTAGAAACCATGCCCATGTAAATATAGCAACAAGTGTTTCTCATGGAGAGGTGACAAGACAAAGCGAATTTGGCTTCGGTGAAATTCGAAATAGAATAAAGTGTACAAAACTCCTTTAATTTCCCTCGAAAATGTGTAATCCCCCACCCAAATGTCAGACTTTAATACTGGGCTACCTGGTCCCATGAAACAGCATGAGACATGCTCGCGCACGAGCGAATTGTTATTTTCCTATTACTCAGTTAATTAATGTAAGCCTATTATACACTCGGCAAAAGAAGTTCTTGGACACTTAAATTAAATTAATATTTAATAGAATATATATAATTATATATATGATTATATATATATAATTGTATATCAAAATAAGCAGAAAGTAATCCTCTAACAGCTTAACATGGAATTTAGATATGATCACTCATGCATGGCAGATCCCATTCACTTGACAATGGCAAGAAGATTGCAAAAAACTGGATAATCCCTCCATTCAAATGACTGTAAATGCTCATTTCTTGCAATTTCCTTTTACGCACCTTACCATTGCTTAATGAATGTGCTCAGCCATGCATGAATGCGTACATCTTAATTTCATACAGACATGATAGAGAATTATTGTCTGCTTATTTTGATATGCAATTGTTTAATTTATATTAAATATTTATGTGAAATATTTGAACTTCAATGAGTGTCCAAGAACTTCTTTTGCCGAGTGTATGTTTGAAATGGGCTTTTGGAATGATATTTTTGGACATAGCGCGCGAAAAAAATATGTTCTTATACTTTTTCATACCAGATGTATTTGTATACATATTTCGATTCCCTTGACTGTCGCCTTGAAATTGGATAGAATAAAGTATATAAAACCCTATAACCCTAACCAGTAATACACCTGGGCAGTTCCGTAATTAGGTAACCCAAATTGAAGAAATTGAAAAAATTGAAAATCGTCGATATAACCTAATTTATGTATCATATCAAAGGTTATGGGTTGTAGTTTCATGATATAATTTGGAATTTGATCTAACATTCTCGGTTTGGCTGATTTTGAGGTTGTCGCGGACGTACAGGGCATTTTTTAGTAGAAATCGCACCATGGAAGTGCAATTATTTCCATGAATGAACTAAGGCAAGTATTACAAATTAATACAATCAATACAACAATGAACATGTGTTATGTATCATATAAAAAAGTTACTTAAAATGACCAAAATATTTAAGAATTATGCTTTTTGGATTAAATTTGGTACCTTCTGTTGCGGACGTACACTTCCCAAAAGCTGCTACTTTTAACCACTCTGTTCAATACTTTGGTAATGTTGGAAACCAATGAAGTAAGTATTTTTCTAAAGCTGATGATTCATACTTAATGTTTAAAACTTATTTTGTTCTGTATCTGTTTACATGGTTAATACATGGTCTTTTGTTAGTGTCGCGGACGTACATCTGTGTTGGACGTACATCTGTGTTCACAGATGTACGTCCGCAACACTAATATGTACGTCCGCGACGGATAAACATCAGTCAATTTTAACTTAAAGATAAAGGTTCTGATAATTTTCTCTGTTTGTTTTCTTTAGGTTTGTCCCTCTTACAAACAAAACAATATTAGTTTTCATTACAGACCTGAACACTTCAGAGAACTTTTGATAGGAATACAGGTTTACTGAAAAAATCACTTTCTCTGCGTACGTCCGCGACGGAGGGTTTTCACGCCATATCTCATTAACCGAAAATGGTACAGCAAAGGAATTTTCAGGTTTTATACTCCTACTAGAGATACTTGAAAGCCAGGTGTTAATAATCAAGCAACTGGTATAGTTTAGATTTTGCAAGCCCTCAAAGTGTCTGAAATGTACGTCCGTAACTACGGAACTGCCCACCTATCAGTTGTAAGACGCACTATACGACCCCCGGGAGTGGTGCGTCACTTTACCGAGGTGCGTCAACTTCTCATGTACCATGACGCACCCTGTGTCAAAAAAACGACGGACCATTGCCATCCAAATACGCACCCTCAGTCAACTATCAGCCCATTCGCACCCATGTAAAGTGACGGACCTTTACGCACCCAAAGGCTGCCACTGACGTACCCTCCGTCAAGAATTATTGGTAAACGACGCACCTCTCCCGAAGGTCGTATAGTGCGTCTTACAACTGATAGGTGTATAAAGCTATGTTTTCTCGTGCGAATCGGGGGGAGGGGGAAAAGTACTATCTTTTTGACCCGAAAAATCACCCAGCACCCGCCGAGATTCGATCGCGGGACCATCCGCACCCCAGTCTGTCCCCCTACCAACTGAGCTAAACTCCCAGCGCATATGCCGGCTAAGAATTCCCGCCGACATATGCCTGGGGTAGGTGACGTCATCGAGGCAATGCAAGCACCACGTGCGCGGAGATAGTTTCTGGCAGTGAGATTTAGTGAGATTCAGTGCGGTAAGGGATTTATTGAACACGAACAATTGACATTCAATAATGGGTGTATTCTCCCTAATGGATGTACAGCAGGCTTCTCGTTACATTGCGTTTTCGCGTCTGGGGACGCAATATTTTTGCTAAAAACGCAATACATTTTAAACTGGACTCTTTATTGCGTCCATCTGGACGCAATGATTTTTAATCGTGTGTCAAGATAATTTTGCACGTGTAAGCTAACAAATATCAGTTTTCGTGACAATCCGAATCAAAATATACTTGGGAATAAAATATTAAATATTCTCGGTCTTCCTTGTACAACTCTCGACCATCGTCCATGTTTTCACCTCATCTACAAATGTTTTCGTTGTGTCCATACTCCGTAGGCTAGTCGTCGTTGAATGCATACATCAAAACAAAACAAATAGTGTAGACAATTGTTAGACATTTCAGCGCTGTAGTCCCCGTTTAACCACTTCGTATCCGATTCCGAAGTCACAATTCGAAAATTGCATTTTTGACTTGGACCCCATAATTTCTTCTTGGACCCCAACCCCATAATTTTGAGAATTGGTAGATTATGGGGTCCAGTGGACCCCATAATATTTTACCTAACGAGAAGCCTGATGTACAGGCTGTCCTAAAATGATTAGTACCCATCGATGCCCAAAGTTCAAATCATTTTTGTCATCATGAAAATCGATGGGATAAGGTCCGTTGTTTTAACATCATATGTGTCATACTGTGTTATGTTATTAGAATTTTTAGATCATGAATATCGGATTTATCAAACTCAAGATACACTCCATTGGTGATTTCACCTTTTTGACAAAGTGCTAAAAAATGTGTGCTATTACATCTTGTTTGAAAGAAACTTGTGTATTCTCATGATCTCTTGTCTACTCAATATAATCTTGGGTGTCTTTCTGTTGAAGGTGTTATTGGCTATGGGTGTTCAAATCATTAATAATTCTTCTCCTTAATTCAAGTTAACGGGTAAAAGAAGCTTGTCACACTTGAGTGACCGCATGCATTGTTTTATTTGACAAGTGTTTAGGGACTTCTTAATGAAGTGGTATTTGGTGACTCAGCAGTGGCTTAGATTTCATTTTCACATTGGAGAATGGATTTCGTGAGGTTAAACACTAAGGGACTTTATCATTTTTACCAAGTTTGTAGGAAATTGCACTCCCAATATGAAACAGAAGTCTAAGTCACTGCTAATTACCCATGACCACGTCCTTACCTGTTTAAATGTCCCTCAAGTTTAGCCTCAAAACTAGCTCACTATAGAAACAAAGTTTGGGGTCGCTCATCCGTGACGATCCATTTTTACTCTTCAAATTGAATCAAAACGAAGAAGTATTAATATTTTGAACAATGCAACAGCAGTTTAAAATAGAAAGGAACCAAAGATATTCATGATATTAGCAGACAAGAGATTAAGAGAATGTATAAGTTTCTTTCAAACAAGCTCTTTAAAAACACATTTGTTTTGCACTTTGCCAAAAAGGTGAAATCACCATGTCTTACACAATGGAGTGTAACTTCATTAAAAGTCCGATATTCATGATCTAAAATTCGAATGAAAGGGTACAGTATAGCAAATATGATAGAAAGACAACGGATCTAATTTCATTGATTTTGATGATGAAAAACTGTATTGAACTTTGGGCATCGATGGGTACTAATCATTTTGGTACAGCCTGTATTTCCCCGAATGATAATCAAGGGTGCGGTTCCTTTGGACACGCCACTGCTCATGTCGTGTCTATCTGTCAATCTGTGTAGGTTAAGGGGCGCCCCCACCAAGATTTTGGATTATATCAGCCAGCAACCCCTTTCCATTTCGACACGCCACTGATCCCAAGTGGGGGTGCAAGACCTTTTATATATCTACCATTGACTTCACAGCATTTGCCCGATTATCTGTTCGTAAAACATGCGATTTTTAAAAACTATTTACATGAATCGTGCCATAATTTAGTAATATTCATGGACAAAATGCGTGCGTAGCTCGCGAAAATTTGATATTTGTATTATACCCGCGGACGTCGGACGAACGGACGATATGCTATTGGTCAAAAGATTGCAACAACAGTGAGGGCGGGCGATATGCTGCTCGTTTTTTCAGACGATGCCAGACATGGACTCGTTCATGAATTTACGAGGCTACGTGATCAAGCGAAAAGTCCAAACAGGCAGTTAAAATCATTCGAAAAATGATACTGACACTGAAGTTGGTTATTCAACTCCATTTGGTTATCCAACGGTTTTAGGATGAAATAATTTAGTGCCAACATCCAAATCCACTTTTACATTGACACAACGGATATTCACCATTTACGGCCGGCTATTCGTGTCCTCGTCTGCTAATGTTTTTTTGGAGGTTATTGCTTTTTGGAGGCGGGGCAACCTCCCCTATGGGTAGGTTATGACATATGGGGAAACGACGTACGGTTTACATGTGAAAATAAATCCCTTACGTTTTACGATGTCACAAATTATAAAACAGATCCTCTCTGTTGTAGCGCATACCTATCAACAACGAGTGTTTCCCGACCTTTTTCAACTAAAGCCTGTTGTGTATCAAAAATACAGATATTCTTGGAATTGGGTTACTTTTTGGAGTTTGCTGAGGTTGTTTAGGTGACATTTGTGATGTGATATGGCAACACTGCATATCTGATCAAATAACAGTTGTTTACACAGCTGCGGTCAATTCATGGACTGTAGGACCAGCATAAGCGCATCTTGACTGATTGTACCCCCTAAGACCATGTTTAAAAGATTAAACGTTTTTAATTGTTTTAGGAAAGTTTAATGGCAAACATTTTGAAAAGAACGTGGCTTTATTGATATAGTTTCCCGTTTGAAAGGTGGAAAACGGTTGGGTATTCCAAATCCGAATTCCGTTTTTAAAAAGATATTGAATCAATTACGTGCAAAGGGTATATTTTACGACGTTATTTGTTCACGATTTGGTCCGATGGAAATATTGTTGTACAAATTCACTGTTTATCAAATATTCATTAGACTGTATGGACATTTTCCTATATTTGTCGAATATTTCATTCAGGTTTATCTCACAAATCTGACAGTCAAGCATTGAACAACTCTGAAGCAAAGATCATATTTACAATTAGTGTTCAGATCATCTCGTTGAAACACTACATCATTTTTATCTCAAGGTACATCATTAGCATTGTTTTCGAGGCACTGATTGGTCTGAGAAATTCAGTTGGATAACACAACTCTCTGCTGACATTTCGATTTGACCCCAAATTATTAGGTACGAGGGAGTCTTAACGTAAACACGAAAAATTCAAATTAGTATTCGATTACCTATTTATAAATAAATAACACTTATTTAGGACGAAATATATACAAAAAGAGACCGCTGATCGCGTTGACCCACTAACCTACAATGAAGCATACATCTATCTATTTTACTTCATATTGTTTTATCGAATAAATAATTCAGTCACCAACGTCCCGAAATGTAAGATTTCATGCTACTGCATCGGCGTAAAAACTGACATGAACTGGAAGAAATGTTAGCCAATTTTAGATGAAAACGTCCGTAAATCCCTTATTTTACAACGTCGTACAAAATGTCATATCAAAGTGACATATATATTGTAATCATTCAACAGCAGAAATTGTGGTATTAGGCCAAAAATACCCGAAAATGTCTAAGAACCAGTAAAGAATGTGAGTGAGGGGGGTATTCACCTAATACATATACGGAGATGTGCCGCTCGAATGGGTAGTTTTTTGGTGGACAAGTTAACTTGGACACCTTAGTTTTCAAAAGTGGTTGTAATAAAATCCGAAAATACCGCCAAATTCAGTTATTCAGTGCGAAATTAGTACTTTAATGATATTTTATATTAAATGTGTCTATTACCGTAAATAAAATGGTGCTTTAATTGACAATGTCGCCTTTAAATGAATAAATAATAAATATTAAATATCACATTTTAATTTTCGATTTAGTTTATTGAGTGGATAAACGAGAGAGTCTCAATGATGTATATCCGTTGTTACTTCCAAAAAGTAATGAGAACGTGTGGTGTAGCGGTTGCGTCCTGCGCTTGCCACGCGGAGGACCTGAGGTCAATTCTGCTGAGAGCCACATCTTTTTGTCAACATCCTGGGATGTTGACATTTGAATTCAGATTTAGGTCTTTTGGTAGAGTCTAAGAATTGTTTTCTCATGTATCTTTAATCAGTATTTGTACCCTGATGGCTTTAAAATGTATATTAGATCTGTATATGAAAATATGAACACATGTGTTATTACAATTGTGGAGAAATGGTTTAAATAATATAAAACAAATGATAGAGTTTTGTAAAATCTGTGACATTCGTCGTGTTTAACTGAATTTAGTGGATTTGCAAATAGAACGGCAACTTTATACAATTTTGCGAGCATCAGACGGTTACGCTGGTTCCCTGCGCTGATGGTCTTCCCACTCACTGTCCGACACTAACTAATTACCGGGGTCCAAGTGTGATTATTATGGGATAACAACGTGGTGGAAATAAAAGACGATGATCTCCACTCGATAGCAAGGACGCTGGTTCTCAGTTTTAAATATGGCTCCCTTTTTGGGAACCAGCAATTATAACGTCATTCTATCGAGTGGAAATTATCGTCTTCAGGTGGAAAGCCGCGATTATGGGATGGATTTCTTGGAAGCTGCTTGCTATACTATTTTCCGAAGCTGGCGATGATAGCTGGGATGCAAATGTGTTAAATAAACCTTGATTCTGCTGCGTAACGTATGTTTGACCTGAGACGAATATACCCATACTATATTCGTCTCAGGTTTGACCGATCGTGAAACATACAGTCAAACGGCCGAGTGCACCAATGACTGGTAGCTGAAGAATAGCGCTACCTCGCTAGTAACTGAGGCGTAACCCAACATTTTGAGAGCGCCAATGCGGGGTAAGCTACTAGGCTAGTAACTGGCGGGTTATTTACGCTAAATGTTATACCTGACCGGACCCAAGAGTAAGTTGGGGCATAACGTTTTATGCCACAAGTTAGTCGATTTTAGCAGTATAGCGTAAATTTATTGTGAACATTGAAGGGGATGATTCGCTGATGCTGAAGAACCAATTGCACTTGCATGCCCAGGGGGTGTCTATTTGAAGTGGAATGTGACCCCTCATAAGCTGAAAGATTTTTCTATTTTTGAAAATCCATTCATGCAATTTGGTGGGTTTTTTAGTCAAAATTTAGATCAATTCCTTTTGCCCATTCAAACACTAATCGCACCGACTTTGGGTCATATTTTGACCAAAATGTACTAATTGTCCAAGGGTCTTAAATAATGACTAAATACATAAACTTGTTATTGTTTTTATTAATTAAAAACTGATAAACCAAGTTTCAACATTATTGTGAGTGGAAGGGTAGAAAAAGAAAAAGAAAAAAAAGTATATCGTGCCGCGCGTGGTCTGGGAATCGAACCGGGGTTCCGAGATTAACAAGCGAAGGACGCGGTGTCCACGCCACGGAAGTAATTGTGTTAAGAGATGTGTTATAATTGTATATAATTGTTTCCATCGGGTGCTTGTGTTTTTCATTAAAATTGTGCTTTTTGGTGCAATGTTTATATGTGCCCCTCGCCCAAAATATGTTTGTAATGTCATGATAGTCCTTATTTTTGAAAAAGCGGCAAACAAACTTCGAATTTTTTGGCCATAAAATGGCATCATTTTTTTCCGGATCGCAGGCCGACTCCACGTGATTCTTGATTTACACTCACCTATGATCTAGCGAGTGACGACACGTTTTTAATATTACGGAGGACCATTCACGCCAGAATTTTACAGTAAACTATAGGTTAACACTTAGCATATGCGCCAATTAATTTTGTAAGGGGACGATGCTGATTAATGTGGATATTTACCTCGCTAGTTGCTATTCTGGTGTTACTCGCCAATTGTGCTCTAAGAATTACATCGTTAGTAAGTTATGCTACAGTTAGAGCATAACTACTAGGGAGGTAGCTTACCTCCCTATTATAAGTTACCCGTCATTGGTGCACTCGGCCGTATATGTTTTACAAATACTACTGTACTAACATTGAAACAGTATTTTACTACAATCATGTTATAATTGATCTGCATATGACACATTCCAAACATTCCAATATTATCTCGATATTTAATATAAAATGTAACATAATTTATATTTTTATTCCATGTTCAAAAAATGTTACTTATTTAAAGTGTTGATGTTCCGGTTTTAGTAAAAATATTTTCTTACTCTTACTTACCTGTATCCTCTCTCCATTTCTTTCTCCAACTTTGACCAGTTGTTAATTTTATCAACCCAAACATGTTTATTTAATATTCATAACCTTAAAACATTCTTAGTGTTTTTAGTTGGGTTAATTTTCAACCATACCCCATCAAATTTTGGTACAGTTGTGATAGACTGGTGGGGCCTCATGGGATAGAAGTTGGGGTGAACAAGCACAGAGGATATACAGTCATCAAAAACGGTAACTATACAGGTAATAAATGTACTTTTAACTTTAAAAATATATATCCTACCTAGAAATATCAAATCATAAAGTTGTTGAGAAATTTATCTCCTTTAATATGAGATATTGTACGCTAGGATCGGTTGAATATTTAAGAAGCGACAATGCAAAATGTAAGGTAAAGTCACACTTTCAAATTCACATTTTACATTTCAACACGGGGGAAAGAATGACAGGTAGCGTGTGTGTGTGGCGTATTGATCCATCCAGTGGCGTAACAGCCGGGGGGGGGGGGGGGGGGGGGGGCAGGGGGGGCACAGTGCCCCCCCCCCCCTGAAGGTGCTCAGCAGGAAATTGAAACCTACCCACCAGGAAAAATGGGGGGAAGGGAAAAGAGGAAAAGAAGGGGGAAAGGGAAAGAAAAGAGAGAGAGAAAGGAAAAAGGGAGGAAAAAGAAAAAAGGAAAAGGAGAAAAAAAGGGGAACGAAAGAAATTAAGAAAAGGAATGAAAGAAAATTAGACTATTGTGCTTTTTGTACTGCGAAATTTTGCGACCGTGCGAAATTTTTTGTGACCGTGCGAAATGTTGTGACCGTGCGAATTTTTTTTTTTAAAAATGTGAAAATGAAAATCGGACTTCTCCTTATACTTTTGAGTGCCACTTCTTCAATAATCACCCGATCCTAGCGTGCAATAACTCATATTAAAGAAGACAAATTTCTCAACAACTTTATTATTTAATATTTTTAGGTAGGATGTATATTTTAGGAGTTAGAAACCCATTTATTACCTGTATAGTTACTTTTTTGATGACTGTATGAGTCAGACGATGGAGGGTTCCAGAGAGAAAAGTGGGCCCAGCATAAAAACAAAGAGTTTTTGTTAAAATACATCATACACATGTCTAAATCTTCTTTTATCATATTTCCTTTGTCGTCTGTTAATTTTATTTTAGGATGTTGACCAGGTTTTGTAAATACCTTGTTTTGTATAATACAATGGTACTTTTTGATGTTCTATTTATATATTAATTATTTACAATATATCATTAGTTTATTTATTAACGAGACTCTTTTTTTTATCTATTAATATTTTTTTGTTTTTTTGTTTAATGAATATAAATTATCACGATTTTCTTTTTTTGATTCGGCTGTTGTGTTGTGATGTTCGTGATTTATTTTTACAAAACGATTGACTATTTTAGTATTATAATAATTATCCTGGCGCCCCGGGAAATCCAATTTATTTTGTTGCATTTTTGAATTTGTCATAAATTACGTTTTTCTCGTAATTAATAAACATTGGAATTGAAATTAAATTATAAATTATGATATTTTTTTTCTCCATAAACTTCACCACATATCGCTCACATAACGTCTCGGTGATTTCCTTCCAGAAACAACACACTAGTGATCCTCTTGCCGACTTCCACAAAATTCAACAGATCCATTCCAAGTCTTCTCATCCTTTTGACACTAAAAACACTTGCCCACCCAGTTTTTTTAGAAGACCTTGTTTGCACAAAATCCATAAACATGGGATATGATGCTTTGCTGGAAAATCCCTAATAATGGGGTCACGTTTTACAAATGGGTCTATTTTCGCGAAAATTTGCAAAAAATAGCCTTTAGTCCCGATAATTGGCGAAAACTGGGATTATAATGAAATAGGAAGGGGTACCGTTTTTTCAAAATCACCTTTAGAAACGGATAGGGGTTTTGAATCTCCAGCCGCCAGCGGCACCAGATTCATAATTTGTTGGGTCAAGATTTCTTTAGGGGGGGCATGAAAAAATGAAGCGCGCAATTTTTTTGTGCCATTTTACGCTTAAATGGTCAAATTTGGTCTAATACTAACTAATTTGGTATGAAAATGCGCGCTTGCTAGCAAAATGTAGCTGTTTTATGATAAAATTGTCAACATTTAGTCTAATCAAAGCTAATTTAGTAAGAAAATGAGCGCACAGCGCGGAAAAAAGTTGCCTTTTTATGCTTAAATTGTCTATTTTTTTCTTATTTTAACTCTTTTTTTTTGGGGATGCCCCCCATGCCCCCGGTAGCATGGTGCCGCCACTGCCAGCCGCACACCCCTGACCACACCAAATCCACCCCCCCCCCCTCCCGTGTAAGGGAGGCGTAACCCGTAAAGATGGTAAAGAAGTTCAACGCTACACAAAAGGATCAACATATAACAGCCAATAAACTTAATAAGAATTAATAAAATATTGTTTTTAGCTGTTTTGCTAAATACAATGATCTGGTAATTGTAATGTATAGGCTGTATTGTAGCCTTCTGGCTATACAGTGCAAAAACCATAATGAAATAATATAGAACTAAATATAAAGCGATTAATAGATACATTATAAGTGACTAAATATATAATTATAAATCAATCAATAAAAATCAGAGTGCCCTATCATTTTTTTCTGTATTTATGTAATGTCTATGGCAAGTATATTGCACAATAGAACAGAAAAACCTGGTTTTTCGAATTCGATTGTCATAGTTTTTGAAAAACCTGGTTTATCGACCGAGAAACCAAGTTTTCGCCGATAAACTTGGTTTTTCAATTCGATAGTCATAGGTTTTTTTTGATAAACCTGGTTTTTCGATCGAAAAACCAGGTTTTTCGAATTCTATTGTCATAGTTTTTGAAAAACCAGGTTTATCGACCAAGAAACCTGGTTTTGCGCCGATAAACTTGGTTTTTCAATTCGATTGTCATAGATTTTTTTGATAAACCTGGTTTTTCGATCGAAAAACCAGGTTTTTCGAATTCATTTGTCATAGTTTTTGAAAAAACAGGTTTCTCGACCAAGAAACCTGGTTTTTCGCCGATAAACTTGGTTTTTCAATTCGATTGTCATAGTTTTTTTGTTGATAAACCAGGTTTTTCGAATTCGTTTGTCATAGTTTTTGAAAAAACCAGGTTTCTTGGTCGATAAAAACCTGGTTTATCGACCAAGAAACCTGGTTTATCGCCGATAAACTTGATTTTTCAATTCGATTGTCATAGTGTTTTTTTGATAAACCTGGTTTTTCAGTTCAAGAAAAACAAGGTTTTTCGAATTCGATTGTCATAGTTTTTGAAAAACCAGGTTTATCGACCGAGAAACCTGGTTTTTCTGTTCTATTGTGCAATATTCTTGCCATAAACGTGATGGCATTGCTTCCATCGATGCCAAACAAGGACCAAAATTCTCCATTGGAAGACCCACAAAAAAACAACGAAAAGTGGACCTTATCCG
This sequence comes from Ophiura sarsii, assembly GCA_035610835.1. Lineage (NCBI taxonomy): Eukaryota > Metazoa > Echinodermata > Ophiuroidea > Amphilepidida > Ophiuridae > Ophiura > Ophiura sarsii. Next base: position 4,539,323 of record CM069455.1, read on the forward strand.
AGAAAGTTATGAGGGAAGGCTACGAGAATCGAATATTTGGCCTAAAGTGGCCTAAGATATAAATGTTTAAAAATTGACAAATAAAATCATCAATAAAAACAAAGTGATGATTAATGATACATTGAATTATAAATAAAAATATATATCAAACAGTCCAAAAGCCATAATAAAATAATATAAAACTATATCATAAAGTGATAACTAGATACATTATGATCTAAGTGATTAAATAAATATGAATAATATAACTATCAAAAAATCAATTAAAACTATAGTATACCTTAATTATCATTTGTTTTGTATTTCTTTAACGCCATGGCATTGTAGTTTATTTCATCCTTTCATTGGTACCAAACAAGGACCAATATTCTCCATTGGAAGACCCACAAAAAACAATGATTATGTTGTGTCAGATACCCCCGGCCCTGAAAGACCTTTATAACATCACTTGAAGGACACCCTCAACGTTAATATCATCTCAAAACACTATCAAACTGAAATGGCGAGCAATGCTAACGCCTTCCTCTCTGTAATATGTAGCCACCACTTGTTGTACACAACAGATCTGAGAGGTCCCAAATCAATACCATTCGTCTTCCTTCAGAGTTTACTATAATACTTTTAAGTGCTGTGTGCTATCACTATCAACTACAATTGCAAGAGAGGTGGTTATAGGCTTTATACATGTACAAGAGAGCTGAGACTAATATACCTAAATTAGTCTCAGCAAGAGAGGTGCTTAATTAACTGTTTAAGCCTATCTTGCTACACCCCACAGGTACGGACAAGACATAAGGTAAGTTAGTCCTTTTAAAATGGGACCTGCGAATCTTATCTATCAATATCATTGGGCTATTCCAGATAATACATACACCCCCCCTGTGGATGACACCGGATGTCCAGACAAATATCACCATATTTTGCCGTGGATATCCGGACAAAAATGAAATGATATTGAAAATTATCCAGGGAATTATCAGAGTTGATCCTCAGATATCCAGGTAATTGTATTTTTATTTTGTATTTATTTTTGATTGATGATAACGATATGGGGAAATATCCAGGCTTCAGTGTAGATCAAACTGGATATCCGGAAATATTCAGCATTTCAGCAGAAATTCCGAACAGTCTTATTATTTTTTGTATCGTATCGCATATCACTGTGGATGACTCCGGATATCCGGAAATATTCAGACTTCAGCAGAAATTCCGAACATTCTGAAGTTTTGTATCGCGTATCTCTGTGGATGACTCCGGATATCCGGGAAATATTCAGGATGACTCCGGATATCCAGCCAATATTCAGGATGACTCCGGATATCCGGCAATATTCAGACTTCAGCAGAAATTCCGAACATTCTTAAGTTTTGTATCGCATATCACTGGTGGATTACTACGGATATCCGGAAATATTCAGACTTTCAGCAGAAATTTCAACCATTCTTAAGTTTTGCATCGCATATATCACAGTGGATGACTCCGACATCCGGAAAATATCCAATATTCATTCATTAGCAATATCATTCAATATCCAGGTGAAAATGCTGTATTTTCTTCAATTTAACAAAAGTATTGTATACTTTTTCTTCTCTGTCATTTGACACCTCATTAGTTTAAAATTGTGATATTTATTTTTGAAAAATACCCAATTATGGGGAGTGGCATCTTGAAGGAATATTATGTGTTTTTTTTAAAACTTTTACACATTTATTTGTTTCTGTTTTATAATTAAGCTCGACTAGCAAGTATTTTCTGTAGAAAAATCTCATGACTGTACTATATCACGATGGAAATCTGCTTCCAAGTACATGTATAAGGAATTGTCAACATATTTTCCCAATTTTCATCATAAAAAAGCATTCCGTAATTGTGTTCACTTGTGTACAGTTGCGATCATATCCGCCAACTCTGGTAACGGCGTTAAAATGGAATTAATTTAAGAACCAAAAAACACTCAGAAAATAAACCACAAGTTTTAAGTAGGAAGCATTAATTGCTCTGTAACTATTAATACAACTTACAAGATATTTTAGTTGAGTTTCATGGTTATAAATGCAATTTGACCAAAAATATGCATTTCTCGGGAAAAATCACAGATTCCATGGAAAAGATCGCATAATATACCTTTCTATACTGATTTTGTTCTATTTCATGCTTTTATGCTTTTCTTTTTTTAATTGTGAGGACTAGCACACAGAATCATTTTGTTTATACATTATATTATTATGCTTTATCTTCTTCTCCTTCATTTGACACCACCCAGATCATCACATCTTTTTAGGTTTGAGATATATATTTTTGAAAAATACCCAATTGTGAAGAGTCCCCCCCCCCCCCCCCCCCCCCCACTCTCCATGAACCTCTTTGTCAAACTTTGTTTTCTTTCTCCATTTCATACCACCTGAACACCATTTGGTTTTGAGATACTTTATTTAACCAATTGATCCCAAATCTCTTAAAATAATAGATTCCCTAGTCATGATGACTATTAATAGCCATAACCTTAACCTGACCCCTATCCTTACAACACTAACCCTGTAAATGTAACCAAATAAAATGCGAGAACAAGTCACTGTTCAATATTGTAACTGTAGAATAAAAAAAATTAAAAAATGTAACAAATAAAGACCCACTAAAATGACTTTACTATCTATAGGAGCTTATAAGGGATAATATGGTAAGGCAAAATAGGGGGGAAATCGACAACAGTCTCAAGGTAATTAAAATTCATTTAGATACAGGCTGTCCCAAAATGATATCGATGCTCAAAATTCAATATTCTTTTCATCCTTAAACTAAGGCATATTATGTGATCTTTTCCAGAGAGTGCCCTCTATTCATGATTTTTTTTAGAAAGTAGATTTTCTTGCAGATTTCTGATCATAAATTATACATTCCAATTTACAGAGCGATACGATTCCTAATTACCTCAAAATCATAGTTTTAGAGTGAATTTAGAGTGAAAATATATACTGTCGTGTTAACACACATGACAGTTTATTTTCACTCTAAAAACCATGATTTTGAAGTAATTAAGAATCGTATCGCCCTGAAACTTGGAATGTATACGATTTATGATAAGAAATGTAAATCTGCAAGAAAATCTGCTTTCAATTTTTTTTTTCGATGTTGAGGGTGTTCCCTGGAAAGATCACATAATATACCTTTAAATCAATGAGATTAGATGTTGTTTTTTCACATGTGATACTGTCTTAATCTCTTGTCTGCTTATAAATTTATCTTTCGTTCCTTTCTATTTTGAACTACAGTATTGTTGTGTTATATGGTTGTTCAAATCATTAATAATTCTTCATTATGATTCAATTTGAAGAGTAAAAATGGATCGTCACACATGAGTGATCCCATGGTTTGTTTCTGTATGAGCTAGTTTTGAGGCTAGACTTGAAGGACATTTATGAAGTGGTCATGGGTAATAAGCAGTTGCTTATACTTTTAAATATTGGGGATGGAATTTCTTACAAATCTTGATATTCATTCAATATTATTGACATATAAAACCCAACATACAGGTATAGTCAAATAGCACACATACAATGTAGAAAACATACACAAGAGTACAATGCGCATAGTGCATGCGCTTCAGTTCATGAATACAATTTACATCATGCATGAGACAAATTAATGCTGCTGCGCCATATAACGAATATCAAAAGCAGCATTAACATAGTTAGCAATTATTTTAAAAATATCAAAATCAGAAGCACACATAATATTGATAAAAGTATCATACTCATCAGAATTAATATCAATATTTAAACATCCCTGAAGAGATGATAACAGTGTACTGCGAGGACGATTATATGCCGTACACTTCATAACAAAGTGAAACTCGTCCTCAACCTTATTTTGGGTAGGCCCTACACAACTGACAAATTCTATTTTCAGGAGGTATTCTTGGAATTGAGTGACGCCCAGTTTCAATTAGAAGATTATGGGCACTGATACGTAATTTACATTATAATGATCTTTGAGATCTATTTAGAATATGGAGATAATTTTCACATTGGAAAGTTGATTTGAATTTACAATAAGTACGAAGTTTGGGCTGATAGTGATATACATGTAGTCCCTTTTTTACTGTTTAAACTTTTTATAACCTCACCGGACTCCATCCTCCAATGTGTAAATGAAATCTAAGCCAATACCACTTTATACCGTAGCTATTTTGTGGTAATAATAGTTTAATGTTGAAAGTAAATATCTTCTGATGCTGAGCTGACACAAGACACTTGGGAACAAATAGTCACAGTGATTCTGTAATCATACTGTACACACATTATTTTCGTGGCAAACATAATATTTTAACGATGAAGATATTAGCCCCTCAAAAAGATTAGTCTAGCAGACTATTTATCATTAGGCACCTTAAGAAAACAATACTACAAAATACATGCCTGTTAATGGTTGTTGATACAAAATATTTTGTTGCCAAACATATTTTGATATTGAACATTTAGCTTGTAAACATTGCGCAGCCTAATGAGTATGTAGACATTTACTTGGTACATAACATTTGATTTGTGTCTTACATTGTACTCTTACTGATGATACACCAATATTTTGTTGCCAATCATGATATTTTAATATTGAAATATTGGTATTTTAAGCATTTTAATACCAACTCGTCTCACTTTTCTTAAAATTGCGCATGCTTTGGTTTAAATCTCGTTTATAGATACAAACATTAATAGATTTGTGTAACACATGCACCCCTCTTATTTAACACCCGGAGCTTATTAACTCTACGGGCAGGGCAGTCAAGTTAAATTTGACGGGTTAATTTGGTCGTGATAACGACGTGGAGTTAGCAAAAATATGTTAGGTATTTTATCACGGGTCATAAAATATTTAACTCGAGCTAAAAGTCAGGCCTGAACGCAGCTAAAGAGTGATTGGGGGCGATTTTTCGGTCATGATTTTTAAAAAAAATTATATAGCGTACGACACAAGTTACAGTTTTTGGTCGTGGTTAATTATGGTCTCAGATTTGATTTGTTTTTGCGGGATTTTCTCGGTTAGGGTTGCAAATTTATAGGGAAATCACAGGAAATCACGTTTTTCCGGGGCCTATACGATGTATACAGGAAGCATTAGCCCTTTTTATGTACATCCTGGTATTCAAACCTCTTAGTGAATATTGGAAGATAACCCTAACCCCGGTTTAGTATTTTTGACCGGGATCACAATTTTCGAGGAAAAAACACCAACTAAATCTCCGGGAACCTGCCGGGATTCGATCCGGGGACCCTCCGTTCTCAAGCCCCACCTTACCACCACTAAGCCACGGCCCTCAGCTACACATTCGTGCAGTATACTGCACGAATTATATAGGCTCGGTTGACTACGTCATCGAAAACCGACGGCGCATGCGTTTGGAGAGGGACTTTGGATTAGCATTTTTTAGCACTCAGGGGGGTAAGGGTTAATAGAACACAAAAAAAAACTTTTTTTTTTTTTTTACCATAACCCTTACCCCGGTTTAGGATTTTTGACCGGGATCACAATTTTTCGAGGAAAAAACACCAACTAAATCTCCGGGAACCTGCCGGGATTCGATCCGGGGACCCTCCGTTCTCAAACCCCGCCTTCCCACCACTAAGCCACGGCCCTCAGCTACACATTCGTGCAGTATACTGCACACATTATATAGGCTCGGTTGACTACGTCATCGAAAACCGACGGCGCATGCGTTTGGAGAGGGACTTTGGATTAGCATTTTTTAGCACTCAGGGGGGGGTTAGGGTATTCATTTGGAAGTCAATAATGAATTGACACAAAATAATGAATAATGAATTCTCACCTGGTTCCAATTTTAAAATCTCCAATAGGAAACTAAGAATCAATTGCAGATGGCCCTAATGTTTTTAGTGTGACTGGTAATAGTCTAAAAACATTTATTTAAGCTTACTTATTCATTTCAAGCAAGAAATAGTAACATTAGACACTTAAGGTTGTTCCTCTGGTAATTTTGTATTTGATATTTTAATAGAGCTTGCCGAGCTTCACAATAATCTGAAATTTGAGATTGATCGGAGGTACGGTTTTCTTAGATGACAATTTTTTTGGTCAAAAATGAAGCAAAATTGAAGCGTTCATTGCTTTTGTTTCTTATTGTTTTTTTGACCCCCCTAGCTGGCCTAGCAAAATATTTAATATGCAAAAATGTTTAATTAATTTTTACAAGAAAAGTATAAATGCTACAAAGCTGAAATTTTGGGAGCTTGTTAATTATAGTTTTTAGAAAGTTACCTGTGCTGCAGGAGGCTGTAAGACATCTGCATAATTAATTATACTTGATTATCTAAAAACAATTTTTTAAACAAAAAATCAGTTCTCCTGTAGTCTGGCAGATTTTGGTATTAAAATAGCCCAGTGGCTACTAAAGGTGTCTAAAAGGTGAGTCTGTATCTTGCCTTTGGATGCACTATTTGTTTAGGTATTGCTCAATTTTAGTTTATCTGCAAGATTTATAAATGGCTGCAGGAGGTGTTATTTTGGTGACAGCATCCACGTCCAGGCATTTAGCCATTATCATTTGTCATCAAATGTCATGAATATAACCAATTTTAATTGAGACATGCTTAGAAACAAATGACAAGACTTGTTCAAGTTCTTTAGATGGATTTGTGATTGAAATCAAAGGCTTTCCTAAGTCCCAGGTTTTAACACGTCATACGCTACCGTAAAACGGGGTGGATAGGGACAGTTTCAGCACTCTCTAGATTGTAGTTTTTTTTAATGTAGCCTCATTGAGCCAAACTGTTTAGCACATTATTATGTCCATCTATAATGTCTTTGAACTGCCACTATAAATTATTTAAAATATGTGATGGGTATATATTTTTTTCTTACAAAGGTCGGTGTCCCTATTCGTCCCGATGTCGGGGTCAATAGGGACAGCATTATTCTGGGTAGGAAAATCACTAGATTTGAAGAGTTTTTACCTGTTTTATTCTGCATATGGGCGATTCCACGGTAACACGCGTTACATTTTAGGGCGCCATTCTTTATTCTCCCCTCTATAACTGTAAAAGTAGTCTGAATGAAGTTTACATCTTTTGTATTGTAATACCCAAGACTTAAGGCTAAATCCTCATGATAACACCAATATGAAATATCAGCTCATGTTAATGTAAGACCGCTCTGAATATCGGTAACACGCGTTACGAAAAAAGACGCACTAAAAACAATCCCAACTTTGTTTTGCTTGTGTATTTAAACTAACCTACCTACAATCAATTGGTCACTACTGTGAGCAAGTACCTACCCAAGGTTTATAATACTAGAATAATAACAAGAATTTAAGTTCTCACTTTTTTGTAAATTGCAAAATAGTCGGTAACACGTGTTACGGTAACACGCGTAACATTTTGTCCATCCATAATTTACTAGCTTTATATTATTTATTTAATTTCTAAATTAAAATTAAGTTTGACTTTGACAATGGAACTAACACATAAACCATAAATAGTGATAACTAACTCTAAAAAAATTAAGGTTTTAGCACGTTTTACTGAATATGAGTTCCAGGGGTAAAAATAAAAAAAAATTCAGGGGGGCTCTTTGTGGATTTTCTCAAGAAAAAAAAGCCCTCGTGATGGCGTTTAGGGGGGCTACTTTCAGCAAGACGAGGGCTACTTACAAACTATGATATTTTCTAATTTTTCGTATCAATAAATATGTTTTTAAATGTATTGGTAGGTAGGCCTATACCAGCTATATTATAGCCTACCTTACCTTAAAATAAATAAATTGTAAAACGACTGGAATAAGCGTCTAATCATTGACCCTTTAAGACTAGATTGTCGGCCTTGTTGTTGACCATTTGTCGACTCGTGTACGCGTGTCTGTAATCATGTATATTACACATTGTAAAGTGTAAGCCGCATTTGGGATGCTCAAAATTTGTCGCGAGTTACTCGGTCATTGTGTTTAATGCGTAATATTGTGAAGTAAAATTGTGAAGTAATAATGGAAGTTCAAAGGAATGCTTATGTTAAAAAGATGGATGCTGGC
>CM069455.1:4547459-4576069 GCA_035610835.1 Ophiura sarsii
ACTCAATATAGAAGGCCCAACAAATAAATTGTTGCATTGCTCTTTCATGATAACTTCTGATAGGGTCGGTCAATGGATTTATTTGATTGTGGCAATGGATTTATTTTATTGTGTTGGCTAAAAACCAACTCGAGATTTTTATTTTTTATTTGGTCAGTCGGGAAAGTGCAACACAACTTTTTTGATCAGAGATCATCTTATCGCAGCGTACTAGTCCGTTCACAACTTTTTGTTGAGATGTTTTACATTACTTTTGTGCCTAGTTTATATTGCTTTTTCCTTTGATATTATTTCCATCTTACTCTCTTCCAGCTACTTCTCTTTCCCCCCATGCTTTTAGTTTGGCTTTCACTCAGGGGGGGGGGGGGGGGGGGGGGGGGGGGCGGGGGGGGGGGGGTCTGATAAGGAAGATATGGGCAAATAAGATTTCTTGAGCAACACTAGCATGCATCATTTTCATCACATGACCCACTGATTTCTGATTTCGGCCACATAGTGTCTACTGGTTCCCATTGACATTACAGTACCATGAAAGGCATATAATAAGGTCAAACGAGGGTCTTTAAGAAAACCCTTCTGCCAAGTAATACAATTTTTTTTAAATCTTTTATTGTTTATTTCTATCATAATTTTCACATTTCACATAGTTTCATCATGTTTACATTGCATTATCGATACATGTATAACACATTTTCATGATTTTCATCATGTTTACATTGCATATCATATACATGTTTGGCACATTTTCATGTACTTTTCAGCATTTTTATATTTTTATATGCTTTTCGGCATGTTAACATTCATAATTTTCACATTTTATGTAGCACATTTTCATATACTAGTACATTTTCATATGCTTTTCAGCATGTTTACATTTCATATCATGTATAGCACATTTTCATATGCTTTTCAGTATGTTTACATTTCATATCATGTATAGCACATTTTCATATACTAGTACATTTTCATATGCTTTTCAGCATGTTTACACATTTCAATTACATATAACACATAACACATTTTCATGTGCTTTTCATGTTTACATTTTCAGCATTTTTATATGCTTTTCGGCATGTTTCCACATTTTGTTTATGCTTTTCAGCATGTTTACATTGCATGTCATGTTTAACACATTTTCATATGCTTTTCAGCATGTTTACACATTTTCATATGCTTTTCGGCTTGTTTACATTCATGTTCACATTTCAATAACACATTTTCATGTGCTTTTCGTGTTTACATTGGATATCATTACGTAACGGCATGTTTACATAATTTTCAACATTACATTATATACATCATGTATCCAGTTATTTGTATATAAACTCATATTTAATTTTATTATAAGTTTTACATCAAATCATGTTTATAATATTTAATTTGAACCCCATTCATACAAATATCTTTGGTATGCCGGTATACATAGACAAACAAACAATAAACAATTACATTTTTAACATCGTTTTATAAATCTCTGATTTGCAGCTCAAACAATAATAAGCTGATTAAATGTGGGTGGTTCCCGTAACGGAACTTGCTGATAACTAATTTACCAACACTTATTATTTTATTTATAGAATTGTTTATGTCTTCATCTTCTTTATTATAACCAAATAATACATCTGTAACTGATACTTTAATTAAACTATTGTGTTGTTGCGATAAAATATTGTTGACTTCAGTCCATACACTTTTTTATTTTCTTACAATAATAAAAGAAATGTTCAATATAATCTATTTCATTACACACGTCACATAATAGTATCATGCTCTTTACCTATTTTGTGGAGAAATATCTTCGTCGGGTAAATGTTACTAATTATTTTCAGTTTAATGTCATGAGTCGTGGTTCCTTAATTTGCTTAATATGTTTGCCCCAAATTTCGCTCCACTCAAAATTGTTATACTCGAATTTTTTTTTCCCAAAACAATTCGCAAATTGGTTTTGTATTTATTTTATCTATCATTGCATTTCGATATATTTTTGTTGTACAAAGTTCTAATGAAGTGTTACCATTATTATACTTGAACGTTATACCATCCGATCTAGTACCTGTTCTTTCATTCTTCCACAAAGTAGGTATTGCTTGTTTTACAGCTATGTATTGTATACAAGCATTTGCTGGATGAACAAATCTGTCCTTTATTTCATCAAATGTATACATTTCCCCATCGTCTTTGAATAAGTCTGACACATAAACAAAACCTATTTTTATCCATCCCTTAAAGTACAATGTATTACCTTTGCTCGTTATACAATCATTATTCCATATTACTTGATTATCCCAGTTTTCTATTTCGTTTATATATAGTTTCAGTATTTTTGATTTTAAACCAAACTTTGATTAGGTTGTGGTAAAAGGATGGTATTTCTTTTAAAATACCTTTTACGGCTTTATTCATAGTTTCAAAACTACAATTGCATTTGAAGATATTTAGGTCTAAGCATGTATTTTTCAATAAAGAAATAGGAATATTTTTCCACGTGCTGATTTCTGAATCTGCGAGCTTTTTGATCCATGTCAACTTAAGCGAATCCAAAAAATGTGGTAAGTTGAGCATTTTCAGCCCACCTTTTTCATATTCATTTATTAATGTTGTACGTTTAACTTTTCTGATCCACCCCACACAAATTTAAAAAACATCCTATTTAAACGATTTACAAATTCAGAGGGTAAGTCAATTATTGAACCGATAAATGATAGCTTTGATGCTAAAAGGCTTTTTACTATCAGTACCTTGCCGACCATTGTAAGGTTTCTCATGGTCCAAGCTCTGATAGATCGTTCTATCAATTCCATCTTTGACTCCCAATTTACAGATAACTCTTCTATTTTAGTACATGGGTTTACTACTACCCCTAGAATTTTTACATTATTATTTGGTACACATTTCCAATTAATCCCCCCAATTTCTTTCGTTGATTCTCTGCAAGCACCAATCCAGACAGCGTCGCTCTTTAATTTATTGATATAAGCCTGAAATTTGTGAAAATAGTTCGAATGTTTTTAGCACGTTTTTTATTGATTCCTCATCTTTAACAAATATAGTTGTGTCGTCCGCAAATTGCGTAATTTTTACTTCATTTTTGTCGTATTCAAGGAAGGGCAATTTTATGCCATGTACATGTATATATTTTGACTGTCTGATTTGGTTTGCCATTACCTCGGCTGCCACGACATATAATAATGGGGACAAATTGCAACCTTGTCTTAGACCATTCATCTGTGCAAAAAAAGAAGACATATGTCCATTATGTAATACACAACTGACAGTGTTATTAAATATAGTCTTAATCCAATTTATTATTTTTTCACCAAAGTTAAATAAGCCAAGTAATACAATTGATGTGACTGACTTCAATTCAGTCCTCTCGTGTGAGTGAAAACATATTTGTGTATCAAATGACACACCTTTTGTTGATTTCAGCAATTTTTAAGTGCAAAAAATGAAAAGAAAGTGCCAAAGTTGGGTTAGTTTCATGTTTGAATGGAGGAATTCCATTCAATATTACCAAAGTTATGATTTTTAGTGAAAAAATAACATATAAAGGTACCCTTTTTCAGATCGCTCGCGATCTAAACCCTTTTGGCCATACGACGGTACCGTAAAACGGGAGATGGATATAGGTTCAGTTTCAGCACTCTCTAGTTTTTATAGGTCGTCCGTATAGGAGAGAGACCTTATGTCAAGATGTAAAATTTAGTACACACTTTTGTCTTGTCCATTTTTCACTTGCACTTTTTACTCTCATACTATATATATATTTCAAATTACACAGAGAAACATTTATTGTCTTACGTACGTCCGAAACTTCTTGAAAACTGAACATTTCTCTGACCTGTTGTCACGGTAAAGACACATAGTTATAGTTATACTAGTTTACATTAGGGAGCGTTCATAAATACTTTGGTGGGGGGGGGGGGGGGGCTGGATAATTATAGGGGGGGGCCAAAAAGTGTTGATACTCTGCAAAGGGGGGTCAAAAAAGTGTTTGAAAACCCCAACAGAGGGGGGGGGTCAAAAAAGTTTAAAACACTTACTAGTTTCCAAAATTTTCTGGGGCTTCGCCCCCAACCCCTGCTTTACCTGTATGCACATTATTTAGGGCAAGTTCATAAATCAATGTAAAAGTAGCTAATTTTTTGGCGCGTTACGCGCGCAGATGTCTACGGGCCAATTTTTATGTACTAGCCCAGCTAAAAAAGAATGAAGGGCAAATTCATGTCAATAGCAAAAACATATTTAAAGCCAGGATATATAATTGGAGGGAGCATCCTAATTAGTTTCAAAAACAGAGATCCGGGCATAAATATGTGAAGTTATTCAGGGGATTAAAGACCATGGCACTAAACCAAAGATACCTGCAATTGAAGTGGGAGTTCTGATTCTGATTTATAATTTTCTGGGGCTTCGCCCCCAACCCCTGCTTTACCTGTATGCACATTATTTACGGAAAGTTCATAAATCAATGTAAAAATAGCTAATTTCTTTGGCGCGTTACGCGCGCAGATGTCTACGGGCCTATTTTTATGTACTAGCCCAGCTAAAAAAGAATGAAGGCCAAATTCATGTCAATACCAAAAACATATAAATTAAAGCCAGGATATATAATTGGAGGGAGCATCATAATTGGTTTCAAAAACAGAGATCTGTGCATAAATATGTGAAGTTATTCAGGGGATTAAAGACCATGGCACTAAACCGAAGATACCTGCAATTGAAGTGGGAGTTCTGATTCACTCTAGATTCTACAGCCTGCCCTCCTAGATGTGATGCGTCCATCAAAAATAGAATATGATACATGGTCAAAAAATAAATCCCATAACAAGATATCATATCTATGTTCTCTGAACTTGATAACAATGAACGGAGGACAAGAAAGTTTCAGGTGCAGGCAGTAATACAGGGGGGTCAAAAAGTTTGTGGCATGGCGAGAGGGGTGGGGGGTCAAAAAAGTTTGTGGCATGGCGAGAGGGGGGGGGGGTTAAAAAGTTTTGATATACAAAAAAAAAAATATCCAGCCCCCTCCCACCAAAGTATTTATGAACGGTCCCTTAAGGACCGGGGGGGGTGGGGGGGGGGGGGGTAAAAAAAGTTTTGATATACAAAAAAAAAAAAAATCCAGCCCCCTCCCACCAAAGTATTTATGAACGGTCCCTTAAGACCTTATTGCTGTGATTTACTGGAGCATTTTCTCAATTTTATCAGAAACATACCGGTACATAATATTCTGTTTTGTACATGGGCACAGCTTAGCTAAAGATGAAGAATCTGGAGCGAGTCAGGACTCTCACATCTTTACCAGTAGCATGTGATCGGGGCTGGGGTCTCCATTCAACCCAAAAGACTTCACACAACTTTGCATGATTATCTGTTCTTGAGAGACATGTTCGTGTAGCGCAAATTCTTTTTCACTTTTTTTTCATTTACTCGAAACTGGCCATTTTCAGAAATGTGCTTCAGATTATATTCACCGACCTGCGTGCTATTTTATACTACATTTGGGTTCAATTCCCACTGATTGACGTTTTAAAATGGAATGTTTGTAAATATTTAAACTTCTCTGAATCGGTGTAATTCCCCCTGCATATCGAGTCAAAGGTGGTGAGGGGGCATCTCCCCTACCCACCCTCAGGCTCAACCCTTGGACAAACCATAGCACCACTGCTTTTTACCTGAACTTGAATTTTGGACAGCCCGGTGGACTCGGACTCTGCCCTTGGAGATGGACTTAAATTAAAGGTATATTATGAGATATTTTCCAGGGAACGACCTCAATCCACAAGAAAAAAATTTGAAGCAGATTTAATTGCAGATTTACATTTCTGATCATAAATCGTAAATACATTCCAAGTTACCATGGTGACAGGGCGATACGATTCCTAATTACTTCAAAATTATGGTTTTAGAGTGAAAATACACTGTCGGGTTAACCCAAGAGTTTATTGTATTTACTCTGCATTCACTCTAAAACCATGATTTTGAGGTAATTAGGAATTGTATGTATTTATGATATATATATATGATCAGAAATATAAATCTGCAAGAAAATCTGCTTCCAAAAAGATTCGAGGATTGAGGGCGTCTCCTGGAAAAGATCACATAATATACCTTAGAGAATAGATAGAGAATCCCTGCACACGTGTCCGTTAGCTCAGACTCGCCCCCTGCACACGTGCCCGTTAGCTCAAACTCGCCCCCCTGCACACGTGTCCGTTAGCTCAGACTCGCCCCCACACTGTGAACCGGTATGGCTGCACTCGTGTCCGTTAGCTCAGACTCGCCCCCGCACACGTGTCCGTTAGCTCAGACTCGCCTCCTGCACACGTGTCCGTTAGCGCAGACTCGCCCCCTGCACACGTGTCCGTTAGCTCAGACTTGCCCCCTGCACACGTGTCCGTTAGCTCAGACTCGCCCCCTGCACACGTGTCAGTTAGCTCAGACTCGCCCCACACTGTGAACAGGTATGGCTGCACACGTGTCCGTTAGCTCAGACTCACCCCCACACTGTGAACAGGTAATAATAAATAATAATAATGGCATTTACAATGCGCCGTCAATCTAGGTAAAACTATTCCGAGGCACAACATATAAAACAAAAATACAAATTAACATGAAAAATACATAAACAAGGATGATTTGCATATACATGTACAGTTAAGCCCACAATTATTCATACCCCTTGAAAAATATGAGTGTTTTGCGTTTTTCTCATATCTATACCAGCTGGAGTGGTGGAACTTTTGCTTTACTCTAAAGACAATTAGTTTGCAAGTACAAATCAATATATCTGAGCTCAACATGTTTTGCATAACAATAGAATTGAACCAGAATTGTGTTTTTATGCCTGTCCAAAATTATTCATACCCCATACCAAGTCTCAGGATTGAGGCCACCTTTTGTGATAATACACATGTTTTTGACATTCCAAACATTCTTTGTGTGATAGGCTTTTATATTGTTATGTAATTATTCCATGATGTGTGCATACGATGTGGATGCATTACAGATGTGTCCTATTGAATGTACAGTGAGGGATATTATAGGACAACATTAGGCCTATAGCTCTTTGACAGCATGGCAAAGAAGATCAAATAACTTTTTTTGTGCATATTGTGAATGCTCACAAAGAGGGGAAAGGCTACAGAGCTATTTCGCAACAATCCCAAGTGCAAGAATCCACCACACAAAGCATAATTAGGAAGAAGAAGACGTTCAACTCACTAAAAAACATTGAAGGATGCAGTCGGAAGCCAGCAGTGTCCCCTTGTTTGGCAAGAAAAGTATTGCGAAAGGCCAACAACAATCCACAGATCACCATCAATGCTCTCCTGAACAACCTTGGCAATTATTGGACCAAGATATAATGGCAGACACTCCAGCATGTATTGCACATGAGAGGTCTCCATGGAGGGCGCCCAAGAAAGACTCTACTCCTTAAAAGAGACACAGAGAAACTTGTCTTGCACCTTAGACAACCCCAACACTGAAGACCAAAAACTTAAATCTTTGTGCAGAAGTGCTCTTGCAAATGCTAGATGAGTTTCTCTTTGTCTCTTTTCAGGAGTAGAGTCTTTCTTGGGCGGAGTCCATGGAGAACTCTTGTGTACTATGTCTTCTGGAGTGTCTGCCTTAATATATTGGTCCAAGACTCGCCAAGGTTGTTCAGGAGAGCATTGATGGTGATATGTGGATTGTTGTTGGCCTTTCACCATACTATTCTTGTCAAACAAGTGGACACTGTTGGCTTCCGACTGTATTCTTCAAGGTTGTTAACTGATTTTAACTGTCTTGTTCTTCGTAATTATGCTTTATATTGTGGAATTTGGCACTTGAAATTGCTTCGAAATAGCTTTGTAGCCTTCCCCCTCTTTGTGAGCATTCACAATGCACAATGAAAGGTCCTCACTGAGTTATTTGATCTTCTTCGCCATGCTGTCAAAGAGCTAGAGTGTTGTCCCATAATATCCCTCACTGTACCTTCAATAGGACACATTTGTAATGCATTATCATTGCATACACACATCATGGAATAATTACATAACAATATAAAAACCTATTACACAAGATAACGAATGTTTGGAATGTCAAAAACATGTGTATTATCACAAAAAGTGGCGTCAAACCTGAGACTTGGTATGGGGTATGAATAATTTTGGACAGGCATAAAAACACAATTCTTGTTCAATTCTATTGTTATGCAAAACATGTTGAGCCCAAATATATTGATTTGTACTTGCAAACTAATTATCTTTAGTGTAAAGTGAAGGTTCCACCACTCCAGCTGGTATACATATGAGAAAATCGCAAAAAACTCGTATTTTTCAAGGGGTATGAATAATTGTGGGCTTAACTGTACATGTATATACAAAGAAATCAATTATAAACTGAGTCAAATAATCTTGTTTTTAACAAGTTCTTAAAGGAGTCAAGTGAATCACAGCATCTTAAATTATAAGGTAGTGAGTTCCAGAGAGTTGGTGCAGCAACCGAAAATGCGCGATCTCCAAATGAAGAAGTAGTCCGTGGAACAACAAGTAAAAGTTTATCAGATGACCGGAGAGTACGTTTTGGATGATATGGAACAAGAAGATTAGCAATATAAGTTGGTGAAGTGCCATGCAAAGCTTTCCAAGTTAAAAGAAGAAGTTTGAAATGAATCCTTTCGCGAACAGGAAGCCAGTGGAGATCTTTCAAAATTGGAGTGATATGATCAAATGTCCTGGTCTTAGTGAGAATGCGATGTATGCCCCGTCACCCACCTGTACAGATGGGTCCCTCTTTATTTTTGTTTGCCGACACAACATTACTTAAAGGTAGATGACCCTTTTTGTATTATCACAAAAAGTGGCGTCAAACCTGAGACTTGGTATGGGGTATGAATAATTTTGGACAGGCATAAAAACACAATTCTTGTTCAATTCTATTGTTATGCAAAACATGTTGAGCCCAAATATATTGATTTGTACTTGCAAACTAATTATCTTTAGTGTAAAGTGAAGGTTCCACCACTCCAGCTGGTATACATATGAGAAAATCGCAAAAAACTCGTATTTTTCAAGGGGTATGAATAATTGTGGGCTTAACTAACTGTACATGTATATACAAAGAAATCAATTATAAACTGAGTCAAATAATCTTGTTTTTAACAAGTTCTTAAAGGAGTCAAGTGAATCACAGCATCTTAAATTATAAGGTAGTGAGTTCCAGAGAGTTGGTGCAGCAACCGAAAATGCGCGATCTCCAAATGAAGAAGTAGTCCGTGGAACAACAAGTAAAAGTTTATCAGATGACCGGAGAGTACGTTTTGGATGATATGGAACAAGAAGATTAGCAATATAAGTTGGTGAAGTGCCATGCAAAGCTTTCCAAGTTAAAAGAAGAAGTTTGAAATGAATCCTTTCGCGAACAGGAAGCCAGTGGAGATCTTTCAAAATTGGAGTGATATGATCAAATGTCCTGGTCTTAGTGAGAATGCGATGTATGCCCCGTCACCCACCTGTACAGATGGGGTCCCTCTTTATTTTTGTTTGCCGACACAACATTACTTAAAGGTAGATGACCCGATCACATTTTCGTAACACAGAATTATTTCAAACATACGGAGATTTTCATATCATATGAAAGCTCGTATTTTTCTCATCATCATACTGAAATTTGACGGCCTAATAATCGGTATGATTACGGAGAAATCGATGAAATAACGTCGAATTACCGCGAAAGGTGGTAACCACCAATATCGTTTGTGTACAACTCAATGGGTACATTTCACGGCATCTTTTGCGTCTAAAATAAGTGTTAATCTCAATAAAACATTGACAGATTTCGTATAGTTACATTTTTCTTTTCTCCTTATAACTCCAGAGTTGGCATAAATTCAGCATTTGCATTCATGTGAAAAACTCTTGTCGCTACAAATTAGTGATACACGCCCCGGACCCCTGGTTTAGCTACAATAGTCTTGTCACCTGCCCGTGAGAATGTCTTGTTGCAATACTTACATTGATGGTTTCTCTTTGGTATGAATCCTTTCATGTACAGTCTTGGCATCTGCCCTTGAGAAACTCTTGTCGCAATAATTACATGGGTATGGTTTCTCATTGGTATGAATCCTTTCATGCCTTGTCTTGTGACCAACCATTGAGAAACTCTTGTCGCAATATTTGCATTGGTATGGTTTCTCTTTGGTATGAATCCTTTCATGTATAGTCTTATCTCCTGCCCGTGAGAAACTCTTGTTGCAATATTTACATGGGTATGGTTTCTCTTTAGTATGAATCCTTTCATGTATAGTCTTGTACCCTGCCTGTGAAAAACTCTTGTTGCAATATTTACATGGGTATGGTTTCTCTTTGGTGTGAATCCTTTCATGTAAAGTCTTTTGACTTACCCGTGAGAAACTCTTGTTGCAATATGTACATGGGTATGGTTTCTCTTCGGTATGAATCCTTTCATGCCTTATCTTGTTACCTGCATCTGAGAAACTCTTATTGCAATAAAAACATTGATATGGCTTTTCTTTGGTATGAATCCTTTCATGTTTTGTCCTGTAACCTGCATGTGAGAAACTCTTGTTGCAATATGTACATGGGTATGGTTTCTCTTTGGTATGAATCCTTTCATGTACAGTCTTGTCTCCCGCATGTGAGAAACTCTTGTCGCAATATTTACATGGGTATGGTTTCTCTTTGGTATGAATCCTTTCATGTCCCGTCTTGGTACTTGCCTGTGCGAAACTCTTGTCGCAATATTTGCATTGGTATGGTTTCTCTTTGGTATGAATCCTTTCATGTACATTCTTAGCACTTGCCCGTGAGAAACTCTTGGTGCAATATGTACATGGGTATGGTTTCTCTTTGGTATGAATCCTTTCATGTACATTCATGCTAAGTGTATCTGAGAAACTCTTGTTGCAATATTTACATTGGTATGGTTTCTCTACCCTTTCATGTAAAGTCCTGGCACTTCCTTGTGAGAAACTTTGGCTGTACATGTACTTGGTCCCATACCAGTAAGGACGAAGCCATTTCTCGTGTTGACGGATATGAAAGAGGTACCGAGAAACGTTGTTGTAGAAACGTTGTCTGCAATACTTGCAGATATGTGGTGGTATACTGTCCCATTTCCGGGCTGGTCGCTGTTTCATTTTTTCTGAAATAGTTATCAACAATATATAGTAACTATAGGGCCTGCGAATCTCGTCATCAATAGCACACGTACTGTACATTTTCAAACTGCTGATCAAACTGAGTATTACTTTACCTAGTAATTGAGTGACTACTTTCAGTCTTTCATGTCCTAGAGGTGAGGGTTCATTATGCATAATATATATATATATATATCTGGTAAGTGGTCGGAATCATACCAAAATGGAAGCTATAGCCTTTCACTTTGTCAACATTTCATTCACAGCCTATAGACTGTTTGATATACTCAGTCCCGGATCCCCTACATGTAGTTCTTGAACATTGTGTGCGACTTGACACTTGACTTTGGATCTCCAAAAAAGTGAGTAGGACTAGGCCTACATAAAAACGGAGTATTTTTCACTGTATACATCGGTTTCCTTTTTTACTGAATAACCCGCTCTTGAGTGATCCGTACATACACAGATGTTATCGTTGAGAGGTTGAGACTATCATCATGAAGTAAAGTAAAGCTTATTTTTCCCGGGTGGGGGCGGGGGGATTGGGGTACTCACCACCTGATATGGTATGGGGATGTGCCGCTCTAATGGGTAGCTTTTTTGCACAAAATCCTTAAACATGGGAATGATTTTGTGCTAAAAAAATCCCTAACATGGGGTCACTTTTTACAAATGAGTTTATTTTCGCGAACAAATTGTGAAAATTTGGTCTATCTTAATATACGCGAACATTTGCGAAAATTTGGTCTATGATATTAATGAAGCAAAAATCCTTAGAAATGAGTACCGTTTTGTCAAAAATCACCCCTAAAAATGGGTATGGGTTTTGAATCTCTAGCCACACACCCCCGACCAAACAAAATCTGAGTAGCCTACCCCGGGTTGTTTTTAGGCTTGAATAGTCTGCCCTACACTGGGTCAGAATCTAGCTCGTTGTGGGAGAGCCATGGAATGAAGCATGACTATGACTATGAGTCGGGAGTCGGCATCGCGGATGGTCGAATATTTAATTATCGTCAATATTTGTCAACTTTTCTGAATAAAATTAGTAAAACAGTTGGTGTTTAATGTTCAAGAAATTGTATACATCGGTTAAATATCTCAACCTGTTCCTAACTGTATTTCCAAGAAATACTGGGGTTGAATTTTGATCGCCCTATTCTCGCTAGTCACTTGACAGTAAAACTGTCCCCGGGACTGTCCAGGTGTTTAATAATGATATTGATAGATAAGATTCGCAGGTCCCATTTTAAAAGGACTAACTTACCTTATGTCTTGTCCGTACCTGTGGGGTGTAGCAAGATAGGCTTTAAACAGTTAAACGGCTATGCACCTCTCTTGTATAAAGCCTGCATAACCACCTCTCTTGCAATTGTAGTTGATAGTGATAGCACACAGCACTTAAAAGTATTATAGTAAACTCTAAAGGAAGACGAATGGTATTGATTTGGGACCTCTCAGATCTGTTGTGTACAACAAGTGGTGGCTACATATTAACAGAGAGGAAGGCGTTAGCATTGCTCGCCATTTCAGTTTGATAGTGTTTTGAGATGATATTAACGTTGAGGGTGTCCTTCAAGTGATGTTATAAAGGTCTTTCAGGGCCGGGGGTATCTGACACAACATAATCATTGTTTTTTGTGGGTCTTCCAATGGAGAATATTGGTCCTTGTTTGGTACCAATGAAAGGATGAAATAAACTACAATGCCATATGGCGTTAAAGAAATACAAAACAAATGATAATTAAGGTATACTATAGTTTTAATTGATTTTTTGATAGTTATATTATTCATATTTATTTAATCACTTAGATCATAATGTATCTAGTAATCACTTTATGATATAGTTTTATATTATTTTAGTATGGCTTTTGGACTGTTTGATATATATTTTTATTTATAATTCAATGTATCATTAATCATCACTTTGTTTTTATTGATGATTTTATTTGTCAATTTTTAAACATTTATATCTTAGGCCACTTTAGGCCAAATATTCGATTCTCGTAGCCTTCCCTCATAACTTTCTCGGATAAGGTCCACTTTTCGTTGTTTTTTTGTGGGTCTTCCAATGGAGAATTTTGGTCCTTGTTTGGCATCGATGGAAGCAATGCCATCACGTTTATGGCAAGAATATTGCACAATAGAACAGAAAAACCAGGTTTCTCGGTCGATAAACCTGGTTTTTCAAAAACTATGACAATCGAATTCGAAAAACCTTGTTTTTCTTGAACTGAAAAACCAGGTTTATCAAAAAAAAACTATGACAATCGAATTGAAAAATCAAGTTTATCGGCGATAAACCAGGTTTCTTAGTCGATAAACCAGGTTTTTATCGACCAAGAAACCTGGTTTATCAACAACTATGACAAACGAATTCGAAAAACCTGGTTTATCAAAAAAAACTATGACAATCGAATTGAAAAACCAAGTTTATCGGCGAAAAACCAGGTTTCTTGGTCGAGAAACCTGTTTTTCCAAAAACTATGACAACTGAATTCGAAAAACCAGGTTTATCAAAAAAATCTATGACAATCGAATTGAAAAACCAAGTTTATCGGCGCAAAACCAGGTTTCTTGGTCGATAAACCTGGTTTTTCAAAAACTATGACAATAGAATTCGAAAAACCAGGTTTATCAAAAAAACCTATGACTATCGAATTGAAAAACCAAGTTTATCGGCGAAAACCTGGTTTCTCGGTCGATAAACCAGGTTTTTCAAAAACTATGACAATCGAATTCGAAAAACCAGGTTTTTCTGTTCTATTGTGCAATATACTTGCCATAGACATTACATAAATACAGAAAAAAATGATAGGGCACTCTGATTTTTATTGATTGATTTATAATTATATATTTAGTCACTTATAATGTATCTATTAATCGCTTTAAAAACAGTTTTAAAAACAGTTTTAAAAACAGTTTTTCTGTTTATATTTTGTTTCTAATCTATTTTGTAATTGCTATAATATATTGTACGTACTATGCTCATGTTACACTCACATTTTGTAGTTTAAGTTGTAATTTTAAGGTTTTATCTTGTAAGCGCTCTGAGCCTTTTGGAAATGGCGCAATTAATGCTTTCTGTATTGTATTGTATTTATATTTAGTTCTATATTATTTCATTATGGTTTTTGCACTGTATAGCCAGAAGGCTACAAATATGGTACAGCCTATACATTACAATTACCAGATCATTGTATTTAGCAAAACAGCTAAAAACAATATTTTATTAATTCTTATTAAGTTTATTGGCTGTTATATGTTGATCTTTTTGTGTAGCGTTGTACGTACTTCTTTACCATCTTTACGTGTTACGCCTCCCTTACACGGGAGGGGGGGGGGGGTGGATTTGGTGTGGTCGGGGGTGTGCGGCTGGCAGTGGCGGCACCATGCTACCGGGGGCATGGGGGCATCCCCGAAAAAAATCTTGCCCCCCCCCCCCCAGTTTGCCCCCCAAAAACAAAAACAAAACAAAACAAAACACAAAAAAATAGTTAAAATAAGAAAAAAATAGACAATTTAAGCATAAAAAGGCAACTTTTTTCCGCGCTGTGCGCTCATTTTCTTACTAAATTAGCTTTGATTAGACTAAATGTTGACAATTTTAGCATAAAACAGCTACATTTTGCTAGCAAGCGCGCATTTTCATACCAAATTAGTTAGTATTAGACCAAATTTGACCATTTAAGCGTAAAATGGCACAAAAAAATTGCGCGCTTCATTTTTTCATGCCCCCCCTAAAGAAATCTTGACCCAACAAATTATGAATCTGGTGCCGCTGGCGGCTGGAGATTCAAAACCCCTATCCGTTTCTAAAGGTGATTTTGAAAAAACGGTACCCCTTCCTATTTCATTATAATCCCAGTTTTCGCCAATTATCGGGACTAAAGGCTATTTTTTGCAAATTTTCGCGAAAATAGACCCATTTGTAAAACGTGACCCCATTATTAGGGATTTTCCAGCAAAGCATCATATCCCATGTTTATGGATTTTGTGCAAACAAGGTCTTCTAAAAAAACTGGGTGGGCAAGTGTTTTTAGTGTCAAAAGGATGAGAAGACTTGGAATGGATCTGTTGAATTTTGTGGAAGTCGGCAAGAGGATCGTTTCTGGAAGGAAATCACCGAGACGTTACACTCTTAGAAAAAATGGTTCGTTTAAGAACCCTTTTTTGTCCCGCGGGGAGCACCTTTTGGCCTAAAAGGTTCTAAAAAGAACCTTAGAATGGTTCTTTGAAGAACTTTCAAATTTTAAATAAGACATAAAGGTATATTTACTTTTTTGTTTTTATGTAATATGCAAATTCAAGAGAAATGTAAACAAAGTTAGTCCTTTTCAACTGTTAAAAATCATTTCTTCTTGGCTAAAAACATTTTTTACCGTTTTACCAAGAACCATTGAGGGTTCTCCATAATTTTTTCCCAAAAGGTTCTTGAAGCTTGAGGAACCATTTTCTTGGCTAAAGAACCCTTTTAGAACCTTTTTTGGTTCTAAAAGGAACCCAATGAAATTTCTATAGGGTTCCTTTTAGAACCAAAAAAGGTTCTAAAAGGGTTCTTTAGCCAAGAAAATGGTTCCTCAAGCTTCAAGAACCTTTTGGGAAAAAATTATGGAGAACCCTCAATGGTTCTTGGTAAAACGGTAAAAAATGTTTTTAGCCAAGAAGAAATGATTTTTAACAGTTGAAAAGGATTAAATTTGTTTACATTTCTCTTGAATTTGCATATTACATAAAAACAAAAAAGTAAATATACCTTTAGGTCTTATTTAAAATTTGAAAGTTCTTCAAAGAACCATTCTAAGGTTCTTTTTAGAACCTTTTAGGCCAAAAGGTGCTCCCCGCGGGACAAAAAAGGGTTCTTAAACGAACCATTTTTTCTAAGAGTGTATGTGAGCGATATGTGGTGAAGTTTATGGAGAAAAAAAATTGAAAGAAAAAATATCATAATTTATAATTTAATTTAAATTCCAATGTTTATTAATTACGAGAAAAACGTAATTTATGACAAATTCAAAATGCAACAAAATAAATTGGATTTCCCGGGGCGCCAGGATAATTATTATAATACTAAAATAGTCAATCGTTTTGTAAAAATAAATCACGAACATCACAACACAACAGCCGAATCACATTTTTATTTTCTACACGCGGGCCAATCTACGGGTACCTTATCGATTACCGGTAGTGTAATTGGGGGATGTATGCGCAAGTTGGACAGTTGCAGCCAGTAGGGAGGTCACGCTGCATGTCATATTTTGTTATACGCAAGAAAACAATGGAATCTTAGTGACTGCAATATTTGCTAGAAATAGCTTCGGAAAATGGTCTATTTGGGCATCTCAAATACTAAGAAACGTGTTAAAAATCATGTAGAATTTTAGGGGAGGGTCAATAACATCTGCAGAACGATAAAATGAATAGTTTTAAACACGTTTAGTGACCAAATTTATGTCGTACAATGTCGGGAAATTCACGTTTTGACAATCCGTGGTCTTCAAAATTACAGGAATTCTAACTCATTCTAAACCTCACCAAATCATGAAATGAACCCTCGTCTACAAAAAAGTCCATGTACGTATTGCTCTATCTGCTTGGAGATAGCGAAGACCACGCAAACATCATAGCTTCATACAACGGAATGAAATCCGCCATAGAGATTACATGGCGAAAATCGTACAGATTTGCACTGCAGACCTCTGTGTAGGGACTGTTGACAATAGCATGACAATAGCAAGGTCAAAAAATTCGCACGGTCACAAAATTTCGCACGGTCACAAAATTTCGCACGGTCGCAAAATTTCGCAGTACAAAAAGCACAATAGTCTAATTTTCTTTAATTCCTTTTCTTAATTTCTTTCGTTCCCCTTTTTTTCTCCTTTTCCTTTTTCTTTTTTCTCCCTTTTTCCTTTCTCTCTCTCTTTTCTTTCCCTTTCCCCTTCTTTTCCTCTTTTCCCTTCCCCCCATTTTTCCTGGTGGGTAGGTTTGAATTTCCTGCTGAGCACCTTCGGGGGGGGGGAGGCACTGTGCCCCCTGCCCCCCCGGCTGTTACGCCACTGGATGGATCAATACGCCACACACACACGCTACCTGTCATTCTTTCCCCCGTGTTGAAATGTAAAATGTGAATTTGAAAGTGTGACTTTACCTTACATTTTGCATTGTCGCTTCTTAAATATTCAACCGATCCTAGCGTACAATATCTCATATTAAAGGAGATAAATTTCTCAACAACTTTATGATTTGATATTTCTAGGTAGGATATATATTGTTAAAGTTAAAAGTACATTTATTACCTGTATAGTTACTTTTTTTGATGACTGTATATCCTCTGTGCTTGTTCACCCGAACTTCTATCCCATGAGGCCCCACCAGTCTATCACAACTGTACCAAAATTTGATGGGGTATGGTTGAAAATTAACCCAACTAAAAACACTAAGAATGTTTTAAGGTTATGAATATTAAATAAACATGTTTGGGTTGATAAAATTAAAAACTGGTCAAAGTTGGAGAAAGAAATGGAGAGAGGATACAGGTAAGTAAGAGTAAGAAAATATTTTTACTAAAACCGGAACATCAACACTTTAAATAAGTAACATTTTTTGAACATGGAATAAAAATATAAATTATGTTACATTTTATATTAAATATCGAGATAATATTGGAATGTTTGGAATGTGTCATATGCAGATCAATTATAACATGATTGTAGTAAAATACTGTTTCAATGTTAGTACAGTATTTGTAAAACATATACGGCCGAGTGCACCAATGACGGGTAACTTAATAGGGAGGTAAGCTACCTCCATAGTAGTTATGCTCTAACTGTAGCATAACTTACTAACGATGTAATTCTTAGAGCATAATTGGCGAGTAACACCAGAATAGCAACTAGCGAGGTAAATATCCACATTAATCAGCATCGTCCCCTTACAAAATTAATTGGCGCATATGCTAAGTGTTAACCTATAGTTTACTGTAAAATTCTGGCGTGAATGGTCCTCCGTAATATTAAAAACGTGTCGTCACTCGCTAGATCATAGGTGAGTGTAAATCAAGAATCACGTGGAGTCGGCCTGCGATCCGGAAAAAAATGATGCCATTTTATGGCCAAAAAATTCGAAGTTTGTTTGCCGCTTTTTCAAAAATAAGGACTATCATGACATTACAAACATATTTTGGGCGAGGGGCACACACACAAACATTGCACCAAAAAGTACAATTTTAATGAAAAACACAAGCACCAGATGGAAACAATTATATACAATTATAACACATCTCTTAACACAATTACTTCCGTGGCGTGGACACCGCGTCCTTCGCTTGTTAATCTCGGAACCCCGGTTCGATTCCCAGACCACGCGCGGCACGATATACTTTTTTTTCTTCTTTTTCTACCCTTCCACTCACAATAATGTTGAAACTTGGTTTATCAGTTTTTAATTAATAAAAACAATAATAAGTTTATGTATTTAGTCATTATTTAAGACCCTTGGACAATTAGTACATTTTGGTCAAAATATGACCCAAAGTCGGTGCGATTAGTGTTTGAATGGGCAAAAGGAATTGATCTAAATTTTGACTAAAAAACCCACCAAATTGCATGAATGGATTTTCAAAAATATAAAAATCTTTCAGCTTATGAGGGGTCACATTCCACTTCAAATAGACACCCCCTGGGCATGCAAGTGCAATTGGTTCTTCAACATCAGCGAATCATCCCCTTCAATGTTCACAATAAATTTACGCTATATACTGCTAGAATCGACTGACTTGTGGCATAAAACGTTATGCCCCAACTTACTCTTGGGTCCGGTCAGGTATAACATTTAGCGTAAATAACCCGCCAGTTACTAGCCTAGTAGCTTACCCCGCATTGGCGCTCTCAAAATTTTGGGTTACGCCTCAGTTACTAGCGAGGTAGCGCTATTCTTCAGCTACCCGTCATTGGTGCACTCGGCCGTTGACTGTATGTTTCACGATCGGTCAAACCTGAGACGAATATAGTATGGGTATATTCGTCTCAGGTCAAACATACGTTACGCAGCAGAATCAAGGTTTATTTAACACATTTGCATCCCAGCTATCATCGCCAGCTTCGGAAAATAGTATAGCAAGCAGCTTCCAAGAAATACATCCCATAATCGCGGCTTTCCACCTGAAGACGATAATTTCCACTCGATAGAATGACGTTATAATTGCTGGTTCCCAAAAAGGGAGCCATATTTAAAACTGAGAACCAGCGTCCTTGCTATCGAGTGGAAATCATCGTCTTTTATTTCCACCACGTTGTTATCCCATAATAATCACACTTGGACCCCGGTAATTAGTTAGTGTCGGACAGTGAGTGGGAAGACCATCAGCGCAGGGAACCAGCGTAACCGTCTGATGCTCGCAAAATTGTATAAAGTTGCCGTTCTATTTGCAAATCCACTAAATTCAGTTAAACACGACGAATGTCACAGATTTTACAAAACTCTATCATTTGTTTTATATTATTTAAACCATTTCTCCACAATTGTAATAACATATGTGTTCATATTTTCATATCCAGATCTAATATACATTTTAAAGCCATCTGGGTACAAATACTGATTAAAGATACATGAGAAAACAATTCTTAGACTCTACCAAAAGACCTAAATCTGAATTCAAATGTCAACATCCCAGGATGTTGACAAAAAGATGTGGCTCTCAGCAGAATTGACCTCAGGTCCTCCGCGTGGCAAGCGCAGGACGCAACCGCTACACCACACGTTCTCATTACTTTTTGGAAGTAACAACGGATATACATCATTGAGACTCTCTCGTTTATCCACTCAATAAACTAAATCGAAAATTAAAATGTGATATTTATTATTTATTATTTATTCATTTAAAGGCTACATTGTCAATTAAAGCACCATTTTATTTACGGTAATAGACACATTTAATATAAAATATCATTAAAGTACTAATTTCGCACTGAATAACTGAATTTGGCGGTATTTTCGGATTTTATTACAACCACTTTTGAAAACTAAGGTGTCCAAGTTAACTTGTCCACCAAAAAACTACCCATTCGAGCGGCACATCTCCGTATATGTATTAGGTGAATACCCCCTCACTCACATTCTTTACTGGTTCTTAGACATTTTCGGGTATTTTTGGCCTAATACCACAATTTCTGCTGTTGAATGATTACAATATATATGTCACTTTGATATGACATTTTGTACGACGTTGTAAAATAAGGGATTTACGGACGTTTTCATCTAAAATTGGCTAACATTTCTTCCGGTTCATGTCAGTTTTTACGCCGATGCAGTAGCATGAAATCTTACATTTCGGGACGTTTTTTTTTTTTTTTTTTTTCCACAGTGCATATAGCACTCGTGCTTTTATTTTAATTAACTCTTGTCATTTATACATAGTAACATATTAATAATAATCATATTATGTAGTTCATATAATTAAAACAATATATTCTTACTATCTTAAAGATTTTTAGTTACATATTACTTATTGTTTTGAAAATCATATACATGTATATAGTGGTACCATAATAATCAATATCAAATATTCATTGCATACGTACAGTATTGGCTTCACAGCTTTTCACAAATACGCTGTAGCAACACAGACTTTTGGTCTTTGATATGTTTTGCTATTTCAGTATAGAGTCTCACATCTTTTTTGAATACGATGTAGAGGTTCTTTCTGACTTTTAGAAATGTGCTCTTGTCGTTTCTGAATTTACACCACGTTTTGAAAATTGTGTATTTTCCCAAAGTAAGTAGAGTATTAACGACATGTATATTATCGTTATCTCGTACTCTCTTTATCTCGAAACCCAGAATGAGTGTTTCGAAGTTTACATTAATGTTTCGATTGAACATTTTATAGATTAATTCGGCTATATCGGTCCAAAAACACGTTAACAGGTGACATGAAGTAAATACATGTTCATAATCATCTTGTACATTGCATACGATACATAGATTTGAATTTGACATATTCCATTTATGTAGGTGGGTTCCACATGGTAAAATATTGTGTAGCAGTTTGAAATTAAATTCCACCAACTTAAAATGCTTTGTTAGGTTAATTGTTTGGTTTGGCCAGATATCATTCCATTCAATCTTACGCTGGAAACGTCGATTCCAAAAAGTTTCGCAAGTTGCTTGAGTAGCCTTATTATCTATTATAATCGAATAAACCATTTTGCTTGTTATTTTATTCAGATTATATTGAGTGTAATGTTCTCCATTCCATTGAAATGAATTTCCATCTTTTTTACAATTACCATTGTCGTCATGGTCTTGACTCTTTAAAATGGTTCGCCATGGTTTTGGTAAGCTATCAAGTATAATCTTATAATCATGAAGATACGTCACAGAACCCAGTTTATTTTTTATTGATTGAACTGACATGAAACTGGTTTTTGTACATATATCTCCAATGTAAACTATATTACTGTCTATCCATTTTTTCATAAATAAGGCTTCGTTGTTGCATAGAATATATCTATTCCCCCATATAACTTCATTTTTAACATCAGCTATAGTATTTGGTGAGTTATACAACACGTTTGACTCATGCCAGCTCTTTGCAATTTGTCTATAGAAATCTGGTAAAATATGAGTCTTTAATGGTGGAAAGAGATGTTCGCTATCGAAATTCATTTTGAAGATTAACAGATCTTTTCCAAACTTTTCAAGATAAGATATGGGTATAAGCTTCCATTTGGCAAAGCTTGTGTCACATAGCCTTTTAACCCATGTTGTCCTCAAGGCAACTATTTTGGTTTTTACATCAATAAATTTAATTCCACCGTTCGAATAATCATTTATCATACATAGACGTTTAATTTTATCTCTTTTTCCTTTCCATAAAAAATCATATATTAATGTTTCTATTTCTTTTACGATGCATCCCGGTATAACTAGCACATTCATTATATATATAAGTTGGGACAAGGCAATAGCTTTAACTATAACAGTACGACCATATATTGTTAAATCTCTTTTCCTCCATACTGATAGAAGTCTTTTAAGCTTATCAAGTTTACTTTCCCAGTTCAGTTTTTGAATTTCGACCAAATTAAGACCAAAATATATCCCAAGTGACTTCACTGGGCCGATTGACCATTTTATATCGATACTGTTCGCTGGAATTTGTTTATTATTATTAAGCCATATGCCTTCAGATTTAAGCATATTTAAATTCAATCCAGAAACTTTACTAAAGCATTCAATAGTCTTAATAACTTCAAAAGTTGACTGTTGATCTCGCGTAAATACTGTCGTATCATCGGCTACCTGGCTTATCTTAATTTCGGTTTCTTGTGAGCGCCAATTGAACGGTATTTTGTTATCTGGTATGGTAAAGCCTTTAATATTACGATTATTTCTGATATTACATGCTAGTATTTCTACTGAGATGACAAAGAGTAAAGCTGATGGTGAGCATCCTTGCCGAATGCCTCTGGATAGACTGAAATATCTAGACTTCCACCCTTTATTTATTATACAACTAGAGCATTTACTATAAATGGATTTAATATAGGTTATAAAATTGGATCCAAATTTAAATTTCTTTAAAGCTTCGAAAATGAAGTTCCATTCCAGACTGTCAAATGCCTTTTCGAAGTCTAAAAAGATAATAGAGCCTGAAGAGTTATTTTCCGTAGAATATTCAATAATATCGTTAATAAGTCTGATGTTCTCACCAATAAAACGACCTTTGATGTAAGCGGTTTGATCATTATTGATTATTTTTGGCAGAATTTGTTGCAGTCTTTTCGAGAAGGCAGTTGTTAGGATCTTATAGTCGGTATTCAACAGGCTTATGGGTCTCCAATTTTTTAGTAATTTTCTATCTCCTTTTTTGTAAATGAGTCTTATAATCGCTCTTGACTGGGAGGTTGAAAGCTCACCCTTTGATAATGCTTCTTCACATGATTGAAAAACAAACTTGGAGATCTTATTCCAGAAATGAATATAAAATTCAATGGGTAGTCCATCAGGACCAGGAGCCTTGTTACTTTTCATAGATTTAGCTGCTGAAAATAGTTCGTCCTTTGTAATCGATTTATCGCACATGGCTGCATCGTCTTCAGATAGTGTACAGTCAATCTTTGCATTAGCAAAATATTCTATTATGGCATTATTACAAACATTCATTGACGAGTAAAGCGATTCATAAAATTTTACACATTCATCTAATACCTCCCTATTAGTATATAACTCTCTATCATCATTTGTGAGACAGTCTATAGAGTTGTTTTCCCCATGACTTATTTCTAAACCTAAAAAGTATTTTGTCGATTTTTCACCTTTTTCAATCCAATTTGCTCTAGATCTTATTTGTGCACCCTTTGCAGCATATTCATAATATTTTTCTAGAGCCTTTGATACTTCGTCTCGCTTAAGTATAAGATCGGAATCATCACTATTTTGGTCCAACTTCATGTAAATTTCTTGCAATTGATCTTGCAGCTTGCTTTCTTCAAGTTTTCGTTGCTTGGCACATGTAATTGAAAACCCAATTGAAAATTCTTTGAACTTAATTTTCATCAGGTCCCATAGAAGTCTTTTATCAATGTGGGAACCAGTGAATTCATTATCGAAGTTATCAATTATGTCAGTGATACCTTTTTGGTAATTTTCATTATATAAGTAGGATGTATTTAGTCTCCATGACCCTTTACCATTCGTTAGTGTTCTCATTTGTAGAGACATCTTGACAGCTCTGTGATCAGACTTTATAGATGGTAATATGTCACATGAATCTATATCTTTAACAATTACTTTTGATATTAACCAGAAGTCTATTCTCGTGAGAATCAACGGATTAGACAGTTTATGCGTGAAGGACATTTTATCTGGATTTTTGTATCTCCATATATCAACAAGATCAAAAGTTTTGCATAAACATTTCTTTAAAGATTTCCCAGACTTTACTTCTGCGATACGTCCTCCTTTTTTATCTAGTTTGGCATCCATTATTGTGTTAAAATCACCGCCCATGATAACTGTATGCAACTCAATGTCTTGCATCCACGTTTTAACATCATTGAAAAAAGATATTCTTTCTGTTGTTGTATTTGGAGCATAAATTGTAATCAATGACAATTTTGAGTTATTAATTTCACAATTTACAAGTAATTTTCTACCATCATCACTTACTTTCTTTTCATAACACTTGAATGGTACTTTTCTTTTAACAAACAAAGATACTCCTTTACTTGCTCCGTTTGAGTGAGGAATGCCAAACGAGTGAAAATTTGGACCATCCCAATCCTTATTAACATCGTTAACGATGTCCTTGGTTATAAATGTTTCTGATAGGAGGAATATTCCAGCTTTTTGCTTTTTCAAATATTCAAAAACACATCGTCTTTTGGTTTTATCTCTTAAACCTCTTACATTTAAAGTAAAAAATTCGATCCTATTGTCAGATAACATTGTTTCTGTTTATGAAGTAGATAAGTAATACTGCTTAGTTCTTATAGATTCTTCTCATTGTTCTATTTTGATTTACTTTTTTTCTTAGACTTCGTTGCTTGTCCACCTTGCTTCGGCGATACCCTTGGCCTTTTCTTATATGCTTCTTTCGTTACAGGGGTGACTGGTGTTCGGGATGCAGAAGCTTCAGATGTACTGGTGACGCCAGTCAGGTATTTTGTGATGGTAGTCTCTTTATAAGGTCTACATTCATCGCGTTTTGGGGTTGAAGTATCTTTTGGCGTTGGAGTTTCTATCACAGTTGTGTCACCCGTCGATGATTCACTGTCTCTACTCTCTTCTTCAGAGTCCGCTTCCGAGTCCACTCTCGACTCCGCATCTCCATCTGCCTCCTCTTCTAAGTCCGCTAAAACTTTTTATGTATTGCCAGTTGCAATTTCTGTGATGATCGTTGTGCCTGGGGCAGTGTCTTGATCTTCTAGGATAGTTTCCTCGTCATACGCACTGGTTTTTTCTTTGGGATGATCAGTGTCATTTTGTTCGTTTTCATCCGGGTTGTCATCAGAGGCGGCAGGTGGATAGTAGTATGCCTGCTCCTTGTGGTAAACTTTCCCTTTAAATAACCCAAACTGGATATAGTCTTGTATTGGGTACGCGGGAATTTCGATGTATAGATATCTCCGGCCCGTCATGAATCTGGTTAGTTTACCATCGGGGTCTCTGCATCGGTCATTAAAAACCTTGCTCGTTGGCTTGTAACCCATGGTTACAAGCTTGTCTTTAATGTTGTCGTTGTTATACGACATGGGAATGTTACTCACGGTTACTCTAGTGGTTGGCTTGTCTGGGTCGTTGATGTAAGGGTTAGACGCTAGCAGATCTACCGTGGTGCCTCTAAGGTCTATGTCTTTTACCAGAAGAGTGTCGCGGGTTGCTGGATCCTTCACATAGAGTCTCCATAGATTTCTGATTCTTTGGGCCCCTAGCACCGTGAACGGGTCGGACACAGCTTCCGCTGCCAGGCACACTTCTAGGACGGTTAGTTGCTCCTCATCACGACTAACTACTTCATTATTCTTAAAGAATATAGGGTACGAATAACTTCCTTTGTTACTGTCATCCATTGTAAAATCGATTTACAGGCCGTGTGTGCAAGTATAGTAAATGCAGTTAAATCTCTGGTCACTGTTCACTGGTCCCCGCACTGCTCCGTGTTCACTGTACACGAGGGTCAATACAATCACATTAGTCAGTGTTACAATGCAATAGGTGTACACGGTTCGTGTGTACAGTATATTACGTACTGGTGTTTTTTAAAGTTTTGATTTTGATAGAGTTTACCTCAAATATTGTCGAAATAGGCACTATTTCAACCAATATATAATCTCCGGAGCCTCTCCTGTACTTGTTACTGATGGTTCGTGAACACGTTTTGGTAAAGTTCCGTTGAATTAGGCGGGTTTTGTAATGCTTTGTCGGAGCCGATGTCTACGCGACGTATCACACAGTCAGCAGCTTCGAATCCAATTTCGGGACGTTGGTGACTGAATTATTTATTCGATTGATCTGAACACTAATTGTAAATATGATTTTTGCTTCAGAGTTGTTCAATGCTTGACTGTCAGATTTGTGAGATAAACCTGAATGAAATATTCGACAAATATAGGAAAATGTCCATACAGTCTAATGAATATTTGATAAACTGTGAATTTGTACAACAATATTTCCATCGGACCAAATCGTGAACAAATAACGTCGTAAAATATACCCTTTGCACGTAATTGATTCAATATCTTTTTAAAATCGGAATTCGGATTTGGAATACCCAACCGTTTTCCACCTTTCAAACGGGAAACTATATCAATAAAGCCACGTTCTTTTCAAAATGTTTGCCATTAAACTTTCCTAAAACAATTAAAAACGTTTAATCTTTTAAACATGGTCTTAGGGGGTACAATCAGTCAAGATGCGCTTATTGCTGGTCCTACAGTCCATGAATTGACCGCAGCTGTGTAAACAACTGTTATTTGATCAGATATGCAGTGTTGCCATATCACATCACAAATGTCACCTAAACAACCTCAGCAAACTCCAAAAAGTAACCCAATTCCAAGAATATCTGTATTTTTGATACACAACAGGCTTTAGTTGAAAAAGGTCGGGAAACACTCGTTGTTGATAGGTATGCGCTACAACAGAGAGGATCTGTTTTATAATTTGTGACATCGTAAAACGTAAGGGATTTATTTTCACATGTAAACCGTACGTCGTTTCCCCATATGTCATAACCTACCCATAGGGGAGGTTGCCCCGCCTCCAAAAAGCAATAACCTCCAAAAAAACATTAGCAGACGAGGACACGAATAGCCGGCCGTAAATGGTGAATATCCGTTGTGTCAATGTAAAAGTGGATTTGGATGTTGGCACTAAATTAGTTCATCTTAAAACCGTTGGATAACCAAATGGAGTTGAATAACCAACTTCAGTGTCAGTATCATTTTTCGAATGATTTTAACTGCCTAAGCTGTTTGGACTTTTCGCTTGATCACGTAGCCTCGTAAATTCATGAACGAGTCCATGTCTGGCATCGTCTGAAAAAACGAGCAGCATATCGCCCGCCCTCACTGTTGTTGCAGTCTTTTGACCAATAGCATACCGTCCGTCCGTCCGACGTCCGCGGGTATAATACAAATATCAAATTTTCGCGAGCTACGCACGCATTTTGTCCATGAATATTACTAAATTATGGCACGATTCATGTAAATAGTTTTTAAAAATCGCATGTTTTACGAACAGATAATCGGGCAAATGCTGTGAAGTCAATGGTAGATATATAAAAGGTCTTGCACCCCCACTTGGGATCAGTGGCGTGTCGAAATGGAAAGGGGTTGCTGGCTGATATAATCCAAAATCTTGGAGGGGGCGCCCCTTAACCTACACAGATTGACAGATAGACACGACATGAGCAGTGGCGTGTCCAAAGGAACCGCACCCTTGATTATCATTCGGGGAAATACAGGCTGTACCAAAATGATTAGTACCCATCGATGCCCAAAGTTCAATACAGTTTTTCATCATCAAAATCAATGAAATTAGATCCGTTGTCTTTCTATCATATTTGCTATACTGTACCCTTTCATTCGAATTTTAGATCATGAATATCGGACTTTTAATGAAGTTACACTCCATTGTGTAAGACATGGTGATTTCACCTTTTTGGCAAAGTGCAAAACAAATGTGTTTTTAAAGAGCTTGTTTGAAAGAAACTTATACATTCTCTTAATCTCTTGTCTGCTAATATCATGAATATCTTTGGTTCCTTTCTATTTTAAACTGCTGTTGCATTGTTCAAAATATTAATACTTCTTCGTTTTGATTCAATTTGAAGAGTAAAAATGGATCGTCACGGATGAGCGACCCCAAACTTTGTTTCTATAGTGAGCTAGTTTTGAGGCTAAACTTGAGGGACATTTAAACAGGTAAGGACGTGGTCATGGGTAATTAGCAGTGACTTAGACTTCTGTTTCATATTGGGAGTGCAATTTCCTACAAACTTGGTAAAAATGATAAAGTCCCTTAGTGTTTAACCTCACGAAATCCATTCTCCAATGTGAAAATGAAATCTAAGCCACTGCTGAGTCACCAAATACCACTTCATTAAGAAGTCCCTAAACACTTGTCAAATAAAACAATGCATGCGGTCACTCAAGTGTGACAAGCTTCTTTTACCCGTTAACTTGAATTAAGGAGAAGAATTATTAATGATTTGAACACCCATAGCCAATAACACCTACAATAGAAAGACACCCAAGATTATATTGAGTAGACAAGAGATCATGAGAATACACAAGTTTCTTTCAAACAAGATGTAATAGCACACATTTTTTAGCACTTTGTCAAAAAGGTGAAATCACCAATGGAGTGTATCTTGAGTTTGATAAATCCGATATTCATGATCTAAAATTCTAATAACATAACACAGTATGACACAGATGATGTTAAAACAACGGAC
>CM069455.1:4576169-4606260 GCA_035610835.1 Ophiura sarsii
ATCAACATTGTTCAAAATTAACATTTAAACATTTAAATGTACATATTCTGAATCTAAAAGAACATGGGTGTTGGAAAATAATATTATCAAAAATCTATAGCAGCATGTCTGACCTTGAGAAGAAATCAAAATGCTGCAAAGCATGCGACCTTGTTAAGGATGTTTATTACGTTGTTGAGATTTCTCCCGAACTATGTATCAAAACACACTTTTTGGTTAAAAACCAATTTGATACATATACATAGACTATGTGGTTACTTGGAACACTCGCTAGCTCTTTCCAGATCGTCTACATGGTACTTTGAGTACGAAAAACGTTTACTACGTTATCGTTTATTACGTTGTCGAATAAATCGACAGAGAGACAGCTGCTCTCTACGACTGTATTAAACAAAGATACGTGGCAGGTCCTTTTCGCAGGCATGCATGGGGGATACTCGATGAAAGTACAATGCAAAAAAACCACGACGAATGGTAAGAATTCCTCATTTTTTCTTGTAAGTAATATGAACATTAAGCTGAATGACAGTTGAAGTCATTATAGATCTCTTAAGCACATTGAAAATGGACCTATGATATCAGAATGGGGTTAATAATGTGAAGAAATGCAGTAGGTATCGTTAACATCTTCATTGATTGCTTTGTATATACGTTATAAGCCAGCATTAGGCACTGTTGCAGTTGCCAATAACGTAATAAACGGGATAACGTAACCAACCTCATTGTCTAGTCTCATGTCAATGTTGGCGTCAATTCAGTAACTTTCATGATTGATGTACTTGAGTATCATACATTGTATCCAATGTTATAATTGTAATATGTGGACTATTCTATGTGAGGACTTAAACCACCTTATTATGGACAACGTAATAAACTGTCCATCATTTGATAAATATAATTGCACCCTGTTCATAGTGATTCAACATTTATTATGTGTTTATGAATGTTAACTTAGTGTACATACATATTGTCTCACATACTGACACAATCTCATTTGTTTGCATGCTTCAATGATGCATAGTTCTATGGCTATTGGATAACGTAATAAACCAATTCGTATAAGCAGTTTTTCCACAAAAATGTTCATTTATTTAAAAAAAACAAAACAATGGTCATTTTTAAATGGTTACCCCACATATAAGCACTATATCCAAAGAGAGGGGCGGGGGCACAAAGGGGGGGCGGGGGCACAAATTTTTTTTCAGGGGGGGGCATCTGCCCCCCCTGCCCCCTGAGCTACGCCACTGCCTTACAGTATTTCACATTTTCCCCAAAATCATTGAAATATACATTATTTATGCAAATTTCAATATGCAAACTATATTTTGTAGTTCAAATTATTAAAATCTGGACTTTCAGGTTTCAGTTGGTACCAAATTTGCCAAGATTGACCCATTTCGAAATGTTGGGTGTCTTATCCTGTTTTGCTTGGAACTGCCCATAAGTGACTTGCCTGTGGGAAACACTTGTCGCTAAATTATGAGTAT
Organism: Ophiura sarsii; assembly: GCA_035610835.1. Lineage (NCBI taxonomy): Eukaryota > Metazoa > Echinodermata > Ophiuroidea > Amphilepidida > Ophiuridae > Ophiura > Ophiura sarsii. The sequence continues at coordinate 4,577,657 of CM069455.1, forward strand.
GGTTTTATGTTTGATATGAGTGATTTCATATAGGGTCATGTGTTATAAGCTCGCCTCCTTTCGCGTTACACACGGATTTTGGCTTTCGTGACATGATTTTAACTTTACACATTATATTTGCTTGTATACCCAAGGAGTTATTATAGTTAACATAATGATAACTCCTTGGTATACCCCCCTGAGGTAGTAAAAGTATACATTTTCTGAAGAGAAATTGCATGAGGAAACCAAATATGCCATTAAAATTATAGTACGACCAAGAACTAAAATGGTATGATCGGAAATGTTCGGAAAAATATCAGAGTTTTTTAATTTTTAATTTGAGATCCATCCATATAATTTTATACCTACCCCTATCATTATTTACTTTACATATTTGAATTCATCATGAAATTACCCATTAGATGATATATAATTGTCAAAGTTACTACGTTGGTATGGTAATTATACCGGCTAGCTAGTGAATATCTCCAATTTTTATTTTATATATTTTTAGAATTTTCAGAAATATTTGTTTAAGGATGAACCCTTCACTGATATAAACTGCATTTCTGAATTCCTCTAGTTACAAGTTTTTCAAAAATGTATACTTTTGCTATCATAGGTTGAAAACTTTTTCTGTTATAGTCATTTTTATAAATCCGGTAAATTGAGGCTGATTATTCATGTCGACTGTGTAGCGAATAGGAAGAAAGCTGATGATCATGGTTTTATCCATAATTAATTAGTTGTTACAAATAGTTGACAAGGCTGTGAACCACATACTTAAAGACTACTAAATATCCTTTAAAATGGGACCAGAATGGTGTTTGTAACATTAGCATGATTAGGGGATGACTAGTTATTGTGAAAAGAACAAAGATTATCGCCATTATTGGATTATCCCCATTGAGTTTGTACCGGCGGCACCCCTGGTCTCCAAACATCAAACAGCTGTATCTCCCCTTCTGTATTAGCTATATAAATGCCGACAGATAGCTTGTTATTAGGGCTTTAAAATGATACCAAATTTGTTGAGATAGCTTTTGTGGTTTTGAAAATATTTGAGGAAAATGACAGCATAAAACCCCATAAAACAAAATAAATGTAACGGCACCACCCTATTGGGAGGCGAGTTCATAACGCGTGACCGTAGTCTTTGCACATTCATGTGGAAAAACTCTTATTGCAATATTTACACGGGTATGGTTTCTCTTTGGTATGAATCCATTTATGTATAACATTGGTACATGTCTGTACTCTCTGCAATATTTACATAGGTATGGGAGGCTGATCAGTTTAAGGTTAACATATTGTCCATCCAGTGGCGTAACAGCCGTGGGGGGGGGGGGGGGGGGGGGGGGGGGGGGGCAGGGGGCACAGTGCCCCCCCCCCCCCCCCCTGAAGGTGCTCAGCAGGAAATTCAAACCTACCCACCAGGAAAAATTGGGAAGGGAAAAGAGGAAAAGAAGGGGGAAAGGGAAAGAAAAGAGAAAGAGAAAGGAAAAAAGGAGGAAAAAGAAAAAGGAAAAGGAGAAAAAAGGGGAAAGAAAGAAAAGAAGAAAGGGAAAGAAAGAAAGAAAGAAAATTGCGCAGTACAAAAAGCACAACAGTCAACAAATGTGTGTAATTTTGTGACCGTGCGAAATTTTGTGACCGTGCAAAAAATTTTGACCCGCGCAATTTTTTTTTACCCTACCCCCCCCCCCCCTTTCCCCCCCAAACAAAATTACGTGAAATTCACGAGGTGACTGACTGGGAAAAAATTGGGGACAACCTTTTACGAAAAATTCCGGGACGGAATTATTCTAACCAGGATTTTTTTTGGCTGTGCCCCCCCCTGACAACCAACCTCTGTTACGCCCCTGTGTCCATCCGTGACGCAAATATTTAACTGTGTCTCTTTTAGTAACAAACCACACCCACCAACATTTTAATAAATGTCAATGAAGTTGATGACACTCTTCAACATAATACATAAAACATTTGAATAAGTGCAAGTAGTTTGTGTTAATAATCCATTTAAAAATTGTCCGTCCGTGACATGTCCGTCCGTGACAAACTGATCAGCCTCATCATGGGTTCTCATTGGTATGAATAATTTTGTCTGTGAAACCTTCGAATAATACTTATTTCAAGGGGAAACTCTTGTTGCAAAATTTACATGGGTATGGTTTTATTTTTGGTATGAGTGCTTTCATGTAGTCTTTGCACATTCATGTGGGAAAACTCTTGTTGCAATATTTACATGGGTATGGTTTCTCTTTGGTATGACTCCTTTCATGTACAACATTGTTACAATACATGTCTGTGATAAAACTCTTGTTGCAATATTTACATAGGTATTATGGGTTCTCATTGGTATGAATAATTTAATATCACTGACTTGTCTGTGAAACATGGGTATGGTTTTATCTTTGGTATGAATGTGTTCATGCACATGTCTTGGCACAGTCATGTAAAACCACTCTTGTTGCAATATTTACATGGGTATGGTTTCTCATTGGTATGAATCCTTTCATGTACAACATTGTTACATGTCTGTGAGAAACTCTTGTTGCAATATTTACATAGGTATGGGTTCTCATTGGTATGAATAATTTAATATCACTGACTTGTCTGTGAAACCTTCGAATAATACTTATTTCAAGGAGAAACTCTTGTTGCACAATTTACATGGGTATGGTTTCTCTTGGTATGAATCCTTTCATGTACAGTATTGGCACCTGCCTGTTAAGAAACACTTGTTGCAATATTTAAATGGGTATGACATCTCTTTGGTACGAATACTTTCATGAATAGCGACTTGCTTGTGAGAAAGTCTTGGCGTAATATTTACAATGGTATGGTTTCTTTTTGGTACGAATGCTTCTATGAACATGTCTTGTGACTTGCCTGTTAAAAACTCTTGTCGTAATATTTACATGGGTATGATTTTACCTTTGGTATGAGTCCTTTCATGTTTAGTCTTGCCACTTAAATCTGAGAAACCCTTGTTGCAATATTTACATAGGTATGGTTTCTCTTTGGTGTGAATTCTTTCATGTACAGTCTTGACACTTTTCCGTGAGAAACTCTTGTTGCAATATTTACATGGGTATGGTTTCTCTTTAGTATGAATTCTTTCATGTGTTGTCTTGTACCCTGCCCGTGAGAAACTCTTGTTGCAATATTTACATGTGTATGGTTTCTCTTTGGCATGAATCCTTTCATGTACAGTCTTTTGACTTAACTGTGAGAAACACTTGTCGCAATATTTACATGTGTATGGTTTCTCTTTGGTATGAATCCTTTCATGTACAGTCGTGTCACCTGCTCGTGAGAAGCTCTTGTTGCAATATTTACATGGGTATGGTTTCTCTTTGGTATGAATCCTTTCATGTTCAATATTGGTTCTTGACCTTGCGAAACTCTTGTCGCAATATTTGCATTGGTATGGTTTCTCTTTGGTATGAATCCTTTCATGTGCATTCTTGTTACTAGCATCTGAGAAAGTCTTATTGCAATATATACATGTGTATGGTTTCTCTTTGGTATGAATTCTTTCATGTACAGTCGTGTCACCTGCTCGTGAGAAGCTCTTGTTGCAATATTTACATGGGTATGGTTTCTCTTTGGTATGAATCCTTTCATGTAATATCTTGCTGCTCGCCCGTGAGAAACTCTTGTTGCAATATTTACTTGTACATGTGTATGGTTTCTCTTTGGTATGAATCCTTTCATGTTCAGTCTTGGCAAATGCCCGTGCGAAACTCTTGTCGCAATATTTGCATGGGTATGGTTTCTCTTTGGTATGAATCCTTTCATGTGCAGTTTTGTGACCATTCATTATGAAACTCTTGTTGCAATATTTACATTGGTATGGTCTCTCGTTGGTATGGATCCTTTCATGTGCAGTCTTGTTTCCTGACATTGAGAAACTCTTGTTGCAATATTTACATTGGTATGGTTTCTCATTAGTATGGATCCTTTCATGTACAGCATTGTTACATGTCTGTGAGAAACTCTTGTTGCAATATTTACATTGATATGGTTTCTCTTTAGTATGAATCCTTTCATGTACAGTCTTATCACCTGCCTGTAAGAAACTCTTGTTGCAATATTTACATAGGTATGGTTTCTCTTTGGTGGTATGAATCCTTTCATGTACAGTCATATCACCTACATTTGAAAAACTGTCGTCATAATATTGGCGTTTATATAGTTTCTCTACCCTTTCATGTAAAGTCCTGGCACTTCCTCGTGAGAAACTTTGGCTGCACTTGTACTTGTTCTCATACCAGTAAGGACGAAGCCATTTCTCGTGTTGACGGATATGAAAGAGGTACCTCGAAACGTTGTTGTAAAAACGTCGTCTGCAATACTTGCAGATATGTGGTGGTATACTGTCCCATTTCCGGGCTGGTCGCTGTTTCATTTTGTCTGAAAATAATCATCAACAATTAAATATTGAATCACATCGGATTTTATCAACTTTTTTGAGCAGTTTGTAGAAAAGAAGAAAACAACTACAAAATCACTCAAATTGAAAGAGAAAAAACCAGCTTGACTAGCTACAGAGTGTAATATATCGCCACCAGGGGTGTAACTAGAGGGGATGGGACTCCCCCCCCCCCCCCCCCCCCCCCCCCCGAATACTCGCCCCTCCACCAAGCGCATCGAAGCTATATGCTAGGGCGCCAAGGCTAAACCAAGATTAGAATCAAGGGCACATACATGTACCTTATATTTTACATGTCAATTTCTTCCTAGGACATAAATAAATACTAAACAAAACCAAAAGTACATTTAATTTGTCCGTCAACAAAATGGTATTTTGTTGGCGGACAGTGAGCCCCAAATTATTTATACCCTTTGAAAAATATGTTTTTTTGCATTTTTCTCATATCTTAATACCAGCTGCCAGGAGTGGTGGAACTTTCGGTTTACACAAAAGACAGTTAGTTTGCAAATACAAATCAATATATTTAGGCTCAACACTTTTTTGCATAAACAATAGAATTGAACAAGAATTGTGTTTTTCATGACCTTCAGAGGTGAGGGTCATACTCAGACACCTAGTCTACGCCTACATGTACGTAGTTCTTGACCAATGTGTGGGTCTTGTCACTTGACTTGGGTCTCCAAGAAAGTAGTAAGAAAGTGAGTTGGTCATATATACTGAGAATTTTTCACAAGTTTACTTTTAGACTGCTTCTGAAATTGGTTGATTATATACAATGTACATAATAACATATGAAGAGGTTTTTTGCAAAAGGGCCTACATCCACTTTGGCTCTTATTGAGAAAAAGTCAAAAAACTGTTTCTAAATATTCAAGATGAGCAATTGAAAAAGTGAATGGATTGTGAAAGAGGTACACTACATACTAATTTAAATTGAAATAAATTTCAAATGTGCTAGTTTTTAATTTTTTTAAAATCATGTTTACATTTTTTGAAAATTTGGATGTAGGCCCTTTTGCAACAGAACTCCATCTGATTGTACATAAAGAAAAAATAACACACAAAAAATCAGTTATTTTAATCATTTAAAAAAAATAAGTTTGATATAGAAATGTATAGGTCACAATCATGTTTCAAGGAAATAAAGTCATTTTTTTCAAAAAGACCTACATCTCATTGTAAACAGCCATTGAAGTTGTTGTTTTGTTGCAAAAGGGCCTGTATCCCGATTTAATTCTGGATACAGGCCCTTTTGCAACAAAACAACAATTTCAATGGCTGTTTTCAATGAGATGTAGGTCTTTTTGAAAAAAATGACTTTGTTTCCTTGAAACGTATGATTTTTCCCTTTATACATTGTTATATCAAACTCACTTTTGAAAAAAATGCACCATAGCCCTTTTGCAACAAAGCTCTTCATATAGGCCTACACACATGTCATCATATATGTTGAGAGTTTGAGAGTATCATCATGAACTATTTACCTATCAGTTGTAAGACGCACTATACGACCCCCGGGAGTGGTGTGTCACTTTACCGAGGTGCGTCAACTTCTCATGTACCATGACGCACCCTGTGTCAAAAAAACGACGGACCATTGCCATCCAAATACGCACCCTCAGTCAATTTTCGGACGTACCATTGGTGGATTCTGATGGACCATGACGACGCACCCCGTCATCAGATATCATTGACTAAACTGGATTTAAGCTTGCACCTTAAACACGATGACTACTGAAAATGAAACTACTTTTTATTCACGGGGGATTTGCCCTTACTCTATGTTGTCAACCCTGACCCTCGAATATATAGACCCCGGACCCGGACCGGGATGGACGGAACCAAGAGGAGAATTTTTATATGCACAGCAATGTCTGACTGGTCTAAAATTCATAAAATATTTAACTGATTATCATAAACGTCAGGATGAGGATGAAACAATTTCGAGAACATTTCCCATTCTGCTTCGACCCGGCTTCGCCCCGTTCGGTGGCGTAACCAGGTGGGGGTGGGGTGTATTGGGGGGGGGGGGGGGGGGCATCCTTCATCCCTTATTATACATGTAGGCTTGCACCTATTTACAATAAACGGGAGGTAATTAGAAAATTGGGTTCTCGAAAGTGTACACAAAAAATCATATAAATGGGTCTATTTTCCAGATAATCTGCGAACGGGGTCTATAAATGAAGCAAAATCCTTAGAAATGGGTACCGTTTTTCCACAAATTACCCTTAGAAATGGGTATGTTTTTTATTTGAATCTCCTGCCGCACATACCCGACCAAATCTAATTCCGGGGCCTGTCCTCCTACCTCTGTGTTGTAAGATTGTTCTGCGCTTGTGCGGAAGAGCGCAATGCTGATCCCCTATCTTATACGTGACACTACTCTAAAAATGAAAGGTTCTCGGTCTACTGTCGTATGGGTTCTCATTGGTATGAATAATTTAATATCACTGACTTGTCTGTGAAACCTTTGAATAATACTTATTTCAGGGGGAAACTCTTGTTACAAAATTTACATGGGTATGGTTTTATCTTTGGTATGAATGTGTTCATGTACATGTCTTGGCACAGTCATGTAAACCACTCTTGTTGCAATATTTACATTAGTATGGTTTCTCTTGGTATGAATCCTTTCATGTACAGTATTGGCACCTGCCTGTAAGAAACACTTGTTGCAATATTTAAATGGGTATGACATCTCTTTGGTACGAATACTTTCATGAATAGTGACTTGCTTGTGAGAAAGTCTTGGCGTAATATTTACAATGGTATATGTTTCTTTTTGGTACGAATGCTTCTATGAACATGTCTTGTGACTTGCCTGTTAAAAACTCTTGTCGTAATATTTACATGGGTATGATTTTACCTTTGGTATGAGTCCTTTCATGTTTAGTCTTGCCACTTAAATCTGAGAAACCCTTGTTGCAATATTTACATAGGTATGGTTTCTCTTTGGTGTGAATTCTTTCATGTACAGTCTTGACACTTTTCCGTGAGAAACTCTTGTTGCAATATTTACATGGGTATGGTTTCTCTTTAGTATGAATTCTTTCATGTCTAGTCTTGTACCCTGCCTGTGAGAAACTCTTGTTGCAATATTTACATGTGTATGGTTTCTCTTTGGCATGAATCCATTCATGTACAGTCTTTTGACTTAACTGTGAGAAACGCTTGTCGCAATATTTACATGGGTATGGTTTCTCTTTGGTATGAATCCTTTCATGTACAGTTGTGTCACCTGCTCGTGAGAAGCTCTTGTTGCAATATTTACATGGGTATGGTTTCTCTTTGGTATGAATCCTTTCATGTTCAGTATTAGTTCTTGACCTTGCGAAACTCTTGTCGCAATATTTGCATTGGTATGGTTTCTCTTTGGTATGAATCCTTTCATGTGCATTCTTGTTACTAGCATCTGAGAAAGCCTTATTGCAATATAAACATGGATATGGTTTCTCTTTCGTATGACATCTTTCATGCCTTGTTTTATAAAACACCTGTGAGAAACCCTTGTTGCAATATGTACATGGGTATGGTTTCTCTTTGGTATGAATCCTTTCATGTCTAGTCTTGTTGCTCACCCGTGAGAAACTCTTGTTTCAATATTTACTTGTACATGTGTATGGTTTCTCTTTGGTATGAATCCTTTCATGTTCAGTCTTGGCAAATGCCCGTGCGAAACTCTTGTTGCAATATTTGCATGGGTATGGTTTCTCTTTGGTATGAATCCTTTCATGTGCAGTCTTGTGACCATTCATTAAGAAACTCTTGTTGCAATATTTACATTGGTATGGTCTCTCGTTGGTATGGATCCTTTCATGTGCAGTCTTGTTTCCTGCCATTGAGAAACTCTTGTTGCAATATTTACATGGGTATGGTTTCTCATTAGTATGAATCCTTTCATGTACAGTCTTATCACATGACTGTGAGAAACTCTTGTTGCAATATTTACATTGATATGGTTTCTCTTTGTTATGAATCCTTTCATGTACAGTCTTATCACCTGCCTGTAAGAAACACTTGTTGCAATATTTACATAGGTATGGTTTCTCTTTGGTGGTATGAATCCTTTCATGTACAGTCATATCACCTACATTTGAAAAACTGTCGTCATAATATTCGCGTTTATATAGTTTCTCTACCGTTTCATGTAAAGTCCTGGCACTTCCTCGTGAGAAACTTTGGCTGCACTTGTACTTGTTCTCATACCAGTAAGGACGAAGCCATTTCTCGTGTTGACGGATATGAAAGAGGTACCGAGAAACGTTGTTGTAAAAACGTCGTCTGCAATACTTGCAGATATGTGGTGGTATACTGTCCCATTTCCGGGCTGGTCGCTGTTTCATTTTGTCTGAAATAATCATCAACAATTAAATATTGAATCACATCGGATTTTATCAACTTTTTTGAGCAGTTTGTAGAAAAGAAGAAAAAAACCACAAAATCACTCAAATTGAAGAAAAAAAAACCTTTTCCAGCTTGACGAGTTACAGAGTGTAATATCGCAACCAGGGGTGTAACTAGAGGGGATGGGACCCCCCCCTGAATACTCGCCCTCCACCAAGAGCATCGAAGCCATGTGCTAGGGCACCAAGGCTAAACCTAGATTAGAATCAAGGGCACAATATACCATGTATTTTACATGTTAATTTCTTCCTAGGATATAATTATAAAACACTATAAAACAAAACCGAAAGTACATTTAATTTGTCCGTCAACAAAATGGTATTTTGTTGGCATATACAGTGAAGCCCACAATTATTCATACCCTTTCAATAGATTTGAGTTTTTGTGCCGAGACGCCGAAGCATCGCGGCATACATGTATTAGAGACGAGATTTTTCAGTATTCAGTTTGCTGAGCACCATTGTCGAAGTTTTAGATTGGACGTAACAGCGTAAATATTAAAGCTCTTATCGGTTTTGGCTAATGAAAAGGATTGTATCAACATTTGTTTGGATAATTTTTTCAAAGACATTCATAGATTGGACGAGTTTTTTGGACGAGTCAATAAGACATCCAAGCTTATATTCTATTCAACCAATGCTAATGATTGTATAAGATAGTCTGAGTCACGCCTCATGGAGCTGATAGTATATATTATTTGTATTAGATTGCTGTCGTTCTATTGAAAACAGAGGTTAAGAATTATAAATAATTTGTATCGCATACAAAGAATATGTATACACAAATAGACTGAGATAAACGATAATCGAAAACATTGTAATTTCAGTATAAGAGCTCCTAACGTGGTAAACGGCAAGTGATTGGATGCCAGTATCCTTGGTAACAGTGTCCTTCTTGGTAACAGTGCCAAGGACACCTTTGGTATTTATTTCATAGATGAAAATACACAATTGGGTCAGGGACTTTGTCTTTCTATCCCTGATTGGGTGCACTGAGATGGAGCAGCTTGAGATTCACAGCAAACCATTGATCCTTTGGGATGCCCTGGCCTCGTGGCGATTTACGAAAGTTATAGGAAACAAGTTTTACTATAAGACTCATAAGTCATATTGTGTGTAAGCATGTGTAATCTGAATATCCCCATTTGTTCACCCGCTGCTCGATTTCATGTCTTGAAAGAAAAACTCGATATAGACTTTTGTTCCTACAGTATATAAATTTGCAAACCTACTATATATATGTTATATGTATATACATGTACGTATACGGTATACGTACGTCGCATATTGTAATTGTTGTCATTTTTACCGGCTGATGTAAAGTGAACTCATTGGTGAGTGTCGATTTGGAACGGATTCAAGTAAGGGCAGCGTAAGAATGAGCTATGGTTTGGTATGGTTTCCAGTTTTCAATACGATTTATTCCGTTAAGATATAGTCAAATCAAATCAAATCAAATTTATTTCCATAAAACAACACTACATCAACAATGTAAAACTTAAACACAACATACATGTAAGCTTATGGAGGAGTAGGCTGAAAAGCCAATAAGGCCTGTAAATAGCCTACCCCTATACAATACAATACAGTACATGTTACATATTTAATACATGAATAAAAAAAAATCTGACAGTGACTTAAACAAGACAAGACAACCAAGGACGAGCTCAAAAAGCGAATTATTCATATTTTTGGATGATGTTTTTCTTAAGTTTGTTTCGAAAATGGTTCACAGATGTTGATTCTTTTATTAATTTTGAAAGTGAATTCCATAGAATGGGACCACGCGTTCGAATAGCATGGTCGGAAAATGATTTCTTATTGTTTGTCAAATAAAATAATTAACTTGTCTTGTTGGATAGTCGTGAACATCAGAGCGTTTTTTGAAGTAATTTTTAAATGACGTGGGGAGTTCATTTATTGAAAATTTGTACATAAAGACCCCAAGTTCAAGTGTGTGCATATCAGTTACAGTGAGAAAATTATTTGTGGCAAATAAAGGTCCGGTATGACTTCGGTAATGACTCTAAGGGCGCGTTCCCACTGTGGCTGTTTGATACCAGGACGTGGACTCGATGCTACATCGAACCTACTTCCAAGCCTAGTGGGAACGCGCAATAAGGGGGTTCGACCCTACATCAACGATGTAGGGTCGAAACCTACTCGAAGAGGTAGTCTCGCACCTAGGACGTGGTATCAAAATCGCTAGTGAGAACGCGTTTTACTTATCGTATGTGGACTCGTACCACTTGTTCCACAATAACAAGCGTGTTGCGCTGCGTCAGACTGCGCCGCCGTCCGCCGCGAGCTTCAAAATGCAATTTCACGCGGCCAAATGTCATGCACGCGTGGTATTTACGCAGTAAGTACGCACGGCGCACTCGCTTAAACTTGTAAACAAGTAACATCCGGGTAAGTGGACTCGATACCACATCGGTATTTTGATGTATTTTAATCGCACAATGAGAACTCAACATCACTGTTATGCATGTAGACTCGCACCTAGGTATGAGTCCACATTCGCACAGTGAGAACACGCCCTTAGAAACAGTTCTTACTGCCCATTTTTGTAATTTAACTAATTTGTCTAAATACGATTTACATGTATGTTTCCCCATGAGTATTCCATAGCTAAGGTAGGGTAAGATTAAAGAACAATACAAAGTATGTAGTATACGGCCTGGGATGCAGAATTTAAGTTTGTTCATGACACCAATATTGCGTGATACTGTTTTCGCCATACAATCAATGTGATTTTTCCATGTTAGGCATTCATCAATTAGTACACCAAGACATTTGGTACACTTTACTCTTTCTAGAAAGGTATCATTTAATACAACATTTAAATCCCGTGTTTTTGCAGATGTCATATGACGTGTACCTAATATCATATAGTTAGTTTTGCTTGCATTTACTGATAATTTGTTGGCCTTAAACCAATTGCTAACTTCTTTCAATTCTTCGTTTACTATATTTATTTTGCTATTGATGTCGTTGTGCGAGTAAGTAATAGTGGTGTCATCAGCAAACAGTATAAAATCAAGAACATTGGATGTATACGTTATGTCATTTACATAAAGTATAAAAATTAGTGGGCCCAATATAGATCCCTGTGGAACACCACATACAATATCTCTTAAGTTTGAATTACAATTGTTATAAGATACATATTGTGTTCTGTTACCTAAGTAGTTCTTAAACCAATCAAGTACCACACCACGAAATCCATAATGTTCCAATTTATGTAAAGTATTTTATGATCAATTGTATCGAATGCTTTTGATAAATCAAGGAATATTCCAAGTGTGGTTTCATTTTTTTCTACGGCAGTGTTGACTTTATCCACCAGCTGAGCAATAGCCATGTAGGTTGAGTGCTTGGGGCGAAAACCAAATTGTTTGTCATTAAGGATTTCATGAGTATTAATATAGTCAAAACATCTATCAAATACAAGTCTTTCCAGAATTTTAGAAAAGCAAGGTAAAAGTGAAACTGGGCGATAATTTGAAAAAACATTAGCATCAGCTTTTTTATAGATTGGTATAACTTTTGCTTTTTTTGTTTTTTCTGGAACAATGCCTGTTGATAGTGATAAATTAAATATACTTGTAAAGTGGTTTAACATTTCCCACTGATTTTATAATGAAATTTCCAATATTGTCATGACCAGCACTTTTGTTTTGGTTAAATTTGTTAATTAGGCCTAAACAAATTAATTGTTGTATTGCCCACAGCGCCCGGTCCGAAATTTTCAAAAATAGGACCGGGTTGTTTTTTTTAATTTTTTTTTTTTTTTTATTTTTAAATACATTTCTTCAATATTTTACCTGTTTTCTGTGCGAAAAATCTCTATCCAAGTAAGTTTTTGTTACAAAGCTACACCAAACTCTTTCATGAACCACAAGAACACCGAATAAACTGGGAATATACTCCGAAAAAAAATCATCCGTTCACCATGACATCCCTCGCCGAGTCAACCATCAGAAACACAACAAAAATATAGCTCGAAGCATCTTGGCCCGATTCACGTTTTTGGACCCCGGTTTTTTAATATTTACGAAATGAATCGTATTGGATCCACGAAGGACCATCGAAATCTAAGTGTCGTCTTGCGGCAAAAATATAATACAGTGCACTTGATGTTGTACATATTTAGCATTTTATATTTAAATAATAAAACAAAGAAAACACGAGAAGAAAATAAATATGAGTTTACAAATATATATTCAGGCATTTAAAAGTAAATACGATACAAAAATAGTATAAAACGTATCTTTTTTGCATTTTCTTACGTAGTTACATTTAGTAAAAAACAGCATCAGCTATACGGTACGGAATGTTTGTAGAATGACGGGCTGTGTAAACCACGGGCTGTCGATACGCGATATGCGACGGTGTTTTGATTTCTTTTAGTTTTGGCTCGCTTGGAAAATGGATTCTTTCGCAGTTTGTATATTGACTCCCTGAGTTTATTTCTGATTTAAAACCTTAGCTTCATTCTTTTAAACTGCTGAAAGCTTAATTTTTTGGAAAAATGGGCCTATAAGTAACCTTTTAAATGGAATCTGTATGAGATATTAAAAAAAAAAAAAAAAAAAAAAAAAAAAAAAACCCTACCTACCGACCTGTCTAAAAAATTTCACTTGAGGGCAACACAACAATTAATTTTTTTAGGCCTTATCTTCATGATGTCTAATTCAACAATTGGTTTCATATACATTTTGTACATACTAGTAGGGCTCATATCATGGAGGTAGTCGTAATAGTTTTTGCCATTGTTTTGAATGTCTGATGCAAGCTTAGGTCCTACGTTAACAAAAAAATTATTAAATTGATTGGAAATGTCTTGGGAGTTATTTATGATATTGCCATTTATTATGATACAGCATTTGCATCTAATTTTCAGATTATAAAAATATAATATGAAACATTGAACTCATTGCATTTTAATTTTATGTCATGAAATAAGGTTTCGTTCCCCGTGTAAATGGGACACGAAGCCTGTGACATGAAATAAAAATGGCTTAACGTTGTGTTATTGGTTTTGATGTGCATCAAAACCTTGAAAGTATATGGTATATTGTTCCAATTTATTATAAAGCAAACACATAAAGGCTTTAGTAATATAATAAATCTCACTGTTTTTCTAACTAGCTGATCATGTTATAATCGATGCAAGTCATTGGTTCCCTGTGTAAACAAAACCCAAAATCTTGGTGTCCCGTTTTTCACGTTTACCAAGGGAATTAATGGTTTGTTCTGAAAAACTGAAAGTAAATTGACTTGCTAAAGTGCATTGTAATTGCTTGCATACATAATTCATGCTATATTGCGCAAGGTTTGTAAAGACAATGTATCTAAAACTTTTTAAATTTTGAATATCCTGTGGTTTCCTATGGTTCCCTGTGCACTAATAAAACTCTATTGTACATTTCACGGACATAAATTATGCTAATGAGCTCATTAAATGACGTCACTCGCATCATCGGGTTTTCCCGATGATTGAAATACGTTGATTGAAATTCTAGGTCGAGTAAAATGATGTTCTTATTTGTTGTCTGTGAGCTTTTCTGATTTTTTTCCCGTATTGGAATATTTTTTTATTGAAAATAGACAGTTCAAAGTAAACGTTGGTTCCAAGTTCAACTGACAGCACATGTATTAAAGGCGACAGCAACGGCAATATGCAAGCAACATTTGAGAAAAAACGATGCCCGACTTTGCAAGAAAGTGTACGGGGAAGTGTACGGGTGAACATGACAAACCAAAACAGCCTAGTAACTAATCACCTCCGTGGCGCAATTGGTTAGCGCGTTCGGCTGTTAACCGAAAGGTTGGTGGTTCGAGTCCAGCCGGGGGCGTTGTTACTTTTTGCATTTAATGCAGATTGACAAACAAATCACAGTAAAAATATAATATTGACAAAATCACAGACCACTTACACAAAAATCGCATCTGCGCATGCTCCTGTCGTGATCGAAATCCACCACACAAGCAATGGGCGAGTTTTATAAGTGCTGTGTAAACGGGACACCATGGTGTCCCGCTACACTTGTGCTTGAAAATATTGTTTTATATGGGTGTTTCCACAGTAATGATACCTTTTTTTGTTTGTGGCTCTAAATGTTGTTTCAAATTGATTTTCTAGCTCATATTTGGCCAACACTACTGTAAAGTAGCAGGGAGATAGCGAGCAAAATTTCAGAATCCTAGCTTAATGTTGATTTTTTTTATTACACAAACCCTATGGTAACGGTTGTAACATTTTTTTGACATACATATGTTACAACCGTTAACTTTTTAATTTTGACATACAAAATATAAAAGGCTAAATCTTGAAAAGTTGACCATGTATGTGGGTTGTGCTTATTTCTTCAGTTGACGGACATCAATTACTTGAAACAAAACCAACTCGGGGTAATTTTGATCAATATCAGGGTGTGGAGAACTCTGCGAATGCGTAACGGTTGTAACGTAATGTTACAACCGTTATAAAAACAGTCACGAAATGTCATAAAATGTCATGAAATTCGAAAACATGACAATATTTCAAAGTCCTTTTACATTATTCAGGTAGCCTCAATGTGTTGAATTAAGTTCGCATTGGTTAGAATTTGAATATATTTTTTGTACAATTTGTTTTTCTTGTTAATACTTTTAAGCAATCCTTATAGTTAGTTATCCATGATGAAAGTGGATCTTTTTTTCTATTGACATTACATTTCTCAAGTGGAATACACTCATTATATAAAGTATTAAATGTTTCAATAAATATATTATAATCGTCATTTGCATCATTGTTATCAAGGATATTTTGCCATTTGACATCAGATAACCTTTGTTTAAATCTATTTACGTTTTCATTAGAATGTTTTCTCTTAAGTATAGATTTCTTTATGTAGTTCTTTTGTTTTAATAGCAACATCTAGATTGATGGTTAAAATAGTTGGCAACTGGTCGCTTATATCTGTAACTAATATAGTGGATTGCATTATGTCCTCATTGTTTGTCAGAATATTGTCAATAATTGTTGCTGTAGTCGCAGTTATTCTTGTCGGCTTATAAATTGTGGGCATGATTGAATAAGAATAAATAAATTCAAGATATTCATGAGTAGGCCTGTCAGTATCGACTTTCAATAGATCAATATTAAAGTCACCCATTACATATAATAGTTTCTTCTCTTCATTGAGTTTCTTATAAATAGGCTCAATATCTGTAGTAAAATTGTCAATGGGTGTGTGAGACCTGTATACGACACCAACAACAACATTCTTATTGTTACCTTCAATTTCAATGAAACATGATTCATAGCTTGAATTGGCTTTACAGAGATCAGTTCTTAGTTTATATTTGACCTGTTCAGATATGTACAAGCACACGCCACCTTTTTCCCGTCCAATTCGGTTCATATACTCAATTGTGGGCATGATTGAATAAGAATAAATAAATTCAAGATATTCATGAGTAGGCCTGTCAGTATCGACTTTCAATAGATCAATATTAAAGTCACCCATTACATATAATAGTTTCTTCTCTTCATTGAGTTTCTTATAAATAGGCTCAATATCTGTAGTAAAATTGTCAATGGGTGTGTGAGACCTGTATACGACACCAACAACAACATTCTTATTGTTACCTTCAATTTCAATGAAACATGATTCATAGCTTGAATTGGCTTTACAGAGATCAGTTCTTAGTTTATATTTGACCTGTTCAGATATGTACAAGCACACGCCACCTTTTTCCCGTCCAATTCGGTTCATATACTCAATTGTGGGCATGATTGAATAAGAATAAATAAATTCAAGATATTCATGAGTAGGCCTGTCAGTATCGACTTTCAATAGATCAATATTAAAGTCACCCATTACATATAATAGTTTCTTCTCTTCATTGAGTTTCTTATAAATAGGCTCAATATCTGTAGTAAAATTGTCAATGGGTGTGTGAGACCTGTATACGACACCAACAACAACATTCTTATTGTTACCTTCAATTTCAATGAAACATGATTCATAGCTTGAATTGGCTTTACAGAGATCAGTTCTTAGTTTATATTTGACCTGTTCAGATATGTACAAGCACACGCCACCTTTTTCCCGTCCAATTCGGTTCATATACTCAACATTGAATCCATCGATATTATAAATGTTATTTGGTTTGTCCGTTAAATGTGTTTCCGAAATTCCTATCACGGTAAATTTACAGTCTAAAGATGTTATACATTCTTTAAACGAGTCAAAGTTTTTTGAGAGACTTCTAATATTAACATTTAATAAATTAATTTGTCCACAGCTTGCATTTGGATCTGAACGGAATTGTTCGGGTGTTAAGTAAGAACATTTATGTAAAGATTCATTACATGTTACATCGTTGTAGACTTTACCTGTTGAATTGAAATCACATCTTAATGGGTTAAAAATCATATTATCGTATTTTTGAAAATCTACATCGGTAATATTAAATTCAGGAGATTCATTGAGATCATTTACGTCATTTTCTAGATCACTATGTGAATCTGGTTGTCCATCATTACACTTTTGACAAACCCATTCCTTGGAATTTAGGCATTTTAGTTCTTTAGGTTTCAGTTTTGTACATTTCTTATGGATATATCCTTTACAATTTTTACAACATATATCTTTGTGACACTGTCTTACAATTTTAGAGCATACAATACATATATCACGAATTTTGAGCGACATTACACTAACATAAATACAAAACAGTAAATATTAAAATTATATCAAAAAAAAGACTTTCAAATGAATGAAATAACTGAGCACCTAGTGCGAATCATCCCGAGATTAATTTTTAACAAAAAAATAAAATAAAATAAAGGAATAGAAGCATTTTCCTGACCACCTGGGTAGAATTTGAGTTACGAACACTAACAGGATAGTTATGCAATATTTATATGCATATTTGTATTTGTCATCAAAAGAAAGACTTTCAAATGAATGAAATAACTGTGAGCAATATTTATATGCATATTTGTATAAACATGATAAAGCTAGGATAGCAGTTCTCTGTATCATTATCATATTCTTAGTTTATAAGTCATAGTTCAGTTTAGTAGTTTTCCAGCTATAATTTATCCTGAGGTTCTGGACTCGCTTGGTAGAAGGGCGCTGTTTTTCCATTGCGCTCTCTCCACATACCCCCGACAAATCGTAGTCTGAATCCCTTCTTATATAGTTATGCCACTTCTTCTTTCCACCGTTGTTTCTCCTCCAGATCTACTTTAGTCAGATCATCAACAAATCGGTAAGGTTTATCTTTAAGTACACGTTTGAATGACTTTAGAATGTTAATTTTGTCAGTGTACCGTAGTACCTTGATCGAAATGTGACGTGGACGGGGGGTACCATGTCCTCGGTATAACCTTCCATCGTGATGAGCACGTTCAACTTCCACTTTGTTCTCAAATTCAAATTGAGTCAAAATATCATCTACAACAATCGCCATAACATTTTCATGATCAGTTTCTGGATAACCGATGATACGGATATTGTTTCTCATAGTACCGGGTTCCAAAGTGTCGGCATTCAATTATTTCCTTTCATCCTTCCGCGGCCCTTACCGAGGTTCATTTGGAACGCCCGGGCGAGATTAGATCAATGAGATTAGAACAATCCGTGTTGAAAGATACAAATTAATTTGGTCATGATCCAAACACTAGAGAAGAGGCGACTTTTAATTAGTATTTATAATGATTAATCTAATACTTTCTTTATTTTGGAACAAGTGGTCACAACCTAATTTATCAACCCATCTTGAATGGGACTGTGAACTTAATCGTTTTACCTATATAAATGTTATTTGTTTATTCATCAACATTGTTGATATGGGCAATTCCATAGATTGGTGATATGACTTGAAAATTTTAAATTCAATTTGGATGCTTATTACCCATTTTATTTTATTGTATACACTTGTAGGTATATGGGACAATCAAATGTTTGAATGATTTGTTTGTAAATTTCAAGAAATTATCGTCATAAGTTGGAAAATGTTTTTTTCATAACAAATAAGTGAAAAATGTGTGTCCAGGTTATGTTGACCTCTTACATTTAATATTAACTGTAAATATAAATATTTGTTGATTTCTGAAATGCATAATACCTTAGTTTCAAGTTACCAACTATGAAAAATACCTATGCATTGACACAAGTTGGGAGGAATCTCCTGTGTGTCCGATGGTAATTGAAAATGTAACGTGAGTAACGATAAACATCAAATAGTTGTCCTACTCATTTGTTCTTTGCTTTTAAATACTGCCAAATGGAATAATAATCATACTCCAGGTACTTAATTTGAAAACAGGAAATAAAATGGGCTATGTGTAGTTTTATTAAAATGGCAGAGGTTTGAAAACTGTAACGTGAGTAACAATTGTAACGTGAGTAACAAAAATGTAACGTGAGTAACGGCCTAAAATGCATTGTAGCAATAAGAAATGGATCTGTTTTTGTTTTTACTGCACTTAGTTTTATTCATTTATCAGTCTTATGTCAGTCTGGCACTTCCATCACTTCGTACGCACTATTTCCAGGGGTCATTGCGTGTCTTTCCAAGTTTTTCAACAAGTAAAACAGTAACTTTGTCCTCTGAAAGTCACTTTTGAAGGAAAATATTTAATTTTGTTGGTTACAAAGTGTTAAAAATACATGCATAGCTTATGTACACAAATATTGTAGAGCATTTTCTGCATATTTCTTGCGTTCATCGTTCCTAAGTTCAAAAATATTGATTTTGCGCAAAGGTGCTGAATTCGGCAACCTTGATAACTATGGTGTAATTCATCAATTATATGCAATTATTTTCACTTAACACTTGTTAAACATAATGTTAAGTTTCAAAAAAGAAAATAGCTCTCAAATTGTTTCTGTTTTAATGCAAAATGATACCATTTTCATCAATATATTGTTGATGTAACAGGTAGAGAGTTTGCAAAATGTCCTGTGAACTTGTGTAGCGGTCATATTTGACCATTTGGAGACATAATAACATTTTGGGAAATTAAATACATCATGTCAAGACTATTTCATAACATTTTGAGCTAATCTGCATGAGCTATATAAATACAATTTGAATTTGTAAAAACAAGTAACGTGAGTAACGTAACGTGAGTAACAGCTATTTTGGTCAATTTTCTGAAAAGTGTTTGTCTAATCAGATTAGTTTCACCTTCCATTTGTAGATCTTAATGTTAGCTTTATCAACCATCTTAAACTTGTTTCCAAAATATCCTGTATGAGGACACTTTGTGAATGAAGGCTTGTTGCCATTTTATGGTGTCCAATCAAATGTAACGTGAGTAACAAAAGTGTTTTCCTTCTCACTCGCAAGTCATGTCTTGTGTTGCAATTCTAATTGCATATAAAGCTAGTGGTGGGTCTTGTGTAACTACTGCAGAAAAAATAATTCTGTCATGCTTGTTCTTCTAAAACATATGGCACTTCCAAAAGTGTAACGTAGTGAAAAAGCGTAACGTGAGTAACATGGAATTGCCCATATAATCAACGGTAAACTACCAACATGTAAATAATTCAGTCATTTAGGAGGGGGAAATCTAAAATATTTGTTAAATAATTAAAACATTTGAACAGTGAACAGCATAGGCCTACCGTACTAAAATAATTACATTATCATTATCCCTTATTGGCGTCTCGGCCAGTTTTTTGGAAGACCTTGTTGCATTTTTCTCATATCTTTACCAGCTGCCAGGAGTGGTGGAACTTTTCGCTGTACCAAAAGACAGTTTAGTGTCCTAGTTTAGTTTGCAAATAATACAAATCAATATATTTGGGCTCCAACACTTTTTAGCATAACAATAGAATTGAACAAGAATTGTGTTTTTCATGACCTTCAGAGGTCAGGGTCATACTCAGTCACCTAGTCTAGGCGTACACGTACGTAGTTCTTGACCATTGTGTGCTGCATCTTGTCACTTGACTTGGGTCTCCAAGAAAGTGAGTTGGTCATAAATACGGAGGATTTTTCACTTACTTTAGACTGCTTCTGAAATTGGTTGATACACGTACACATGTCATATGTTGAGAGTTTGAGAGTATCATTATGAACTAAATTAAAGCTTATTTTTAGGCCTTAATACCCTGCCTAGGTCTGAATCCTAGCTCTTGTGGGAGAGCTATGGAATGAAAGCACTATCATAGTTTCATACTTTCATTCCATAGCTCTATTTCATAACCGTGAGTCGGCATCGCGGAAGGTCAAATATATCATATCATTTTGTTGTTGTTTTCTTCAACTTTTCTAAATAAAATTCGTAAAACCTTTGCTTCAGATATCATGATTAATATTAAAGTAATACAGTTAGATTGGTCTGCGCTTGTGCGGAAGAGCGCCACGCTGATCCCCTATCTTATACGTGATACTAATCTAAAAATGAAAGGTTCTCGGTCTACTGTCGGTTCCTTATTTTTTTCGTTTGCCAAACTCTTGTAGTATTGCAATTGGCGATGATGGAGTGCTTTCAGGCATTTTAGAACATGCGGTATAAAATATCGGAGTGATGTCTGCAGCATTAAAGTAGAGCCTGGTTGGCGGTATCAAGGAGTTATGTGGTATACATGTAGTAGGCATAGCGTATATTTAAAGGTCGTATTTTGTTGTTCATAAACACTGTACACTGTGACGCACCCATGTAAAGTGACGGACCTTGACGCACCCTCAGTCATTTTTTTGACGGACCAAAGGCTGCCACTGACGTACCCTCCATCAAAAATTATTGGTAAACAATGCACCTCTCCCGGGGGTCGTATAGTGCATCTTACAACTGAGTGATAGGTGTATAATGAAATGCCTGGGTAATATGTAAATTATACACCTATCAGTTGTAAGACGCACTATACGACCCCCGGGAGTGGTGCATCACTTTACCGAGGTGCGTCAACTTCTCATGTACCATGACGCAGCCTGTGTCAAAAAAACGACGGACCATTGCCATCCAAATACGCACCCTCGGCCTCAGTCAACTATCAGCCCATTCGCACCCATGTAAAGTGACGGACCTTTACGCACCCTCCGTCATTTTTTTGACGGACCAAAGGCTGCCACTGACGTACCCTCCGTCAAGAATTATTGGTAAACGACGCACCTGTATTAGGTGTATTAGGCTATGTGTACAATGTTTTTATCTCAACCTGTTCCTAATTCCAAGAAATACTGACTTAATTTTCGATCGCCCTATTCACGTTCGTTAAAGGCTATAGTCACTTTCAATAACAACGGCGACTGGGGTCTACGCTTTTCGTAGCTAATGTAGATGTTGTTCCGTTCGCGGGCCCGATTTTCAACTTCATTTTTTTCTATTTTACATGAAATTGAAAGGTCATCCTTAAAATTGTCGCATTCCAAAGTTTGAGTTGCGTAACTCCAGCACTGGTTCTATTTTTAGAAGCACAAGGACACAAAACAATTGTCCATTGATTGAGTACAAGTAACACACACATTGGTTGGTGGTGGTTAACCACCTTTTGCCTTTCAGCCTTTGCCCTTTTTAATTTTTGGCAGTAAATTCCCCACATTTTTAGCCTATAATTTCTAGATGGAACATATCTGGCCCTTAAAGGGACACTAAGAGATGTGTTGGAGGCAGCGCCCTCAATTATGATAAAAACTGAGATTAGTTTATTTTTATAATTGTATTACATGTATGAACTTACACAGGTCTATAAGGATTAAGAAAAATCAGCTCTTTTTGTACAAGAAAACGTCGATTCAAAAAATGCTTATCCCGCGGGACCAGCATTTTACGTCCGACAGTATCTCCGTGCAGTACGCGTGATACATAACGCGAACCATATTTGCATAGAGGGCGTTTTTCAATAAATAGCGATGATATTGTTTTAATCTAGTTTTGCTGTGTTTTTTGTTATAATCAAAACAAAGAATTCTCGATCAAATTGTAAAATGATTCCTCAGTGTCCCAGCGTCTGGGGCATACTGTGCGTGAGCGCGTCAATCGCGACGGCAAGGGCGCAGTCAACCGGAAGGTGTGACGTTCTTGTAAACAAAAGGTCTAATTGACCAATCGCGGCCCTAATCAACAAGACCCCACGCTGCGTGATTGGACAATTATGTAAGTAGGCCTACGCCCGCCCGAACGCGTTGTGGCTTGGTTGTCAAGGGCTCATCACACTGCGTTCAGAATTCGGATGAACGCTGGCGTGACTGGAATAAATGTTTTGATCGAGAATTCTTTGTTTTGATTATAGTAGAAACAACAATAATGGCGATTTTTAATGTTCATCTTGAATTCTGAAGTAAATTTTTAAACATTTAAAATTTTCAACACCACTTATTAAAGTCTTGATGTCCCTTTAAGATTTTGGCTATATCTTGCCTCACGTCCCGTACGGAATAAACCGTATAGCTACAACGTATCATTAATTGGTTTGAGCATGCGCACTTGGTTGAGTTACGGGACGTCTAGCCAGACATTGCCAAGATTTTACAGACTTAATGAGAAAAATGAAACCCATTTCCGGCAGCATGGTGCTAAGCATTGGTTTCCAGTTTCCAATACGATTTATTTCGTTAAATATATACTACCGGGTTCCAAATTGTCGGT
Organism: Ophiura sarsii; assembly: GCA_035610835.1. Classification (NCBI taxonomy): domain Eukaryota; kingdom Metazoa; phylum Echinodermata; class Ophiuroidea; order Amphilepidida; family Ophiuridae; genus Ophiura; species Ophiura sarsii. Next base: position 4,601,088 of record CM069455.1, read on the forward strand.
TCCTTTCATCTATGCTTAGCACCAGGCTGCTTGAAATGAGATTCAAAATATGGGGATTCTTCAGAAATCAAAATATCTTGATGTGAAAAAAAATTCATAGCCCCATCGGAACTGACTACATCGGAACATGAGTACTTGCCTGTGTTCTGGCGGGCTTTCTGGCAATTATGTATTGGGTAGAATATACTATTTATTACTAGTACTAGGCTTTATAAATTGGATTGCCACCTCTCTTGCAGATGCAGTTGATCGTAATGAAATAGCACACAACACTTGGAAGTTAGCAAACTCTAAAAGAAGACGAATGGTAGAATGATTTCGAAGCTATCAGATCTGTTGTGTTGTGTAAATTGATGGCTCAAAGGCCCGCTCAATTGCGGCTCAAAGGAAGTGTTTCGCATTGCTCGCCATTTCTGTTCGTTCGATAGTGTTTTGAGATGAAATTAACGTTGAGGGTGTCCTTCAAGTGATGTTATAATGATCTTTCAGGGGGTATCTGACACAACACGCTCATTGTTTTGTGACAAGGCGGTAAAGGCAGCCCTCCTCAGTATTGTTTGGTTAAGTGATTATCGTCTTAGCTCTCCTCAGTCAGGGGCACCCGACGAGAAGTTCAGGATGTAGTAATAGTAATATTGCTATATGTTCCCTACAAATTAGGACACGTTTTGTAGTAGTGTACTTTTCGTATCGTAATTAATAAAGGCAACATTTACTTTTATGCCGCGGACATGGACATTTCGCTAATTTGGGGTATATGATTTTGTTTATGAGCGCAATATTTGTGGTGAAAACACTATCAGAAGTATAATAGCAAAGTATGTCTAAATAGAAAACATCGAGATCTATCCAGAAAATAAGTTTTTCAAGCAAGAAAACATTGTATAAAACGGTAATTGCCTAATTGGACCAAAGACACGTGCACCCTGACTGACTGGGGATTTTTGTAATGTGTCTATGGCGAAAAAATCAATCAATTTCACAATGAAAAATGAACTGGCAACTAGCTGGCAACCGACGACGCCAGAACGGAAACGAATTCGGAAGGTCTGTCATTGAAGTTTGGTTGTGTAGATGTCCAGTCTTCTTCTTCTTCTTCTTCCAGTCTGTTTATCTTGGTAGGGTAAATCCTTTGGAAATCCTTGCAGCTGTGTTCGCAGGTAAATTGGGTTATTGGTTACGTGACGTCCGTATGTTGCCCGTATGTTTGTGTCGGTCCGTGTTCGATTAGCAAATGGGCAATGTGCTTGCTTGCTGTGTACAATACAATACAACAATAACAAATGAAATGGATGGTGTGCAGTTCTTGCAGGTGGACAAATTTGGCCACTGATTTAGTGGCCAAATTCTCCTATCGAGACAAAATGCGTAATAAATTCAATTTTTTTCATATCTTATATTTGCATGTTAATATTTTTTAATTAGGGAATGATAGAAGCTATTAAAAAGTATAATAGGCCTATAATCTTTTCTGAGCATAGCATGCCTGTGTAACGAGCATGGACACATTAGTCATTATAGGCCTACATAGCCTAGGCCTACACTACAGACCCCTTGGCTGGCGACATGGGGGAAAACCAGATACGTTACACATTCAGCTTTATTTTTTAATATTTTCTACGGATGCTGATATTCTCTAGCCCCACACATTTTAAAAGTATAATCCTTCGCTATAAACTTAAAGTCATTATAAGGCCCCTCCAACTTGATCTTTAGTTTCCCGTAACCCGCCCGCGCTTCATTTTCATGCCCGCGTTTGAATTCATTATTGACATTTTGGAAAAAAAATACCGTTTTTGCAATGAAAACGTCCGAATTCATGCATTTTGTGTGATGAAATTGTCTGATCAACCGTCCGTCGTGAACAAAGTAAATATATTTTATTTGCCTACCTTAGAGGGTCTTAACCCTAACACTCCCCTCATACTTTTCTAGGACAACTGCCATATACCTCAAAATACCACAACACTCTTGTACATAGACAGCCAAATACCCCAAAATACCACAAAATTCTGCTGGGGTACTTTGTGGTCTTTGGTCATGCATGCACATATCCAGTACTAGGTAAAAGATGGTTACATACCATATACCACAATATACTCCAGGACTCTTGCACACAGAAAACCAAATACCCCAATATACCACAGCATACTGTTGTGGTATATACCAAAATACCACGCGTGTTTCATATGCATCAACACCCATATACCCCAAAATACCACGATAATCGTAGCACATAGAGTACCAAATACCCCAAAATACCACAAGCATTTGAGATGTGTGTGGAATACCAAATACCCCAAAATACCACAAGAAGGCACCTTGTGGTATTTTGGGGTATATGGTAGTGTTAGGGTTAATAACCTAAACCCTCGCGTATCCCACAGTTAGTCAACGAGACAATAGCGATAAAGTAGCCACGCGTATATTTTCAGTAATTGATGGACTACATCTACATGCGTAAAATCCAATCTAACGTGCTGTTATAAATACGACAATCTACGACATGGCGGTGTGCACGAATTCATTTAAATAAATACAATTCAAATTTTCGTTCGTTTTGAACACTAAACTATTTATATTATTTATTTTTGATACTTTTTTGGGTGAACTGCGTCATTTTTGCTAAGAAACAAATAAATAATATAATCCTAACCCGGCTAAAAGACCAGAATAGCCTTCTGTAACTTACATATATCTAAATTGACCCATTTCATTCTATGATGGTGTGCAGCGGTGTATAACAATACGTCTGACATCCACATTTTGTATAATAATGAAAGTCGTAAAAATAATGAATAATGAATAATGAAATGGGTGCCTCCCCTGTTTTGAAAAAAAATGTTACGGGAAACTAAAGATCAAGTTGGCGGGGCCTAATAAAAGACCGGTTCTAACTAACAAAATAGGCCTAGACAGAGTGAGCGACTGCTGGCGACATAAAAATGGCTAAGTTGAACACTTTAACGGAGAATGTGCCAATTATTTACAAGAAACTCAAATTCCCCAAAAATCACCCCAATTAGGTTTTGGGCTATTTCTCAGTTTGGAGCTCTGCCCAATTCCGTCTGGTTTGGTAGAACACGTCACAAATGATTTGTTCAAGAGTTTTACAGATAACAGATCATGTCAGTTTGGCAAATGTTGCAATTACAAGCATTTTTTTCTTCTTTTTCTGTAAATTCTTATTTGCAAATAGGTTTAAAAAAGAATCTTTATATTCTCCCCTGATTCCAAAGTTCTTTCCAATTTTTGAAATATTGTAATTTTTATATATTCTTATAGCTCTGATGATTTACAAATATGAGTGGACCAAATTCCAGCTTAGGCAAATCTAAGAAGATGCCTCTACCAGGCAAACAAGGGTAAGTATCCGTGTGTATTCATCATCTATCATGCTTCGGCTGCAGAGCAGGCGACCACAAGTTTCTTCCATGCAAGACGGTCTTGAGCAAGAGTGACAAACTGTCGTTCTTGAATCATGCCTTCATTGTCCCCTAGTTAAAGCGTTGTATATGTCGCAGTGGCGTAGCCAAGGGGGGGCAAAGGGGGGGCAGCTGCCCCCCCTGTGGGGTTCTCTGCCCCCCCCTGTTGCCCCCCCTGTGGGAAATGTCAGTTGAAATAATTTGGGACTAACCTATTCACAACACAAGGAAATTCAATCCTCAATTTGGTTGTTGCCCCCCCGACCAAAACTCCCTGGCCCCCCCCTTTGCCCCCGCCACTGAGAAAAAACCTGGCTACGCCACTGTATAATGTCAGATATGTTGTGCAAGGATGACCAGGTCTCGGCCATGTGTTGGTGGGGTAGGTGTTTATTATAGCTAAGTAAACAGGGGCGTAACAGAGGTTGGTTGTCAGGGGGGGGCACAGCCAAAAAAAAATCCTGGTTAGAATAATTCCGCCCCGGAATTTTTAGTAAAAGGTTGCCCCAAATTTTTTCCCAGTCAGTCACTGTTGTGCTTTTTGTACTGCAAAATTTTCTTTCTTTCTTTCTTTCCCTTTCTTCTTTTCTTTCTTTCCCCTTTTTTCTCTTTTCCTTTCTTTTCTTTTCCCTCCCTTTTTCCTTTCTCTCTCTTCTTTCCCTTTCCCCCTTCTTTTCCTCTTTTCCCTTCCCCCCATTTTTCCTGGTGGGTAGGTTTGAATTTCCTGCTGAGCACCTTCAAGGGGGGCACTGTGCCCCCCCCTGCCCCACCGGTTGTTACGCCACTGTAAGTAAATATATACAATTTAGAATGGCCTTATGAGCATGATTCTAGCAGAAATCTATGACAAGCGAAACTCAATCAAATACACTTGGGGATCGAGCAAATTATATACATGTACCTGCCAAGTAAGTGAACTGAATAAATAATGTATAACTCAGACAAACTGGCATGAATATAAATTAACAAATACCTTAAATAAATACACTGTCTGGAACCCGGTCCCTCTCCAGTGGTCGTACCGACCGGGGGGGCAAGTTGCCCCCCTGCTCCAAATACCGGGACGCTAAATTCCCAAGACCGGGTCGCTAAATTTGCATAAGGAAAAAAAATAGGGGCCTAAAACACTGAGGAATTGGCATTATTTGTTGTTCGCTTTTTTGAGGTCCAAAATTTTGTGACCGTGCGAAATTTTGTGACTGTGCGAAATTTTGTGACTGTGCGAAATTTTGTGACTAATGCGAAATTTTTTTGACCGTGCAATTTTTGTTTGACCCTACCCCCCCCCCCCCCCCCACCCCCCCCCACTTACGTGAAATTCACGAGTTGACTGACTGTGAAAACATTTGGGGCAACCTTTTACGAAAATTTACCGGGAAATTTACGCCACTACCGGGACGACATACTTCTGCCCCCCCTGGCTCACATGCCGCGGTACGCGCCTGTCCCTCTCCCATTATGTATCATTTATTCATTTGTCCCTATTCACCCCGTTTTACGGTACATAAACTGGCCGGGTGACATTTAAAAAACTTTCCCATCTTTGTTCTTATTCACCCCATGTCCCTATTCACCCCGTTTTACAGTACTAGTAGCGAGACTATTTTGTTTCTATCAACAATGCAACAATACCTGTAAATTCAAAATGTATCGAGCAGAAGGTAAAATGTGAAGTTAATTACCCCAGATCTCTTTTATCTCACCGATTTTGTTATTGAAACCCCAAATTGTCACAAAATACAATTTTG
>CM069455.1:4606360-4643549 GCA_035610835.1 Ophiura sarsii
TATTCAGGGACTGAATTTTAAAATGAACAGAAGAGTAATAAAAAGCTCTCCTGTAGTTTTTAAGGGGAGCATGGATTGATCAGATTTGAGGGGAGCTTTAAACCAGAGAGATGTTATTACCTCCCTGTTTAAACTACTCTCCTAGAGTAATTAAGGGGAGCGATTAAGGAGAGCAATGCTCTATAGCGCCTTAAAACTCAGTCCCTGTATATTTAGATTTTTGTTGTTGAAATATTTGATATATTTAGATTTTTGTTGTTGAAATTTTTGATATACATATGTATAAATTTAGAATAGTTTTTTGAAATTGGTGATATATTTAGATTTGTTTTAAAATTTTGAAAATAGGTGAAAATTTACCAACATTTTTGAAAAAACAAACAAAAAACATCTGACCGACAGACCCCTACCTGAGAGATAAGTTGCCCGTAGAACAGGGTCGTTTGTTGCCTTGATGCCAGTCACCAAGTTAGCCAGAGATCCGTCCACCCCTCATCTGGACGGGCAGATTACTCCCAGGACGGGCAGAATTTAAGGAATTTAACAGATGTGATATTCTAAAAATAGTTGTTATAAGAGTTTAGTGAACTTGAAACTAGTTCTGACTGACAAATCAAGGCTAACACAGCACACAGTTGAACCTTGTGACCCCATAGAGGTGGTAAACAGGTTGATTTATATTTTAGGGTCAAGTTCTGGACAGGCTATTCTGATAAATTGGACGGGCAGTTGCTGAACTCTGGCTAAAACCCTGCCAGTCACTGTTTAATTTTATTTGTTAATTGTTATTTTTTTACAGATAAAGAAGACACACATCTCTTAGATGACGTCTTGGGAACCAGATCTTCCTCACGACAATCATCTTCCCCTAGGGATGAGGGTGCCAGTAAACCAGCACGAGGAGGACTGTTACTGCCAAAGCTGGGCGGAGATGTGAAAGATCCTAAAGGTTTGGTGCTTTAAAGGCATATTATTATGTGATCTTTTCCAGGGGGAGCCCTCTATCCATGACTTTTTTTAGAAAGTAGATTTTCTTGCAGATTTACATTTCTTATCATAAATCATGAATATATTCTGAGTTACAGAGCGAAACGATTCCTAATTACATCAAAATCTTGTTTTTAGAGTAAAAATACAATGAAAATAAACTGTCCGCGCGAACAATCTATTTTAAAAACCATGATTTTGAAGTAATTAGGAATTGTATCGCTCTGTAACTCAGAATATATTCATGATTTTATGATCAGAAATGTAAATCTGCAAGAAAATTTACTTTCTTAAAATAATCATGGATAGAGGGCGCCCCCTGGAAAAGATCACATAATATGCCTTTAATACATATCAGAGGTATCTAGTCTTCCAGAAAATCTACCACGATTTGTCCAAGCCTTCCCGGAACGTTATGTCAAGTCCTTCCCCAAATATTATGCCATTATGCAAAAGTCCTTCCCCAAAAGTTATATCAAAGTCCTTCCCCAAAATTTGTGCCAAAGTCCTTAATTTCCTAAAGGTTATGCCAAAGTCCTTTCACAAACATCCTTCCATCACTACACCGCCCCCCCCCCCCCTCCCTTTCCCTCACTACACTCCCCCCTTGATTTCCATTTTTTTTCTCACCAATGACTATAGATTCATCCTCAAATGAAGAATCTAGTCAAGTTATTCCCATGCCTCTGCCATGAATACTAGACCTGCTTGCTGTATCCAAGGTATTAGCCAGAGGGCGCCCAGGCATCATATTGATGCCCTGTTGCAAAAATGAACGCCCTGAAAATGCGAAAGCCGTCCAATTTTTCTTTTTTTTTACGTCTTTGAACATGTGTTCACAAATTGAACGCCAAAAGGTGGGTATGTATATACTATTTTATGTCAAAAAACACTGTTTTTTCCGCAATATTTTAAATTTGGGACCAATTGTTATTTATATTAATTCGGAGCCTCACAGCTTCCAATGCGGTCAATCATCCATTAATATAATGTAAAAGCTGAATGCAAACTGCTTATCCACAAAAATAGCCTGTGTATAAGTAAATGTAATAAATATAAGAGGACTTGACGTTTTGATTCTAACAGAATCTTTTGAATATCAATCAGTTCGGTTTAATCTCTCCTTCGGTTTAATCTCTCCACGCACAAAATAATCCATGGCATACATGCGCGATGTTGCCATATACGCACACGATTTTGGCCAAATACACGCATCACACATTTGATGCATAACCTTTTCACACAGGCCCGACGATCGATCTTTAGACCGATCAATCATCCTTTTGTAGACTCAATAACAGTCGCTATGACGATCGACCGTCAAAAATGGGCCACTTCTCTGTGTGAATCCAATTACCAATGATCGATCGATCGAAGTTCGTAGCACGTTTTGAAACGGCTGAATTAGTCTCCACTTTATGTTGATCGATCATCCACAGATCGATCGTCGGGCCTCTGTGAAAAAGGTTTATAATGCGCTTGTTCCTTGTTCCATCTGTATTAATTTTCTGCTATAAGGATGCTCACCAATCTGGAGCTGATCAAACTGACATCGGAAAGGGGTATAGGTTTGTGCCGCCCTGAAGACCCCCTTTTTCACCCTCTTCTGCTCGCCCTTAAGACCCCCCTTTTGAGCCTGCATCAGCTCTTAAGACCCCCATTTTATTAAAAATCCGCAAATTGTGAAGATTTGCATTCCAAAGCCCCAAATATTTGAAAAAATTGCATTCTAAAACACCAATGTTTTGAAAAATTGGCATTCTTACTAAACAAATTGGGGAAAAAACAGTTCTTAAGACCCTAATTTTTGGAGAAAATCCAAAGCCCCCAATTGTTGGGACCCAGGATGGCACTACCCAAGAATAAGTCGAGTGCCCCGTCCCCCCTATTGCTAGGAATAAACTATAATAATTTGTGGATGATTATTTTGTTGTGACAGGTCCAAATGACTATCAATTGATGACAAGCATGATGAGTCGTACCACGCAACTGGAGCTTAAAGTGCAGTTTTATGCCAAAGAGATCATCCCTATTGCTAGGAATAAACTATAATAATTTGTGGATGATTATTTCACAGGTCCATCTGACTATCAATTGATGACTAGCATGATGAGTCGTATCACGCAACTGAGCTTAAAGTGCAGTTTTATGCCAAAGAGATCATAGATAAAGTAAGAAAATGGGATACTTAGGCCAAACAAAGAAGAAGGTCTGTCTCAGAAGCCCTCCCGCATTGGTATGTGAAATGAGCTACGGCGCGTAGGTCTATGCGCTGGGGGCTAAAAACCTTTTTTTTTCTTTTCTTTTTTTTCCTTTTTTTGGATTTTTTTTTTTAAAAAAAAAATTTATTTTTAAAAGTTTAAAAAAGTTCTCCGTAAGCTTGGATAAGCAAAAAAAAAAAAAAATCAACAACAACAACAAAATCGCATACCTCATAGCCTATTTTCTAAAAAAAGAAAAAGAAAAAAAAAAGCACAGCACAGCACTTAGCTTTTTTGCACAATGTTTCTGAGACAGACCCTTCTTTTTTGTTTGGCCTTATGCAGGACAGGAGGGATGTAGATAATAGGTGCATTCAAGCCTTTTGTTAAGCAGGTCTTGACTAGGAGCTACTTTTTACTATTTTGCCAAAAAATTGCTCCTGGTCCTATAGATGACGGTGACCGTTGTTTACATCAGTAGTGTTTACAAATTGATTAGCGCCTGGTCGAAAGACATGCTAGAGGTACTAGTCCATCTACTGCATACATACTATTCGAAAGCAAAACACACATCACTGAGCGCCAATTTTAAAAGCACATGCCCTTATGGTGCGTACGCATACTGCAGGGCAACCAGATTTAGTACCTGGTCTCTCACTGTGCTTAGGGATGCAGACCATGACTACTGCACTATTACACCGTAAGCATTGTAAGTAATGATCAATCAAGTGTGAATTAAAGCACATTCCCTATAGGTGCGCACGCATACTGCCGGGCACTACGTCACCGGTCACACCATCTATACTTTACTGTGCAAAGTTTGGAATACACCAGGAGCCAAAACTTGGCAACCAGTAGGGAAAAAAACTCCTGGGTGCCCGCTTAACAAAAGGCTTGGGTGCATTAGCATTCAGCATGCAACTGTTATATTATTAATGAACATTGGGTCTAAAAAAGGTTTGTTTGTCCAAACGAGAGAAAAAGAGAAACTTTTAGAGAAGATAAAGACTATACAATTTGTTTTTAATGACTCTATTGTTCTTATATATTTGTTTTCATTGTCCCATACAAACAAATGTGATAAGTTTAAATTCTCAATGAAAGCACACAAAATGTTAAAAAATTAGCGTTTTCTTCTCACTTCTGCACTACTACTGTTCTTATAATTGCTTATACAGGGTGTCCCAAACAAATACTGAGTTCTCTCATAATTAGAAAACACAACCTGTCTTGTGTGCAGTATGGAAGTTCCCTATCCCAAGATTAATAAAGTATCCCTGGTAAAAGTCCATAAACCGTAGTGAAAAATAGGACCCATGATCTTCACATAGAACAGACAATAAATCATCGCTGTTCATGAATTTTCAAAATTAAAATATTTAATCAATCTTTTATTCTGTTCTCACATTTATTTTGTTGCAGGACAAAAAGATCAGTATTTTAGAAGAAAAAGCACAACTTTTAAATAGATTTAAAGGTAAGATAGAGGTCTACTGAAAACTATTTTGCATTTTTATTAATCCTAACCCCGGTTAAGAGTTTTTAACCAGGATCACAATTTTCGAAACTAAATCGTCGAGGACTGGCTGAGAATCGATCCGGGGACCCTTCGTCCCACCCACTAAGCCACAAAGCCACGGCCCTCAGCTACTCGTTTGCGTAGTATACCGTGCTTACTTAATAATAGGCTGTTGAGTTCGTCGTCAAAAACCGTCCCCACAGGTGCTTCGAGACAGGTTTTGGAAGTAAGTATTATATAGTAATCGGGGGGGGGGGGTAGGGTTAAGCTCCATAAAACACACCAATAAGAGTAGCAGACAACAAAAATGTATGCATTTTTCTGAAGATTATGTTATTCCATTTGAAATCCATACATCCTCTGTGAAAGACTTACTTTATTCTTCCCAACAGGGAGTGTGAATTTCAAATGGGGTTACCTGAAGTACTAACTCGGTTCATTAGAAATGGCAGAAGTTGATTGACTTCATCAGGGTGGTTCATACCAACATTCTAAAATCAGTGAATGCATGTCATGTATTCTAATTCTAGAGGTATAACCACATAGAAAGCAAACAACATGTTTATTATTTGTCAACACCCCCCCCCCCCCCCCCCCCCCCCCCCCCTCCTCCGATATAAAGTAAAACAACTTAGAAGTTGTCCCAACCTGCCAATGGCCTGTAGGATACATGCTTTGGCGCATTAAAACAGGATGCGCTCACACACCACCGGGCAGAGAACAATGGCAACTGCTGTCGCATGTCACGTCACCCCATTTAATAATTTTGCATCTTTTTTTTACTAGACAATCCGAGTGTGAAACCGATAAGGTGAAGCAACTTGAGATGAAGTGTGGGGCACTGCAAGAGGAGATCAAGGATATGGAAGTAAGAACTTTTTGCATCTGCCCTTCCTCCCCAAACTTTGTTGAATGATGTTATCTTCTTCAAGACATTTTCTGTTTCGATCCTGCCCACTTTTTCGAAGATGTTATGCAACCTTGGATTAGGTCTATAATGTTGGTTATCCACCTCCAATCTCTGGGCCTTAAGCCAAAAACCAAAGTACCTTTAACATTTATTGCGTACTGTGTGATCAATGCGCTGCTTGAACTAGCATCAGCTTGAAACTCTGCCCAAATCACATATTATTGTCTCCATTGAATTTCAAATTAGATGTGAAGGTTTTGGGCTGCCATGTAGACATCAAGACCACTTCCCCCTCCCTCTCTCAAATTTGCTGATAGAATCCAAAGAAGAGCAGTTCAATTGCCGGAAGGTGATGCGGTTTCACTGTCCAACAATTGTATACGGTTTAACACTTTTCCACGCGGCAGTCTGCAGACGACAGTTCCAAATATTTCAAAAATGTCAAAATCATTGAATTTCATCACAATTGGAATCACCATGAGAATTGAATTACTATAAGTATACATGCCTTGTATTGGTACAGTAATTTTTGAGATAGACTTTAGAAATTGGGAAAGGTTTCTGAAAAATCTATTTTCAATAATATTGATGGCTTGCTACTTGACTGTCTTTATACCTACAAAGTAAAACAAAGGGGAAACAAAACAGGTCATACTCAGTCTCATTACATTTTTCATTGACTCATCAATATGGGCAAAAAATTTTGATTCACGCAAAGTTGTTGCGAGAATCAATTAATACGTGGTTTGCGTGAATCAATGATTCGCGCAAGACCTTATCTGCGTGAATCAAATTTAGAAAATCGAATTTAGATAATTTCATTCACACACTTTGGGACAAATTTTTACCCCTGAATATTGGTCAAACTAATAGCCACATGGAAATGGTTAAGGTTTAATCTATGTGTTAGTTTTTGTGAGTAATGAATTGAGTTTTATTGACTTGTTAGGTTAAAGTAATAGGTCTGATATTCACAGGCATTATAAATGTATTGAACATCAAGTGCACAATATTAATTGTCAAAGTTTGAATGCCTTTTTCTTTTTGTTTTGTATCTAGGACTTTCTTGCTGACTATGGCATGATGTGGGTTGGCGGTCAGGGGGAGGAACCTAAATCAGCAGAGAATATGGGAAATGCATATGATGAGTTGACTGAAGATACAAGTGTACATACAGATACTATGTGGAGACCAGGTAAGTTAAGGGGTGGAGGTATGGTGTGGTTTGGTGGTCAGGGGGAGGAATCTAAATCAGCAGAGAATATAGGAAATGCATATGATGAGTTGACTGAAGATACAAGTGTACATACAGATACTATGTGGAGACCAGGTAATACCCGGTGTGTATGGTGTGGGTAGGCAGGCAGCGAAACTTAATTATCAGTGGCCTAGTCACAAATCTTAGTCCACTTTTTTACACTTCAAACTATTACTGTATGTTTAATGGCCGCCATTTTGAATTTGGAGGTATGTCGGTAGTTTTCGGAACCCCAAAATACCTGAAGGCAACTGTGTTCGGCTACTGGAGCCGTGTCTCCAGATGCATGCTGCGCTTTTTCTGGAAAATACTCATATTCCTCCAAATTGGCAGCGCATAGTTTATAAAACAAGTTTATAAATCTGTGGCTCCAAGTCAGTTTTTATGCAAGCTTGATTTGAGTGGGTAGTGGGTTCTGGGGAAGCAGTAATCTAGACCTGTAGGGTTAGTTCGGTTGGTTCGGTCCTGTCATGACTGACAGCTCGTGACCTTACAGATACTACGCCATAGATAACGATTTTCAGCAAAGGAGTAACAATCACGGAGAGGGTGTCCAGTAATCAGTTTTATTTGATCAATCCACCGGGAACGAGGTCTGCCTTTCTTTCTCTTCCCTTCAATCATGCCTTGCATGATCATCTTCTCTAGGTTGTTACCCTTGTGATGTGAGATATGGCCAAAGTAGCTCAGCATTTGGGTGTTGATAGCGTGAAGAAGTTGTTAAGTAACCCAGATTTCTTCAATAATACTGGCATTGGTCCTTCTTATTGTCCATGAAATGCGTAGCATACACCCTCCAACACCACATCTCGAAAGCAGCTATTCTGTTTTTGTCAGCATTTGTTAGGGTCCACGTCTCACAGGCATACATGGCAATTGGGAAATACAAGAGCTTGGACAAGCCTGGTTTTTGTTGCTCTGGTTATTCCTCTGTCAGCCCAGATCTTGCTTAGGTTGACCATTGCTGATCTAGCCATTGCTAAACGGTGTCTAATTTCTTGGCTGCAACCACCCTCTTTGGTAATAGGGTTAGTAATGCCCTTTATTCTACATAGAAATTGTTGGGCCATACCTGGGACCTCAATAATACTAGTTTGGAAAATGTTGATTGTGATTGCAAATTCTGATTCTTTATCTTTTTATGATGTATCCGAGGGGGGGGGGGGGGGGGGGGAGGGAGGGGGGGGGGGGGGAAGGGGGAGGGGGGGGGGGGGAGGGGAGGGGGGTGGTACTCAGTGGATCTGAGGTTCATGGTAAATGGATGACCATACTTTTCTTATTTTCTGGTCAATTTATTGGTTAATTTTTTGTCAATAGGTGGTAAAAATAATGTCCTTAGTGGTAAAATGATAATTAAGTGGTAAATATTTTGGTCATAGTTAAAAATCCTTGGTGGCACACCTATACCTGACAAAATAATGAGTACCCTCTCCCCCGGGATTGTATCCACTCACAGGAACATCAATCGCAGGTAGTCAGTCCGATTCCCTGCATGTAGACTTTGACAAACTGATAGAAAACATCAAGGAACTGAATGTGTTAGCCGGAGAAGGCGTAAAGAAGGTCCAACACACGATGAACGGAGCACGGTTAAAAGCGCCGGAGCCCATACCACTGACGCTGTACTCTAATGGAATATTCATGTTCAATGGACCGTTTAGGTCGTTTCAAGAACCCGAAACGCAGGTTTGTTAATACACTTTTATTAGTTTCAAACCATTCAGAAAGCAGGAAATTAAATTACGCAGAGTGCATTTGCGCGCCTTTCCAAGTTTGTGTTGATTTGTTTGTGCTTCTCATCGGGTGGGATTTTTACACTTTCCACGCGGCTATTATTTTTACCATACACAAAACAGATTTGTCAGAAACCCTTAGACATGTTGTACTTATGTCAATGGATTTCTCATGATGATTCCAAATATGGTAATGAAATTCCATAATTTTGACATTTTTTAAACATTTTGTGAAATTTTGGAATGTCGTCTGCAGCTTCCTGCCGTGTGAAAAGTGTTAGGTTCAATGGGATGTCATTCGGGGATGGTTTAAGAGGGGTGTAGATTCTCAGGTATAGCCTCCATAAAACTGCCGTAACTTCTTCATTATTCATTTAATATATATAAAAGTATATATTTTCTTGAAGAAAAGGTTCAATGAATCCAACAATGAACACAAAATTGACCCTTTTAAAGAAAATTATAAAAAACACAGTTTTTGACCCATTTTGATAATTTTGATGAAGATTACATCAAAATGATCTTCGGCACCACTCTCCACATAAATTGCTTCAGCCAAATTTCTATCTAGCGCCATTATTCAAACATTTGCCCATACATTATTACACTTCAGGGTTTGTACGTAATTATCTATTGAAACAATTTTTTCCCCAAATTTCATTTTTCTCTGCAATCTCTCAATACCCTTGAGATGATACGATACTTGTAATAGATATTACTTATGGTCATGTCAGAATGGTCCAATTTTTGTGACATCATTAGCTACGGAGTCTATAATTGAAGCTGAGCATCATGTATTTACTGTAGCAGGGTTATCCAATATGCAAGTCAGCAATATATGGAAATTGGAATAGGTTGAGCCATTTAACCAAGGCATACATAAATGATATCTGATGAAAATATATGACGTCCCTGTTGAATGGGTTCATTGCGTCAGAGCTATGATGTGCATATGGTACATATGGAGCAAAGAAGAATTTAAAGACACCCCCACAATGCATTGCATTTTTGCAAAATGCCCAAATTCTGGTCTCCAATTTGTCCCATAAGCCATAAGCGTATGCACACAATGGTGGCTTCATAGCACATTCATTGTTAAAGCTATTAGGTTCTATCTAGTTTACATCAATGAATAAATTGTTTTCAGTACCCTTTTTTCTTATTTCTAAAACTTAAGAGCTCGATGAATACATAGTGTGTAAAAAAACTTTAGTTAGCTGGCGTTTGTACAATGCATTGTGGGAAGACCTTAAAATCTTCTTTGGATGTGGATTAAAGTCATGTCAGAAATACACTTTATAGTTGATTCATACTCTTTGGTTGCTCTGAAAGCTGAACCTTTAATCTATATTTATTGATGTTTTCTTCATTGCTGAATGATATCTGCGATAGTAATTAATCTTAACCATGTTAAATGTGTTATTTTGATACAGAGATGTGTGAAAGATTTAATGGAGGGCTACTTCCCCACTGAACTACAAAACAGATATCCAGATGGTATACCACTGCAGGTAAGCCCACCACCTTCTCCCCACTGAACTACAAAACAGATATCCAGATGGTATACCATTGCAGGTAAGCCAACCACCTTCTCCCCACTGAACTACAAAACAGATATCCAGATGGTATACCACTGCAGGTAAGCCCACCACCTTCTCCCCACTGAACTACAAAACAGATATCCAGATGGTATACCACTGCAGGTAAGCCAACCACCTTCTCCCCACTGAACTACAAAACAGATATCCAGATGGTATACCACTGCAGGTAAGCCCACCACCTTCTCCCCACTGAACTACAAAACAGATATCCAGATGGTATACCACTGCAGGTAAGCCCACCACCTTCTCCCCACTGAACTACAAAACAGATATCCAGATGGTATACCACTGCAGGTAAGCCCACCACCTTCTCCCCACTGAACTACAAAACAGATATCCAGATGGTATACCACTGCAGGTAAGCCCACCACCTTCTCCCCACTGAACTACAAAACAGATATCCAGATGGTATACCACTGCAGGTAAGCCCACCACCTTCTCCCCACTGAACTACAAAACAGATATCCAGATGGTATACCACTGCAGGTAAGCCCACCACCTTCTCCCCACTGAACTACAAAACAGATATCCAGATGGTATACCACTGCAGGTAAGCCCACCACCTTCTCCCCACTGAACTACAAAACAGATATCCAGATGGTATACCACTGCAGGTAAGCCCACCACCTTCTCCCCACTGAACTACAAAACAGATATCCAGATGGTATACCACTGCAGGTAAGCCCACCACCTTCTCCCCACTCAACTACAAAACAGATATCCAGATGGTATACCACTGCAGGTAAGCCAACCACCTTCTCCCCACTCAACTACAAAACAGATATCCAGATGGTATACCACTGCAGGTAAGCCCACCACCTTCTCCCCACTGAACTACAAAACAGATATCCAGATGGTATACCACTGCAGGTAAGCCAACCACCTTCTCCCCACTCAACTACAAAACAGATATCCAGATGGTATACCACTGCAGGTAAGCCAACCACCTTCTCCCCACTGAACTACAAAACAGATATCCAGATGGTATACCACTGCAGGTAAGCCCACCACCTTCTCCCCACTGAACTACAAAACAGATATCCAGATGGTATACCACTGCAGGTAAGCCAACCACCTTCTCCCCACTGAACTACAAAACAGATATCCAGATGGTATACCACTGCAGGTAAACCAACCACCTTCTCCCCACTGAACTACAAAACAGATATCCAGATGGTATACCACTGCAGGTAAGCCCACCACCTCCTCCCCACTCAACTACAAAACAGATATCCAGATGGTATACCACTGCAGGTAAGCCCACCACCTTCTCCCCACTCAACTACAAAACAGATATCCAGATGGTATACCACTGCAGGTAAGCCAACCACCTTCTCCCCACTGAACTACAAAACAGATATCCAGATGGTATACCACTGCAGGTAAGCCCACCACCTTCTCCCCACTGAACTACAAAACAGATATCCAGATGGTATACCACTGCAGGTAAGCCCACCACCTTCTCCCCACTGAACTACAAAACAGATATCCAGATGGTATACCACTGCAGGTAAGCCCACCACCTTCTCCCCACTGAACTACAAAACAGATATCCAGATGGTATACCACTGCAGGTAAGCCCACCACCTTCTCCCCACTGAACTACAAAACAGATATCCAGATGGTATACCACTGCAGGTAAGCCCACCACCTTCTCCCCACTGAACTACAAAACAGATATCCAGATGGTATACCACTGCAGGTAAGCCCACCACCTTCTCCCCACTGAACTACAAAACAGATATCCAGATGGTATACCACTGCAGGTAAGCCCACCACCTTCTCCCCACTGAACTACAAAACAGATATCCAGATGGTATACCACTGCAGGTAAGCCCACCACCTTCTCCCCACTGAACTACAAAACAGATATCCAGATGGTATACCACTGCAGGTAAGCCCACCACCTTCTCCCCACTCAACTACAAAACAGATATCCAGATGGTATACCACTGCAGGTAAGCCAACCACCTTCTCCCCACTCAACTACAAAACAGATATCCAGATGGTATACCACTGCAGGTAAGCCCACCACCTTCTCCCCACTGAACTACAAAACAGATATCCAGATGGTATACCACTGCAGGTAAGCCAACCACCTTCTCCCCACTCAACTACAAAACAGATATCCAGATGGTATACCACTGCAGGTAAGCCAACCACCTTCTCCCCACTGAACTACAAAACAGATATCCAGATGGTATACCACTGCAGGTAAGCCCACCACCTTCTCCCCACTGAACTACAAAACAGATATCCAGATGGTATACCACTGCAGGTAAGCCAACCACCTTCTCCCCACTGAACTACAAAACAGATATCCAGATGGTATACCACTGCAGGTAAACCAACCACCTTCTCCCCACTGAACTACAAAACAGATATCCAGATGGTATACCACTGCAGGTAAGCCAACCACCTACTCCCCACTGAACTACAAAACAGATATCCAGATGGTATACCATTGCAGGTAAGCCTACCACCTTCTCCCCACTCAACTACAAAACAGATATCCAGATGGTATACCACTGCAGGTAAGCCCACTACCTTCTCCCCACTGAACTACAAAACAGATATCCAGATGGTATACCACTACAGGTAAGCCCACCACCTTCTCCCCACTCAACTACAAAACAGATATCCAGATGGTACACCACTGCAGGTAAGCCAACCACCTTCTCCCCACTGAACTACAAAACAGATATCCAGATGGTATACCACTGCAGGTAAGCCAACCACCTTCTCCCCACTGAACTACAAAACAGATATCCAGATGGTATACCACTGCAGGTAAGCCCACCACCTTCTCCCCACTGAACTACAAAACAGATATCCAGATGGTATACCACTGCAGGTAAGCCAACCACCTTCTCCCCACTGAACTACAAAACAGATATCCAGATGGTATACCACTGCAGGTAAGCCAACCACCTTCTCCCCACTGAACTACAAAACAGATATCCAGATGGTATACCACTGCAGGTAAGCCAACCACCTTCTCCCCACTGAACTACAAAACAGATATCCAGATGGTATACCACTGCAGGTAAGCCCACCACCTTCTCCCCACTCAACTACAAAACAGATATCCAGATGGTATACCACTGCAGGTAAGCCAACCACCTTCTCCCCACTGAACTACAAAACAGATATCCAGATGGTATACCACTGCAGGTAAGCCCACCACCTTCTCCCCACTGAACTACAAAACAGATATCCAGATGGTATACCACTGCAGGTAAGCCTACCACCTTCTCCCCACTCAACTACAAAACAGATATCCAGATGGTATACCACTGCAGGTAAGCCCACCACCTTCTCCCCACTGAACTACAAAACAGATATCCAGATGGTATACCACTGCAGGTAAGCCCACCACCTTCTCCCCACTGAACTACAAAACATATCCAGATGGTATACCACTGCAGGTAAGCCAACCACCTTCTCCCCACTCAACTACAAAACAGATATCCAGATGGTATACCACTGCAGGTAAGCCAACCACCTTCTCCCCACTGAACTACAAAACAGATATCCAGATGGTATACCACTGCAGGTAAGCCCACCACCTTCTCCCCCACTGAACTACAAAACAGATATCCAGATGGTATACCACTGCAGGTAAGCCAACCACCTTCTCCCCACTCAACTACAAAACAGATATCCAGATGGTATACCACTGCAGGTAAGCCCACCACCTTCTTCCCACTCAACTACAAAACAGATATCCAGATGGTATACCACTGCAGGTAAGCCAACCACCTTCTCCCCACTGAACTACAAAACAGATATCCAGATGGTATACCACTGCAGGTAAGCCCACCACCTTCTCCCCACTCAACTACAAAACAGATATCCAGATGGTATACCACTGCAGGTAAGCCAACCACCTTCTCCCCACTGAACTACAAAACAGATATCCAGATGGTATACCACTGCAGGTAAGCCCACCACCTTCTCCCCACTCAACTACAAAACAGATATCCAGATGGTATACCACTGCAGGTAAGCCCACCACCTTCTCCCCACTGAACTACAAAACAGATATCTAGATGATATACCACTGCAGGTAAGCCAACCACCTACTCCCCACTGAACTACAAAACAGATATCCAGATGGTATACCACTGCAGGTAAGCCCACCACCTTCTCCCCACTGAACTACAAAACAGATATCCAGATGGTATACCACTGCAGGTAAGCCCACCACCTTCTCCCCACTGAACTACAAAACAGATATCCAGATGGTATACCACTGCAGGTAAGCCAACCACCTTCTCCCCACTGAACTACAAAACAGATATCCAGATGGTATACCACTGCAGGTAAGCCCACCACCTTCTCCCCACTGAACTACAAAACAGATATCCAGATGGTATACCACTGCAGGTAAGCCCACCACCTTCTCCCCACTGAACTACAAAACAGATATCCAGATGGTATACCACTACAGGTAAGCCCACCACCTTCTCCCCACTGAACTACAAAACAGATATCCAGATGGTATACCACTGCAGGTAAGCCAACCACCTTCTCCCCACTGAACTACAAAACAGATATCCAGATGGTATACCACTGCAGGTAAGCCCACCACCTTCTCCCCACTGAACTACAAAACAGATATCCAGATGGTATACCACTGCAGGTAAGCCAACCACCTTCTCCCCACTGAACTACAAAACAGATATCCAGATGGTATACCACTGCAGGTAAGCCCACCACCTTCTCCCCACTGAACTACAAAACAGATATCCAGATGGTATACCACTGCAGGTAAGCCCACCACCTTCTCCCCACTGAACTACAAAACAGATATCCAGATGGTATACCACTGCAGGTAAGCCAACCACCTTCTCCCCACTCAACTACAAAACAGATATCCAGATGGTATACCACTGCAGGTAAGCCCACCACCTTCTCCCCACTGAACTACAAAACAGATATCCAGATGGTATACCACTGCAGGTAAGCCAACCACCTTCTCCCCACTGAACTACAAAACAGATATCCAGATGGTATACCACTGCAGGTAAGCCCACCACCTTCTCCCCACTGAACTACAAAACAGATATCCAGATGGTACACCACTGCAGGTAAGCCAACCACCTTCTCCCCACTCAACTACAAAACAGATATCCAGATGGTATACCACTGCAGGTAAGCCCACCACCTTCTCCCCACTGAACTACAAAACAGATATCCAGATGGTATACCACTGCAGGTAAGCCCACCACCTTCTCCCCACTCAACTACAAAACAGATATCCAGATGGTATACCACTGCAGGTAAGCCCACCACCTTCTCCCCACTGAACTACAAAACAGATATCCAGATGGTATACCACTGCAGGTAAGCCAACCACCTTCTCCCCACTGAACTACAAAACAGATATCCAGATGGTATACCACTGCAGGTAAGCCAACCACCTTCTCCCCACTGAACTACAAAACAGATATCCAGATGGTATACCACTGCAGGTAAGCCAACCACCTTCTCCCCACTGAACTACAAAACAGATATCTAGATGGTATACCATTGCAGGTAAGCCTACCACCTTCTTCCCACTCAACTACAAAACAGATATCCAGATGGTATACCACTGCAGGTAAGCCCACCACCTTCTCCCCCACTGAACTACAAAACAGATATCCAGATGGTATACCACTGCAGGTAAGCCCACCACCTTCTCCCCACTGAACTACAAAACAGATATCTAGATGGTATACCATTGCAGGTAAGCCCACCACCTTCTCCCCACTCAACTACAAAACAGATATCCAGATGGTATACCACTGCAGGTAAGCCAACCACCTTCTCCCCACTCAACTACAAAACAGATATCCAGATGGTATACCACTGCAGGTAAGCCCACCACCTTCTCCCCCACTGAACTACAAAACAGATATCCAGATGGTATACCACTGCAGGTAAGCCCACCACCTTCTCCCCACTGAACTACAAAACAGATATCTAGATGGTATACCATTGCAGGTAAGCCCACCACCTTCTCCCCACTCAACTACAAAACAGATATCCAGATGGTATACCACTGCAGGTAAGCCAACCACCTTCTCCCCACTCAACTACAAAACAGATATCCAGATGGTATACCACTGCAGGTAAGCCCACTACCTTCTCCCCACTGAACTACAAAACAGATATCTAGATGGTATACCACTGCAGGTAAGCCAACCACCTTCTCCCCACTCAACTACAAAACAGATATCCAGATGGTATACCACTGCAGGTAAGCCCACTACCTTCTCCCCACTGAACTACAAAACAGATATCTAGATGGTATACCATTGCAGGTAAGCCCACCACCTTCTCCCCACTCAACTACAAAACAGATATCCAGATGGTATACCACTGCAGGTAAGCCCACCACCTTCTCCCCACTGAACTACAAAACAGATATCCAGATGGTATACCACTGCAGGTAAGCCCACCACCTTCTCCCCACTGAGCTACAAAACAGATATCCAGATGGTATACCACTGCAGGTAAGCCAACCACCTTCTCCCCACTGAACTACAAAACAGATATCCAGATGGTATACCACTGCAGGTAAGCCCACCACCTTCTCCCCACTGAACTACAAAACAGATATCCAGATGGTATACCACTGCAGGTAAGCCAACCACCTTCTCCCCACTGAACTACAAAACAGATATCCAGATGGTATACCACTGCAGGTAAGCCCACCACCTTCTCCCCACTGAACTACAAAACAGATATCCAGATGGTATACCACTGCAGGTAAGCCCACCACCTTCTCCCCACTGAACTACAAAACAGATATCCAGATGATATACCACTGCAGGTAAGCCAACCACCTTCTCCCCACTGAACTACAAAACAGATATCCAGATGGTATACCACTGCAGGTAAGCCTACCACCTTCTCCCCACTGAACTACAAAACAGATATCCAGATGGTATACCACTGCAGGTAAGCCCACCACCTTCTCCCCACTGAACTACAAAACAGATATCCAGATGGTATACCACTGCAGGTAAGCCCACCACCTTCTCCCCACTGAACTACAAAACAGATATCCAGATGGTATACCACTGCAGGTAAGCCTACCACCTTCTCCCCACTCAACTACAAAACAGATATCCAGATGGTATACCACTGCAGGTAAGCCAACCACCTTCTTCCCACTCAACTACAAAACAGATATCCAGATGGTATACCACTGCAGGTAAGCCCACCACCTTCTCCCCACTCAACTACAAAACAGATATCCAGATGGTATACCACTGCAGGTAAGCCTACCACCTTCTCCCCACTCAACTACAAAACAGATATCCAGATGGTATACCACTGCAGGTAAGCCCACCACCAACCACCTTCTTCCCACTGAACTACAAAACAGATATCCAGATGGTATACCACTGCAGGTTAGCCCACCACCAAACCACCTTCTCCCCACTCAACTTTGTCTTTGGTCAGTCATGTATGTATGTTAATCAATACGCCATTTATGCATACACAAGGTCAGTGTTGAGGTTGGATCCCGGTGGGGGGGGGGGGGGGGGGGCACTGACATAGGAAAAGGGTATTGGTATGTGCCGCGCTGAAGACCCCCTTTTCACCCTCTGCTGCTAGCTCTTATGACCCCCTTTTCAGCCTGCATCAGTTCTTAAGACCCCAGTTTGATTGAATATTAAAAAATTGCGAAATTTTGCGTTCCAAAGCTCCAATTCTTCGAAAAAAATTGCGTTCTAAAACCCCCAAAATCGCAAATTTGCATTCTTGCTAATCAAAATTGAACTATAGGCCAGTTCTCAAGACCTACTTTTTTGAAAAAATCAGTTCCCCAAGACCATATTTTTCGTCACTCAGTTCAGTTCTGTAACCTCCCTTTTTGAGATCCTGGGCGGCACACCCCTACCCAAAAAAAAGTTTAGTGCTCTAAACTTCATGGACAATTGGGCATGATTTTTTTTATAAATTAGGGATATGTTTGAAATTTAAGATCTGTAGGCCTTAATAGTGCATGATTATTGGTCTGTTTGCAAATGCCTTAGGAATCCATCTTGAATGTTGCATATAATTTTTATTATGAGTTTATTGGAACATGTTGTTACATACTTAAGAAATATTGTTTGGTAAACAACAATTGACATGGTATTTATTAGAAGAGAGGAGGTCATTGAGAGATAATATATTTTTAAGAAGCAATATCTGCCCTTATGATTTATTGTTTTTTGATGCTGCTTTATGAAGAGAGCATGTGTGGTCTAGTGGATAGCATGCTGGGTTCATGATACAAAGGTTGTGAGTTCTAGCCCCGCTATAGCCAACATGTTTATATCCTTGAGCAAGGTACTTAATCTCAATTGCCTCGTCGACCCAAGCGAGATTGGGGAGCTGTTAGGGGATATTACAATCTAATTGCTGATACATTGTGTGCGCCGTGTCGGTAGCCTGGTAAATGAAGCAAAGTGATTGTGACGATTTCCTAATGGCAGCAAAAACCAGTGGTTCGGAAGTCACGTAAAATTGTGGTCCCGTGCATCAGAAGAGCAATACCCGAGTATGTTAAAAAGGTTACAGACTCTTTCGTAAAGAGTAGGGGATCATCCCGGTCTGTATCTGTTCACACATCTAATGGACCCAATGGAAATAAGCTATATAAGCTTACTGGGTTATCCAGGGTCGTAAGACCAAAATGATCTCATATGAATTCTGGGTTGTACCATATCTGTAATAGATTGATGATCAAAAAGCTATCCCAGGCTCTTTAGGGGATGTGTCTCTAAAATAGTAAAGAAAGAGTGTTTTTGTCATTCAGAATGTTATCTGTTTTGCACCAAATAAGGGTCAAGTAACATAACACAACATAACAATGAGGATTTAAATAGTGCTCTTACACATTATACAGCCCTAAAACAAAACATAGGTGAGAACAAGTAGGTCAAAATTCTCTCAAAATAGTTCCAATGGGTATGCCAGGAAAGGAGTAAATACTAACTTTGATTACTAAAACAAAAAGATTTTAACCATTTTGATTTAATGTTTTACTACCACTTTTGTTTCCAAGGTTTCAGATAAGCGTGACACGGTGTTCAAAAGTTCCAGGACCTTAGTTGGAGAGAGTTTCCCAGGTGCGGGACACATCCTTGGCGGTGACAAAAAACCCTCCAGACTCGTTCCCAGTAACCTTGACAAATCTACCAGTACCATCGATCAAGAAGCTGGAGTGGTAACAACGAGTAGTGACGGACAGAGACTGTATGAATCCAGTGAACCTCCAAGTAAGTTTTTCAATACACAGCAACCATGAACAAGAGTGGCTATCTACATCTATTCAATACTCAATAATGTTGCCTAAGCAATATCTAATTGAGATGTGTGATGGCATTGAATGAAAGCAACACAAAATACATGGAAAACAAAAGTTTAAAGGACTGACTTGAACCCTTCTCCACTAGCACCTTCAAGAACATTGGATGGTAGGTCGTTCCATTCCACTATTGTGCGTGGGTAAAAGCTATATTTGTAAACATTGCTGTTAGCTTTCATGACTCTAAATTTGGCAGGATGGTATTGCCTTGTTCTACTGGTGGTCTCACGTTGGATGTAATCTGGAAGAGGAATAGCAATGGTGTTATTTTGTATTTTTAACATAGATCCCACTGTTCTGCTTTAGTTCTTTGTAACAAAACGAGCAGCCCTGTGCTGTATCATCTCCAGTCGATGGATGTCTGTTGTTTTATGTGGGTCCTATGTATTGTTTATTTCCCTTCCTCTCTGGACAGTGAAGTAGCAAGCGGGTGCAACATTGATGCATGACTGTGTATGTTATTATGAGTGGCCATAGTATAAACAAAACTTGTACGATAATACGTCTAGCGTAACACATGGTTATATGTAGAACGTGTAAAGTTAGACGTCTAAGATGTGTCTTAGAAGCCTAAGACAACATTTCCACTTTATTCCGTTGGTGGTACTCTGGATTTAATGTTTGCGAAAAAGTATCAATCAAACAAACCTGAGGGAGTGGGGGTGGGGAAGGATGGGAAAAACAAGGTCAAAACCATATTGGATATCCTACAAATGTATATGCTATTTACTAAACCATATTTGTAAACTGTATTTGCTCATCTTCGATGTGTAAGATGTTATCTTAGACGTCTAACCTTACACATACTACGTATTACCGTATTATCTTACACATATTATTTATACTGTGGCCACTCATAGTATGTATCTTTTGTCATTCTTTGCATATGTGTATATATGCCAGCGCGTAAAGTAGCTAGGCGCACACTTATGCACTGCAATCACTGAATGATGCAGTAACATTATTGTCTCATGTAAGTACATAATAGACCATATCTGTCAGTATGGACGATCTGAACTATTAAATTCTTATTATTTTAAATTGATTTTTGCGATATGGGACCTATATTTAAGGTTTTCTTCCTCAAAAAACAATTGATTTGACTGGGTTTTTATGTGTGATGATTTTCGCAAAACGGGACACATGTTCTAGATTCTTTAGAACAAAATCATACCCTCAATGTTTAGGGATTTCTGGCAAAAAAGGGACCCATTAGAGATCCCCTACATCTTATTTACATGAGCACCCCCACCTGGACGTGCTTTGTGTTACTGCTTCATCTCATAGCCATGTAGACCAATGATAGGATATTGATATCAATTACCCAAATATAATAATATTCATAATCATAATTGTTTCATAAATGCCATATATTTATACACTCTTTTTAACAGGATCTAAATTATCTGTTGACCAATTCCTTAACAAGTTGCCTTCATCTGTGGTGAGAGATGGTAAAGTTATAGACGTCAGGTCATCGATAGCAGGTTCGCTAAAGGTAAGGCCAACAATAATTTGTTTATATCCTCCATTTCTTTCTATAGTCTGATCAGTTCCAAATTGGCAAAGCTGTGAATGAATATAGAAGAATGTAGGCGCACATGAAGGTAACAAGCGCACTGTGCATCATATGCGTGGGTGGGGCCAAAACCACATGCGTGCGGCCATAATCTATTACTTTTGCACAAGGAGAGATAAATACTAAATATTTCTCGCCAATTTGGAACTTATTAAACTATAGAAATAGATTCTTTATTTATTGTTTCTTAAGATAGTGTACTTGATTCAAAGGCATGTGTCATTTACTTGGTAGAATATACGACATAGTTACAACACATTTCGGACTCGCTTTATCAAACATGCACCAATATAACCTTTTTTTTAAACATTACCCTTGATAAACTTTCTTGTATTGTGTACACTTGTTTTTTTTAAATCCCTCAATTACTAATTTATCAATTGAATTAATTACCAATTCTTTTAGTTGTTAGATGGCTTGTTAGGTATAAACAGGATCCAATCTAAAATCTCAAAATGTGTATACTTTAGACCATGTAGTGTACCTCAAAATATAGTTATTTTGACTTGAACAATGCTCAAAATTTTGCCAAATGCAATGGATTATTGTGCAAAGCTAATTTCTTTTGTACAACTTGTTTTTGAGTATAGAAAGTTGTGTTGATCAAAAATAGATGCAGTTTGCTCTCAGTGTAGGCGATGAAATTATGGGGTTTTTTTCTTCAAAGAATAGAGATAAACATTTTGAAAAAAGGCTTGATCAAACAGGTTTTTTTTAACTAATTACATTTTTCACTTTACAGAGTGACTCAACAAAAGTTGGTGTAACAATTATAGAAACACCTGTCGTCCAAGAAATCAAGGATAGAATAACTAGTCCCCGTACAGCAAGTAGACCTCTATCGGCACGCTGTTCTATAACGACACTGAGGATCAAATCAGAGAGCGGCGATCACACCTATGTCATGAAGATGAGATCTACTGATACGATAGCCGATGTTAGGAAATACATTGATGCCCAGAGGTATATTGAATTTGAAGATAGTTAAAGTCATATTCTGAAGAAGACATTTGTGGAAAACATGGATGATATGGCTGTTTTTTCCTGAGGGTGGGGTACTCACATACTTAAAATATATTAGCTGCTCTAATAGACGTTATTCTTAATTGGTCCATTTACAAGGGTGTGAAATCTAACTGAGCATGCTCAGAGCAATTAGTGTGCCGATGAACATTACAATCTCATACTTTTACTGCAATGTAATGAAATGTGAACTTCTACATTTTCCTATATAGATAGAGTCGGTTACCAGCAAACGAATGTAATATAAAGGTCACATTTTGAACAGCTCAGAAGTATGAAGAATTGTTTATGATTAGTGCAAAGTTCACCCCTTGAAAAGCTACAGCACTCTCCTCTCGGCTAAATCGTTAGCCTCGTTTTCGGAGCACTAATTGCTCTGAGCATGCTCTGTTGGATAACACGGCCCTCTTTTGACGTAAATGCACCAATTATTAATAACCTCCATTGTGCAATATATCCGGTATTGCATAGCGAAATGCTACACAATTTTGAAGAATTGCTCATCAATTTCCCAATTGTATCGCATACAAATGTGATGAAATGCTACGCAATATTTGGAATTGCTACACAAATAAAATAGTATTGCACTAACCTCTATAGGTCACCTTTGTTGCAAAAATTCCCTAAACATGTGGTATGATTTGTGTTGGAAAACCCTAACAATAAACATGGGTCCCAAATCATGAAAACCCAGTCGAATCTGCCATTTTATGAGTTCAAAACACCCTTGAGAGATGTATCGATATACTAAATGAGCAAATAACGTAAAGATAATCATCAACATAGCCCAAATCCAAAATGTCATACAATTCCGACATCGCCTTCATGCCAAATAAGCAAATAACGGCACTTTCGGGTTGAGATTTGCAGCGAAAGTCCGCGAGTAAAACGATAGCATAACTTCCGAATTCAGCACCTAGTTCAGATATGATCACATCGAAACTAAGAAAATCATGAAATTTTATATGATTAACGGCGAATGTTGGTAAACTGTTTCAGATGGTAGTTTATAGTATATGCCTAAGTATTACTTTGATGCAAAACTGGTTTCCAGGATAATTGAGGGCGCACTCCCATACATATCTCACAATGCCCTTTAAACCTTTAAAGTGGGTCAGGATTTCAAACTTCCAGGGACCCGTTTCACTGGAGCAGATCACTTTGAACAATTTGTTGTTTTATTTCCCGCCAAATTGTAAAATCAATGTGAACTTTGATCATGTGATATTTAAGATCAATTACTATGATTAATCTTACACTCATATCACTATACAGGGTGAGTCAAAAAAAAGTTTACTCAACTTCAGCGATTTTTTTTAGAAAAAAGTATTCGTTTGTTTTCAAAACAATTTACTATGGTATAAAGACAAATCAGTTAGCTTTAATATGAATTTTATCTGGTTTAGATTGGTTGAGAGAAACTTATTTTACTCTGTTTTGAATGAAAGTGACCAATTTAACGTCCGAACACGCTTCCAGATCTTGACCATTATATTTCATAAGATACGACCAATAAAAAATTACAATACCGACAGCGAAAGGATCAATTCCTTTGTTATGAAATGATTAAAGTGTGGTAATTGTGTCATAAATAGGCCTTATAAAGCTGTCTATTGTCCCTCAGTGCAACCATCCTAAGCACACTCTCAAAGATCAGGAGAAAGACCAAACAAGATGCTGAATTATCAAGTGGGTTTCTATTCATTAACAGGAATACATTTTACATGTAGAGAGAGAAAGAGAGGGATAGAATATTACTTACTAGTCTTACTGTGGACATTGACAATTTTTGATTGGTTCAAGGATAATGTTTACTTAATCGGACATATTTACGAAAAATAAGTGCAATATTATGTTTATTGATTTTATCAAAATACTATATCGTTTATTATTCACATTATCAGATAGTCACTGGTGACAATTTGTATTCAATATCCTCATCTAGTTTTATCATGTTTATGAATATCCCTTGTGGACTATTTAATCCTTGCAATTATTATTTATTAACTGACAGTGGTGATACAATTTAATCCATATTTCATGTTTTAATCTATTAGGAGACAATTTTGAACAAGTCTATTGTCTACTTAATTCTTTTAATAAACAAGATGTGTAATGCTTTACATCATAATCCTAGTAAGCATTATTAGCTTACTACAGGTAAGCTATAGCGACCTGACGCGAAAGGTCACGGTATAGGTCAAGGGGAAAGTGCGACTGTGAAATATGGTTTTATCTTGGTCACACAAGTGGTTATTTGTCGGGAAATGTACTTGAGATAGTGAAACAATATGATCGCATAAATATGTTAGAAAATGGGCCTGATTGCCATTCGACAAAATAGGCAATTTCGCGTTATTTTCTTTATTGTCATAACTGTATTGAAAATGCATGTAAACGCTATGTTAGAAATGTTGATTCAACACATGGCACGCATGTGTCATGACGTACAAGCGTGATTGTCTTATTGTGATTGGTTTAACTACTAGAGATCATTATTATTCATGATACGAAATAGCGGAAAGTAAAAATACAGTCGTCAAAGTGAAAAATAGGTGGGGAGGTCGTTTTTCGTTAATTGATGTTAATCGCTTCTGTATATATTCTTCAAACTATTTCTCCGATTTCAGCGGCCAAAATTATTGGAAAATATTGTTTTCAAAGGTTTTTCATCATGAGGTGCTGTTAGAAATTCGCGAAAAAGAGTAAAACTTACGAATATTGCCTTGCCAAAATGTTGAATTTGCGTGATTTATCGTGCCGTAATATCTTTTATTACCCCCACCAGTTTGGTATCGTCTGCCATTGATCAAATGTCAAATCTACATATTATAGTCCGATGTAAATGAGGCAATTACATTTACCGAGTTACCCCGTCTGTTTCAATGTGTCGTGAGCTTTCCTCAAACAGTTGCACGTGCGAATATGTGAGGGTGCAGTGTTTAATAACGAAACAATCGGAGCTCTACGAGTTCACTCATTTTTTGAAAGTCGTGTTATAACGGGGGAGGGTTGGGTTTAACGGCACATTTATGTATTATATTTAGATATTGTGTAACTTCCGCCATGTCGAAATTCCACATTTAATACAAATTTACTCAATAAATATTCATAATGACATGCCGCATGTTTATATTATAGCTCAAGTAATTTATTGAAAATAAAAACATTGTTTAAATAAAACATGACACCCCTTTCAAAAGTGAAAGCGTCCAACCCCCAAAAAAGTTTTCAGTCCGAGCATGCCGCGGATGTGTGTTCTCAGAAAATAATGGCGTCTTCTCACCTTATTTCATGTTCTGTTTCTTGTTGTTCTGTAATACTTCAAGTTGTTTTCATCTGCATCTACTTTGACGTTAATTTTTAGCAGATAAAAAATGACTACGAGTGAGTCGAAAGGCTGATATAGCCTAGACGTGAGTACAAAATAAACCAAATATAAAATGAAAAGGGGGTACTTTAAAATAAATACTACATCATCGTCCAACCCCGCCTGTTCCTAATACGGTTGTTCTCCTACTAAAAAAGGAACCCAAGAGTATGGCGCCGCTCACATCGCCAGCGGTGTGTGTTTACGCCGTACGCACGATGTTGCTCTAAAATTCGCTTCATTGTGCACATTTGGTTGCACTTATGAAAGTTTTATGCATTTTGGTAGTACACAAAATTATTCTGATGGTAAATCTTGAACGAATCGCGATTTTAATATGTAATGTTAAAGGTAGATGACCCGATCACATTTTCGTAACACAGAATTATTTCAAACATACGGAGATTTTCATATCATATGAAAGCTCGTATTTTTCTCATCATCATACTGAAATTTGACGGCCTAAATCGGTATAATTACGGAGAAATCAATGAAATAACGTCGAATTACCGCGAATGGTGGTATACCACCGATATAGTTTGTGTACTACTCAATGGGTACAGTTCACAGCATCTTGTGCGTGTAAAATAAGAACTATTAGAGCTATGCAACTCAAACTTTGGAACACGACTTTTTTAAGGATGACCTTTCATGTAGAATAGAAAACTTCAAGTTGAAAATCGGAATGTGATCGGGTCATCTACCTTTTCTGATGGTAAATCTTGAACGAATCGCGATTTTAATATGTAATGTTAATGTCCGGAAGCTGATTAAAACCGGTGCAGATTTGACAATAATAAAAGGCAAATGAAGACAACACAGAGAACAGAAGTACATATCTACTGTACAGTACAGTACACTTTGGTGGACATTTAGTATATTTTATTGCGTTTTCACTTCCTCGAAAATCTGGACTACCAATTTTCGTAAATCCTGAGTCCCGCCCGAAAAACAAAATCGAGTCCCGGGAGCACTGAATTCCCGAACATCCTAGACCCAATGGTGGCTATACTATCGTTCATGCTTCACTATACTATAGCCACAACACCCTCTATAGACACACGACGTCGCGAAAATCACATTTTTAATTCAAGATTTTCACATCAAATATGATTTAAATCAATCAAAATGCACTCACATGTTGTTCCTAGAACTCTTAGTAATACATTGTGTTAATTAATTTTGATCAAGCGGCAGTCGGCAGTGCTGACACTCGATGTGAATTTCGCGACGTGAACAGTCAGTAGGGAGTTTTGTGACCCTAGGTAGCCAGCTACCTAGGACAGGTCACTATTGGGACTACGAACATCCCAGCCTAGCCCTATGCCTATAGGCTATAGCCTAGGCTATGTAGCCTATAGCCTAGGCTATGTAGCCTATAGCCTAGGCTATGTAGCCTAGGCTATGTATGGTTTAACCAGGGAGGTGTAATATCTCTCTGGTTAAACTATATGTAGTAGTACTATTTTGATATCAGAAGAAAAGCCTATCTTATTTTCAATATTCCCCTAAACCAATCACCTCGGTAGATGTTATTGTTACTTATTGAACCATCCAGAAGAGAACGCCAATTCGCCAACTGGTTTTTGTGGCATTACCAAAGTCAAAGTGGCGCACCATTTAAAAGGCCAAATAAAAAATAGTAGTTTCTCTTCCCCGCGCGTGCGCATCCATTTTGGCCGCCACGTCAAAAAAATAGTTTTTTTCTTCAAATTTTGTTCAAATTTTGTTTTCTAATTTTTTTTAATTTTTTTTTTTTTTAATTCTTTTTCTTCAATTTTTATTTTTTGAATGTTCTCAAGATCACACTGATGTTGTCAATGGAGAACGTGTCAATATTTTTAAAAAAACCTGTTAAAATGAAAGAACAACATAACAGGCAAACTGTTAATATCAAAACATGATACAAATTAAACTGTATCTGCATCAGATGATATAAATAAACCGTGAGTAAAACTGGTGTTTTAAAATACCAGTGTGGTCTTCGCCTTCGGAACATTTGTTTGTCGTTTTTGGCTGGAACTGATTTATTTATCAAGATATTCCCGAGATCACACTGATATTTTGTAAATCTAGAATACACATCTTTTCTTATTTAGCTTTGTATTCCTGAAAGAGAAAAAATAGAGAATAAATCCTTGTGTTATCTATATAATAATACTCTACTCTCTGTCTGTCTGTTTTTTTGTTGGTCTGTTTGTTTGTCTGTCTGTCTGTGCGCGCTTTTTCGTTGCCTTCCCGGGGTCGGGCGGCGTTCAAACTCAGTGGGTGGGTGCAGCTCGGTCCCCGCAAGAGCAAGTTCGCATTCGCTAGAGCGTACGAAGTCAAAGGTCATATAGGGGTCAAAGGTCATATGGGGGTCAACTTTTTGAAGTTGGTCGGATCATGCTTAAACTCGGTGATCTCGATGCGAGGCGAGCGTGGCAAAAATAAAACGGGTTGGCGTTTGTCGGGTCTTCCGGGGTCAAAGGTCGTCTAGGGGTCGAATTTTCAAAGTTTGTCCGATCGGGCTTAAACTCGGTGACGGGAAGCCTGAATATGAGTCGAGCGTGGAAAAAATAATACGCCTTTGTTTTTCTTGGGTCGTCCGGGGTCAAAGGTCATCTAGGGGTCAAATTTTTAAAGTTTGTCCGATCGGGCTTAAACTCGGTGATGAGAAACTCGGTGTCTGTTTGTTCAGTCCCCGCAAGAGCAAGTTCGCATTCGCTAGAGCATACGAGGTCAAAGGTCATCTAGGGGTCAACTTTTTGAAGTTGGTCGGATCGTGCTTAAACTCGGTGATCACAATGCTCGATGCGAGGCGAGCGTGGCAAAAATTTAACGGGTTAGCGTTTGTCGGGTCTTCCGGGGTCAAAAGTCGGGGTCACAAAGGTCGTCTAAGGGTCGAATTTTCAAAGTTTGTCCGATCGGGCTTAAACTCGGTGACGGGAAGCCCGAATACGAGTCGAGTGTGGAAAAAATAACACGGCTTTGCTTTTCTTGGGTCGTCCGGGGTCAAAGGTCGTCTAGGGGTCCAATTTTCAAAGTTTGTCCGATCTGGCTTAAACTCGGTGACGGGAAGCCCGAATACGAGTCGAGCGTGGAAAAATAAAACGGTTTTGCTTTTCTTGGGTCGTCCGGGTCAAAGGTCGTCTAAGGGTCGAATTTTCAAAGTTTGTCCGATCGGGCTTTATGCATGCATTCTACAAACCACCAAACCCGAGAACCGACAAACCCCGGGTGACCGCCCAAACCCGAGAACCGACAAACCCCGTGTG
The DNA here is from genome assembly GCA_035610835.1 of Ophiura sarsii. Lineage (NCBI taxonomy): Eukaryota > Metazoa > Echinodermata > Ophiuroidea > Amphilepidida > Ophiuridae > Ophiura > Ophiura sarsii. Next base: position 4,635,154 of record CM069455.1, read on the forward strand.
ACCGCCTAGTATTAAAATAAACATGTAAAATATCGCGAGCAGTTTCCAGTATGTACCCATTTTAAGGTTATAAAGCTAGTCTTAGAAAAGTGGCAGCCATTTTGAAGCAAAAACATTTCCACCATGTTGGAAAAAGCGAAACCAGTTTTGGAAAAAGGGGCATTCGCCATTTTGGGAAGAAGAAAAAAACAAACTCATCTTCCTTTTTTCAAAAAGTTAGCACGAGAAACTAGTTTTATTTTTACTTGGCCTAAGATCCAGGGGCCATGGGAGTTTGGTGACCTGTAAATATTATTATTTTCATTAAAGGTAGATGACCCGATCACATTCCGATTTTAAACTTGAAGTTTACTATTCTACATGAAAGGTCATCCTTAAAAAAGTCGTATTCCAAAGTTTGAGTTGCATAACTCTAATGGTTCTTATTTTAGACGCAAAAGATGCCGTGAAATGTACCCATTGAGTTGTACACAAACGATATTGGTGGTATACCACCTTTCGCGGTAATTCGACGTTATTTCATCGATTTCTCTGTAATTATACCGATTTAGGCCGTCAAATTTCAGTGTGATGATGAGAAAAATACGAGCTTTCATATGATATGAAAATCTCCGTATGTTTGAAATAATTCTGTGTTACGAAAATGTGATCGGGTCATCTACCTTTAAATGATGCATATTTTCATAAAATAGGTGTTTGTATTTTGCCATTGTTATGTACCGAAGTTATTCATCTCTGTACATATTATTTATTGAACCTTCACACATTACAAAAGAGAACAATCATCTACCATTAGGTCGCACCATTTAATATCCAAGGTGTTTGGCAATAATTTGTTTTAATATCAGAAAGAGACTATTTCTTGATCTTGAAATCTCAACCGAAGCATATATAGAAGGGCAAATGTGCTTACACGGTGAACGGTGAATGCATAATAATATATATATATAATTGTTTCATGTAAGATATAATATGGATTCGAGCTTTGCATCATTTGTTATATGCTGGACAGATTATAGTGGTTTACAATATGAAGAGGTTTTTTGCAAAAGGGCCTGCATCCACTTTGGCTCTTATTGAGAAAAAGTTTAAAAAAACCTGTTTCTAAATATTCAAGTTGAGCAATTGAAAAACTGAATGGATTATGAAAGAGGTACACTACATACTAATTTAAATTGAAATACATTCCAAATGCGCTAGTTTTCAAAAACAAACAAAAATCATGTTTACATTTTTTGAACATTTGGATGTAGGCTCTTTTGCAACAAAACTCCATCTGTTTGTACTTAGAGAAAAAATCATTTATTTTAATCATTTAAAAAAAAAAAGTTTGATACAGAAATGTTAAATGATACAATCATATGTTTCAAGGAAATAAAGTCATTTTTTTTCAAAAAGACCTACATCTCATTGTAAACTATTGAAGTTGTTGTTTTGTTTTAAAAGGGCCTGTATCCCGATTTAATTCTGGACACAGGCCCTTTTGCAACTTCAATGACTGTTTACAATGAGAAAAAAAATGACTTTTTGAAAATGCCTTTTTGAAAAATGTCTTTTTGAAAAAAAATGACTTTGTTTCCTTGAAACATAAGATTTTCCCCTATACATTTCTATAGTAAAATCATTTTTGAAAAAAATGCACCATAGCCCTTTTGCAACAACGCTCTTCATATATAGACATGAGTTATGAATTTTCCCAAATTCTCAGCTGTAGTCAGCTTCTGCATCATTGATGCTCTCGTTATAAGCTCGTTAAGCTTGAAATTAAAAACCGTGTTTTGGGGGAAAAAACAGCTCCTGTACAGAAATAGTCATATTTACTTAACGGTATCATCAAATAGCGTGATTTTTTTCCAGATGATAGCAAATAATAGCGCAATAATTTAAAGTTTTGTTGGCCTTGATTTTGTGGTCAGAAATATTTTTTTTGATTTTTTTCAATTAGGGTAAACTTTTTTTTGACTCACCCTGTATAAATATAAGATTGATATCAAACTTACCTAGGATTGAAATCAATCTTATTTGTTTTATGAAAACGATTTAAGAACAATCTTAAAGTTAAGATCGATTTAGAACTTAAGATCAATCTTAAGTGGATAACATTGATCTTAAAAGCTTTATGAAACAGGTCCTAGCATTACACCCTCTTCAAAAAACAATTTGTGTACCCTTCCATTCCATTCCATTCCAAATTTAATAAAAGCATGTTATTTATGATAATAGAATATACAATGAGAATACTTGCAGGGCCATTATGGTTTAACATAGGACAGGTCTTTGAGTAATTATTGTGGTGTGTACCCATATTAAATCAGCTGGTGTTTCTTTTTTCTCTTTTTCTCAGGAATAACGACAGCTCTGCATACGACATATCGACAACCTATCCAAATAAAGTGTTATCAGATAATGCAGCAACATTAGAGCAGTGTGGACTTGTACCCAATGCAGCACTACTGCTTAGACCAAAGAAACATTGAAAAGTTGACCACATATTACATCAGATGATGTAGCAACATTAGAGCAGTGTGGTCTTGTACCCAATGCAGCACTACTGCTTAGACCAAAGAAACATTGAAAAGTTGACCCCATATGACATCAGATGATGTAGCAACACTAGTGTAATGTGGTCTTGTACCCAATGCAGCACTACTGCTTAGACCAAAGAAACATTGAAAAGTTGACCCCATATGACATCAGATGATGTAGCAACATTAGAGCAGTGTGGTCTTGTACCCAATGCAGCACTACTGCTTAGACCAAAGAAACATTGAAAAGTTGACCCCATATGACATCAGATGATGCAGCAACACTAGTGTAGTGTGGTCTTGTACCCAATGCAGCACTACTGCTTAGACCAAAGAAACATTGAAAAGTTGACCCCATATGACATCAGATGATGTAGCAACACTAGTGTAATGTGGTCTTGTACCCAATGCAGCACTACTGCTTAGACCAAAGAAACATTGAAAAGTTGACCCCATATGACATCAGATGATGTAGCAACACTAGTGTAATGTGGTCTTGTACCCAATGCAGCACTGCTGCTTAGACCAAAGAAACATTGAAAAGTTGACCCCATATGACATCAGATGACGCAGCAACATTAGAGCAGTGTGGTCTTGTACCCAATGCAGCACTACTGCTTAGACCAAAGAAACATTGAAAAGTTGGCCCCATATGACATCAGATGATGCAGCAACACTAGTGTAATGTGGTCTTGTACCCAATGCAGCACTACTGCTTAGACCAAAGAAACATTGAAAAGTTGACCCCATATGACATCAGATGATGTAGCAACACTTAGTGTAATGTGGTCTTGTACCCAATGCAGCACTGCTACTGAGATCAAAGAAACATTGAAAAGTTGACCCCATACAACATTGATTTATCAAATGACAGAGAAAGATACAAAAAGCTTTAACAAATCAACAAACAAAACTACTTGAGAAAATGGTGAGGTAACAAAGCAACATTAGGGTCACTTTGGGCAATTCCATTTATGGCCTTAATTGTCACTTAACTTTGATTGAAAAAACAATCAATATGGGTTACCCAATGTGGTGCCATTACTTAGACCAAAGAAATGTGGAAGATTTGAAACAAATTACCCAATGAAAAGCATTGATTGTTTCTTTTGAATGGCTAATAAATTATTTATTATCAAAAATGTGTGCAATAAAGATAACCAATTTTTTTGTCAGATTATCAATCCGAACTATACATGCAGATGATCCACTCAGGTTGGGTCAGTCAGTCAGGTGTTTTTTATCTGCTTTAAAATGACACAAAATATGGCAACACTATTTCCAAACTAAAAAAATCCAAACATTTCAGAAAATTGGTTTGGTATTCATTTGTCAAAACTCTGGTAGAGCTAGTAGAAAAGTTTGGTGTGTTTATTGTCACCTTACAAATAATAATTGTAAAGTTATGTTTAATGTTATGTTACCTTCCTTTTTTACAAAAAATAGCATCCGTCCATGAAAATGTGTGAAAGCAATATAACCAAAGTGTCCACTGACTTTGGACGTAGTTATTTCCAGCGACTGAATGAAGAGTTTAGATATTTCATGTACAGGGTGGATCAGAATGAACTGTACCAAAGCAATATGATTTATTACGGTATGAATTTGATTGATATTGTTCAAACTGTTTCCACTTATATCTTGCGCAAATGCCTAGCTTTCATAAGAATTTAAAATTTTGAAAATCGGACATTTCTAATGGAAAATACAGATTTTCTGGTAAAGATGGTAATTTCAATTTTGGTCGAAATGAGTATTTTAAAAAATCTGTGAAATTACTAACCCTACCTGAGATATCCATCCGTCCATAGGATAGGGCTTATTTTTGGTCACCATATCTCAACTTTTCACATCACTTGTATAGCTATTTATTATTTGCATACTTTTGTGTATGAAATTTGGAGATAAATTTAGATTTTTAATCCGCAAATAAACTGGGATTTGTTCTGCTTGAGTGGTATTAACTTTTGAATATTGCTTATGTGGTGTGGGCTACATTGTGTGAAATGTTGGGGGTAGCGGTAGAGACGATTGATTGAAATTGAAAACATGCTTTTCATTGATTTTCACATATAAACAAATATAGGAAACATGTTCACCTTTATATTGCAGGTGTTTAAATTTAAAACAATCATTTTTTATGTATTTTAGAAACATGGTACAGTTCATTCTGGTACACCCTGTATGCAATAACAAATTTGAATATTCTGTAGTACCTTCCACACACAGGGTGGTTAAAAAGGTTTATCATTCATGATAGCCGTTCTTGTCTACTTATAAATTATATACTGATACAAACTTAAGAGATGTCTTTGTCCACAAATGCCTCCTAAGCTCCTTCAATCTGGAGTCATTTCTGGCCAACATAATTGATTGTGAAAAATTACAATCTTTATATTACAATTTTTATCTCAATGTTTATATACGTAATTAATTATTTTAAAAATGCAATAATTTTGTCCATGAATACTTTTTGTGTATCTTAATACCATGTTCAGATAAATCGACTGAAATGAGACTTCCTTGGACAAATCAATTTTCCACATGTTAATATAGTTATGTATTTCATGACGGGAATAATTATGTCAGGTCTTAGATTTCTTTCCCCAGTAGCGCTCAATAGCCACTGTATTAATAGATGCAATAATTGTTAAACTATTCTTTTGTAAAATAAGTGAAAAAAGCTTCCCACTAGTGCTCAATATAGCCACCGCTTTTATAAAACAAAAACAAAATGTTGAATGTTCATTTGTAGATATGTGTGCAAATAGTTGCCAAAATGAGTCAACTTTAACCACCCTGTATAATACTCTTCATGCTGTTTATGTTATGGAAATCCACTATCAGATCCAGCAACAATATCATACATTTCTAACATAATCTCATTTGTAATGTGATCAAGCAAATTGAGTCGGAAATCAGAAATATTGATTTGAAAACCCTTCAATCACTCATTTCTTTGTATTTATGTTGGGAATTTCTGCAAAATGTAGCATTACAAATAACCAATGCAATCAATTTGAAAAACTTAAAATGTAATATTATCGATTTCAGGCTCATTTTGCTTGATTCCATCATATTTGTTTAGTAATCGATTTGTGGGGGAGCACTATAGTTTGATCAGTTCCTAATTGGTGAAGCCTTCTTACAGCAGCGAATAAATACAGAAGGACACGGGCGCATTTAAAGGTAGTATGTGATCTTTCCAGGGAACGCCCTCAACATCAAAAAAAAATTGAAAGCCGATTTGTTTGTATATTTACATTTCTGATCATAAATCGTACACACATTCCAAGTTACAGGGCGATACGATTCTTAATTACTTCAAAATCATGGTTTTAGAGTGAAAATAATAAACTGTCGGGATAACACGACAGTTTATATTTTCACTCTAAATTCACTCTAAAACCATGATTTTGAGGTAATTAGGAATCGTATCGCTCTGTAACTTGGAATGTATGTACGATTTATGATCAGAAATGTAAATCTGCAAGAAAATCTACTTTCTAAAATAAATCATGAATAGAGGGCGCTCTCTGGAAAAGATGACATAATATGCCTTTAAGGCAACAAGCGCTCTGTACATCATGCGTAACGGTCAAGGGACCATAACCTTGTGTGTGTGGCCATAATTACTTGCATACGCTTGGATTACTTTTACCCAAAGTTTTTCGCCAATTTGGAACTGATCAAACTATTATTCCAGACTTATGCTCTGAATGTTGAATAATGTATCTTATTATACTGTAAAGCATCTTAATTTCACAGCAACTTAATTTAGGGAATTAGCATTACGTCAACTTTTTACGGCAATTTAATTTTACTAATTTGTATCATTTTCCTATATATAACCATTATAAACAATATAATTGGCGGCAATTTAACTCGGCGAATTGGATCTCCTAGCGAAATTAGCAACATTAGATTGCTAGTGAAATTAAATAGCGAGCGAAATAAAATTGCTAGTGAAATTAAATTGCTATCGAAATTAAGTTGTTTTACAGAAATTATTATATGCTTGTACAAAAGCAGTATCCATCCGTCCATATAAAATTGTGTGGAAGTGTTTTATTTTAATAAAAGAATCTATAGTCTATAAAAACAAATCATTTTACAGGCCTCAATTAATAAATGTCTATTTTAACTTGATTGAAGTTGTCAGTCGTATTGTTGATTTTTGTTATTTGAAGAATTTTGAAAATGTCTCCTTACCCGCATATTCTCCATTTTGCATTTTTTCATGTTTAACAGATGAAACCATCAGTAATATCTGCCTTTTCAGGTTTTGTTGTTGTTGTTGCTTCTTTTTTTTGGGGGGGGGGGGGGGGGGGGGTTGTATATAAACAGCAAATGTGAACGAACAATAGCCCAACAGACATTAACAAAGTGAATGAACTAGGTGATTACAAATCAAACTGGTAACACTCTACAGAGAGCTCTGATGGGCCAATCAATTGGTTCACTGCAACTCAGAAAATAATAAAATACAACTGAACACAATTGTATCTAGCTACATCCGACACCTTTGAATGCCTCCTTGGTCTATCTGGTTTATTTTATTTACATTCGGCACCCTAACCACCAACAGTTAATCTGAATGTTCATTAACCTAGCAATTGTCTTTCCAATGATTCTCCCCCTGTTGATTGGGGCTCCAGTTGGACTTGGACCCCAGTTAGAACACAATTAACTTGTTGCCAAAATGTATCTTTCCAGGCAAAGTTAATGGCATCATTACCAGGGGAGTTCATAGGTGCTTTAAAAAAAAACAGATGCCAAAACAACCTCCCCCTCTGATGAACAATCAAACTCTACTTGTAAAATGAAATGACTATAAATTAACGAAACATATCATATTATTAATAATAATATTTAACACTAAATCTAAACCCAGATAATACTAATAACCAGTGGCGTAGCTACCGATTGAAAGGGGTGGAAATCACCCTGGCAGAAAAAAGGGGAAAAATCTCTGTGCCTCCGCTCCAAGTTCTATTTAGTTAGTGGATGCAGTGTATATATCTGAGTCTCGGGTGTATCAAGGAGTTATTATATGATAACTCCTTGGCTGTAGGGATTATGACAACTAACAAGGACCATTTTTTCCGAGCACGTTTTGTTTAAAACATACCCTAACCCCACCCACTCAAGTTTTCTGAGCTGACTGCAAATAAAATTTGGAGCACACTTACGAACATTTTGGAAATCTTGACCACCCCCCTGAAAAAAATCTTAGCTACGCTACTGATAATAGTAAGAATTAAAAAACCCACACCTCATAATATTGACTTTGTAGGGTGAAAAATGTGCAAGTGTGCACTGACTCTTCTACAGCGAGTGGAAGAAGGAAACCAAAAAAACTTTCTCTCGCTGGGACTCGAACCTCAGACCTCTCTCACACCGGTGAAGACCCGTCAGTGTTCAAATTAAATCTCACGACATGATTTTTACGTGTTATATTTTTTTTGTTGCGACGTGACGCGTGGTCGACTAGTTAATCAGTGGAGCACTACACCATCGCCGCGGCTAAGTTTAAGTTAAGCCTTTGAGGACATGCCTGGATCCATGCGAGATCTATTGAACACCAAGGGTAAACCGGGAGAGCGCTCTAACCAATTGAGCTACGAAAGAATGCTCGCTTATCAGCCGATTTCTTTCATATTTATTAATTTATTTATTTTTGATATCAATTTGTATTTGTAAACAAGCACTAGAGAAAACATAAATCGCCAGAATGTATGTAGCAGATAAAAAAAAGTCGCACAAGTAAAACAGTTTAGAATGAATGATTTCTAAGTAATTTACATGTATATCTTAATTTAAAATGACCCCGTTGGAGAGGTTACTCAATGATATGATATTGATAATCAT
>CM069455.1:4643649-4776763 GCA_035610835.1 Ophiura sarsii
CTCATTTCGGGTATTAGGCCTACTAGTACTACCCCTTTAATTTGACCATTTTCCACTCACACATTATTACAAACTTATCAGATCTGGAACCAGCCCAAAATGTCAGCTGAGAAAAATATTTTTGATTTTGTGGTATATCATTCCATCAAAGAATAGAGTAATTATTAAAGGCATATTTCTAGATTTTTGACCACATTTCAGGATTGCAGACCATACAATCGGGTAATGTCACTGTAATGTGAGCCGAAATCGCTTTATATCAGTTCTTAACATTACAGAGCATCATATTTGGGACAAGTAATAAGAAAGAAATGTGAATATTAAAAGAATCACAATAAAATGCTTTACTGGTGAATTTCATTTAAAAAGCATAATTCGGGTAGTATCCCTTTAATTTAATCATTTTCCCTTCACATATTGTTTACAAACTTATCAGATCTGGAATCAGCACAAAATTTCAGCTCAAGAAAATTGTTTTTGATTTTGTGGTATATCATTCCATCAAAGAAGAGAGTAATTATTAAAGGCATATTCCTAGATTTTGGACCAAATTTCACGATTGTGGACCATAAAATTGGGTAATACCCCTTTAATCTGAGCCGAAATTGTTTTATATCAGTTATCAACATTACAGAGCATCATATTCGGGACAAGTAATGAGAAAGAAATGTGAAATATTAAAAGAATCACAAGAAATCCTTTGTGAATTTCATTAAAAAAAACTAAATTCGGGTAGTATCCCTTTAATATGACCATTTTCCCCTCACATATGGTTTACAAACTTATCAGATCTGGAATCAACACAAAATTTCAGTTCAGAAAAATGTTTTTGATTTTGTGATATATCATGTATATCATTCCATCAAAGAAAAGAGTAATTATTAAAGGCATGTTCCTAGATTTTTGATCAAATTTCAGGATTGCGGACCATTAAATCGGGTAATACCCCTTTACTGTGAGCCGAAATTGCGTTATATCAGTTCTCAACATTTATACAGAGTATCATATTTGGGACAAGTAACGAGGAGGAAATGGGAAATATTAAAAGAATCACAAGAAATGCTTTATATAAGTGAATTCATTTAAAAAAAAAATCGGGTAGTATCCCTTTAATTTGACAATTTTCCTCAGAGGTTCTTCATTCATGTTCATACAAAAAAATCATCTTCAACAATGAAAATATCCCTTTTATAACAAAATCACCCACAATATCCACGGCATGAGCTGGACACGCCAATGCGTACACATGTATCGTGTCATTTCATGCACACATTGGCTGGACATGCCAATGTCGCATTTACTGGGCTTGTACATGTATACATCGGCTGGGATTGGTCGTGGGCAGAAGCACCAGCACAGTCCATGTCGCATGTACTGGGCTGGTACTTGCCGGAGTTTGCCGTGTAGACAAGACAAACTCGACCGTAGACGGCCATGTGATGAACTGCGACTCTTGGGGAATCCCCTGTGATTTGTTTGTGCCATCAGTAATCATTTCATTTATTTTCAGCCGCATGATAATCAATACTCCAAGGTGCAATTTTCATGAAAAAATTGAGGTGTTACGGTAATAAAAACTGCAAGTACAGTCATTTTAAGGATAATTACGAAGTTCGCCACATTGGGAAAGCACGCGCAACCTCGGCATGTTTATCTCCCGTAAATTTGGCGATTATTACCCAGAATGCACTTCGGGCGGCTAATGGCGAATAGGCTTATTCCCTGCTGTAACATTGGTCTTATGTGTCCTTTTACCATCTAAATCAGGTGCTTGCATGATATTTTTAGTTGTAGGGGAAGATTATTGTATAGTTAGAAAGATAGTTCAAACATCATTCCAGATACAACTGTATGTCCAGTTCAATAAATTCCATTCAAGCAGCCTTTTATCCATGTCAACCAATTTTTTGGAAGTTTGCCTCCATTTTAAGTGGGGTTGACTAGAACGGCACTGCAGTCATTAGATCTAGTCGACTAGAGTCTTCAGAGGTATTGTCTGGCCCCATCTTGATACTCATGTACAGTATGGGACCCATGCACCAAAGGACTCATACAAGAAATAGAGATGGTTCAACATCGTGCCGCTAGATTTGCATGCCGTAATTATGACTGGCAGGCTGACCTAAAATGGGAAAATGGGTACTTTATATAATCTATCTAGATATCATAAAAGATTTAGCCAGGCAGGCTGAACTGACATTACTGACAACAAAAGGGAACTGCACCTGTTCTATAGTACATTCAATAGAGTTGGTGCATGACAATCCCCGCTCACAGCATCAAGAGTTTAGCTATCAAATAAATATATAGTCAATATCTGAAAATCTTAAACACAGTTTATTACATACCATACTGTGGTCTGGTTTTAACCAATCATATTTGCATTTAATAATACATGTGGTCATTTGTTAAAAATTGGTGGGGCATTTGACCATTCTTTATGGGTCAAGGGTTATGGCCCCTGGATACTTTCATTCATAAATACACATGTCAAGAGATGTGGTCAGAATTCTGTTACCTCTTGAAATTTATATAAATATTTTTTTCACCATCAAGAATTACTCAATTTTTCATGAGATTTTAGATGCTAAATGATAAATACCAGTTATAACTCATTAAAATATGTTGAGGTGGGTGCCAGTAGATTAAAGTGGATTTTACAAGGGCCATGCATTGACAGTGCAGATAATTGTAACTTGGGTAAGTACACTGGCGACTGGGACATAGGTGTGTGCCGTCACATCCAGTTAAACTCCTTGCGCACTCACACCTCTGCGCTTGGCTTCGTAGGAAGTGTTGCAGAGTATTACTTCAAAGTCAAATTTCCGTTGCTAGCACTAGTTCCGTGCCGCAAGTGTAGCGAGATGCAACTGAAGGGAGTAGCATATATAGCATACCCACTGAAAATATGATTACCCCTATCTGAGAGAAGTTATAGCTAAATTCGTCTCAGCCCTATGGGCCCTCAAGTTAACATTCATTTTACTCCATATGGACATGATAGGGCCGCTCCGCTGCTCAACAATATATCAATTTCAATTCCAGTCTTATGAACGTCACTTCACTGTCAGATCATAATTATTACAACAGATCAAGTGAAAATGCCCACCAAGTTTGATGACTGAAGGCAAAGGATCTGGTCCTTCTTGTCTGCGTCAAGATGAACCTGCTCAGTCATCGGGTTTACAAGGATCAGAGCTGAGACCATAATAACTAGTAATAGTTATTATGGTCTCAGGCAGTATTAGCATTACAATGCCGTAGCGGGGCTGACTTGGTGAAAAGTCGATAATTGGCCTTTGCTTCCGATCCCTTTAGTTATTATGGTCTCAGGTTCAGAGGGTCACAATTTTGAGCTAATGTTTTGGGGAGGTATCCAATCCAGTCCAGTGCTATCTGCTGCCAACTTTATTTGTACTTTGATGTTGACTTACATGTTCTACTCAGGTGTCTTTATTTTTATGGAATAACAGTTTTTAGATGAACTTACATTGTACATGTATTATTGTATAGACCAGGATTTGAATTGATATCATCAACTGATGAGCTATTACATGGGTACATTTACACAGAATACAAAAGTAATTTTGATTACTTTTGTAAAACATTAAAAGTAATTGATGCTCTTGAATGATATGTCTCTATAATAAAGATTGATGGAATAACTAACACTCTTTGAATCTTAATTTCCTATTCAGATTCAAGTTCCGTTTTCCTTTCGCAAGAGAACCGCTAGCACATCACCTGAAGGACGAAGCATGCAGGATGACATCAAACGGGTTAAATTAGATGAAGCAAAAACAAAGTCGGAGTCATTGCGACAGGGAGAGCTATCAACAGGTACAGTAATACACATTTTTACACATTTTTATAAATGTATACATTTTTTTCTTTGATAAATTAACGACTAGGAAATTTGATGGGGAATATCAGTTTAAGGTATATTGTTAAACATGATTAGGTAGGTGTGGTACTCAGCTATTAACCATATTTACCAGAAAATTGTTTGTTCTAAAGATAAGTAGGCCTAACATTAGATCCATCCACATAGCCCATTATTTTACCAAAAGCAGGCAAAATGTACCTGTCAGACTAAAGCCAAAAGAAAAATAATTAAAACAAAAAAACAATGTTCTGGAACGAGCTGCTTATAACTAACCATCTAGGCAGTAGGTGCACACTCCTCAAAAAAGAATGGCAAATCAAGTCACTATACATTAAAGATAACTAAAATATTCAAATTTACCTCCAATAATTGTAAAACAAAACCTTTAAATTGGAACTCTTTCTAACAACTTTACAATTTATTCTTAAATCTAACTTACTGTGCGTATATTTGAAATGCCATTCATTGTACAGTGTAGAACATATTTTATTATGTTTCATAAAGTTATGTTTGATCTCATTTATTTTACTTTACAGATGATTTATCCTCAAGTCAAAGTCTGCTATCTCAGAACACAAGAAACCTACTTAGTTCCTTCCAGTTATCTTCAAATAGAGCTGGTTCTCCCATCAAATCAACTCTGTTTGATTCTACCAAACATCCGGTATCTGGTGATTCATCCAAGGATGAACTATCTACTTTTCACTCACAGGATTCTGGATTCAGTGGGTCACAAAAGATGATAAATTCAGCTGACAGACAGAAATCCAGCTCAATTGTCAAGCAAATGTCTAGGTAAGATGTCATGGACTGTGTCACATCCAGTCAACCCCTCTTCCCCCCCCCCCCCCCCCCACCCCCACTACTAACCCCAGTCAGCTCAAACTCCATCCCATTTTCTCATCTCACCTTTTACTGATTCTTAACTCAATGGCCAAGATAAGTAACATTGATGCATGTCACAAAGTTCGGCCAGAACAGAAAATGTAGGGTCGTGTTGAGTAAGTAAAGAGGAGTTTTTAGGTGTGTTTTAGATCTTGTAATTACTATTAACCAATAATGTGTAACATCCTGCCAATGCAGGCAATGTTCTCAAATAGGTCTCCTATATGGAATGAAACACAAGGCAGTAATTGTTTTAGAATGTAAAATTGATAGCTGCCTTGTGTGTTGTTCTTTATGGAGACTGTTTTGAGGGTATTGCCCAAATGCAAGCTTAAAACTTTCCACATGGCAGGCAGCTGCAGACGATATTCCAAAATTTCACAAAATGTTTCAAAAATTTCATAACCATATTTGGAATCACCATGTGAAATGCATTGAAATAAGTACAAACATGCCCAATATTAGTTTAGATCCTTGAGATAGACTCAGGGTCACATTTTGATGGACAAACAACCTTTTTGGAAGTGTAGTAACAAACAAATAGTGATGATTTTTACGATGTAAGTTGGATTTAAATCTAATATACATTGTAAAAATCATCACTACATGTTTGCTAATATTTAGCACAATGTAACATAGTCTACCTACGTCGAACCTCTTTGGAAGGACTGAGCAAGATTCGACAAGCATGTTTCAGGACTCTTAAAAACTAAGCTATAATTCATATACACCCAATCACCAATTGTTTAATTCCATATTAACCAATAACCATACTGCAGTGTAAACATGCTGAAAATCATATGAAAATGTGTTATACATATGATGTGTAAACATGATGAAACTATGTGAAATGTGAAAATTATGTGAACATGTATAAATATAATTCATAGTAATAAACAATAAAAGATAATAAAAAAATAACCATACTGCTGCATTTGATTAATTCCCTTATTTGTAGAAAAGACAAGGGCATCACTAATCTCAAAGACAAACCTGTTGCTGTGTCAGGCAAGACAAAGTCCAAAGACTATACCCCATTGGAGCAACAGTATGTGGAAATCAAGGACCAGTACCCTGATGCACTACTGTTTGTGGAGTGTGGATATAAATACAAGTTCTTTGGGCAAGATGCAGAGGTAAGGAAGATATCTAAAATTAATCAACTGATAAATGCAAATAAAAAAATCGCAGTCTGATGTGCAACTGTTCTTCGAAAACAAGTCACAGAGGTAAATATGATATCCAAAACGATTTATGGAAATAAAGATGCAATACTTTAATTTTGTGATATTTTTGCACAGCTATGATGCTGAATTTGCTACTATTTAAATTTATAACCCTAACTGTGCTAAATCCAACAAAATCCATTAGAAGCACCGCACTGGTGGACCCCCATTCCCCAGTCTATCTCATTGCGTAATCACTCAAAGGTACATAGGGTCCGAAAATTTAATTTTGGGAGCGTGTCCCCCCTAGCTTGAATCACCAGGACTCCGGCCGCAGTGGCACACACCATTTTTTCTGCCCTTATTTGTCCTGTGTTTCCCCCTGTTAGCTTTATTGCTACAAACCAAAATCTCATGAGGGGTTAAGGATTGCTGCATTGTATACAGTTTGTAATGTTAACACTTACATGTTGTCAAACCAAATTCAAACAAGGAAAGCAGCCAATAGACATCAATCGGAATATATTCCAAGGAAGCTCACGTAACGCTTAAACACTATCAACTTACAAACGTTATTCCTATTATTTATTTCTGCTGTGCAAGTTCTTTGGTGTAGTCAGTGACTTTATCTTTGATAAAAACCTTCCCAGGATCTATACATACAAGAATTACATTTACATTTTCCACGCGGCAGGCATCTGCATACGACAAAAGTTTACAAAATGTTACAAAAATGTCAAAATTATTGAATTTCATCACCATATTTGGAAGCACCATGAGACTGAGATATGCATTAAAATAAGTACAAACATGCCTAGAATTGGTTCAGTAATTCTTGAGATAGACTTTGAATTTTGGTAAAAAGGTTTCTGAAAAATCTGTTTTATATATATGGTAAAACTAATATGGTGGAAAGTGTTAACCTACCCAGCCTATCTACTTTGGTGGGTAAGCAATTCATTTCAGATTTTACATTTATTATTTTAGGCTGAATTTATTTGTTATTATTGATACTCCACAGATTGCAGCTAAAGAACTGAACATCTACTGCCATCTTGATCATAACTTCATGGTAGCCAGCATCCCTGTGCATCGTCTCTTTGTCCATGCCCGCAGACTGGTTGCCAAGGGTTACAAAGTAGGCGTGGTAAAACAGGTGGAGACGGCAGCATTGAAGGCAGCAGGGAATAATAGGCACGCACCCTTCAAACGGCAGCTGTCTGCCCTCTACACCAAGTCAACTTTGATTGGTGAAGATATCCTTTTGTATTTTGCATTTTTGCAATCATCATTTTGTTTTGTATCAATTATTTTTAAATTTAAAGCTTATCCTCTCAAAATCAACAATCTTCAGAATCTGAGAATCATGTCACATCATCTCAGCAGGAAGCCTGAGAGACCCAATGATTCTGTCAACACTAATAATAATATGGCAACATCCACTTATATTATTGTGTGTCATTTATCGTGATGATAGTTTGAAAAAAGCATCCGAAGGCTTTTTTGTTTTGAATGAGTATTATTTATAGCAGAGGGTGATCGGTTCAAGGTTCACATTGGTGTGAAAAAATTACTTTTTGATATTGATATTGAAATGTACCTAACAATATTGGACAACATCTTGGCTAACTGAAACTGCATTCAAAAAGAAGAAAAAATGCGGAAAAGTTTTCGGAACAGTCCATTATTGCCCAAGGGGTAGAAACAAGATGCGTCATGGACGGACATTCTTAGTAGAAGTTGACCTTGCCATATTTTATGTTAATGAAACATTTTCAATTTTTTTAATTAAAAATTGATAGATGGCACATTTATCCATTAAATAAGAAATATATTTTAGAAAAAAAGTTCTGGGAAGTAATTACCCTGCCCTTGTGATAACTTTTTGATGCAGAGCTGTCCGTCCGTGACGCAAAAAAAGTTGTTAAGTTTTTCAACTTTTTTCAAGAAAAGAGAGAAAAAATAAAAACATAGTGAGCTATCTCCCCGATATGCCCCCTTTCTCATGTAGAAATGAAATTTAACAATGGCGTCAATAAATAAGTTAAATCAGTGATTAAAAGTTGTCACGGACGGACACATTTTTTGTCACGGACGGACATTATTCAGTTCTGAGTACAAATGCCAAGCTGAATCCTGCCCCTCTTACCATAAATGGCAAGAGACTGACCTGCTGCATCATATAAATAGACTGTATGTTGTGATACAACTTTTAAAAACAATTTTGACCCTTCTTTGATAAATTTTGTTCAATTAATTGTGTAAAAGACTGTATGCTGTGATACAACTTTTTAAAACAATTTTGACCCTTCTTTGATAATTTTTTGTTCAATTAATTGTGTAATTAAAGGTTAGTGATAATGGATACATGTAGGCATCCAACAGTGTTTTGAGTTTTTCAAAAGTTGCTTGAAGAAAAAGCCTGCAACTTTTGATAGTGCAAAGCTTAAAATAATATTTATGCTAACATCTCCAATGATACTTTCTGATTTCAATGCTGTTAATTGCTTTTATTTTACATACAGTTATTATATGGGGCAATTTTAAACAATGTCTTTTTAACTGATCTCATGCTACCCCTTTTATTTGCAAGCATTATTTCAGCATGTACAGGCAGTAAGGTTAACAAGCGCAAGCTTTACTACAGATTCACCAAAGAAGATCTGCTGAGGGTTCACAAATGTGCAAATAAGCAAATGATTTCATTTGCCTTCAAGTAATTTTAGATGTTAGCGCCTATTTTAACTTGCTGAAAGGGACACAATGTTATGCTGAATTTTTTTAATTTTAATTAAGTTACTTCAGAATTCAAGATGAACATTAAAAATTGTCATACTGTTGTTTCTACTAAATAAAACCAGGCAAAACTTGAATGAAACAATGTTTTAAATATGTTGGAATACCACCCCTAACCATGTAAAATGCTGTTTGCGGCTCTAACAGCATTTTTGAATCGCCGTTTTGTTGTACAAAGAGGGCTGATTTTTCTTAATCCTTATAGGTACAAGTTCATACATGTAATACAATTGTAAAAATATACAAATCCCAGTTTTTATCATACATTTTTGTAATTGAGGGCGCTGCCTCCACCACATCTCTTAATGCCCCTTTAAGCATAGAATGATCAATGCAATTATCAAAAAATGACTTCAGGCCACATCTTAATCTGCAATGTACATCTAAAAATGTTGCAATCTTATAATTACAATGTAAACTAAAACATGAATATTTTTAAAATCTAACATAAAGCATCAACCAATATTACTTTGGAAAAAGTTGCGTTTTGAGTTTGCCTTGAAAATGTTGAAGTTAAGAGACATGTGGATAGTTGCAGCTGGTAACTGTGGTTGAATGGTTGAAAGCTTTGTCTCCATTCGATGTACATGAGTTCTGTTTGAAACATGAAGATGGTTATCGACACATGATCAAAGATATATATCTTTAGACTTTTGAGTATGAGTTTTTATAAGATCAAGCAAGCATGTTTGACGGTGTCACATGTAACATGTTCCCTCGAATTTGATTTAAAGATCAGTCTAGCAGCCCCGTTTTGGATAGATTGAAGTGGTTTTCTTTTCAATTGAGTTGAACTAATGCCTCAGATCAACAAATCGTGACATCTCACTTACAAGTTTAAGTCTTTACGTGTTTTATTATATGCAAGAGATGAAGATTAAATTGAAGCTGTCTTTTTGCACACATGTGTTTTGATAAATGTTGTCCTAACTATAAGAAGGAAACCCAAACACACAATGAAAAGCATGTACTTTGTTATCCACCTATCTTGTTAATATGAACAAGTAACTCAACTTAAAGTGTTTCTTCTTTCCTTGGATGGCAGATGAATTTAAATGCTTTAAAACAATGGCCTAAATGCTATAAAACAATGGCCTAAACAATGTATACAAGTTTATTGTGAGAAAATGTTCACCAAATGGTGAGGTTGGTAAATTGGATTTGCCATACATGTATGTTGAATGTTGATATGTTGGGAAAAGACAAACTTTATTACACAGACTGAATAAATCACCACCTAACATGCATTTGCTCTCTATTTTGTAGTATATGATGTCATTTTTTCACAAAAACGTCACACAAAGTATGAATAAAAAGTGATTTTGAAGTTATTCTTGCGTTGAACATTTGCGTCCGTCCGTGACGTCCAAAATTGTCCGTCCGTGACACAAATTGTCAGCCCTCTCTTGTAAAAAAAAAAGATCAGCTTTCCCAAGCTGTGTATCAGGTAATCATGTCATATATCTTAGATACTGTTTAGCCTGAAAAGAATTGTGGAGTAACTAATGTCTTAGATAGAAACAGAAAAAGAGTACATAAAAGTACAGAACCCTATTTCTATCTTGTCCGTCCGTGACGCAAATGTTTTGTTCATCCTATTTTTAGTAACAAACCACACCTACTAAATTTATATCAATTTCAATAGAGTTGATGGTACTCTTCAACATGAAACATAAAACATTTTTGTAAATGTTAATAGTTACTTTTTATAGGCAGTTTTTCTCAAATGTTTTCAAAAATGTCCGTCCGTGACAAACCGATCACCCTCAGCAACACATTTTTTTAAATTTCTTCAAAGCATAACTAACTACTCAAGAGTATGGAAAGATGTGAACATTCTCAGAAAGGTTGTGGTTTTCAAATGTTAGACCAAATCCAACAACTTTGAGTTTAGTTGATATGACAAGGCTGACAAGCTATGGTTCTGCCCATTTACGCTTCATCGCAAGTACATTTTGCCTTAATTTTAGAATACATGTTAACCCAGTCTCTGGTAAAAGTGATTTAGAGGACTTAGATGGAGAAAACCAGTCAGCTGAATTCTCTTCATCCTCTTCGTCTACATCAAGCAGCAATTATCTTCTCTGTTTGTCCGAGTTCATCAAGAAGGGTGCCAAAAGTGATAAACCAGAAAATATGCAGTATGGTCTTGTGGTAAGTGTTTGCTGTATTGTCGGTATTGCCCATCCCATGATTATTTAGCCCAATTGGACTATTTGAAGACAGAGCGATTTGCGTGGATTTGACTACTATAGTTTGATCAGTTCCAAATTAGCGAAGCCTCCTTACAGCAGGAAATGAATACAGAAAGACGCAGGCAGGCAACATGTGCACTGTGCACCATATGTGTGTCGCATTTGTGTGACCAAAAGAGTGTTTGTGTGATCATAATCGTGTGCGTACACTTGGATTACTTTTGTGCGCGGAGAGATTAAAAAAAACGAATATTTCTCGCCAATTTGGAACTGATTAAACTTTAGTCACCCCATGGTTCATCAAAACTGAGCAGTTTATAAAACATTGGGCTTATTATCAAAACAAATTCACATATTTTGAAAGAATGGTTGGAAGTGACACAATTTTCATGATCTGTGTAACTACAAAGAACCTGGAGCAATTTGGACAAGGTTTTAAAGTGCTTAATAAACTGTTGCTCTGATATCATCAAGAAATAGGTTAACCAAATAGGCAAGCATATAACGTATCTCAAATGAGGATTTCCAAAGTGGTGCATTTACACATACAAAATAATGAGGGAAAGGTATGCAACTGTTGTTTTCATCACACATCTTAATGTAAATTACTCAAGCAATTAAAAAAAGGTCTGTCTCAGATACATTTTGGAAAAAAGCTAAGCTGTATGCTTGTTTTGGGGTTTTTTTGTTAGAAAATGAGCTATAAGAAATGCAATTTTTTATTTTATTATTGTGTTTGTGGCCCACTTTTTTAGTTTCAATGTTTTCAAATTTCTTTCTGACAACTACAAAAAAAGAGGCCAACATTGGGCTCAGCGCGTAGACTATTGCGTCAAAAGTGGCTCCACAGACTTATGTGTGCGGGTATGTGAGACAGACCTTTTTTCTTGGCCTTAGTTAATGTTTCATAGTATTTGATAGAAAGGTTTGTTCCTTTATATCTATTTTTTGCTTTTAGGCAGTTCAGCCTACCACAGGTGACATCATCTATGACTGTTTCCATGACAATCAGCATTTGAGTGAATTAGATAGCAGACTCAACCACATACAACCTGTTGAACTCCTTGTTCCAGTGAACAATTCCAACAGGACAGAGAAATTAATCAGGGATTTTGCAACCAGCAGGTATGTTGTTGTGTTCAAAGATGAATTTTATTTAGACACATTTTTGTGAGGAAGGCAGTAATCTTAACACTTTTCACGTGGCAGGTGTCTGTAGACGACATTTTCAAAATGTCACAAAATGTTTCAAAAATGTCAAAACTATTGAATTCATTACCATATTTGGAATCACCATGAGAAATGCATTAAAATAAGTACAAACATGCTAAGTATTGGTTCAGTAATCCTTGAGATAGACCTTGAAAGTTGGGAAAAGTTTCTGAAAAATCTATTTTGTATATGAAGAGGTATTTTGCAAAAGGGCCTACATCCACTTTGGCTCTTATTGAGAAAAAGTCAAAAAACTGTTTCTAAATATTTAAGTTGAGCAATTGAAAAACTGAATGGATTATGAAAGAGGTACACTACATACTAATTGAAATTGAAATAAATTTTAAATGTGCTAGTTTTAATTTTTTTTTAAATCATGTTTACATTTTTTGAAAATTTGGATGTAGGCCCTTTTGCAACAAAACTCCATCTGTTTGTACATAAAGAAAAAATTCCACACACAAAAAATCATTTATTTTAATCATTTCAAATAAATAAGTTTGATATTGAAATGTACATGTATAGGTCACAATCATATGTTTCAAGGAAATAAAGTCATTTTTTTCAAAAATACCTACATCTCATTGTAAACAGCCATTGAAGTTGTTGTTTTGTTGCAAAAGGGCCTGTATCCCGATTTAATTCTGGATACAGGCCCTTTTGCAACAAAACAACAATTTCAATGGCTGTTTACAATGAGATGTAGGTCTTTTTGAAAAAAATGACTTTGTTTCCTTGAAACATATGATTTTTCCCTATACATTTCTATATCAAACTCATTTTTTGAAAAAATGCACTATAGCCCTTTTGCAAAATACCTCTTCATATGGTAAAAACCAATAGCCGCATGGAAAGTATTAGATAGAAAATGATTACATCAATAAGTGTATGCAGCACATACATTTAGGGGCCCCAGACACGGTCTGTGATACATACTTATATTTTAGTCAAGCTTTTGCAAGGCAAACTCAAGTGAGCTCAGGAAAGGATAACTTAAAATGTAATTATGCAAATAAAACTTTCCTCTATCAGCCCAAGAGAAGATGACAGGGTACGGATTGAGCGAACAGACAATGATCATTTTGAGCACTCCTCAGCATTTGAAGAGGTGTCAGCCTTCTACAAAAGTGGTGATGAAGGTAAGTCAGCCTGGAGAAGCAGCCTTGAGTGGGTGGCACTTGCATGCAGGGGTGATTGTAATGTGCTTTCACAACGAGTCTGTTACTTTGCCAGCACTGAAAATGCAGGTACCCATTTAAATACGTCTGGAAAGAGAGAAGTAACCATTGTAACGTGCAGTACTCAAGAGCACAACATGTTAACTACTGAAACCCACATCCTTTGTAGAGTGATTCCAGTGGAATGCAATTATGTGAATACGGAGTAAAAAGGGGTAAGGGCATTTTTAGACATTTACTTGGCAATGTAGTCTCCTTTAAACTATTTTTGAAAAACTTATAATGTAAAGTACAACTGCCCCCCCCCCTCCCCCTCCATAAGTTAAGGTGATAATTATGATTTCCATGGAGCATTTTAGAAAAAGCCTTTGTTACACTAAAATTAGTCCTTGATAATTTAGTTACAGGGGAGATTTTTTGAAAGAAATATCCACCATAATGGAAAAAAAATTGTGTTTTGACCCCTGGCTTGATTATTGTGCTGAATTGTCATTTTGCTATGTTATCAACTCTTGGATTTGAACCCCTCATTTTGTTAAATTTATTTTATGTCATGCAGATGTCGACAATGACAAATATCAGGATGTCCTTAGTCTTCCAGCTCCTGTGATTTGCTGTTTGGCAGCCTTGCTGAAATACCTTAAGGAATTTCTACTGCACAGAGTGCTTAAAGAAGCCAGGTATGCTGATTGATTATTTGATTGATTGATTGATTGATTATTTATGGGATTGATTGATTGATTGATGGAATTTCTACTTCACTGAGTGCTATGCTGATTGATTGACTGATTATTTATTAGATTGATGGATGCAATTGCGATAGATCGATCGATCGATTCCGATCAAACGGTCGGTGGTTGATTACTTGATTATGCGTTAAACTACTCGGTTCATTATTGCATAGAAATATTGCACTGTATCCTCATGTCTTGATACTATAGGGCGTGAGGATTTTATTGTTCATTGTGTTTCAAATATATAAATACCTGAACTTTGTAAAAGGAAAAAAAAGTGAAAAATATTTGGATGGATGCTGCTGCCCATGCATCTTTGTAGGTATACCATGGTTAACATTTTCTTTCTTCTTACAGTAACTTTGTACCATTCTCAGCAGCAACCAATGTCATGAAGTTGAACGCCTGTGCTTTGCGAAACCTGGAGATATTCAAAAATCAGGTGAGACGTACTTAGAATTAATGTGAGAATTTTGTGGGTGATTATGATACAGAAACTGTAACAACCCTAAAAAGCTGGTTTCAATGAAATTATCTTTAAAAATATTTCATTTAGTGATTTTTTTTCTGCGTCTCAGAATTTCTTTCTAGGAACGCAGTTCCCTCGTTCAGGGCTTTGATATTCCCTTCCAGATTTCATAGCCCTTCCAGTCCACTGTGCGAGGGAGTCACACTAATTCGCCAACAAAAACAACTTTCCTTGCACATATTTCACCCGCCGTGATTGCCCTAAAGCGATATACTAAGGGAACATGGACTGCCAGCAGAAGTTTCAAATTGTGTTTGTATTTGTGGTGTTCAGAATTTTTTAAGTGTCAAAGGTGTGAAGTTTAAATATGTTTATTTCAGACCGATGGAGGTGAGAGAGGCAGTCTTTTCTGGGTACTCAATCATACATCAACTCGGTTTGGGTCCAGGATGTTACGAAGATGGATATCCCAACCCCTTATGGATGCCAGGTATTGGTCTAGATAGATAGGGGCATAAGAGGGCTGGGCTGCTCAGATCAATCCAACACTAATCTAGATAGCCACTCACACCCTACTAAACTATCAAATGTAAAATATAATGGCAAATGGTACGTAACCAATGATTGCCTCTGAATGGTGTGAAAATAGCGTTGACTAAAACAACTTATTTGTAGACAATATTGCAAATAAATATCATTTGCTGTAAATGTAGTTCTCCTAAGTATGATGTATGAATATGTGAAATCGCTCTTTTAAGAAGGGCATTGTTATGATATTTAATGATAGGGCACTTATTTCTATTTTGTCAATAAAGACTGTACCCAGCCATGGAACAACTATCATTAGAGCTACTTCAACACATTGCGATTGTAATTCTCATCTCATTTATTTTTCATCATACTAAGATATAGAATTACAACATAATCTTCTGTCAAAATCAAAAGCATTACATGTACCAAGTTCAAATGTTTTGGTCCATTGGGTAGCCTGTATGGA
The DNA here is from genome assembly GCA_035610835.1 of Ophiura sarsii. Taxonomy (NCBI): domain Eukaryota; kingdom Metazoa; phylum Echinodermata; class Ophiuroidea; order Amphilepidida; family Ophiuridae; genus Ophiura; species Ophiura sarsii. Next base: position 4,659,168 of record CM069455.1, read on the forward strand.
AACTGAGTGTAACTCTAACTACTTTGTGTATGTGATAGGCGACAAAAAAACCCCTGTTCTATGGGCCCAACTAACCTATTTTATCCCTAAATTTGTATTTATTTATTTTTTACAAAATTGTTTTGAAAATGTTTTGGAACATTTGAACAATTACCAAAAAGATTCATAAGGATTGTTGATTATAATCTGATATGGAATGTTCATTTTACTGATCCAATGTAAAAGATACTCACGTGTACGTTTCGGATACGTCTGTATCCTTTGTCAACACTTTTGATTGTGATGATCTTGACGACTCATGACGCTTTTTGCAGTCTTGGAGTTCCCAGTTGATTTATCATCTGGGGATTTTTTACCAGATGATGATAGAGAGGCAATCGAGATCAGAAAGAGAGGGACCTCCACGATGAACCGCGACGAGGGGCAGTACTACCTCACTCACGTTTTTGATGATCTGTTTTCATCTGGTAAAAAATCCCCAGATGATAAATCAACTGGCAACTCCAAGACTGCAAAAAGCGTCATGAGTTGTCAAGATCATCACAATCAAAAGTGTTGACAAAGGATACAGACGTATCCGAAACGTACACGTGAGTACCTTTTACATTGGATCAGTAAAATGAACATTCCATATCACATTTGAACAATTGTTCCAACATTTTTGAAAATTCTAAAAATTGTTTTAAAATGACAAAAATTATTAAAATGTTCCAACAATTTCATGAAAATGTTGATTTTCTTTTTTAAATGCCTGACCGACCGACCCTACCTGAAAAGTCTGTTTGCTCGTAGAACAGGGTTTTTTTCTTCATTGTCTTGCCATTTATTATTATTTTTCCCTTGTTCCCATTCCCCATATTTTTCACAGCAAAATTACACATCGTCAACATGCTATTGATGAAATACTAAGCAGTGATTGTCAGGCACTCAAGACAGTCAAAGATCTACTAACCAAGGCACCAGATTTAGAACGAGGACTCTGCTCTATATATCACAAAAAGGTATGTAAGTCATACAGGCTGTCCCAAAATGATTAGTACCCATCGATGCCCAAAGTTCAATAAATGTTGTCATCATCAAAGTCAAAGAGATTAGAACCGTTGTTTTTCTATCATATTTGTTAGGCTGTACCCTTTCTATCGAATTCTAGATCATGAATATCGGACTTATTTTCATGAAGTTACACTCCATTGTGTAAGACATGGTTATTTCACCTTTTTGGCAAAGTGCAAAAAAAAAGAGTTTTTTAACAGCTTGTTTGAAATAAACTAATACATTCTCTTAATCTCTTGTCTGTTAATATCTTTGGTTCCTTTCTATTTTAAACTGCTGTTGTATCATATTGTTGTTCCAACCATTAATACTTCTTCATTTTGATTCAATTTGAAGAGTAAAAATGGATCATCACGCATGAGCGACCCCAAGCTTTGTTTCTATGATGAGCTAGTTTTGAGGCTAAACTTGAGGGACATTTAAACAGCTAAAGACGTGGTCATGGGTAATTAGCAGTGGCTTAGACTTCTTTTTCATATTCGGGATGCAATTTCCTACAAACTTGGTAAAAATGATATAGTCCCTTTAACCTCACGTAATCCATTCTCCAATGTGAAAATGAAATCTAAGCCACTGGTGATTCACTAAATACCACTTCATTTACAAATCCCTAAACACTTGTCAAGTAAAACAATGCATGGGGTCACTCAAGTGTGACAAAAAAAAATTACCCGTTAAATTGAATTAAGGAGATTATAATGGAGTAGAGAAGCGATTATGAGAATACACAAGTTTCTTTCAAACAAGTTGTAATAGCACACACATTTTCAAAAGGTGAAATCACCATGTTTTACATCATGGAGTGTATCTTGAGTTTGATAAATCCAATATTCATGATCTAAAATTCTAATAAAATAGTACAGTATGACAAAGATGATGTAAAAACAACGGACCTAATCCTATCGATTTTGATGATGACAACAATTATTGAACTTTGGGCATCGATGGGTACTAATCATTTTGGGACAACCTGTACAAGAATAATTTGTGTACTTATTGAAATTTATTTTCATGTTTATGCGATCAAATTTGCCTATCTTAATAATGAGATAAATTATTCTTATGCAGCACAAATCCTCCGGATCAATCCAATACAAATAGGGCTGTAAGATGACACTATGATTGTCAAAATCAAATGATTTTATACTGATTAAGGTCTGTAAAAACATGATAGTCATACTTCCTTTGCTAATCTACTTTATAAATCTGAGAAACTTACAATACATTCAATTTTGCCTGTGTGAAATGTCACGATTGTACACAGAGTGATGTTTGTTTTTTGTTGTGTTTCCATTATTTCATATCACATGGGCGAGAGCACTATTTTGGCGTAGAACAACTCAGCTGCACCTTGTTGTCCTACTTTAACAGTTTCCACGCTGCTATTAGTTTTACCATATTACGCAAAACAGTTTTTTCAGAAATCTTTCCCAACTTTCAAGGCCTATCTCAAGGACTGCTGAACCAATTTTAGGCATAACTATACTTATTTTAATGCATTTCTCATAGTGATTCGAAATATGGTAATAAAATTCAATAATGTTGACATTTTTAAAACATTTTGTGAAATTTTGGAATTTCGTCTGCAGACTCCTGCCACATGGGAAGTGTAATATAATAATGCTGTCGCTTGTATGCTATGACACACAGTATACACAACAAAGGCTAAATACAATACCTCCATTCTCTAAATACTAATTTTAAAAAGTATTTAATTATAATTTGCAGTGTTCCACATCAGAATTTGTGACAGTGGTGAAATATCTCCACCGGATATCCACATCTCTGAGCGCAATGCAGAGTCTAGCAGAATCTCAACTCAAATCTGATCTGTTGAAGGCTGTATTTATTCAAGTACCAGCAGAACTACGGGGCATAGAGTCCTATCTCACAGCAATTGATGACAGGGCTGCAAAGTAAGATTGATAGATGAATGTATACCAATCAATGTCATATTGTATGCATTCACTGCACATTTGTGTTGGACATGTATTACAATATCCATCAATCCCCACCTCTGTCCATCTGTACATACCTTTGTCTATTTACTGTATTTTTGTATTTTTTGGTATCTAAAACAAAACTTTTGTTTTAAGAATTGTTTTAAGGCATCTTTGGATATTACTGAAGTATGAGTTTAAAGGATCTCAAGCAGGGATGTAGCTGCTGGTGATGTGTTGAAGAGGCCACCCCTCATCAGTCTGTGTCGAAAGATTTCACTCAATTTCTTGAATCTGTAAAAAAAATCTGGTCATTTAAGAAAAAATGTGGGGGAAGGGGCAAGAGACCAATTTTGGTGTGGAAAACCTTTTGGCTATTTATTATATAATTACATGTAGCTTAATTTGGTCTGAAATTAGAAATTTCCAACCAATTTTAAGCTAATTTTAAGCTAATTTTGATATTAAAATGATCTATACTTCAGAACAAAGGATAAGACCAAACTGTTTGTAGACACAACCTCATTCCCAGCAGTGGAGCAATGTCACAGAGACATAGAGGGAGTCTTAGCTGAGTTGAAAGATCATCGCAAGGAAGTACGCAAGGTGCTGAGAAGCCCATCCATAGATTACATCACTGTATCAGGGGCTGAGGTAGGCAAGATTTAAAACGATTATCTGTAACTTACGTAGGGGTGTCTATTCTCTGCGTTAAACACTGGGGCATAATTATACTCTTTTGGAAAGATTTCAAGTTTTATATTTAAAAAAATAAAATAAAATATTAAAAAAGGTAAAACAAAAAAATAGAAACAATTAAAGAAATAATCACAAAATTATATGTAAAAACAAGGCCACTAGCATAAACAATAACGTTAACCCTAACCCTAACCCTATTTTGAGCTAGTGGTCCTGGGACACAAGTCAAATAAATCTAATCATGATGAGCTTGCAGTCCTGGGACACAAGTTGCGGACGGGATCAGTTATATGCTACTTGTCACCGTTAGTGTCATACATTCGCCAACATTCGCTATTTGGAGTTTGTCAGTTCGTCACTCGTACTTTTACTCGGGGAGGGGCGGTCACTTATGGTGTACAACCAGAATAATTCCGGAAGAATAGACACCCCTGTACTTATGGTTAAGTCAAAGAGCCTAAGTGCTTTATCTGACCCTCTGTTGCCAAATCTAAGTCACCCAGCACCTGTGAGGTATCATCTATTGAACTAGTTCACTGCTGCCCAGTGACTTTGAGCTGTGTAGTACTGAGGTCCTGTTCAGTGCACTGTACACAGTCACGCAAATGTGACTTATAAGTGGCTATATACAGCCCAGGATACATTGTATGTTATTGTAAATAGCGCCATCTCACAAATTTGGTGTTCTTACAGGGGGGGGGGGGCTAAGCCATATTTCTTTTATAATTTTTATGTGCTGGTGATTGAAGTAAAATGAGCCGTAATATTAAGGGCGCCGCAGTCAAGTGGTTAATAATATGGTAACCAGTAACGGGTCAAGCAATAACAAACAGTGTGTCTCAATATTCCTAAGCCTTTTTAAACAAAAGAATGGTTTATGTGCATAAGTAGCTTAGGCGTACGTATGTGTGTGTTATGAAAAATCTTCTGAAAAGTATTAGAGGAAGACAGTTTTAAAATAAACTAGACTTGACATGCAAAATGGTCTGGAATTCATTTATTTATTGTAGTAAAGTTATATTTATACCCCTATTCACAATTACACACTCTTGGTTCTATACACTACATGTATTTTGGCACATATTATCGAATATTTAAAAAAAATGAATGTTTCAAAAATAATGAATAATGAAGCAGTCGCCTAGTCCATGACCCCAAAAAATGTGACGTGAAACTAACAATTTACTTTCCTTGGCCTTATAGTCATAACATGATAAAGATAAGGACTTTTTCATACAAAGTCCAATAGTAACCTAACTTGGGACAGATTGAGGTTGGCCCTTATATGCACCTTAACCATTGGACCGTGGTTTTAATGGTATAAGCAAAAATTTACTATTATCATGGTTGGATTCATTGAACCCTTTTCTGCAAAAAACTGTATACATTTATAAAGATTAAATGAATATTGAAGAAGTTACGGCAGTTTTACGGAGGCTGTACCTGAGAGTCCACAGCCCCCTTAAGTGTGATATTTTCAGTGTGTTTTTCAGTTTTGTGATGGTTAAAGTGGTTTCCCAAGGAAGATATCATTCAAAAGAAACTTGATCAAGTAAATAGCACTTTGTGAAGTGCATTATAGACTGGATGTGTACATTAATATAATAAATATAAACAATGTATTAAATGGAAATAATAAATGGAAACAACAAAATAAAAGCATATACCTTTCTAAGACAAAACTAATGGACCAATGGTACATGGTGTATGACAAAAACCTACTTTTTGTCATACCATATTTTGTTATTTCTTTATTTATAACTCCCTATACACCTCATAGACCCCCGTGTGTATAGCAAGTGATCTGTTAAACCATGATCGCCAATAGAGGAATGATTTAATATCTCCCGGATTATCTCTATTGAAATGATGTGTGAAGCTTAACTTAGTTTTGCATACACCTGTACTGGTAAGTTTGAAAAGCCTGGTAAACCGAATGGTTATTGATCGCGAAACTACAGTATCTATACTAGCTAACGGGATGCATAAAATTAGTTTGATAATGGACCAATGGTACATGGTGTATGACAAAACCTACTTAACACTTTCCACACGGCTATTAGTTTTACAATGTACAAAAAGATTTTTTAGAAACCTTTCCCAACTTTCAAAGTCTATCTCAAGGATTACTGAATCAATGTTAGGAATGGCTGTACTCAATGCATTTCTCATGGTGATTCCAAATATGATAATGAAATTTAATAATTGTGACATTTTTGAAACATCTTGTGACATTTTGGAATGTCGTCTGCAGATGCCTGCCCATGAAAAGTGTTGACTATATCATCAGATCTTTATCTAAGTTTAAAGGGACACTATTGTGCTTGGGTATTTACTACTACACTCTACAATAATAAATTATAATCTTTTTCTCTTTTACAACTCCACTTTGTTGTCACACAGTTTTTAATTGAAGTGAAAAATTCTCGCCTGAAAGATGTTCCCAGCAGTTGGAAGAAGATCAGTTCGTAAGTATTCTGTTTTCAGACTGCACAAAAGGAGAATTCATAGTTGGCAAATAACAGGCAATTTTTTTTTAGAGAAAGCGCCACAGAAATTGCAAGCCTGCATAGTCAAATTTTTGAATTCAAACATTGCGTCATAATGTTACAACACTTTTAGTAGAACCTGGTATTTATAAGCCAATCCATGGAACTGCAATAACACACAGTATTGTTGGGTGGCTGATCAGAGATGCCAACCAATGAAACTAAAGAAAAAAATGAAAATGCACCTGGATTCAAGAAAGAAAAGTGAAAAGAGGTATTTCAGCTTATTCAGAAAGCGAACCTCATTATGGAATGGCTTGATAATTAGACTATCATGTGGATTGGCTTCAACATTTAGGCTTTACTGAAATAAGTGTAACATGATATAAATGCAATGGTCGATTTTTATAATTCTTATTTTGAATGAAAGTCAAATTATAGGTCTTTATAGTGCTACCATTGGTTTTGAATATGCATGAACATATTTTTTGTGACGCCTTTGAGAAAAAAGTGCCTGTTCTTTCTGACTCGCCCTGTATGTCTTGGTACTCTGAGTTTTAACTGAAGGTGCGGATAGGGCAGTTTTGAATTGGGCAGGGTCAGTGTGGATGACAGTCTCTGGCTGAAGCTGGTGTCAAATTGTTAAAGAAGGCAAAACACTATCGCTCTTTTCCTCAAGTATTATCTTATAGTTACATAATCTCTACACCATTCTTTGCATTGTATTTTACTTTTTTTCATGAAATCCAAAAATATTTGATCCATTTTCCTTCCAAATGTTGATCATTATAGAGAACAAGACCAAATCAAGAGAGAAGAAACATTGTCCTCCACAATGTAACTGATAACAGCAACTCGGAACAAATTCCCATAATGCATTACAAGCATAGCATATTAGCAATCAAGTCAATGGTGGTGATATCATTTTTGATTTTAGACTTGGTCCCCGCATCCCTCTATATGGCCGCCATCTTTAAAAACAGCGGACCAAAAAGGTACTGGGAAAATAGTATGTCGAAAAAGTGTGCGGTTTGTTGTGGAATTCCATGTGTATTTAGCATATATGAATATGCAAACCATCCACCGAGCATGCACATTGTGCCCACCAATATCAGAAATACCACCCGATCGGTCCAATTCAGAAGCAGTGCGTAGAGCGATCCTCACTTCGCGCCACAGGAGGCAAATGGTGCGCCCTATTGCATCATGCGGTGTGCAACGCTGCACGAATCTAACGGCGCACTTTGGCGTGATGGTGCATGAATAAGCTCATGTTTATTCAGGAGTTTATCAGCGCACACTTTTGGAACTGTATTTTTTCCAGTGTTTACATTTGGGACTATGTGTATAATAGGGAAGACATGAAGGACCGAATCTAATTTTGATCATAGCCACCGTTTGGGAATAGTGGTTTCTGTGCAGGGGAGGTATTCTGAGCTGCTGTTATTACTGATGGACCACTATGACCAGCATTTACCTTATTAAACCTAGTGTTCAAAACTGCATGTTTGTTAGGAACCTACAACTCCATATAGACATGTTTAATATGACTCTGTTAAAGTATTTCGGCATCATAGTACATTGTTGCCAACTTTGGGCCTATAGAACAGTTTCTTATCACCCCATATGTAAAAGTTATCTCGAGGGAGAACCTGTTCTGAAAGGGAAAGCCAGTATATTCAAAGCCATTTCTCAAAAGTTACAACCAATCAAAGATCTGCTGTCATGTGATTACCTCCTGTGGCTGGATCTCATATAAACATGCCGACACATACATTGTGTGTACATGCAGAGTGGTCAAAAAAGTTACACTTTTTAAAAGGGATATTTCTCAGAATTTTATAGACATGATTCAATTCACATATTCTTAAACTGCAATATCTTAGACACATGGTGAAAATAGCATTGAAATTGAAGCTCTAATTACAAAATTGTAGCCTTTTTTGATGTGTAAAAGCAGAGTTTTTTATAAAGGGTTTGCAACCAAACTCATCTGCATTAACATTTTGAGAGCACTTATAGCTCAGTTGTAGGTTCACCATCAGATGCCTTGGTATCAGAGGATAGTTCTCTCCCTCGTTTCTTTGGCTCCTTTTTCTGTCGAAAGCTGCGTCTAAACACGTTCAATATTCCCCCACTCGCTGAATTTTGCTTGACTCCAACAGACGAGACAACTCTCCCCAATGAGATCTGGACTTCCGCCGGTACAAATGTGATATCACTGAGTGACTGGTCAGGTGGAATTGCCTTGGTTGCCAGCAGGTTTCTTATTTCACACGATAACGGATAAAATTCATGAGAAATCTTTTTGGTAGAATCACTTGCCTGTATCGCTTCGCTTTTTATGTGAACCTCGGTAATTTGGTCTAAGGTCGTCTGTAAGTTGGTTTTATCTTTAATTATGGCTTCAGATTTTTTAACCTTTTCCTCGTTTACTTCCTGTTTCAATTCTTCAATCTTGTTATCCAACTCCTGCGTGTATTGTACTTTCATCTCCTCAATCATGTTCGACGCCACTTCTACGGCGAAGTCGAGATTTTCAGCAACTTTGTCGGTTTGTCTGATCGCATCCTTGTACTCTGCGCAAAGGTTGTCCAACTCTTTGTTAAGTTCCTCGAGTTTGCTGGCTTGTTTGGGCGCTGCTTTTTTCAAGGATATGTAATTGTGATTATGGCAAGAGCCTGATCGACCAGTACATTCCTGACAGGTGACCTTATGACATCTTTCACAATAGCTGATGTAGGGTTCACCCTCGTGATCAACACAGGGTTGGTTCAGATCGATCTCATCCTGTCAAAAAACAGTAACGTAATTAAGTCATTTTACAAAATAAATGAGGGAATGATGAGGAATTATCATAAAATATACAAGCTAACTAGCGTATAGTATAATAAATATTCCAGAACAGTTAAAGGTAGATGACTCGATTTTCAACTTGAAGTTTTCTATTCTACATGAAAGGTCATCCTTCAAAAAGTTGTGTTCCAAAGTTTGAGTTGCATTATAGCTCTAATGGTTCTTATTTTAGACGCACAAGATGCCGTGAACTGTACCCATTGAGTAGTTCACAAACTATATCGGTGGTTACCACCATTCGCGGTAATTCAACGTTATTTCATCGATTTCTCCGTAATTATACCGATTTAGGCCGTCAAATTTCAGTATGATGATGAGAAAAATACGAGCTTTCATATGATATGAAAATCTCCGTATGTTTGAAATAATTCTGTGTTACGAAAATGTGATCGGGTCATCTACCTTTAATAAAAGAAGTGAATACACTTTTAATTCAATTTGTTTGGGGAGGAAAAGAAAAGGTAAAGAGAGAACAATTGTTAAGGCCCCTTGCAATTAAATGTGAGTTTACTGTTGCGTTTTTGAAAAGCAGGACGAGGTGACTATTTAATATTAATATTGTAATATTTTGGGGTAAAGTCACCTGATTTAATATAGTCGGCGTTGTTAACTATTATCCAAGGTACGAATACAATTCAAATGCTGTTAATTATGTCCTACCACCACCTACTGCCTTGGCTTTGCATTTTGTTTCTTTTATAAAGGAGTCTACCTCATATTTGCATCCCTATTTTGAATAATAATGAGATATTCGATCAATGTTTGTAATTTTTTTTTTTTACGCTAGGTTGGAGAATTTTAAAGAAGGCGATCGTAAACAAACCTGAAATATTACCCAGAATGCACTAGGAAACTCCAAAGAAGTTCGCGGTTTTGATGTGACGTCATGCATGAAGCGATTGCACAGTAATCAATTGCCTACGAATATGCTTCAAATGCAACATTTCAATACAAAGCGACAGTTGCATGTTTCGTGCAGAGTTTTTTACTTCCCAGAAATGTTTTCCCAACCCGGAAGTATTGCAATGCGGCTCATCGGCTAATTTTATCACAGAAAAGTGTTAAAAAGCTTATGAAAAAGCTGTAAACAATGAAATAATTAAATATTTTAAAAATATTACATATATCACGCGGGTGACTTTTGGACGCGCGCGGACAACAGTAAACTCACATTTAATTGCAAGGGGCCTAATGATTACGAAAGTGGTGGTCTAAAAATGATCAACCTTCTTGCCTTCTAAGAATCTCTTAAATTTTCATGGATTAAAAGATTAATAACAAATGTGACCCATCACATCAAAACATAACTCATGGGGTATTTTATCCAATGGCTGATTTTAACATCATCAAACATGCAAAAATCAAGCTTTAAATTGACACCTCATAATTATAGCCTTAAGAATCAGGAAATATGATGAATAGAAGCTTAGAATTTCCTTTGAATATCGTTATATTTTTCAAGACATTTTACTTCATATATAGAAACTAGAAAATCTGACAAGAGGTATGTTTTGATGTGATGTGTCACAAATGAAATAGATGCGTTTTTTGAATTTCAAAAAATCTGCCTTATAGTACTGATATGTGTTAATATTTGTTTCCAGAATGTTGCTCAACGGCATAAATATTAATTTCAACATATTATAAAACAATTTGGGGGTAGATAGTATGGAAAAAAATAGGTTTAGTAATACTTTCACGTATATATTTTGAACACAACGTTCTTTCGTTTTCTGCAACATTCAATCACAATGGCGGCGACACGGTATCTGCGCATTGCAAACTCGGTACAAAAATAATATTTGACTGAGATTGCAGTGTTGCAACCAATGCGACAATATTAGAACTTTATGTTTACAGTCTGCTACAGCAGGAGACTGGCAAAGAGATCGAAATCAGCAGTGTGAAGGTGGCTGAGAGTAAAGCAGCAATGACTGGACTTTAATTCTCAGTATTCATGCCGAATTTATATTCCCAAATACAATATCTGTATTTTTTTATTTTTATAAATCCGACCGACCGACCCTACCTTTTGAGGACCCTCAATGGACAAACAAACAATTTATTATTGTGGGCCTAATTGCAAAAAGAGTTTGATGTTGACGAAGTTATGATATGAATTATATAAACAATGTTTACATTAATATTTGTGATTGAAAGGTAAAAATGTAAACAATGAATGTAATGATATACAAAGTAAACATGAAATTGTGTGTAATTAATGATATAGAGTATTATGATATACAAATGTACACTGAAAATGTGTAATTAATGATATACAATTGTGCACTTGTGATGATATACAATGTAAAAATGATGAAACTATAAAACACATAATTAATGATATACCGAGTAATGATAAATGTAAACATGCTGAAAAACATGAAAATGTGTTATAAAATGTAATAATATACTATGTTCAGAGTTCAGAGTTTTTATTCACCAAACATATAATCAAGCAATAAATGATATAAGGAAAATGGTGGGCTGACCAGGTAAGAGCACAGCAAGTGAGGCCTTGGCCACCCTTACAAAAGGAGAGGTGCAAGACAGCTACAACATGAAAGACGTAAGACTAAGTGAAAGACGCAGACAATACAAGGACAAGTGTATGTAAATATGATGGAAATATGTGAAGCATGAAAATTATGTGAACATGTTTAAGTAACATTTAAAAATACACAAATGAAAGATTCAATTTCTTTTTAAAAAGCTACTAATTACAAATTTAAAAATATGCAGATCAGTTAAAAATTAGCAAATGTGTGAAAAATCTTCGTTCAAAACTTACCAGTTTCAATAATGATATGCTAAAAAGTGGCCATGCAGTTTCATTATTAATATTAAACTTGTTCTTCCAATCAGACATGACCATCAAACATTTCACTTGCAGCATTGTTCATCCACAAGCACACAAATGTTAAGAAAATTGGCAAAGTTCAACAATAAATCACCAAACCAATCTTGAATCTTTGAATCTTGAATCCGAATCAAACTGGTGTGGTGACAAATATGGTACGGGTAGAGGGCGAGGGGTCGCAATTTCAGTTGAGTCAGTTTAGATTAGCACTGTGTTTGTTTATAGCATGATTTGTCGCACCGGTTTGGGAATGCCACGTCACTACGGTATGCCACCGAGGGACACAAACACAACGCTAGAGAACGGGCTGAAATGTTATCGAAACCTACGTACACAGACCTTTATTGTATCGCAATTTGCACCTTAAAAATCATTAACTGCGATACAACTAGGCTGATGCAAAATTGCGATACAAGTGTTTGCAGCCCTAAATAAAGTTGCTAATGTGACTCGCCTAAAACTACACCTTGACTTGAAGGAATTGCACCTTGACCTCAAAAGTAAGGTGCAAAAAGGAAAATTTGAAAATGTGAGCACTGTACGTATCACTTTAAATTTGACTCTGTAAAGGTATCCATACATTTTATTTTCGACCTACCTGTCTCAACTCAGCAACCAGGTGCTTTAGCTTGACATGATCTGGGAAATCTTTCACCCCACCAGGAGGAATTTCATGTTCCTTATGACACTGGAGGCATTTCAAACTCCTCTGGTTAAGGGTTTTCTCCAATTGTGTTCCCAAACATTTGAGACAAAATGTATGATGACACGGTAGGCTACGAGGGTCTGTCAAATACTTCTTACATATAACGCAATGTACTCTCTTGCGTAAAACTGTATTCCCTCTAGACAGCATGTCGACTGTTGTCACACAACTTTATTCCGTGTTCAAGTAATGTCACGGGTGACAAAGCCCGGCAGATAATGCCAACACTCCTACCGCAATAGTGTACCAGGCATGTATCAAGTCTCTGATAGAAATAATTGCATCATTTGATTATTGTGGGACATTGTATTCTACCGTGTAATTGATGTATACCTGTGATCTAAAGTACACTTTACCCATATATTTATTTAATCATTCCAATTGTATTGATAAACAACATTGAAAAGCATACAGATAAAACCAGACTAGAGGATGGAGTAGGCGAGGGGCCTTTCGTTCACCATCACCCGCAGGCATTGCACAAATTACATAACAATGAGACACATACAAATTAAAACATACATAACTGGAAATAAATACCAGTGTAAAACTGGTGAATAAAAGAACCAAAAAGGTCAAGAAAGCCTTTCCATAATAAAAGTATTGCACTAAACATAAAATCAAAAGTGATTAGTTAAAATCAAAAGTTAGCAAATAAATGTGCCCAGAATTAGGAGACCTCTGAAAGGAGGATTGCACATAGTGAGCAAGATAATTAGTACTAGTACTAGCTATTTTTGTCATTGTAACTAAATTTGTATCAATCGTGAAAGGAAGTAATTGTTTTTTTGACAGAAATGTGGAAGAAATAATTGCATGATAGTGAAATCAGGGTTTCGTAAAAAAAAGGTTTTGTTTTTGTTTTTTAAAGTCCATTGTTAAAGAAAATAGTATTCAGTAAAAAGTTGTAGTCTATTAAAAAAATAATTTGTTTAAAATATAAGGTAATAATGTTTTATCTTAGGCATATACATGTATATGTAAATATTAAATGCATTATCACAAATATATGCATTTGGTATGTTTGTATAATGAATGATATCTAGTTATTTGTGAAAGCGGTTTGGACTATGGAATCACTGTGGTGAGATAAAGAAAATTAGTTGTTTGGATAATCTCCACACACATCCTGTTTTTAATTTTGAAACCTGGGACCAATCTTGCTAGAATGAAAATAAAAAATATCTGAAACTGCAATATTAAAAGAATTATTTTGCCTGTCTAACATAATTCTGAGTTGCTCAAGCACAGGATTGCCAGTGCATTTTTCCATGGCTTTTTCAGACGGCCTTTGTCTTGGTTCCTTTAGACCAATCACAAGTTCGAATTGCTAACCCGCGATTTTTTGCTTTGTTGCTCAGCCGTGCGTATCCGGCTCAACACAGCCCTTGTTTCCCTGGATTCATTCGCTAGGTCATATCGTTCTGCGATTTCATACCAGAAGGATCTGTGAAAGTTTCCCACCCTCCCACCCTTGTTACAAGTGGGTGGAGGCGTATGCCCGTTGGTTACACTGTTCGTTTTAATACCCATCTGGGTTAGCAGTTTGCTATACACCTTTTGATTAACCCGAGTCACATCATCATTCTTTTTTTGTCCATTTCACATTTGCTTTTCAGTGAACAATATACATTTGAAAAAAGTTAATTAATAACCTCTACCTTAAATCCCTTGGAGAGGGGTTTGGCTTCGCGTTCCCGCTGTCCAGGCTTTGTTAATAATGTTAGCCTCATATGGCAAGTTAGGTTCCCATAGGATAGAATCTAGGGAGAAATTGGGACAAGCTCTTTCGCTGCCCAGGTTCTATTCTGTCCCAGTGCAGGCTCAGAAATGTTTATTATGAATACCATTGCGATGTGAAAAAGTATGATCGGTCGATAACTTCCACATGGTAAAACCTGGGAAGGTTTTATTTAGGCTGGTTATATACAACCCCCTGGTTAAATTTAATCGTCCAATACTTAAATAATTAATAATTAATTAAATTTGATGTCAATCAATAAAGTGTTTATCTACGGATAACAATTGAACAGAATGACCAAATATGGTCGGTTTACACAACACCCAATTCTATGTGTCACTATGGACTGGAATTTATAGACACAATAGAATGGTGTTGGTGTGTGATTAAGGTCAAAATCTTGAAGTACATTGAAAATGTGCTAATATGTGTCACTAAAAACTTTAAATATATGGACACATTTGAATAGAGTGACCTCAAGGTCAGCTCCTCATTTATTGATAAAAATGTCATGTATTACATTTGAAAATAAAATTTAATGTGCATAATCAACTCCTTTGTCAGGAGTGAGGTCTGGTTTAGTGATGATAACATTAAATGCACTTCTGGTATGAGCTTACAGGTTACGCTCCACATGACTCTTTGTGTTTGCGTCTTGATCTTGTAATCCTCGTGTCTGGCAGCAATATGTGAAATTTGAACATAATTGAAGATTGAAGAGATACAATCGTCTTATATTTTTGGAGGACGGGTACCGGCATCCTAAGATTTTCAAATCGAAGTTTGTGTGCGAAATATCTCGAAAAATACAGCTTGAATTAGTAAGATTTGTGGACACGATATTGGTACAGTATTTATCTCCGCTGAGTTCGAGTGACTGGTTATTTGGAGAATTATGAGGGATAATGTTCCCGCGATAGGGATATTTATTTTCTATTCCGACATCGTCACATCAAAGAAAATGGCGGCGATTCTAGTTATTGTACCCCCGTATATCACCATAATGTTTTATATACTCCATCCGCTCCGTCGCTGATCGCAAGCGTGGATCACCGTTTTTCCAATCAAGGGGCGTAATTTTGTTTTGTTGTAGTTTACTACTCATGTGTGTGGGCGGAAAGAGTTCAAGCGTAATAGAGCATGAAACTAAAACTATATGAATCCCCCAATCCCAAACGCCACTACGCGCAATTGAGTTTGTTGAATTTTGTTCACCGCTAGGCTATGTACCACCCCTAGAGATTGCCTCAGAAAAAAATTGTGTTTGCGATTTCGTCTTTATTAATCCATCAATGGATTCCGGATTTTGTGAGCATGTACAAATCGCAAATAACTTGGACGAGTTCAAAGTTGGGGTTAATCTGCCTTATAGGAGTAAAAATATTTTTTTGCCTTGAGAAGCATATTTTTCTTAGTAAAATACAACGATGCATGCTCGGGGGTGGTACTCACGTATGTAAGGCATACGGGGACGTGCCGCTCCAGTGGGTCGTTTTTTCATGAGACATCCTTAGCCATGGGTAGGCTTTTCAACTGAAAAATTCTTAGACATGGGTCTATCCAAAATCACCCTTAGAAATGGGTATAGGGGATTTGATTCTCCAGCGGCACACCCCCGACCAAACCAAATCTGAGTACCCCCCCCCCCCCCTTCCCGGGGATACATGAGCGTTGCTATTTTTGTTTGATGTTTACATAACAAACATAGTCCCCCGACTTGTCGCGGTTTTAGTTATACCATTGTAATACTTGCTATACGTCACCATACTTGATGTATGAGGGCGAATCTTTGCTGTATAGATAATCAATTGTTTGATGTTTACGTAACAATTGGATGCCTTTTTCACTGAATCACGCTGGGCCCATTACGTGGAAAGAGCGTGGACATTTACATAACAATAGTGATCACGTATCATACATGACTTCGACATAGATGGCGATAGTGATGAGCTAATCGATGCGTGCAGAGACGGTCGTTATACACAAGGATAATGTAAGTATAGATAAGTAATTGCCCATCTCTTTTAAATCTTTCACGGTCAACGTCCACCGTCATTGGTCAAAACCAACGCTATTGTTAGGTCTGTAGCTAATTTGCATAAACTAGACAATCAAGCCGTTCATTCAAACAACTTCCCATAACATATAAGGCCTAGTCAAAACAAACACTGTGTTACCCTTTCAAAAAGACTGAACATTTGGTTGCAAAATCTTGGGTCGGGATTTTTTTTTATAGGCCTAGCACAAGTACAAAATTAGCAAAAATATCGGGACTATTTTCAATAATTTTGTTCAACATAAAACCGCTAATATTTCCCCTTAAAACATAACTCTGCCCTACACCCTTTTATTTTATTCACTGAGTTGTTATTCTAAATTAATGAATAGGCCTATGCTTCAAACATTTACATCAGATTTACATTTAGTACATTTTTACATGTTTGTATCCGATCCAGGGGTAATAGGTTTTGCTGACAGTTACTTGGACAAAAGTATTGACTTGAGTAAAAAACAACAACAAACACAGGTGTACGCCCCACGCACCCCTTAGTCATTCTTTGACAGCTTGCATATTGACCTCTATTCAAGTTTAAAATGGATGAGTTTGAAAACAAATCGACCAACTCAATCGGAAATGTTTAAGATTTGGAAGGGTAACGTAACGATGTTTTTGGCCTTTGGATACAATCTTGACAATAGGCACCAATTATCTGCGCTCATAAAAACTCCGTAACACCCTGACACAAACAAACATTTTCTAGAGATCAATTGGATCAATAAACTTCCACTTCAACATCAAGTAGCCTAAACAATTTTCTCGCCATCAAGTAGCCGTCAATTTCCAATGCAGACAGGGCTGGACTCGGATGAGCATGATGAGATGGATTCGCCCGTTGGTATCTATTTCCAAGTTTTAAAAATCATGAATTTACAATTGATGGAATCATGGAATGGAATGGAATATACTATACTATACTATACTATACTATACTATACTATACTATACTATACTATACTATACTATACTATACTATATTCTTATATATTGGGCGTGGTTTAAAATGTCAACCCATAATATCCATCAATTTCATTGGTTCTGTGGTTAGTTTTGTTGGATACGCGCTATAGATTACCAGACCGGTAATCTATGGATCTGGGCGGGGCTTAATTCACACCTTTGATGATGCCGGAACTACATTTAAAAAACATCGCCTCGTCAATAATTGTAAACATCCTCTCGTCAATTATTGTAAATCGAAAGTAAGCTTATTTTACAATACAACATTAGGTTATATGCATGTAATTAAATGTAAATAAAAGATAGAGGTCCATTTAATGAATAAACGCTAATAGTAATAAGACATGTAAAAGATAGAAGGACAAATAAAAAGGGTGCCTAAAAGTAAAAGCCTATTTTCGTCTGCTATAAAATAAATATTCGTATAGGCCTAGCTAGGCTACATTCGTAATTACTTGCAATAAAGTGAATATGGAAGAAACCACAGCAACTTTTGAAATTGGAGACCTAGATGTAAAACATGTGAAAGGGGAACCAGAACCAGAACCGGAGTGTGATGATTTACCAGATGAAGTGATCAGAAATTTGATGGGAAGGTCCGACGTTAGCGGCAAGCATTTGCTGCTGGCGTGATGATCGCCATCCACCCGCCCCTGAATTTACCATTTGTAGAGCTCAGTGAGGCTGAATTAGCCATATAGAGGAGTGAAAAGATGACAAAACTTACCGAAAAGGGCCACGAGCTGGGGTGTCAATCGCCGTAAAAGTAAGGAAACATTTTTACGTGGTGTATTTATTAAATTAAAACATTCAAAAGTCCCCCGGCTCTTTTTGCGTTCGCACACAGGCCAGAAATAGGAACTACTTTAGCACGTATCCAACAAAACCAATGAAATTGATGGATATTATGGGTTGCCATTTTAAACAATATATAAGAATGACGATTAAATAATTATTTGCAGTGATTTCAAGTAAAAATTCCATCGTATACCGCGAATAAATCTGATCACTAAGGGCTACCTGATCACTAAGGCCACCAAATCACATATTCTTGAGATTCTTGCGCCAAAGTAAAATTTCTATGGGTTGTTCGATTTTGTTTGTGGGGATGTTTAGAACAGTAATCAGTTGATTTGCCACTGTGTACTAATTCAAAACGATCTTAAATGATCCCCCAATGAATAAAATGTTGAAAAAAAACGTTGATAAATATAAGAATGAGAATAAAATATGGTTCGTATCGTTGTGAATGGCCGCCTGCGGCGACCATTCACGACTCAAAATATGGTACAGCCTATGCATTATATGGCAGCCTTCTATACCAAAACATCGACGAACCATATTTTATTCTCTAACTATACTATACTATACTATACTATACTATACTATACTATACTATACTATACTATACTATACTATACTATACTATACTATACTATACTATACTATACTATACTAAATTAATAGACTATAATAGAATATAATAACCCCCTCTCAAAAAGGCTACACAATTCATACAAGACACCTCTATCAACAATAGTATTTTTACACGTACCTCGGATGTATACAAGACATCACACCCCGCACGTACAGGTTTGTGTTACTGCGCTTTCAGTTTTATGTTTGGTACAAGTAAAGTCCCGGGCGGACAAGGGAGGGGGGGGGGGGGGGGGGGGGGCGGTGGCACTCAACTTTGTTAGTGGTAGGGTGTGTCGTCCAGGGTCTCAAAAGAAGGAGGGGTGCTTAGGAACTGGGCTGAGAGAATATTTTTTATAAAGGTGTATGTTCCGATCACGTTTTTGGGGCTTTCACATCAAATATCAGAAGAATCCCCATATTTTTCTCATTATGTCTGTAAAATCTTAGGAGCCAGAAATGTTCCATTTAGAAATCATAGGGTAAAATGTGGTGAATTACTGTCAAAGGTGGTTAACCACCAAACAGTTTGTGTACTACTCAATGGGCAAATATTTTGTGACCATGTGCTTCTCAAAAAATAGAACCGTTGGAGTTATGCAACTCAAACTTTGAAATGCGACCATTTTAAAGATGACCTTTCATGTAAAATAGAAAACATCAAGTTGAAAATCGGGCCAGCAATCGGAACATCTACCTTTAAGACTGATTTTCTCGAAAAATAGATCTTTTAAAACACTTTTCACACGCGGCTATTACTTTTAGTTTTACCATTATACAAAACAGATTTTCAGAAACCTTTCCCACCTTATCTCATGAACTATTGAACCCAAACTAGACAAGTTTGCACTTATTTTAATATTGTAATGACATTCAATAATTTTAACATTTTCCAAAACATTTTGGGAAATTTCGGAACTGTCGTCTGCAAACGCCTGCCGCGAGGAAAGTGTTAAATAACTGGGTTGTTTTTAATATTTGATTAGGGAGCAAATCAAAACTCGACCGCGCGACAACCGGCGGTTCCGCCCGGTTTGACCGCATATCATTGTTTAGAACAATAGAAACCGGCTGCAACCTCACGGAACTTCTGCACGGAACAACCGGTGGTTGCCGGGCGGTCGAGTTTTGATGTGCTCCCTTTAGAATGAGTAGGGTCTACGCAGTGGCGTGGCATGACCAGTATAGTCCTATAAACAGGGCGGGTGCAAGAAACACAATGATTGCCTGATTGGCTTTTAACCAATTATACTTTAGACCAACTTCAAGCCAATTTTAGCTAGTTGTCGAGAAATAACCGACATAATTATACTTTAGACCAACTTCAAGCCAATTTTATCTAGTTGTTGTCGAGAAATAACCGACATGACTATAGTAACTCAATACTGAAAATTTGCAATTCACACTTAAATTTGCCATGATTGACTCTAAGACTAATTTCTTAAATATCATAAACTTAATTTATTAGGCACACTCGCGGTACTTATATGGCATATGATTCCCATTGCTAAATGAATCATAAGCAATTTGAATAAACTGTTGTATGAATATCATTTTTAGCTTACTACAGGTAAGCTATAGCGACCTGACGCGAAAGGTCACGGTATAGGTCAAGGGGAAAGTGCGACTGTGAAATATGGTTTTATCTTGGTCACACAAGTGGTTATTTGTCGGGAAATGTACTTGAGATAGTGAAACAATATGATCGCATAAATATGTTAGAAAATGGGCCTGATTGCCATTCGACAAAATAGGCAATTTCGCGTTATTTTCTTTATTGTCATAACTGTATTGAAAATGCATGTAAACGCTATGTTAGAAATGTTGATTCAACACATGGCACGCATGTATCATGACGTACAAGCGTGATTGTCTTATTGTGATTGGTTTAACTACTAGAGATCATTATTATTCATGATACGAAATAGCGGAAAGTAAAAATACAGTCGTCAAAGTGAAAAATAGGTGGGGAGGTCGTTTTTCGTTAATTGATGTTAATCGCTTCTGTATATATTCTTCAAACTATTTCTCCGATTTCAGCGGCCAAAATTATTGGAAAATATTGTTTTCAAAGGTTTTTCATCATGAGGTGCTGTTAGAAATTCGCGAAAAAGAGTAAAACTTACGAATATTGCCTTGCCAAAATGTTGAATTTGCGTGATTTATCGTGCCGTAATATCTTTTATTACCCCCACCAGTTTGGTATCGTCTGCCATTGATCAAATGTCAAATCTACATATTATAGTCCGATGTAAATGAGGCAATTACATTTACCGAGTTACCCCGTCTGTTTCAATGTGTCGTGAGCTTTCCTCAAACAGTTGCACGTGCGAATATGTGAGGGTGCAGTGTTTAATAACGAAACAATCGGAGCTCTACGAGTTCACTCATTTTTTGAAAGTCGTGTTATAACGGGGGAGGGTTGGGTTTAACGGCACATTTATGTATTATATTTAGATATTGTGTAACTTCCGCCATGTCGAAATTCCACATTTAATACAAATTTACTCAATAAATATTCATAATGACATGCCGCATGTTTATATTATAGCTCAAGTAATTTATTGAAAATAAAAACATTGTTTAAATAAAACATGACACCCCTTTCAAAAGTGAAAGCGTCCAACCCCCAAAAAAGTTTTCAGTCCGAGCATGCCGCGGATGTGTGTTCTCAGAAAATAATGGCGTCTTCTCACCTTATTTCATGTTCTGTTTCTTGTTGTTCTGTAATACTTCAAGTTGTTTTCATCTGCATCTACTTTGACGTTAATTTTTAGCAGATAAAAAATGACTACGAGTGAGTCGAAAGGCTGATATAGCCTAGACGTGAGTACAAAATAAACCAAATATAAAATGAAAAGGGGGTACTTTAAAATAAATACTACATCATCGTCCAACCCCGCCTGTTCCTAATACGGTTGTTCTCCTACTAAAAAAGGAACCCAAGAGTATGGCGCCGCTCACATCGCCAGCGGTGTGTGTTTACGCCGTACGCACGATGTTGCTCTAAAATTCGCTTCATTGTGCACATTTGGTTGCACTTATGAAAGTTTTATGCATTTTGGTAGTACACAAAATTATTCTGATGGTAAATCTTGAACGAATCGCGATTTTAATATGTAATGTTAAAGGTAGATGACCCGATCACATTTTCGTAACACAGAATTATTTCAAACATACGGAGATTTTCATATCATATGAAAGCTCGTATTTTTCTCATCATCATACTGAAATTTGACGGCCTAAATCGGTATAATTACGGAGAAATCAATGAAATAACGTCGAATTACCGCGAATGGTGGTATACCACCGATATAGTTTGTGTACTACTCAATGGGTACAGTTCACAGCATCTTGTGCGTGTAAAATAAGAACTATTAGAGCTATGCAACTCAAACTTTGGAACACGACTTTTTTAAGGATGACCTTTCATGTAGAATAGAAAACTTCAAGTTGAAAATCGGAATGTGATCGGGTCATCTACCTTTTCTGATGGTAAATCTTGAACGAATCGCGATTTTAATATGTAATGTTAATGTCCGGAAGCTGATTAAAACCGGTGCAGATTTGACAATAATAAAAGGCAAATGAAGACAACACAGAGAACAGAAGTACATATCTACTGTACAGTACAGTACACTTTGGTGGACATTTAGTATATTTTATTGCGTTTTCACTTCCTCGAAAATCTGGACTACCAATTTTCGTAAATCCTGAGTCCCGCCCGAAAAACAAAATCGAGTCCCGGGAGCACTGAATTCCCGAACATCCTAGACCCAATGGTGGCTATACTATCGTTCATGCTTCACTATACTATAGCCACAACACCCTCTATAGACACACGACGTCGCGAAAATCACATTTTTAATTCAAGATTTTCACATCAAATATGATTTAAATCAATCAAAATGCACTCACATGTTGTTCCTAGAACTCTTAGTAATACATTGTGTTAATTAATTTTGATCAAGCGGCAGTCGGCAGTGCTGACACTCGATGTGAATTTCGCGACGTGAACAGTCAATAGGGAGTTTTGTGACCCTAGGTAGCCAGCTACCTAGGACAGGTCACTATTGGGACTACGAACATCCCAGCCTAGCCCTATGCCTATAGGCTATAGCCTAGGCTATGTAGCCTATAGCCTAGGCTATGTAGCCTAGGCTATGTATGGTTTAACCAGGGAGGTGTAATATCTCTCTGGTTAAACTATATGTAGTAGTACTATTTTGATATCAGAAGAAAAGCCTATCTTATTTTCAATATTCCCCTAAACCAATCACCTCGGTAGATGTTATTGTTACTTATTGAACCATCCAGAAGAGAACGCCAATTCGCCAACTGGTTTTTGTGGCATTACCAAAGTCAAAGTGGCGCACCATTTAAAAGGCCAAATAAAAAATAGTAGTTTCTCTTCCCCGCGCGTGCGCATCCATTTTGGCCGCCACGTCAAAAAAATAGTTTTTTTCTTCAAATTTTGTTCAAATTTTGTTTTCTAATTTTTTTTAATTTTTTTTTTTTTTAATTCTTTTTCTTCAATTTTTATTTTTTGAATGTTCTCAAGATCACACTGATGTTGTCAATGGAGAACGTGTCAATATTTTTAAAAAAACCTGTTAAAATGAAAGAACAACATAACAGGCAAACTGTTAATATCAAAACATGATACAAATTAAACTGTATCTGCATCAGATGATATAAATAAACCGTGAGTAAAACTGGTGTTTTAAAATACCAGTGTGGTCTTCGCCTTCGGAACATTTGTTTGTCGTTTTTGGCTGGAACTGATTTATTTATCAAGATATTCCCGAGATCACACTGATATTTTGTAAATCTAGAATACACATCTTTTCTTATTTAGCTTTGTATTCCTGAAAGAGAAAAAATAGAGAATAAATCCTTGTGTTATCTATATAATAATACTCTACTCTCTGTCTGTCTGTTTTTTTGTTGGTCTGTTTGTTTGTCTGTCTGTCTGTGCGCGCTTTTTCGTTGCCTTCCCGGGGTCGGGCGGCGTTCAAACTCAGTGGGTGGGCGTTCAAACTCAGTGGGTGGGTGCAGCTCGGTCCCCGCAAGAGCAAGTTCGCATTCGCTAGAGCGTACGAAGTCAAAGGTCATATAGGGGTCAAAGGTCATATGGGGGTCAACTTTTTGAAGTTGGTCGGATCATGCTTAAACTCGGTGATCTCGATGCGAGGCGAGCGTGGCAAAAATAAAACGGGTTGGCGTTTGTCGGGTCTTCCGGGGTCAAAGGTCGTCTAGGGGTCGAATTTTCAAAGTTTGTCCGATCGGGCTTAAACTCGGTGACGGGAAGCCTGAATATGAGTCGAGCGTGGAAAAAATAATACGCCTTTGTTTTTCTTGGGTCGTCCGGGGTCAAAGGTCATCTAGGGGTCAAATTTTTAAAGTTTGTCCGATCGGGCTTAAACTCGGTGATGAGAAACTCGGTGTCTGTTTGTTCAGTCCCCGCAAGAGCAAGTTCGCATTCGCTAGAGCATACGAGGTCAAAGGTCATCTAGGGGTCAACTTTTTGAAGTTGGTCGGATCGTGCTTAAACTCGGTGATCACAATGCTCGATGCGAGGCGAGCGTGGCAAAAATTTAACGGGTTAGCGTTTGTCGGGTCTTCCGGGGTCAAAAGTCGGGGTCACAAAGGTCGTCTAAGGGTCGAATTTTCAAAGTTTGTCCGATCGGGCTTAAACTCGGTGACGGGAAGCCCGAATACGAGTCGAGTGTGGAAAAAATAACACGGCTTTGCTTTTCTTGGGTCGTCCGGGGTCAAAGGTCGTCTAGGGGTCCAATTTTCAAAGTTTGTCCGATCTGGCTTAAACTCGGTGACGGGAAGCCCGAATACGAGTCGAGCGTGGAAAAATAAAACGGTTTTGCTTTTCTTGGGTCGTCCGGGTCAAAGGTCGTCTAAGGGTCGAATTTTCAAAGTTTGTCCGATCGGGCTTTATGCATGCATTCTACAAACCACCAAACCCGAGAACCGACAAACCCCGGGTGACCGCCCAAACCCGAGAACCGACAAACCCCGTGTGACCGCCTAGTATTAAAATAAACATGTAAAATATCGCGAGCAGTTTCCAGTATGTACCCATTTTAAGGTTATAAAGCTAGTCTTAGAAAAGTGGCAGCCATTTTGAAGCAAAAACATTTCCACCATGTTGGAAAAAGCGAAACCAGTTTTGGAAAAAGGGGCATTCGCCATTTTGGGAAGAAGAAAAAAACAAACTCATCTTCCTTTTTTCAAAAAGTTAGCACGAGAAACTAGTTTTATTTTTACTTGGCCTAAGATCCAGGGGCCATGGGAGTTTGGTGACCTGTAAATATTATTATTTTCATTAAAGGTAGATGACCCGATCACATTCCGATTTTAAACTTGAAGTTTACTATTCTACATGAAAGGTCATCCTTAAAAAAGTCGTATTCCAAAGTTTGAGTTGCATAACTCTAATGGTTCTTATTTTAGACGCAAAAGATGCCGTGAAATGTACCCATTGAGTTGTACACAAACGATATTGGTGGTATACCACCTTTCGCGGTAATTCGACGTTATTTCATCGATTTCTCTGTAATTATACCGATTTAGGCCGTCAAATTTCAGTGTGATGATGAGAAAAATACGAGCTTTCATATGATATGAAAATCTCCGTATGTTTGAAATAATTCTGTGTTACGAAAATGTGATCGGGTCATCTACCTTTAAATGATGCATATTTTCATAAAATAGGTGTTTGTATTTTGCCATTGTTATGTACCGAAGTTATTCATCTCTGTACATATTATTTATTGAACCTTCACACATTACAAAAGAGAACAATCATCTACCATTAGGTCGCACCATTTAATATCCAAGGTGTTTGGCAATAATTTGTTTTAATATCAGAAAGAGACTATTTCTTGATCTTGAAATCTCAACCGAAGCATATATAGAAGGGCAAATGTGCTTACACGGTGAACGGTGAATGCATAATAATATATATATATAATTGTTTCATGTAAGATATAATATGGATTCGAGCTTTGCATCATTTGTTATATGCTGGACAGATTATAGTGGTTTACAATATGAAGAGGTTTTTTGCAAAAGGGCCTGCATCCACTTTGGCTCTTATTGAGAAAAAGTTTAAAAAAACCTGTTTCTAAATATTCAAGTTGAGCAATTGAAAAACTGAATGGATTATGAAAGAGGTACACTACATACTAATTTAAATTGAAATACATTCCAAATGCGCTAGTTTTCAAAAACAAACAAAAATCATGTTTACATTTTTTGAACATTTGGATGTAGGCTCTTTTGCAACAAAACTCCATCTGTTTGTACTTAGAGAAAAAATCATTTATTTTAATCATTTAAAAAAAAAAAGTTTGATACAGAAATGTTAAATGATACAATCATATGTTTCAAGGAAATAAAGTCATTTTTTTTCAAAAAGACCTACATCTCATTGTAAACTATTGAAGTTGTTGTTTTGTTTTAAAAGGGCCTGTATCCCGATTTAATTCTGGACACAGGCCCTTTTGCAACTTCAATGACTGTTTACAATGAGAAAAAAAATGACTTTTTGAAAATGCCTTTTTGAAAAATGTCTTTTTGAAAAAAAATGACTTTGTTTCCTTGAAACATAAGATTTTCCCCTATACATTTCTATAGTAAAATCATTTTTGAAAAAAATGCACCATAGCCCTTTTGCAACAACGCTCTTCATATATAGACATGAGTTATGAATTTTCCCAAATTCTCAGCTGTAGTCAGCTTCTGCATCATTGATGCTCTCGTTATAAGCTCGTTAAGCTTGAAATTAAAAACCGTGTTTTGGGGGAAAAAACAGCTCCTGTACAGAAATAGTCATATTTACTTAACGGTATCATCAAATAGCGTGATTTTTTTCCAGATGATAGCAAATAATAGCGCAATAATTTAAAGTTTTGTTGGCCTTGATTTTGTGGTCAGAAATATTTTTTTTGATTTTTTTCAATTAGGGTAAACTTTTTTTTGACTCACCCTGTATAAATATAAGATTGATATCAAACTTACCTAGGATTGAAATCAATCTTATTTGTTTTATGAAAACGATTTAAGAACAATCTTAAAGTTAAGATCGATTTAGAACTTAAGATCAATCTTAAGTGGATAACATTGATCTTAAAAGCTTTATGAAACAGGTCCTAGCATTACACCCTCTTCAAAAAACAATTTGTGTACCCTTCCATTCCATTCCATTCCAAATTTAATAAAAGCATGTTATTTATGATAATAGAATATACAATGAGAATACTTGCAGGGCCATTATGGTTTAACATAGGACAGGTCTTTGAGTAATTATTGTGGTGTGTACCCATATTAAATCAGCTGGTGTTTCTTTTTTCTCTTTTTCTCAGGAATAACGACAGCTCTGCATACGACATATCGACAACCTATCCAAATAAAGTGTTATCAGATAATGCAGCAACATTAGAGCAGTGTGGACTTGTACCCAATGCAGCACTACTGCTTAGA
Organism: Ophiura sarsii; assembly: GCA_035610835.1. NCBI lineage: Eukaryota > Metazoa > Echinodermata > Ophiuroidea > Amphilepidida > Ophiuridae > Ophiura > Ophiura sarsii. The sequence continues at coordinate 4,686,446 of CM069455.1, forward strand.
CCAAAGAAACATTGAAAAGTTGACCACATATTACATCAGATGATGTAGCAACATTAGAGCAGTGTGGTCTTGTACCCAATGCAGCACTACTGCTTAGACCAAAGAAACATTGAAAAGTTGACCCCATATGACATCAGATGATGTAGCAACACTAGTGTAATGTGGTCTTGTACCCAATGCAGCACTACTGCTTAGACCAAAGAAACATTGAAAAGTTGACCCCATATGACATCAGATGATGTAGCAACATTAGAGCAGTGTGGTCTTGTACCCAATGCAGCACTACTGCTTAGACCAAAGAAACATTGAAAAGTTGACCCCATATGACATCAGATGATGCAGCAACACTAGTGTAGTGTGGTCTTGTACCCAATGCAGCACTACTGCTTAGACCAAAGAAACATTGAAAAGTTGACCCCATATGACATCAGATGATGTAGCAACACTAGTGTAATGTGGTCTTGTACCCAATGCAGCACTACTGCTTAGACCAAAGAAACATTGAAAAGTTGACCCCATATGACATCAGATGATGTAGCAACACTAGTGTAATGTGGTCTTGTACCCAATGCAGCACTGCTGCTTAGACCAAAGAAACATTGAAAAGTTGACCCCATATGACATCAGATGACGCAGCAACATTAGAGCAGTGTGGTCTTGTACCCAATGCAGCACTACTGCTTAGACCAAAGAAACATTGAAAAGTTGGCCCCATATGACATCAGATGATGCAGCAACACTAGTGTAATGTGGTCTTGTACCCAATGCAGCACTACTGCTTAGACCAAAGAAACATTGAAAAGTTGACCCCATATGACATCAGATGATGTAGCAACACTTAGTGTAATGTGGTCTTGTACCCAATGCAGCACTGCTACTGAGATCAAAGAAACATTGAAAAGTTGACCCCATACAACATTGATTTATCAAATGACAGAGAAAGATACAAAAAGCTTTAACAAATCAACAAACAAAACTACTTGAGAAAATGGTGAGGTAACAAAGCAACATTAGGGTCACTTTGGGCAATTCCATTTATGGCCTTAATTGTCACTTAACTTTGATTGAAAAAACAATCAATATGGGTTACCCAATGTGGTGCCATTACTTAGACCAAAGAAATGTGGAAGATTTGAAACAAATTACCCAATGAAAAGCATTGATTGTTTCTTTTGAATGGCTAATAAATTATTTATTATCAAAAATGTGTGCAATAAAGATAACCAATTTTTTTGTCAGATTATCAATCCGAACTATACATGCAGATGATCCACTCAGGTTGGGTCAGTCAGTCAGGTGTTTTTTATCTGCTTTAAAATGACACAAAATATGGCAACACTATTTCCAAACTAAAAAAATCCAAACATTTCAGAAAATTGGTTTGGTATTCATTTGTCAAAACTCTGGTAGAGCTAGTAGAAAAGTTTGGTGTGTTTATTGTCACCTTACAAATAATAATTGTAAAGTTATGTTTAATGTTATGTTACCTTCCTTTTTTACAAAAAATAGCATCCGTCCATGAAAATGTGTGAAAGCAATATAACCAAAGTGTCCACTGACTTTGGACGTAGTTATTTCCAGCGACTGAATGAAGAGTTTAGATATTTCATGTACAGGGTGGATCAGAATGAACTGTACCAAAGCAATATGATTTATTACGGTATGAATTTGATTGATATTGTTCAAACTGTTTCCACTTATATCTTGCGCAAATGCCTAGCTTTCATAAGAATTTAAAATTTTGAAAATCGGACATTTCTAATGGAAAATACAGATTTTCTGGTAAAGATGGTAATTTCAATTTTGGTCGAAATGAGTATTTTAAAAAATCTGTGAAATTACTAACCCTACCTGAGATATCCATCCGTCCATAGGATAGGGCTTATTTTTGGTCACCATATCTCAACTTTTCACATCACTTGTATAGCTATTTATTATTTGCATACTTTTGTGTATGAAATTTGGAGATAAATTTAGATTTTTAATCCGCAAATAAACTGGGATTTGTTCTGCTTGAGTGGTATTAACTTTTGAATATTGCTTATGTGGTGTGGGCTACATTGTGTGAAATGTTGGGGGTAGCGGTAGAGACGATTGATTGAAATTGAAAACATGCTTTTCATTGATTTTCACATATAAACAAATATAGGAAACATGTTCACCTTTATATTGCAGGTGTTTAAATTTAAAACAATCATTTTTTATGTATTTTAGAAACATGGTACAGTTCATTCTGGTACACCCTGTATGCAATAACAAATTTGAATATTCTGTAGTACCTTCCACACACAGGGTGGTTAAAAAGGTTTATCATTCATGATAGCCGTTCTTGTCTACTTATAAATTATATACTGATACAAACTTAAGAGATGTCTTTGTCCACAAATGCCTCCTAAGCTCCTTCAATCTGGAGTCATTTCTGGCCAACATAATTGATTGTGAAAAATTACAATCTTTATATTACAATTTTTATCTCAATGTTTATATACGTAATTAATTATTTTAAAAATGCAATAATTTTGTCCATGAATACTTTTTGTGTATCTTAATACCATGTTCAGATAAATCGACTGAAATGAGACTTCCTTGGACAAATCAATTTTCCACATGTTAATATAGTTATGTATTTCATGACGGGAATAATTATGTCAGGTCTTAGATTTCTTTCCCCAGTAGCGCTCAATAGCCACTGTATTAATAGATGCAATAATTGTTAAACTATTCTTTTGTAAAATAAGTGAAAAAAGCTTCCCACTAGTGCTCAATATAGCCACCGCTTTTATAAAACAAAAACAAAATGTTGAATGTTCATTTGTAGATATGTGTGCAAATAGTTGCCAAAATGAGTCAACTTTAACCACCCTGTATAATACTCTTCATGCTGTTTATGTTATGGAAATCCACTATCAGATCCAGCAACAATATCATACATTTCTAACATAATCTCATTTGTAATGTGATCAAGCAAATTGAGTCGGAAATCAGAAATATTGATTTGAAAACCCTTCAATCACTCATTTCTTTGTATTTATGTTGGGAATTTCTGCAAAATGTAGCATTACAAATAACCAATGCAATCAATTTGAAAAACTTAAAATGTAATATTATCGATTTCAGGCTCATTTTGCTTGATTCCATCATATTTGTTTAGTAATCGATTTGTGGGGGAGCACTATAGTTTGATCAGTTCCTAATTGGTGAAGCCTTCTTACAGCAGCGAATAAATACAGAAGGACACGGGCGCATTTAAAGGTAGTATGTGATCTTTCCAGGGAACGCCCTCAACATCAAAAAAAAATTGAAAGCCGATTTGTTTGTATATTTACATTTCTGATCATAAATCGTACACACATTCCAAGTTACAGGGCGATACGATTCTTAATTACTTCAAAATCATGGTTTTAGAGTGAAAATAATAAACTGTCGGGATAACACGACAGTTTATATTTTCACTCTAAATTCACTCTAAAACCATGATTTTGAGGTAATTAGGAATCGTATCGCTCTGTAACTTGGAATGTATGTACGATTTATGATCAGAAATGTAAATCTGCAAGAAAATCTACTTTCTAAAATAAATCATGAATAGAGGGCGCTCTCTGGAAAAGATGACATAATATGCCTTTAAGGCAACAAGCGCTCTGTACATCATGCGTAACGGTCAAGGGACCATAACCTTGTGTGTGTGGCCATAATTACTTGCATACGCTTGGATTACTTTTACCCAAAGTTTTTCGCCAATTTGGAACTGATCAAACTATTATTCCAGACTTATGCTCTGAATGTTGAATAATGTATCTTATTATACTGTAAAGCATCTTAATTTCACAGCAACTTAATTTAGGGAATTAGCATTACGTCAACTTTTTACGGCAATTTAATTTTACTAATTTGTATCATTTTCCTATATATAACCATTATAAACAATATAATTGGCGGCAATTTAACTCGGCGAATTGGATCTCCTAGCGAAATTAGCAACATTAGATTGCTAGTGAAATTAAATAGCGAGCGAAATAAAATTGCTAGTGAAATTAAATTGCTATCGAAATTAAGTTGTTTTACAGAAATTATTATATGCTTGTACAAAAGCAGTATCCATCCGTCCATATAAAATTGTGTGGAAGTGTTTTATTTTAATAAAAGAATCTATAGTCTATAAAAACAAATCATTTTACAGGCCTCAATTAATAAATGTCTATTTTAACTTGATTGAAGTTGTCAGTCGTATTGTTGATTTTTGTTATTTGAAGAATTTTGAAAATGTCTCCTTACCCGCATATTCTCCATTTTGCATTTTTTCATGTTTAACAGATGAAACCATCAGTAATATCTGCCTTTTCAGGTTTTGTTGTTGTTGTTGCTTCTTTTTTTTGGGGGGGGGGGGGGGGGGGGGTTGTATATAAACAGCAAATGTGAACGAACAATAGCCCAACAGACATTAACAAAGTGAATGAACTAGGTGATTACAAATCAAACTGGTAACACTCTACAGAGAGCTCTGATGGGCCAATCAATTGGTTCACTGCAACTCAGAAAATAATAAAATACAACTGAACACAATTGTATCTAGCTACATCCGACACCTTTGAATGCCTCCTTGGTCTATCTGGTTTATTTTATTTACATTCGGCACCCTAACCACCAACAGTTAATCTGAATGTTCATTAACCTAGCAATTGTCTTTCCAATGATTCTCCCCCTGTTGATTGGGGCTCCAGTTGGACTTGGACCCCAGTTAGAACACAATTAACTTGTTGCCAAAATGTATCTTTCCAGGCAAAGTTAATGGCATCATTACCAGGGGAGTTCATAGGTGCTTTAAAAAAAAACAGATGCCAAAACAACCTCCCCCTCTGATGAACAATCAAACTCTACTTGTAAAATGAAATGACTATAAATTAACGAAACATATCATATTATTAATAATAATATTTAACACTAAATCTAAACCCAGATAATACTAATAACCAGTGGCGTAGCTACCGATTGAAAGGGGTGGAAATCACCCTGGCAGAAAAAAGGGGAAAAATCTCTGTGCCTCCGCTCCAAGTTCTATTTAGTTAGTGGATGCAGTGTATATATCTGAGTCTCGGGTGTATCAAGGAGTTATTATATGATAACTCCTTGGCTGTAGGGATTATGACAACTAACAAGGACCATTTTTTCCGAGCACGTTTTGTTTAAAACATACCCTAACCCCACCCACTCAAGTTTTCTGAGCTGACTGCAAATAAAATTTGGAGCACACTTACGAACATTTTGGAAATCTTGACCACCCCCCTGAAAAAAATCTTAGCTACGCTACTGATAATAGTAAGAATTAAAAAACCCACACCTCATAATATTGACTTTGTAGGGTGAAAAATGTGCAAGTGTGCACTGACTCTTCTACAGCGAGTGGAAGAAGGAAACCAAAAAAACTTTCTCTCGCTGGGACTCGAACCTCAGACCTCTCTCACACCGGTGAAGACCCGTCAGTGTTCAAATTAAATCTCACGACATGATTTTTACGTGTTATATTTTTTTTGTTGCGACGTGACGCGTGGTCGACTAGTTAATCAGTGGAGCACTACACCATCGCCGCGGCTAAGTTTAAGTTAAGCCTTTGAGGACATGCCTGGATCCATGCGAGATCTATTGAACACCAAGGGTAAACCGGGAGAGCGCTCTAACCAATTGAGCTACGAAAGAATGCTCGCTTATCAGCCGATTTCTTTCATATTTATTAATTTATTTATTTTTGATATCAATTTGTATTTGTAAACAAGCACTAGAGAAAACATAAATCGCCAGAATGTATGTAGCAGATAAAAAAAAGTCGCACAAGTAAAACAGTTTAGAATGAATGATTTCTAAGTAATTTACATGTATATCTTAATTTAAAATGACCCCGTTGGAGAGGTTACTCAATGATATGATATTGATAATCATCACTTTTCACACTCCCGCAATCTGCAGAGTCAACACTGATTTATTATACGTTTATACAAATAACTGATTTGTTCAAAGGTCTGATCCGGGGGGGGGGGGGGGGGGGGAGAATCGGATTGCTGTGAGCGTTTCTCCTGAACCCATTAAAATGCACCCATACTTTGAAGGCATTTCCCAGCAAACACAGAACGTTTCCGCAACGTTGCACCTAGGTTGCAGTTAGGTTGCGTCATACGGTTTGGTTGTGATTTGGTTGGTCCGTTGAAACGTGAGCAAAACGTGAGCAAAACGTTCTCTGAACGTTAAAGTTTAGTTCTAGTTTGGTTGCACTTAGGTTGTGGTTAGGTTGTCATTATAAACATTCTTACAACGTTATTATGACGTTGCAGTTTGTTTGTTTTAGGTTGGTTCTTGGAAACGTGATTAAAACGTTCTCTGAACGTTGCATGTTGATCATCGGAAACGTTTACATAATGTTTTAACAACGTTGTAACACTCAAATAGTTGGTTGTTTTAGTTTAGTCCTTTAAACGTGAAAAAGATGTTCCCTGAACGTTGTAGTTTAAGTTCTAGTTTGGTTGCACTAAGGTTCTGGTTAGGTTGTCATTAAAAACGTTCTTACAGCGTTATTATAACGTTGCGGGTTGTTTGTTTTAAGTACCAAATCACACCCAAATCGCAACGTTATATATAACGTTGTAGAAACGTTTTAATGACAACCTAACCACAACCTAAGTGCAACCAAACTAGAACTTAACTGCAACGTTCAGAGAACGTTTTGCTCACGTTTCAACGGACCAACATAAAACAACCAAATCACACCCAAACCGGAACGTTATATATAATAACGTTGTAGAAACGTTTTAATGACAACATAACCACAACCTAAGTGCAACCAAACTAGAACTTAACTGCAACGTTCAAAGAACGTTTTGCTCACGTTTCCATGGACCAACCTAAAACAACCAAATCACACCCAAACCGCAACGTTATAATAACGTTGTAGAAATGTTTTAATGACAACCTAACCACAACCTAAGTGCAACCAAACTAGAACTTGACTGCAACGTTCAGAAAACGTTTTGCTCACGTTTCCATGGACTAATTAAATAATGAATTACATTTTATTTAAAAAGGTTTATTACGAATCAAAATGTTAATACAATACAATTTGGCATTACAAATTTGATGTACTAATCTAGGCGTGTACAGGGTGACCCACAAAATGTTAACACTCTGGGCACATAACATATCTTAAAAGGACAGGAACACACGGATCTAATCTTGATGTATCGGCTTGGTCCAATTTGCATTAATTACAACTATGATTACGAACTTGTAAGAATGCTAAAAACATTATTGTGCAGTAATTCAAAAGTAACAATACCATTGCAACATTTAATCATAAGTTAGAATGTATCGATTATTGAATATAATTGAATCTTTTCATTCATTTATCCAACGATACAAGCAAGTTATAACAGGTGGTATTACCATTGACATTAATTGGATGGACCATTTCAACAAAGAGCATGAAATGTTTCAATTTCAATTTTAAAGACTGCTTTACTGACAGCTATCCATTGCACATGGAAAAAGAGTATAACTTGAACTCATGACAAAATACCTGTATAATTTATGTGGAATAGATTTATTTTATGTCTTTTAAGCTTGAAAAGAATCGGAAGAATGCGTTGAAAAGAACAAAGAAGAGATTAACTGATGTGTGTGTGTGTGACTTAATCATGTTGTTTCTTGCTTCGTGCATTTTAAAAGCTTTAATTTATACTCAGAGGATTGGACCAAGACGATTTTGCTTCCTCATGTTTGCTGAAGCATATCTCCCGTTCTAAATAACCAATTGGAACGCAATAAAATGCAAATGAAAGCTTATTTACTCAGCTTTCATAATACATCAAACACCCGTGTGTTCCTGTATCTTATGTGCCCGGAGTGTTAACATTTTTTGGGTCACCCTGTACAAATGAAATTGATTATAAATCAATTTATTTCTTTTTATTTCTTTCCTTATTTTTTAAAATTTATTTAGGCCTATTAATTTTATTATCAGACGATTTTCACTTTCGCGCGCTTAATTTTTCGCCGTAAACATGTAACTGTTTTACATAATTTTTTTAATCACTCACATCTGGCTTCATCACGACGTTCATATAACGTTGGGGTTTACACAACCAAATCATGTTACCTGGGCTGTAATCGCTAATTTGCATATTTTACCTGGCCTTACAGGAGTCGAGTAAATTGTGGAAATAGCTCATTAGCATAATTTCAATGGTACAAAAATTAGCACCGGTGCTCGTTTGTAACCTTTAAATTATGGTAATGAGCTAATTTGCACCTTTTATTTATTTAAACCTATTTTTTTTTTAAATTTAAGGCGATACATAGGCCTACATTTAACAGCTTTTAACACCATAGAAAGTATTTTGATATGTATACGTAAGTTCTCATATGTATAGCTAAAGGCAAGTCATTGTTCACTAATGCCATATACATTGTACATTGAGCAAGAACATAGTACACATAAAAAGGTCAATGCCCGCCCCCTCCCTCTATAATACCACTACCGTTCCCTGGTTGCCATGGTGTAACTAACCGAATTTGATGAAAGTTTTTTACACGTTTGGGATAACGTTGTGAAAACGTTCAAGACGAACGTTCATACAACATAAAAATGTGTCGACAAATAAACGTTCTTCTAACGTTGAATCGCAACGTTCCATGAACGTTGTCACGACGTTCCGATAACGTAATAAAGACAGTATAAAAACATCATTTGGACGTAATGGTATAACTAACAGAATTTCAAGAAAGTTTTTTAAACGTTTAGGACGTTGTGATTACGTTGTGAAAACGTTCATTACTAACGTTCAAACAACGTAAAAATGTGTCGACAAATAAACGTTCTTCTAACGTTGGATCGCAACGTTCCATGAACGTTGTCACGACGTTCCGATAACGTAATAAAGACAGTATAAAAACGTCATTTGGACGTAATGGTATAACTAACAGAATTTCAAGAAAGTTTTTTAAACGTTTAGGACGTTGTGATAACGTTGTGAAAACGTTCATGACTAACGTTCATACAACGTAAAAATGTGTCGACAAATAAACGTTCTCCTAACGTTGGATCACGTTCACAACGTTCTTTGAACTTTTAATCATAACGTTCCAAGAACGAAAGTGAAACCTTGCCACGACGTTCCAACAACGTAATATGGTTAGCTGGGTTGGGCGGTGGCACTAAAACGCAACATATAAAACGCAACGCGCATATGTCTGCCCAATATGCAATCTTATTTGGTACAAGCTTGTTTAGAGGAAAAATGTAGATCAATCGTGCAAAAAAGTCGAAAATGTTCGCGCGCTTCGCTATATACACTAAATGAACATATCCCGAGATATTTGAACAAATTGTGATTTAAAAAAAAAATCCAAACTTCTTTTGAGCAGTTTATAACACTTTCCACGCGGCCATATTAGTTTAGCGACATACAGGCCTTACATATTTGCAGAAACCTTTCCCAACTTTCAAGTTCAACTTTTCAACTTCCTAAGTCCATCTTAAAAGGATTACTGAACTCAAGGGCGGCGGAACCGGGGGGGGGGGGGGGGGGGGGGGGGGGCAGGGGGCGCATCGCCTATCGATTTTGGGCCTCGTCCATTGTGCGTTAGAGGAACCCATTTTGACCAATGATGAAACAGCGGTACTGTTATAGATGTTCTTATCATGATTATTTGCGCTCCATAATCAAATGCTATTCATGATAGTGTGGCTTTATGAATAGGGCTGATCATGTAGCCTTACAATCACGACAACCAAAAACTTAATCCAGCAGCTCCAAAATGTGTTATCCCTTTGGAAGCGGTTACCACAATAAAAACAAATCGACCATCATCGACCGTATACAGGTTTCGAAAGAAAAATAGTATGTATGTCATTTTACCTATTCATAATTTAGTGGATACTTTTTAAAATTATTTTCCGTTTTTATTATGCACGTGGAATAAAGGAAACATTAAAATAAAAATAACAGTTCTACGTATTTATTTGCGAGAAAAAACCCGAAAATAATTCAATATATATATTTTTTTATATACCTGAGGTATAAAACCATGGAAAAACAGTTATATCAACCAATATACGGATTATAAACGTACGTTACTTTAAGTGTTTCTGGCTATGAGACCACCTGAATACCTTTATCAATAGTATCTGAATAACAATATACATTTCTTTATCGAAAATACGCGGGCAATTGACAGCAACTGTTTGCAGCTACATGTAGCGCCAAAGTTATGCCGATATACCAGCCGCAAGTTCCCTGTCACTAGGTACATAGTGGTGACTACATCATCAGTAGTACATGCACATGAAGACACGGTATTAACCTTGCAAATTACGATTACATTCGAGTGCCTCCCCCTCTTTTTGCTTCTGTTACCTCTGACTGAAAATGGTAAATCGGCCAAAGTCTGCGAATCGACTATAGTTTCACTACGCTTTAGGCGTGTGACGTGCTTCCAGACCCGGACAATTATCCCGACTATGATCCCTTTGGTATACTGATAGTCTTAATATTGCAGCAACAGCATAGGCCTATATGTAGTAGCTGATTGAATATCGTAAGTTTGAGAAACGAAGCAAAGAAGAAAATTCAAATATTTCAAATAGAATATTAATACGCACATTCACTGGTGCGATTGATGTAATACTAGTCAGGTATGTACAGGGGGTTTCCGTGCACCCCCACAGGACTAAACCAAACCAACCTTTTTAGGTGTCTTTTAGGGTCCTTAAACACATTTTAGATGTTAACAGTGAAAAAAATGAGATGCTCTCCAGATATCCAAGATGGCGTCCAAAATGGCCGCCAAAACTGGTCAAATCTCATAAAATGACATATAGCAATTAAATTATATGGTGAAAGTATAGTTTTAATAGTGGGATGTATGTAGTAGTAGACTACTAGACACTCATATCCAGACATTTTGCTTTGTTAACACGCCTACATCCAAGATGGCCGCCAAAATGGCCGCCAAAATGGCCGCCAAAATGGGTAAAATTCCATATATTGGCATATATAAACCAACTTGTATGATCAGAGTATAGTTTAACAATGGGATGTATGTGTTAGACCACTAGAAACTCAATCTAGTATTTTTACTCTGTTAACATACTTTAAAACCAAAATGGCCGCCATATTAATGGTCAAAATTTCATAAAATAGCATAATAGGCCTATCAGCTGAAATGTATGATGAAATTATAATTTTAACGATGGGATGTATGTGTTAGACCACTAGTAACTCATATCCAGTAATTTTGCTTTGTTAACATAGTTCAAAATCCAAAATGGCTGCCAAAATGGCCCCCAAAATGGTTCCCGAAGTTGCTGCAAAAATTGTCAAATTCCATAAAATGGGATAATATCAACCTAAATGTATGATGAAAATATAGTTTTAAGGATGGGGTGTATGTATTAGACCATAAGTAACTCATATCTAGTATTTTTGATTTGTTAACATACTTAAAAATCCAAAATGGGTCCCAAAATGACTGAACAAATTGTTTGAATTCCATAAAATGGGATAATATCAACCAAAATATATGATGCAAGTATAGTTTAAGATTGGGGGGTATATAATAGACAACTAGTAACTCATACCCATTATATTTGCATTGCAATAACATACTTTAAACTCAAGATGGCCACCAAAATTGCCAAATCTTGACATTTGAATTAATTGCAATTTAATATTAGGGAGCGATCACTATTTACGCCAGGAGGGATCAGGGGGACGCGAAATTTTATTCTGGCAAAGAGGGGGGGGGGGGGGGGGGGGGGACATGAAATGTTGATGGTCAAAAGCAGGGGCGGAAATTTCTTGTTAGGTGTGGGGGGGATGATAAGTGTTGCCCCCAAAAATGAAATTGAGCTGGTACCATCTATGCGGTGCGCAGCACCGCACTCCGAGCTATGCTCGGACAGGGGGTGTCTGAGGGGGGATGTGCTATGCTCGGACAGGGGGGTGTCTGAGGGGGGTGTGCCCCCCTCCGAAGTAGAAAAAAATTCAATTTTCAAACTCATTTGGTGCGATCTGGTGTATACTTTTGACCAATATTGTATTGAAAAGCCATCGCTTCATTTTCCATTATTTTTTATTTTTTATCAATGCACGAAAGAAGTTGAGCATTTTTTATACTGATATATTCTTGATTTTAGTATCGATGGTTTAAAAGCTCCAACAGGGGGGAGTCTGAGGGGGGATGTGCCCCCCTCAGAAGTAGAATTTTTTTTCAATTTTCAAACTCATTTGGTGCGATCTGGTGTATACTTTTGACCAATATTGTATTGAAAAGCCATCGCTTCATTTTCCATTATTTTTTATTTTGTATCAATGCACGAAAGAAGTTGAGCATTTTTTATACTGATATATTCTTGATTTTAGTATCGATGGTTTAAAAGCTCCAACAGGGGGGAGTCTGAGGGGGGATGTGCCCCCCTCAGAAGTAGAATTTTTTTCAATTTTCAAACTCATTTGGTGCGATCTGGTGTATACTTTTGACCAATATTGTATTGAAAAGCCATCGCTTCATTTTCAATAATTTTTTTAATTTTTATCAATGCACGAAAGAAGTTGAGCATTTTTTTATACTGATATATTCTTGATTTTAGTATAGATAGTTTAAAAGCTCGAAAAGGGGGATTCTGAGGGGGGATGACGTGCCCCCCGCTCAGAATTTGATTTTTTTTTAAATTTTCGAACCCATTTGGTGCGATTTGGTGTGTACTTTTGACCAATATTTTATTGAAAAGCAATCACTTTATTTCCGATCAATATTGGCTTTTTAAATAGGCAGATAGGCCTATGCCAGAAAGAAGTTTTAATTAAAATTAGTTACCTCCAAAAGATGGATTCTAGTCAACGTACGTACGCGTATGTATCCTGACCAACGTACAATAAACTCCAAACGTTCTAATGTCCCTCGCATGCCTCCCTGCCCGCCTTTCTTTCTCTTTTTCCTTTTTTTTCTCCTTTTTCCCCTTTTTTTCTTTCTTTTTTTCCTTTTTTCCCCCTTTTTTCCTTTTTTTTTTGTAGATGGTAAAAATCAGGGGGGGATGATTACATTGACCATCCCCCCCAGGTCAAAAAGTGGGGGGGGGGGGGGGGGGATATATCCCCCCATCCCCCCCGGGATATCCGCCCTTGGTCAAAAGTACAACAAAAATTGTTAATTTATACTATGTTAATTTATACCATACAAATGCTTTTTTCCTATGAAAAATGACCTTGATTCACTATTTACGCCAAGGGGTGGGGAGGGGGTGGAGGAAATCAGGGGGACACGAAATGTTTTTTAAACATAAAGGGGACACGAAATGTTATTCTGGCAAGGGGTGGACATGAAATGTTGATGGTCAAAAGTACAAAGATGTTTTTTTTAAATTATACTATACATGTTAATTTATACTATACAAATCTTTTCTTTCCTCTGAAAACTGACCTTTGAATCACTATTTATGCCAGGGGAGGGGGGGGGGGGGGTGGAGGAAATCAGGGGAGGACACTAAATGTTTAAACATGAAAGGGGGGACGCGAAATTTTATTCTGGCAAAGAGGGGGGACATAAAATGTTGATGGTCAAAAGTACAAAGATGGAAAAGCTTCTTTAGAGCCAAAATGTACATCAAACATAGCATAAATAAGTGTTAAGTCAAATTCTTGAAAAACCTACTTTTTACGCCACTGTTGATCGACACACCCTGCATTCTCCATACCTGCAGGTAAGTTGTTTTGTCAACATGGTCAAGTAGGATGGCACTGTGATATTTCTGTACTATAATAAAAGCAAGGTGTTATCGTGAAGCTTCATTCAGAATATATTATCATGTATACATGAGATTGTAAGGGGCCATATCCAAACTCCAGTGATTTTAAAGCATTTTTCTACCGATTTTACCCCGGTATTCCAACGAAATAGAACGAAATACCGTTGGAATACCGGGGATAGAACGAAATACCGTTGGAATACCGGGGTAAAATCGGTAGAAAAATGCTTTAAAATCACTGGAGTTTGGATATGGCCCCCGGGATGGCCCCTAAGTAATATTAATACCTGTTGCTTCCAAATAGCGGTTTTTCATCCGTTTCCGTCACACTAAATGGAGGTATGGCTTTCACTGAATTTATAGAATACATTACTCAGATCAATTTACTATGTATTTGTAGCTGAGGTTCCACGCTACAATTGTGTAATATTTCATAAAGCTGGCTTATATAATAACAACGTTATGAGGTAGGAGATAAAACTTATTGAATGACCCTAGTACTTCAAGATCATGTTTTAAAGAAAATAAACCGCCAGGTCTGTGCGAAAACTTTTAGAGTGAATTTAGAGTGAAAAATAAGTTGTCACTCTAAAGGAAATTACCTGATACTTACCCTGATAGACCTGAGACTAATATACGGAAGATAGCAACTTACTCTGATATACTTGCTATCTACTGAAGATAGCAATTTACTCTGATATACTTGCTATCTACTGAAGACAGCAACTTAAAGTTCTGATAGATTTAACTGAAGATAGCAAACTTAACACTTTCCACGCTAGTTTTAACATATACAAAACAGAATTTTCAGAAACATTACGCAATTTTCAAACTCTATCTCAAGGATTACTGAACCAATATTAGGCATGTTTGTACTTATTTCAATGCATTTCTCGTGGTGATTCTAAATATGGAATTTCAGCAAATGTGGCCGCGGCACATTATAGTATCCATTTAGTTTAGTTTAGTTTAGTTTTTATTTGGCATCACAACATATACAAAACAAATCACATGAGTATAAATTATAATAACATTCAATAAATAACGCATATCACAATGCCATCCCAAACTGGAACGACAAACACACCACAACACCAAAAGTTGCAAGACCAGGATAGCCCATAAAATTACACCGTCAATAAGTTTCAATAGACCAAGGGAGCTCAAGAGGATATTTTTCACAGCTACATGTAGTCTCCACAATTTCAAAACAAAATCCTTTAAAGGATACTAGGGGTGCTTAAATAAATAATAATAGTATACCGGGGGTGGGGATATATGCCCGGATATATGGCTGGTGTTTTTATAGCAGATGAGCAGTGATTAAGAAATGGAAGGGTGTTAGACTTTGGGAAGTGTTTTGGTATACGAATTTAAAAAGTAGGAGTAGGTCTACATTAGTAATTTATGGTAAGCCTATAGCCTCGACACGTGGAAAGAAAGCAAAACAATACATGCAGGTACATGTAGGAATTTTTATCTTTTCATAATGAAAATATAAAATGAGCACGCGTCATGGTTAAAAGACTAATAGGCCTATCATGGTCAAGGGTGTTGGTCAGAGTCACCGGGGCCAGGTAAGGTTTTGGTGATTATTGTGGTAATTCCAAATATGGCAATGAAATTCAATAATTTTGACATTTTCAAAACAATTTTTGAACTTTTGGAATGTCGTCTTGTTATCTACTGAAGATGATAGACTTGTTTATCCACTGAAGATAGCAACTTACTCTCATAGACTTGCTATATACTGAAGATAGCAACTCAGTACTCTGATATATTTGCTATATACTGAAGATAGCAACTTATTTAGATAGACTTGGTATCAACTGAAGATAGCAATTTACTCTGATTGACTTGCCATCTACTGAAGAGTGTGTTGATTATTTATCAAAACACATATTTAATCCAAGTAATTAAAGAATTCACAGACACATCATGGATAATTCAGTTTTTGCCTTATATCTCAAAAGCATCAAAATGGAGTTACTTCCTTTTGTCGCGGTGGGCAGTAGGCCTATAGTTCAATAATTACGCACTCACAAAATTGAAAATGTGACTTCCTTTGAGTCCCCCTTTTAAAGACCCTTCTTGTTTCCTGACTATTTGATATTGCCCATCACTAATTTGACTGAAAACAAAAATAATTTTCGTCACTACCGAATTGGAAAACCGCTATAATGTCTGCTGACGAAGACACAGAACTGAGAGATTTGGTGGCACAAACGCTAGAGAATACTGGTGTATTAGGCAAAATAAGGGTTTGTCGAAAATTAGTTATTTCTGAATTTGTTTATGTCTATTTGTGAATTCAAATTCTGACGGGTTGCCGAAGGCGCAGAATTCGGCAGTTTGAAAAAGCCTAACACAGGGCGATATCATGACTTTGACTTGAGTCTTTGACATAGGCCTAATTGTAAAATGAATTGTTACCTTGACATGTGTGAAGGGTAAATAAATTGGCCATGTCCTCTGGTAAGGTTATACACCACCAACGCGCTCCCAATTTTAAGGATAGGGATGCCCGCAAAACATGTAAACATTAATTACACTTATTTTATTTAACATTTCTGTTTTCTCACAACTGAGATTTTAAGCTCACCTTTTTGGAAGCTTTCCTCGGGAATTCTCTCCGAAGTCATCAGCCCCAATTTCACACATGGGGGCGCTATTGATGGATGTCTATTGAGTCATCAACACCAGACGGTGTCAGACGAATCATTAATTAGTACTTTACACTTACAGGTTACAGGACAGACACAGGTCAGACATGTCAGACCCCGTGTCAGACAGGTCCTAGTACAGGAAACCCATACGTTGGTGGTTTTTTTTCCCTTTCTTTTTCCCCTACCAACGTATGGGGAAATTGTATTGCTAGAAACTGTCAATTTGATTTGCTGTACAAGTGAATGGTCGTGCCAACCGAATGATTGTCGGGGAATTACAGCAAAACAGCATTCCCAGCATTTTCATACTAGCTACACACCTTCATAAAGTCCTCATCTTTCTTTTCAGCCACTTTTTAAAACATGAAAATGCTAAATTATTCCATATTATTTAGGCCTAATCATAAATTCTTCGCCGTGTAAACGCAATGGCAGAATTTTTTCCGGACCATTTCACGAGTATCCCGGTAGGCAACGCGGTCCAGATTTAGTCTCGTTCCCCATCGCCAAATAACAAACGTCTATATACGCACATCACTTTTTTACGAATTTACAAATGTATTGAAACGAGTCTTATTAAATAATAAAACATGGCGCCAATTTCGATAAACATCGCTAGTGCCGTTAAAGTGAATTGGCTTAGAATTTCACCTCAAATTTCAAGGGAATATTGCATTTGTACAAAATGTTAAACGAATGGCAAGATAGATGAGAAAGAGAAGATAAGAACAAGCACAAAGAAGTGTGTTTTGAGCTATGGTAAGCGATACAGAAATTACCACAAAAATCATTTTTAAATATACTTAGGATGGGGACAGATAGTGAAACATGCAAAATACCCTACATAATGATGAATAATACCAACTGATGACAAATAACACTAAGTATGATTTGTTGTACTAGACAGGTCCAGGACTAGCTCTGTTTCATAGCTCTCATACGTCGTGATACGATGAAATGAAAGCATTTGTCTGCGATTTTCGTTTCTAGTTTGCCTATAGATTTCTAGAACATTTGAATACACTTACCTGGGTTATACATGTACATACATGTGCTATGTACTGTTGTAGTGTTGTTATTGCATCCTAGATAAATTTGCAGCTCCATAAATGCTACTCAAAATGAAATATTAATGATATAAAATCAGCCCTAATCACAGCGAAATGAAGAACTCGTCAGCAGAAAGATGAAGTCAATTCGCACAGTAAATGTACTACATGAACAATTTCTCGTCCCCATTTCTCTTCTCTTTCCCCTCTCCTTCCCCTTTCCCTTTCTCTTTCTCCCTCTCCTTCCCCTTTCCCTTCTCTTTCTCCCTCTCCTCCCCTTTCTCTTCTCTTTCTCCCTCTCCTTCCCCCTTCTTTCTCTCTTTTCTCCCCTTCTTCTCGTCCCCATTTTTCCGCTTCGCCGTCCCCATTTTAGGTGTCCGGGGGGGGGGGGGGGGGGGGGGGGGGGGGGGGGGGGGGGGGCAGTCTGCCCCCCCCCCCACTGGCTACGCTACTGAAATAAGGTGGACTTGTCACACATAAACATAATTGTGATAAGATATCAATTTATTTTTAAAGTACTTGACCTATTGAATTATTAAGTAGGGTGTTATTTTGTTGCTTATAAATAAATTATATCCTCTTTTATAGTTTTAAATTAAAAAAAATCCCAGTTCATTAATTAATAAACTGGTATTTCTACATCAAGGAAAACAAAGTCTTATTATTTTTTTATGAATGTATGATACCTTCTGATAAAAAAGAAATGAATTCGGAGTCACAATGATGAGCATAATAATAAGAGAGGATGTGCCCATACATTGTACATGGATTGGGGTAATCCCAGACATGTACCGTTTCCATGGTAACCAATATGGGCGTGGTCAATTTAACATCATAAATTGGTAATAGTTGTTGACCATATAAATATGTGACATTGTTCTTTGATTTCTGCTACACTTTTAAAAAGGGTATTTTTAAACTACCATTGAAATGCTATATTCCAATAAAAAGAGGGCTGCCATTGATAAATAATGTCCGGGATTACCCCCAGATTGTGGGGTAATGCCGGACGACGCCATTTTTTTATTGCGTCGTAGCTTCGAATTTCAAAATGATGAGTTGATAAAAACTTGATAAAAGGTAGAACCTTCACAGTGCTTTGTGTTTACATGATATTTATTGTTATATGACGTATTATATGTGTGTTTTACCTCTCTGACAAAATGTGTCTGCCATTACCCCACCTTCCCCTACTGGTAGATATTGTTGAGAAATGAAAAACCTGACATTTTGAGGTCTAAAATCTGTTTCGTTTTCTCGTACCGGTAATTTGAAATTTAGCAAAAATTCTGTGAAAATATGTGTCGCGAAATGAAAGTCCATGTTTAGCCGTCATTATCTCGGAAGTATGTGTGTACCTACAGCGACTCGAAACTGTCCCACAATGTAACGCACGAATGGACACCCTAAATCCTTGTATTTATCCCAATATAATGTATACTTTAATGTTGATATTTATGTGATTTGTTTTTCATTTTCAACAGGCTGAATTACGTGCCAGTGTATTTCTTGCGTTAGAGGAACAGGATGCTGTTCAGAATAAGACCCCATTTGTTAACCAGGAACTCAGCAAGTTTACAGGATCTAAGGAAGGTAAAATCTTATTACCAAATTAACCCTAACCCCAGTTTAGGGTTTTTGAATCTCAGGGAACCTGCCGGGATTCGATCCGGGCATTCCGGGGACCCTCCATTCTCAAGCCCAACAGCCCAACCACTAAGCCACGGCCCTCAGCTACACATCCGCGCAGTATACTGCGCTCTCTATATGGGCTCGGTTGACTACGTCATTGAAAACCGACGGCGCATGCCTTTGGAGAGGGACTTTCATTGCAAATTATGAGCGTTTACTTTTGGACAAACTTAAAGTAAACGCAATTCTAAACACAAAACTAAACGTAAAAGTAAACGCAAAACTAAACAATTCTTGCATTTTGCACCCAATTGACCTCAAATCACGCTCCAAGTGAGTGAATATAATCACAGATGTTTCCACCATCTTTGATATAATGGGACAGTTATTGATTAGAGGCTGGGTGGAAAACAGAGCTTGTTGTTGGGCTCGCATAAGTGTTTAGTATTGCGTTTAATTTTGAGTTTACTTTTAGTTGGTCCAAAACTAAACGCTCATTTTGCACAATGTTTCTGAGACAGACTTTCTTCTTCTTTATTTGGCCTAATACCAAGCATTTTAAATTATTTCTGTCCTTTACAGGATACTTCTTTACTTGTTTGACACCCCATGTATGTAGTTGGTTCTAGGCACAAAAAAAAGTTGACTTGCACTTTCAGGGCCAGAGTCTGGGTCGGATGGTCGGATTTTTTTCATTTTAAAATTTAAACAGGGAGAACAAAAAACACGTTTTAAAGATTTTCTTTTGATTTTATGATTTTTTAAAATTTTAAACAAGCAGATACTACTCAAAAACATGTTTTCATCTTTCTTTATTGTTATGTGCTTCTTTAATTTTTTTTTTTTTTACTTTGAAAAAAAAAATAGCGACCATAGATTTCCGAAAATTCGGGTCGGTCTGAGAGGGCAAGTCAACTTTTTTTGTTGTTGCCTTATCTCCAATTTAGTCTCTGGTCTGTGTTTTTATTTATAGGTTTTCTTGCGTCATCTTTGATCAGAGAGTTTCTAGAATATTTCAACTTGGACTTCACAGCAGCAGTGTTTAACCCAGAAGCCAATTTTGTAAGTAATGTATACCATTAAGGTGGCTCTATTGGCCAACGAAAAATTTAGATAAATTCCTTTAAAATCTAATATGTTCTAGCCCTTGGTCTAACGATTCTGGAACTGAAATTTTTATTTCAATCGGACAATCGGTTGCCGAGATATGGTAGGTCAAAGAGGCATAATACCAACATCTTTGGCAACAACTGTTTTTTTAATTTCTTTATTTTTTCCAATTCCAGTTGCCATGTAATGTCCTAATTATGGCTAATTATGTATGCATGAAATATGCAAAGTAAAGTTTGTGGACTGATGAGATGCGCTATGATGATGTAACTTGGTACATGGGTAGAACACTTAAGATCTAAAAATGTATGTTAGCTTATGTCTAATTTCCATTTGCATAATTAATTAGGCCCTAATTATGAAATGTTTAAACATTTTAATGAGTGGGCCTAAATAATTAACAGTGGTAAAGATTTACAGTTTTGCACCAATTGGGCTACACGTCTATAATTCGATTTATTTTTTAGTCAAAACATTTAAGTAGCTTGTCTAAAAAAAACGTCTATAATTGAGTGTACAAACAAAAGCTATTTGTATCATATACAACCAAGATTATGACACCAAACCAACTGAAACACAATACATTGTGGCGGATAACCAACATCTTCTGCTGGTTTATCCGCTGGATAACAAAATTATTTTCTTATTTCTAACGCTGGTGCCACAGCAATGATTGCATTTTGTTAACACCGTTGTATGAACCGTTCTTTCTACACTCAGACTGACAAATATGAAGGTAGAGACAATCTCGCCAGAGCTCTCAATATTGTGCAATCAGACAAAACAAAACACAAACCGCTGCTCTGTGAGCTGATGAAAAGGGTGGAGGATACGACAGACAAAATAGGACGACAACGAACATCTTCGCAGACTGAGGTAAGTGAGTCCATTCTGGTTTAAGATTATTTTTTCTTTATCCTTAATTCTATCAACTTGTTAAAATGTAATGTAACATTAATCAACCTACTTCATGCCGTTGGACCAAGCTTCCCAACTTTGCTTCATTGTGCAATCAACCCAGGCTATGTATTTCTGCGGAAAATAAAGTTTGTAATGCATTGAATTCACTATGCTGGTTTCCTGCATCAATGGGCTCCACAGAACTCATCCATAGATGCAGCTACGCGCAAATCATGTCATAACAGTGATTTGCTGGTATAAAAGTCATGCATTGCAAATTGCAATTCATGAGATGATGTAAAATAATCCACAAATAAAATTTGGTCAATGCCAGCATCACGTTTAGAGCGATATCAAATTCGCTGATTGGCACCAAATACACGCCCATGACAACGTCGGACTTCACCCGCATGGTGTAGCACGCTCCCCATTACGCCATAGCCATGGCAGCGCGACAATACATTTGTTATTCGATGCGTCACCTCAACTACAACGTCCGACTTTACCCGCATGGTGTAGCACACTCCCCATTACGCCATAGCCATGGCAGCGCGACAATACATTTGTTATTCGATGCGTCACCTCAACTACATCGTCGGACTTCACCCGCACGGTGTAGCACGCTCACCATTACGCCATAGCCATGTCAGCGCGACAATACATTTGTTATTCGATGCGTCACCTCAACTACAACTTAATCGTTATTTGCCGTATGTGATAACAGAGTGATAACATATGGTAGTGTAGAGTCGATTCTCGCAAGTTATGGTTTTACTTAGTGGTCCGTACCTGTGCCTATGGATGAGTTGGCGGTGGGATCCAGGGTGCAGCGAACCGGTATATGAATTCACTTGCCTACTAGTCAGAAATGGACACCTGGGGTCATTTCTCAACCATGGTGGTGCCAATTTCTGTGTTAACACTTTCCACGCGGAAACATAATAAGATTTCATTATCATATTTGGAATCACCATGAGAAATGCATTAGAATATGTACAGACATGCCTAGTAATGGTTCAGTAATTCTTAAGATAAGACTTTTAAAGTTGGGAAAGGTTTCTGAAAAATCTGTTTTGTATAATGGTCAAACCAATAGCCTCGTGGAAAGTGATAAGGCCCATTTCCCATTCCCACACTTTTTGGTCAATAATTTCAAAACTAAACATTTTTAAGCCAAAAAAACAAAAACAATCCTAAATAATTGACTTTAGATGATTTTGGTGAAATGTTGGAATTTTTAACCCAAAACTGTTTTGTTAAAGGTTATTTCTGAAGAAAAAAAATGCCGCCAAAAATGGGCACAAATGTAAAAATCACTATTTTTGTTAAATTTGATAAAATCGATTCTCCGACTCATTTCATTACAAAAATTGAATACATTTATTATTACATTATTGGTTTAAAAGTTTAAAACAGGGTGGTTATTTGCATTGCCTGTAATGCCCAATTCACTGTTGGTAGTGGTTAACATACTTTGGTACACTTGAGCTTGTCACAGAAGGCATATTCATTAGCAAATCTGATTTCATCATGCATATTTCTTTGCTTTTATTTCTCGCTCTCTTTTCTGCTTTCATTCCACCACCTGCAGCAAGTCGTTCAAATACAAAAGGTAAAGTGGCCATTTTGATGATATTTTGATGTAGCATAAAGTTTTAAAATGGTTTATCAAATGTAATTTTATGATATGATTATAATTTGTGTGACATAATTGTATTGCATGTACATGTTTAGCCTGTATAGATTGGTAAACTCAAAGTGATATGATTGTAATTTGTGTGTGATAAATTGAGCTTATTATCGGTGAAACATTGAAAGTAATGTGCAGTAGCTAGTGTGCAACAATTGCAGGGTCAAAAGTTCAAGGCGAATCCGAGAATCCACTCATGCAAAGATTCCTATAGTGAATTCATCGAAGAGCGATCTTTGGTGGTTGGATGGGCAGGGGTGATGAGCAAAAAATAAGATGTACGGTCTTCTGGCGTATATTCGCTAGTTGTCGAAGGATCCCATTTTTATTCCAACCTCCGGTCGAACATCATCTATAATGTGAATTGAAACAATTAAGCTGCCTATGCAATAATATACACAATACTGCGCCAATGCATATTATTCTCATCACACGCATGCACATAGTCAGCTATGTTTAGTGTACCATTCAAAGAGAGCCAAATATCGAACCATTTGCGCATTATATGAAATCAAAAGGCTTTGAAATCGTCACCTGTGATTTCGGCATATGAATAAAAACACAAAGCTGAAAACGATCGAAACTGGTGAACTTAGAAGATTTATCACAACGCAGGAGGCCACAATAATATTTTATTTGCCATCCTGTAATTTTCATCAAAAATAACAAGTAAAAACCTTTCCAAACATTCCTGAAACTCCTCATGCATATATTAGACTATGTGGCGTTGAGAGCGTAATACCAACATCAAGTAGTTTAATTAAAGGCTGAAAGGCAGGAATGGGGGAATGACTAACTAAAAATAACATTCATTTTTATTTGCCATCTTGTAATTTTTATTAAAAGTAACTCATCATGGATATATTATATACTATGTAGCGTTGAGAGCGAAATACCAACATCAAGTAGTTTAATTAAAGGCTGAAAGGCAGGAATGGGGGAATGACTAAATAAAATTAACATTGGTAAATATTAACAATTGATGATGGCCTATATAAGCATGATTCTAGCAGAATCCATGACGAGCGAAACTAAATTAAATAAACGCGAGGATCAAGCAAATGATCAGGCGCTAGAGGCTTTCAACAAAGACTTTGTATACATAACTGCTCGTTCGTCTGGTATCCATTTAAGCACAGTCCCTGTGGTCTAGTAGATTCACCAATCGCCGCGAATGCGAGAGGGACCGTGTTCGAGACAGTGTATTTTTAAGGTCTTTGTTAATTTAATTCTCGCCAGTTTGTCTGAGTCTATATATTATTTAAAAATAACATTCATTGAAGATTCCTCAACTTTATGATGTCATTAAGAAGTACTGACACATTTTCAAAACTGACGACTTGCAAAAGATAATGCATGGACATGAATTAATCAGACTACAACAATATCACTGCGATTTAAATCCGGGTGAAATTATTTGTGCTAACATCAAGGGATACGCAGCCAGAAATTACAAACATATTTCACAAACAGACTGGCAAAATGGTATAAGCATTGGTCACTATTATTAGAAATTGAGGTAGGCCAACGTACTCATCCGCAGTTAGGTATGTAAATTAAACATAATATCATGGTACAACCTGGATTTTAATGATAAGTGTATGTGTTAAACATAAATATTTTCTATTATGGCTATTTGTCATTCAAACTGATTCCATGGATTCCATCGATATTTTCGTCAGAAAATAGCCTCCTCTCCCAGTCAATGGAAGGCTGGGTCACTTGATTGGAAGATCGGTCTCAGATGGATAGACTATACAAGTAAAGTTGCGAGTTAAAAGTTGGTTCTCATCAATTCTGTCTATAACGCACTATTTTAATGGAAAAGAATCCATAGATTCTAAAAAAATCCTTTGCATGGAATCTAAATGGATTTTCGCAACCTTAGACGAACTTCTGACCCTGAATTGGCCATTTTGACACTAAAATGGTCCAGTATGACATTGAAAACATGTCACTGTATTTGTTTTAGGGGGTTACTGCAAATAATGAGCGTTTACTATTGGACAAACTAAAAGTAAATTCAAAAGTAAACGCAATTCTAAACAGTAAAGTAAACGTAAAAGTAAACGCAAAACTAAACGTTTCTTGCATTTTGCACCGAATTGACCACAATCATGCTCCAAGTGAGTGAATATTTACAGATGTTTCCACCATATGTAATATAATGGTAAATTGATTAAAGGCTGGGTGGAAAACAGCTTAGTTGTTGGGCTCACATGTGTTTAGTATTGCGTTTACTTTTGAGTTTACTTTTAGTTTGTCCAAAAGTAAACGCTCATAATTTGCAGTGGGACATTACCCCTCAAATAAAATCTTTTAAAAATTAACTCAAAACAAAACCAGAACATAAATGTCTGACCAAATGCATGTAGAACAGAATGTTGTCATTGTTGCCTTACTGGTATAAATATGCTCGTTCGGCAATATGATTGTTAACCCCTGAGAACTACCGGCCGATTGGTCAGAAAGATAGATACATCATTTATTGCACCAATCAGAGACAGTGTTAGAATAATTGTATCCTTGATAAAGTTTGGAGTGAAATATTTTGCAAGCTGCATTTTAATTGGTTATTCAAATGAGTATATCTTGCAATAAGCCAATCAGAACCACTGTAATATAGGCCGGTAGTGCCCAGGAGGTTAAAGATGGGCATCCCTGTTTTGTGTTTTACTAATAAGTTATAGTGTTTACTATATCTCATAGGAGACACATCATAAATTCTACCATATTCCAAAATTTGAGTCAAATTGGTCAAATTGGTCTAATTTTCTTATGATTGAAGCAAAAATTCATTTGAGATTCTTCCATAGAACAGTATTCAAATTCTTGAGTGACTGATTAACCACTTTTGGAGATAATTCACTACATTTCCTCCTTTAAAAGTCTATGAAACATCTTCCAAGCCAAACATTTTTCTGGGGTGATGAGAAAATGTGCTTGCTTCTAAATACCAAAATCTTACTGTCAGTTGGGAACAAGTGGATTTGATTGAATCATACACCCTTAATCAACTATGATAAGCATTATAAACCGATTTTCATCCATTATTCACACCGTTGCTTGCACAATTTGATATCTATAGCCTCACAAAATTACTCTATCGGATTTGTGTTTGGTGAGCATGCAGCATGTGTGTGTTTGTTTTAACTGATTTTGTTTAATATACCACCATTTCTCCCCCACACACATTGTGTTACTAATATCACAAGCATCTCGATTTGATATCTATAGCCAAAGCTTAAACACAAAAATTATTCATCGGATTTGTATATGGTGAGTAGGCATGTGACTGTTACGTGTAACCGACCGCAAGGGCCAAACTCGTTTACAAAAACTAGTTAAAGGTTACAGCATGG
The DNA here is from genome assembly GCA_035610835.1 of Ophiura sarsii. Classification (NCBI taxonomy): domain Eukaryota; kingdom Metazoa; phylum Echinodermata; class Ophiuroidea; order Amphilepidida; family Ophiuridae; genus Ophiura; species Ophiura sarsii. The sequence goes on from CM069455.1 coordinate 4,712,644, forward strand.
GTTTGATTTTTCAATAAACCTCACATTTAACACATCTAAAACCCTTAAGACATACTGAAAAGCAATTACCCTCATGATGACCTTTGGCAGTTCAGAGCTGGCTAGAAAAGACACAATTCTGGGATCTGGGTCAGAGTATACTAGGTTATGCCCATAGTTTTTTATTTTATATATTTTCACTGATTTGCTAGTTTGCCAATATTAATACTTTAAAGGGTCGTACCACCACTTCAGAATTAAATTATTGTGGGTTAATTGTGAATTTTCAGGCCTTCCAAAATTTTGATTACAGTTTTCCCCACATCGTGGAAAGCGTGTTGAAAAATTGGCATCACAATAAAAGAACAATGATTTAAAAGTGATAGAATTGAACTGAATTTAGAACGAGGTCATTAGAACAAAATAGACAGTTAAATGTTTAACTGACCGTAAAAAAATCAACAGGTTAAACGTTCAACAAATTATACACGTATCCTCACACCCTTAATGGTGAGCATGCAGCACATAATTGTATTTTGTATTTGTTTTATCTGTCTTGTCTTACATATCCCCACCCCTGCATTTTGTTATAATCTCACACCTGTCACAATTTGATACCTACCTATTAGGCCAACATTTTTGTTGTTGTTATGTTGTCCTCCACAACTTTCAGAGAGGAGGGGCGGGCGGGCTGGCGGATTTTTAAAAAGAAAAAAGTAAAATCTTTTTCTTTTACCAGCGGAAGCTCAAAGTTAATCCAACAAGAAGTTAAAATCTGATTTTTTTTGTTGTTGAAAAAATCTGAAAAAATCTGGAAAAAAAAATCAAAGCGGCCCTAAATCTGACGAGCCGGGGGTCGAGGACAACATAACATTTTTTTTGGGCCTTATAGCCTAAATTTCATCATAACAAATATATATATATCGGATTAACTGATTTGTATGGTAGGCATGCTGCACATTTATTTTATTGCATTTTACATACAACCCCCCTCCCCCTACACACACCCCTAGTAATTACCTGCCAACGAGGACCAGGTATGGTACTATCCAAACGAGGACACACCAACCGGGATACACACTGACACACCGAGGTCCAAAATGGCGGTAAAAAACCCCAACTAGACTGTGGGGAGTACAGGGGAGAATCACATTCAAGGACCTCGTTTAGATAGCTTTTTTAAGTTGTTTGCAATATTTTGCACATATCAGAGGACGTCCTCAGTTACAAGTGTGTCCACAGTTGGAATGTAAAAGACAGGTGTGTGTCCTCCTTTGCAGGTAATTACAAACGCACACACACCCCCATTACTAATTTCACAAGCATCTCAATTTGTTAACTTTCCTAGGCAATCACTATATGTGACGTGTTCTACCAAAACCAGACGGAATTGGGCAGAGCTCCAAACTGAGAAATAGCCCAAAACCTAATTGGGGTGAATTTTTGGGAATTTGAGTTTCTTGTAAATAAGTAATCTTCAGAGTGTTTATAACATTATTCAGATTAAAAAATCTGGGTTTTTTTTCTTCTTTTTCTTTTTAAAGTACGTTGTAAGTACATTGTAAGTACATCTTTAAAGGACAATATCTCAGTTTGGAGTTTTCATAAAGATGAATTTGAAAAGGATTTAACTCCGCTTTGGAAAGTCCGATTAAAAAAAAGGAAGTACCATTGTAAAGCTGAAGATCTCTACTTTAATAATCACTTACTAACTCAATTTTGATATCTTGCCCAATTGTGTCTGGTTTCGGTAGAACACGTCACATATGGTTGATGAATATGCAGCACATGTGTTTTTTTATTTTATCTGGTCTTGTAATACACTCCCATCCTCCTCCTCACACCTCACACACAGTGCCCAGTGTTATTAAACTTGGGAAGTCTCAGATGGGTTTTTTATTGAGACTCAAAAGTATGATGTTAGAATCGTTGCTAGACATAAGAAGAGATATTCATATCCAGAGATACTGCAATGACAGCTCTCAAAAATATGGGCTGAAAGAGGCATCACTATATCAACCAAGGTACGTCTGGTCAAAGCACTCGTTTTTCCCTATTTCAACCTACGGCTGTGAATCCTGGATGCTGACAACTGCAAGCTGCAATAAAATCAATGCATTTGAAATGTGGTGTTGGCCCTCGGATGCTAAGGATCACCTGCGTCATGAAGAGAACCAATGCAAGTGTGCTACAGGAGGTTGTTGGAAGACAAGGCTACTAACTTGGGCTGATCAATTCCCAAACTCTCTCTTATTTTGGTCATATTGCCAGGCGCCAAGGAAACTGTCTAGAGAAGGTGATCATGCAGGGCAAGATCGAGGGTGCACACAGACCAGGCCGGCCAAGGTCAAGATGGTTTGACAGAATAAAAACTCTGGTTGGGCATCCTACTTCAGTCATTTATCGATTGGCTGGTGACCGACGAAAGTGGCGTGTCATCACCAAAGTCACGAGCTGTCAGTCATGACAAAAAAACGTACCAACCAAAAGAGATACATTATTACAATTCACAAACTTTACCAGTTGAGTGCAACTGTTAAAGGCCACATTTTCGGAATCCCAGTATGATTATTGGTGTATTCAATATTTGTTTACCATACAAGGAAATATTAAATGAAATTATGTCTAATATTTTATTTAATACTGTTTTCTAACATTCTGTGAAGTTTGCCTAATCTGGAACCTCAAACCGATTTGGCAATTTCAAAGTGGAGGTCTTGGAAAGGAGCAAAGACTCACAGCGGCAAGTCTATAATTGCAAGGAATGCGCAGGTATTCAACATAGTGTTTAAGAAACCATCACTATTTAACAGGTGTTGACAATGGTTGTTTTAATTGGTTATCTCATTTTACTGTGCTTCAAACCTTACGTTATTTAGATTTTTTAAATAATCTAAACAACCGACCCTGCATGCCTTTTGCTTTTGGGAACTAAAGTCCCCCCCCCCCCTAAATGTAGATTTTTATTATTATTTACACAATAAACACCAACTGAATAAAACGGGTATAGCCATTATACTGTTTTGATATCAGGTTCGGTAGTTTAGCAGTTGTTTTCCCATTTTTAAGCGTTTTAAAATTAAGTTTTCAGTGTTCCTATAATCTTTTTCTATCAAATTTAATCTAAAATTGTTAACTTACTTCATTGTCAGCTCGTGAATGCCGTCGGTCCGGAGATTCGCACATACTATCAAGATTCACCTCTATCGTGTTTAAACTATTTTTCTCTCAGTTCAATTCCAAAGACCCCCTTTTTGAGACCCTGGGCGGCACACCCCTACCCAAAAAAGGGCTCTAATCCTGTCTTTCGAGAATCAACCTATATAGATTCTCGCAATTCTACTGAGATTTTTGGATTCTCAGTTAACTTCTGCCCCTTATAATACAGTTATTTTGCTTTTAATTTCAGGATCTAACCAGTAAGCAGGTTGCAGATGCAAAACAGAAGTTTCAGTATTATGATAAGGTAAATAGACAAAGGAACATTAACCCGAACTTCCTAGTCAGGTTTTTGACAATTAAACTATCGGGGGAGAAAAACGGGTCAAACTCGGGGGGGGGGGGGGGGGGGGGGGGGGGAAAGATCACTGTTCGCCAGCATTGCAGGCGGACTTCAAACTGATTGCGCTAACGGGAGAGCTCAATATAGTTAACTTTTTCAAGACCATTTGACAGCTTGCTGGATTGTGCCACGATATAGAATCCTGAAGCATGCGGCACAGAGGCTATTTGCTGTGGCCTTTGGTAAGGTTACAGTTAAACAGTAGTTGTGATGGGATGGTTGTGTTTAAGAATCAGCCCACTTTTTATGTTTCCTTTAAAGATGGTACCATAGCTAATTATAACAATTATTATGGGAATTAAATAAATCAACACCTTGTGCACATTTTTGGGAACGATAATTGACTGTTGGGGTAAATTTCTGTTGTACACAGATGACCGGTTTGGTTTAGTGCAGGCCTTCACGTTTGAGGCGTGCAAGTGCGATCGCACGCCATCGCACGCCTGAAATGGTTTCGAGAAGAGCGATTTATCGCACACCTAAAAAGATGACTCGTATTTGACCCTTAATAACTCCTAACCTAAGATCTTATACTAAATTATTCTTATCAAAAGTATGATTTTTTCAACACTGAAAATGAAAGTGTATAGGCCTACATATATTAACATACAGGTTTACTTGTCTAAACAGTTAGCCCCAGGAATGGCAAATCTACCTCATTTTGTTGTTGATTAATGTAGATTAATTACCCGGGACTCGCTCCCAACCTTACGCCATGTGCAGTTTGTTTTGATCATAAAACAGCACATGCACCTAATTTTTTGAGGAGTGCAATTTATGGCACACCTACAGCACACCTCAATGTTTTGAGGAGTGCGAAGCACACCTTCAATTTTCAAACGTGAAGGCCTGTGAGTGGATGGTTTATAATGGACACCCCCTTGGAACTGGCAGGCAATGCAAGCGCACGCATACCAGTAGTCAAGCTTTGTTTTGCTTGCTTGCTGTGATGTTACAGGGTGTAACAGATGCAAGGCTCAAGATAAGTGGGCGCTGGGCAATTTTTATCCCTCGGTCCTCCTGCCATAGCGCCTGGTAATGCTGAAAAATAAACAACCGAAAGCTGATATTTAGTACAAACCAGCGCCCGTTGACGATTAGGAAGCTTGCCCTAGATATCAAATTTCAATTTGACAATGCTGCCATGCTGGATTTAATAACAAATTAGCTCCCGATAGACTGAAAGTAGCTCCTGGTTTTCAATAAATCCCATGATCCGGGCGCTACTTTTGAAAACAATATAGCTCCCGGTAAAAAAAACCCTGTTATCTTGAGCCTTGAACAGTTGACATCCTTTGTATAGCCATGTTTTATTATTGTCTTTTATATCTTTTTCAGGATCACAATGGCTCTATAGACAAGGATGAACTGAGAGGACTATTCATGGATATCTTCCCACACTTTCACAAGTAGGTTTCATGCAAAGGTGGCCAGTTTAAATTCGGTTAGAATCATATGATTTAAATGGTTTGGCCGAATATGATACAAACCATTAATATTTTTCACATTGAATAAGAACAAACAGGGGATAGCAAATGTATAACTCAGTAACCCTAGACTTGAAGTGATAAAATGCTTATTTTAGGTAATAACACAGAAAACAGGAAAAACAGAAAAACTTTCATTTACAATTACATTAAGCGGTATAACTGCGCTCTTATCTTATTCTTATGCTTGCACAACAGAGCAAGCGATCTGGGGACATGGCACTTGCGTGAACTACCACAAGATACACGCTATGAAATACACAATCTTGTAACGCATAGTTGGACTTCAACAGAGTGATTAGAAAATATATGAAAATGCTAATAACCAATGATAAAAGATGAATACCAAGATAGATCAGCTCATTTCACTTGCAGTAATGAATACAAATTGGGCTTATTGAACCATGGATAGATAATGAACATTTTTTTGGTTAAAACTCTTTTCAAAATGTAGGAATATGCTTGACAGATATGTGAATGATGAGTTTCAGGCTGAAGACAGGGACTTCAGTAACGGTAAGTGTAAGATAGAATAATAATAATAGATGGATGCAATCTCCTAAACGTATCAGAATCAGCGATAGAATTGGATATACCGACCTGATATCAGGGGTAGCGATCACTTCTGAAATCAGCTTAACAAATGTGACGCGATCTGTGAAAACCCATCGGATGTCACAAAATGTGAACTAGGGATTATGGGTACATTTAAAAAATAAAATTAAAAAAAAACCATTATAGATTTTTTTAGAAAATTAATTTCCAATACTTTGTGTCATCATCTTTTATGAAATTTCACACTCAAAAACTTACTTAAGTCACTTTTCTAATCAATTTTATAATGTTATTCTGTTGAACTATGTATCATTTTTGGCCTGTTTTCATGATTTCTTGTTTTGTAGCTTTTTATGACATCACAATCATCATTCACTCATTTACTTTTTTTGTAGTGATCGTAGAAAAAGGATCGAAACATTTCTGTAATCAGCACAGTTTCATCTTTCTTATGATATAAATATCTTCAATATGAAAAATCCCCCCATGTGGTGGGTTTTCACAGATCGCATCACAAATGTTCACACTTAAATTATATTACCAATGTATGGACCTTTTAGTACATGATTATCCAAAAGATGGTCAAAACTTTGGACAACAGTATCCTAGCCTGCATCAACTATTTTGATTCTTCTACAGATGACTGATCAATTGTTCAGATGCATGATAATAATAATAATTAGTAATTATACAGCGCCTTTTCAAAGTGATCAAAGCGCTGTAATTTCGCTGCTGGTGAATCATCAGAATCAGGTCGCATCAACTAGGGTGCTGCCAATTTCTAGCGCAAACCTATCTGCACTTAGATTGTAACATCCACCATTTTTCAATGCAGCTCCCCAAATACCATTGGGTCAAGGAAGTTTTTGATAACCGAAACAACTAATCACAGATTTTGAAAGCAGGAGGAAACCGGAGATCCCGGAGAAAACCTGCGAGAGCGTGTATGGATCGTGATAAACCAAATGCACATAAAGCCTGATGGAGCACAGATTTCGAACCCGGGTTTCATTGGTGCAAAGCGAGGGTATCTACCGCTGCGCCAACACGCTCTCCCTATTATCAAATGTGTGCAGATCTTGTTAATTATAGACGCAATACACTTATGCAGCCCTTTTATGGCAAAAGAATGTATCTTATATGTAGTTTTCAGTATTTACAGTATTCTTCCTTTTAACATGATCAAAGTTAGTTTTTTTCTCCATAAATCATGTAGTGGTAAAAGGCAGCATATTACTTTTATTGTCTTTACAAGTTGCAGCCTTTTCCTAAGTGAGGAGTATTGAACCAAGTTAACACAATCCATGTTAAAAGGAAGTATATCATTAGAAAATTACATATAAGATACATCCTTTTGCCATAAAAGGGCTGTATGGTAATTGCCATGGCTGGCTGTTTTAAGAAATTATATCACAATTTTAATTTTACAAATAAACATATTATAAAATGAGAGAATCTAAAATATTCAACGGTTAAATTTGAAATCCTCAAAATTAATTTGGATCCGAAACAGTGAAACTAATACACAAAATAAAATCCTCTTCTCTTTTAGGTATTGAGTTTGATGAGTTTCTTGGCATGTATCGACGTTTGTTTGTCCTTTGTCGTAGCGTTGTGTCACATGATGTGGCTGATATTATCCCTTCATCCCCCACGAAACTGCCAGGTAGATTAGAGGTAAGATGCAACCACAATTTTCCTCTCTATAAATGCAACAGATGCAGATATTACACTTTTCTAGAAATTACCTGATTTCATGACAATTTGTGACGATCGCATCAACAACCTTAACCGTAAAACCCTTAACTGTAAAACCCTAAACTTAACCCTATACCCTAACACATGTTTCAATCCCTCGTTATGTTACGAGAAAAATAGCGCTGCCTGGACAGCAAGGAATGCAATTCTAAAACTGTTTGATATGGTTAAAGGGTTATAAATGATTGTACAGCAAAATGTCATGTTATTTCCCTGTTCAAATAAACCCAATTTATTCTTCTTACTACAGCTTGGTGGATCCAAACCATCCTCTCTAGACTCCTTGGAGAAAAAACAAGAACAGGAAGCAGACAGTGTAAAAAGTCAAAGGTCGTTGTCAGGGGCCAGCGATTACAGTGATGATAATTTCTTTGATAATCCGCTGCCTAAATCTGGAAAGACTGAAAGTTTCAGGTAAGATTTCCATTGTGAAGATGCAGGATCAAGGATAATCCCCTCAGCACTACCTGCTGTTTATGATTGGTTAATTTCAAGATATACTCATTTGAATAACCAATTGAAATACTGCTTTCAAAATATTTCACTCCAATCTATACCAGTGATACAATCCTTCTAATAATGTCTCTGATTAGTGTAACAAATAATGTATCTAACTTTCTGACCAATTGGCAGGTAGGGGTTAAGGATCGAACTTGGTTTAACCCTCTGAGAACTACCGGCCGATTGGTTAAAAAGATGCATACATCATTTATTGCACCAATGAGAGACATTGTTAGAATAATTGTATCCCTGATAAAGATGGAAGTGAAACATTTTACAAGCTGCATTTGAATTGGCTATTCATATGAGTACATCTTGTAATAAACCAATCAGAACCACTGTTAGACAGGTAGACCCCAGAGGGTTAAAAAAGTAAACCCCAGCAAATCTAACGAAACCCTAAAACAACGTTCCAAACAAACAAAAACCAAACTGGACCACAAAAAAACCCCACCTAAAACCCAAACACACGCCTACTTGTAATTGCCAGCAAACGCAGACTCAATTTGGTCAACAAAATTGTCATCTCCAATCTCCAAATGAGGACACTCCAATTTTGATACACACTGGGTGAATAAGGACAAACAGGTTATTTTTGGGGTATGATGCAGCAAAACAGATAGTGCTCTATCCAACTGAGGTATGTCAGGGACAATCACAAACAAGGACCTTGTTTAGATTCATTTTACACTATTTTCAACATTTTGTATGTATCAGGAAATCGAGGATGGTCACGGTTGGAATGTAAAAGACCTGTATGTCCTTGTTTGCTGGCAATATATACAAACACCTAAATCCAGGGCTGGAACTTCAGATTGTTTTCAACCAGCCAATAGGGCAGGTAACTTTAAAAATACCTGCCCGACACCCAGCTTGTGTAACTCACTTATACTGTTAGTGTGAACAATTTTACCTGAACAATTTTACCTGCTCATTAGTCGGGTACTTTTGCATCTGCACCTGACCGACGCAAAAGTTACCCGCTATGGGCAGGCGGACAAGTGCTATTTCCCCCCTCCAAAACAAATGTCTTAAATGAGATGAGGATGACTCCACTGACTGACAACAACTTCATATGATGATATATTTAAGTTCTCCTTCTCTCATTCCATGTACAGCAAACCAAAGCAAGACAGTCCACCCACAACGCCTACCAAGAACACCCCTGCTGGAGGTAGTGGTATGTCCTCCTTAAGTAACATGCCTCCACTTGGAGGTGGCAAATTGGGACCATTGGCTGGGGCACCTCCATTACCAGGACAGGGAAGTACAAATGGTAAGTTCAATATATATTAGATTATGTTGGTATACTGTAATGCCACAACACCTACTGAATTCACTTTTAGGACAAAGTCATTGCCTGTTGGATCCAGAGAATAGATTTACAAGTTATTCTGTTCACTAACTGTCTTGTTTGTTGAAATTTCTCAGTAAATTGAACTCGATTCAATTCACTAATGAACAATAACTGATAAACGGACTGACTATCATATCTGCCAATGAACCTTTATTGTGTTTATCCTTGGTGTAAGACAGCACGGAATTAATCTAGCACAAAATCATCTATTGACGGATTTAAAGGATTTTGCAACTTTGAGGTCTTTATTACACTATAATCAAAACAAATAATTGTCGATCATTTCAAATCATTCCCTCGCGTGTGCGACATCTGCATGACCACAACAGCATTTGCGCGCCTGTTGTTTTGGAATGCAGTGCGTCGCCAGACCACGTTAAACCTTAGGATGAACGCGAGCGCTCAGATCACGACGCTCTGATCCACAATTGTTTGCTTTGATTATAGTCTTAGTTATGAATGTCTTACGCCAAGGATATCCAATTCTTGTTCTGTTTGATTCACTTTGCACTCTGTCTGTGTGGAGCGTACCCGGATCGATCACAGGTCTGGGAGTGGCAAATTATTTGTTCACCTCTCTTTCTCCTCTCCTCTCATCTCCCTCCCCTCTTCTCATCTTTGTTAAAAATCCGGGGGAAGGGTTAGGGTTAAACCTGAGAGCCAACCATAGTTTGTTCAGTTCCAAATTTGCGAAAGCCTCCTTACCGTAGCGATGAATACACAAGGATGTGGGCGCCCATGAAAGCAACACACGCACTGTGCATCATATGCATGGCGCTTGCGTGTGGCCATAATCTCGCGAGTATGCTTGGATTTTGCGCGGAGAGATAAAAAATGAATATTTCTCGGCACAGACGAACTGGTCACACACCTGTTCACTTGATAACAGACTGTACAGAGTTAACATGGAGTAATTGTTATAACCATGTCAAATTTCCAAGAAAACTTGATGTGGCTAGCAACCCAGAGAGTGGGAGCATGTCTTTAAAGGTTTATGTTCCGATCACTTTTTGGGGCTATGGCTTTTTTTCACATCAAGATATTTTGGTATCAGAAGAATCCCCATATTTTTCTCATTGTGTCAATAAATTCGTAGGGGCCAGAAATGTTTTATCTGGAAAATATAGGCTGAAATGTGGTGAATTACTGCCAAAGGTGGTTAACCACCAACCAGTCTGTGTACTACTCAATGGGCACATGTTTTTTGACCTTGTGCTTCTAAAAATAAAGTTATGCAACTCAAACTTTGGAATGCAACATTTTTAAGGATGACCTTTCATGTAAAATAGAAAACATCAAGTTGAAAATCGGGCCAGCAATCGGAACATCTACCTTTAAGTCTGTTTACTGATTCATTTGCTGCATTGTTTTTCGTCTTATAGACCCCAAAAGTCCAGACTGGAAGGATTTGGATGCATTGGACGACAAGCTAGACAAGTTGAGTTTCGATGTGTCCAAGAGTGATGATGGTGGCGACGATTATGAAGATGATTTTCAGAGGTAAAAATAAAGTGTAATACTGTAAAAGCTGACATTTTCACGGTGGTTTTATTTTCACGCTTTTCGTGCAAAAATTATAACACACAAAATATTGTTTTCAACATTCATGCAGTGCATCCGGAAGGTCGCCCGCGAAAAAAACAATTTGCAAAATGTCTATGATATCAAAATGCGCGAAAATATATTTACGTGAAAATATTGGCTTTTACAGTAATAGATATGTATGTTTTGCTGGCAAGAGAAATTGTTAGATGGTCCAAATAATGATAAAGAAATCTCTACTGCCAGGAAATTAACTCAGGTTCCCAGTGTCAGAGTCCAATCCAATAACCGCCAGGCTAAAAGGTTGTGCTTCTCAAAAATAAGTTTTTGGTTTTAATTTAATGTAAACTCATAAATTAAATCTTTATGAATGAGGTCTCAAACTAGCAAAATCAATAGGGGAAAAGTTTGTGGACATAGGGTAAAGTTGCCAGTTTTCGGTCAACGCCTATTTTCGGTCACTTTCGCCCAAATCGTGTAATAAAAATTACCTCGTCTTTATAAACTGACGGCTAAAAAACGCTGCATAGTTGATTCCCGGTATTGATATAAAATGGCGACGACTGATGCAATTACATGATTTGGGCGAAAGTTACCGAAAATAGGCGCTGACCGAAAACTGGCGACTTTACCCTACTGCTGCATGCTTTAATTCCTACATTTGTTTTAATTATTTTCTTTTTTTCACAGTTCACCAGGTAGTCAGAGTCAGAGTCAAACGCAAAGTCAGAGTCATCGGAGTCGCAAGAGTGGTGACAGCATCAGCGAAGAGATTATTGAAGATCTTGACATATCAGGGGACGATGACTTTCTTGCCAGCAGTCAAGATAAGGTAAATAGTCACTTAAGGGAAACTTAAGGGAAGTGTCAACCCTGTTTTTACATTTTTGCCCAAAAATCACTTTTTGGCGCCAACATTTTTCCGACAACCTAACAAAATCAGTTTTTGATTAAAAATTCCAAAATTTCACCAAAATCATCTTAAGTCAATTATCTAGGAGTGCATTTATTTTGGCTTAACATTTGCTTGTTTTGAAAATATTGACCAAAAAGTGCCAAAAATGTGATTTTGGAGATAAAATCACTATTTTGTGTGAAATTTGATACCAAAAATGGATTCTACGACTAACTTCATTTGAAAAATTGTATACTTATGTACATTGCATTATTAGTTTAAAAGTTACAGTGCTTGATAAATTTCATAAAAACAGGGTTGACACTTCCCTTAAACTTTGGAAAGTTTAGAAGTTGAATTAAGGGGGCTGTTAACCCCAAAAATATGAAATTTACCAAGCTCTGTAACTTTTGAACTACTCCAACTATGTAGCCTCCTACCCTCATTTTCCAATGATTTTGGCATACTTTTTGTGTGGCCACGCCCCCAGGGCTTGAACCCACAACCTCTCGGTTGTGAGACGAACGCTCTACTAGTGCGCCACGGGGGAGACCATGTATGTAGCCTGGGGCCCTAATTTTTTATCAAAAAAGTGCCACGCCAGCTTACACAGACGGACTGCATCGTGGCCATTTGTGGCACTGGGGGTGGTTAGGGTTAATGTGATGTAAATTTTTGGAAAGGAAATGAGTCAGAGAATCCATTTTTGGTATCAAATTTCACTAAAAATGATAATTCTTTGATTTGGATAACAAACATATAACTTTTTTATACATATAACTTAACAAAATCATATTTTGGTAAAAATGGAGAAATTACACCAAAATCATCTAAAGACACTTCTCTAGGAGAATGTTTTTTATTTTTTCATAAACATTTTTAGTTTTTAAATTTTTGACCAAAAAAGGTCAAAAATTACATTTTTTGAGGTAAAAAAGTGATTATTTGGATAAGGTGGATTCTCTGACTCGTTTCCAAAAATATATATTTCTATATACATCACGTTAATTTCAAAAGTTCAGCACTTGATACATTTTCGTATTCATTAAAAGGGTTTCACATGGGCCATTTTTATTACATGCCCTATATGCGTAACAATACTATAACAACTTGAAATGTATTACTGTTTCATTTATGAAACAATTCCAAAGTTCAACTAAAATTATGGCTCATTCATACTTTTGTCGTTGGACATATGTGCGCATTGTTGTAAACAATGCCAAGTTTTAGCCGCTGACGTTGCGGCGTATCCAACAATTGGAGAATGAACAAGTATTTACAGTTTTGACGTCCCACCTTTCAGATGTTTTTCTTAATGGAGTTTGACTGTGGACCCAGTCTCACCAGAAAGGGCTAACTGTCTGTGTTTAGTATTTATTTGGCACACACAATAAAAAGCCAGTGGAATCTAACAAAATGGTAGCCTTTATACTTCAAAATACTGACATTGTCACTCTCTCTTCGTATTCAGAGGGTAACACATGATCGTTCTAGGATCTTGAAATACCCCTATTTGACGGCATTTCGCGGACAATTTGGCTAATTTGATCCCCTTTTTCGCCCAAAAGCGTGGAAATTTTGTCTGAAAATAACCTCCCTTTTTTCACCATTTCAAGGACACTTGAAGAAGTTCTTCTTTTTGAGCAAAAAAGAGGACACATTTGTTTCAAAATACCCTTTCCTATTCCCTGGACAATTTTATATGACACAACTCTCGTTTTAATTTGTATTTCCTTTTCGTGGACATAGCTTCGGAAAAAACACCCCTAATGTTTTTAAATAGCGGACATAGCTTCCAAAATGACCCTTTTTTTTGAATCGCTGACAAAGCTTCCAAAAACACCCCTAATGTGAGGATGTCCGCAAGAAACACTATTGAGAAAGATATCAAGACTGGTCTGGAACTTAAAATTTAACTTTAAAATAATTATCCTATTATTAAAGTCAAATATAACTAATTACATTGCTCTTACCTGATTTGGCTATCTTTGTTATTATTATCTCTTTCAGATGGATGATATCACAACGGATAGAAGCTTATCACAGATAAGTCAAAATGGAACATTTGATTACATGGAAGATGCTCAGGTGGGATCGTGATGCAATCCCAGCATACCTGTGCCATTCATGATGCCATCCCAGAATGCAACTTGGGAACTCATGATGCAATCCCAGCATGCCACTGGGTTTGAAATCATGTGCGAGCCAAACACTTACGGACTCTTTATGCCATAAACTGAAATGTTCTGCCAAATGCGACCCATAGGAAGTAACACAGGTATCCCATCATGCCTCAGGGATCCAGATGATTTGTGGGTACAATCAGTAATGAACTGATCTCATGGGAGATGTCTGGTATAGCACTGAAAACTGGAATGATGTATTTTTCTATTCAGAATAACTTCTGATATGTTTTTGACAAGAAAAACCTATCAGTGCTCAGAATACAAAGATATCAGTCACTGATATAGTTGTATTTGTGTACTGAGGTATGATTTGTTTTCCTGAAAGGACTCATCCAAAAATGTATCATTTCTTTCATTAACCCGAACCCTGCTAAGTCCAATCAAATCCAAATAAGCAAAGCGCCATTGGACCCCATGGCGCAATTATGCAAAGGTACATATAGGTTCCGAAAATTTAATTTTAGGAGCGTGACCCCACAGTATGATGCATGATCACCTGGATTCTGGCCATGGCCAATTACACACCATTTGTTCTGTCTTTATTTGTCCGATGTTTCCCCCGCTGGCTTTATTGCCACAAACCCCCATGAGGGGTTAGGGTTAAAACACTAGATCATCTGAATAGAAAACACATTCTGGTTTTTAGTGTAGGATGTGACACTGAATGAAGGTCACCTATATATCACATGCCAATAACGAAATAAAATTGTATTCAATCTTTTTGTAGGTAAATAATGGATCTGGTACACTACATCCTTACCATGAAATACACCTAGCAAAAAAATTCCCTGACCAGTCGCTTTGACGTGGGCTAATCCAAAAACAATAACCGGTACCAAAAATCAGAGATATACATAATGGGCACATTTCATCTCCTTAGGTTGATACCTCATTCATAAAGATCGAATGGATACTTTTAAAGTTATGATGATTTCACTAGTAACAACAACAAAGTTGTACTAGAATGGGATTCATGGGCTATCATTGATTTGTATTGCCACTGTGAGCTATCTCAACTAGTCAGGTATGGGGATGAATTGGTAATAGGCATCGACAGGGAGTCATACACACATATTTTCAATGCGTAATCACACACTAAGCAAGATTGTTTTGATAGTTGTGGTCGATTAAACAATCATAACATCAACAATATCCACTCGATTTTTATGAATGAGGTATCAAACTACAGAGAAGAAATTTGCTCATGAAATGTATATCTCAGATTTTTCGAATCGATTATTAATTTTGGATTAGCCAACATCAAAGCACCTGGTCAATGAAAGTTGTATGATGCAAAGTATGCTTGTAGTCAGCTGCAAAGAAGTTCAGCACTTTCTAAGCGTAAAGTGTGGTTGTCATTGGTGGAATAGAATAGGGCATAATAGATAAGTTTCATCTTAAGTTTTCAACTCTTCTTAAAAAGTTTGTTTAAGAATTTGTGAGTCGATCTTCATGATATAGACTCTAGGTCAAACTTTAGAACTTAGCTCTTCATCATGAAGCTCAATTTAGGAAGAATTCTTAAATATTCTTCTTAACCAAGCTTAAGAAGAGTTAAGATAAACTCTTCCTAAGTTCACTTAAGATTAATCTTAACTTTTATGCAATAGGGCCTGGCACAACTTTGAGCCAACAAAAGGGTGCATCCGAGTGGCCCGATTGTATCAATGGAATGTCACCGCCCACATGCTTGTTATTTAAGCATGCATCTGAACTTTTCTGCTGGTGACTGTAAGGGATTGAAAGCATGTCTGTACAGATTAGTCATCTCATTATAATCTGTTAATGTACATTTTTCTGATTTAATAGCTGGCATTATTAAGCTGATATGCATGCACCAGCTTTTGGAAACAGGTCCAAAATTTCACAAAATGATTCAAAAATGTCAACATTACTGAATTTCATTATCATATTTGGAATCACCATGAGAAATGCATTGAAATAAGTACAAACATGCATAGTATTGGTTCAGTAATCCTGGAGATAGACTTTGAAAGTTGGGAAAGGTTTCTGAAAAATCTGTTTGTATATATGGTAAAACTATTAGCCCCGTGGAAAGTGTTAAGGTTAGATAATGCTGCAATTTGACAATGTTTATGTAACTCTTGTATAATTTTATAGGTGTTACCTGAAGGTAGTTTAGTTCTTTGGTATATTATTATACAGGTTCCATTTCTTCACCTTGTCTTTATAAGGTCCACCAATATACTAGCTTCACCTTGTTTTAATATAACATAACAGTGAGCATTTACATAGTGCTCTTACACATTATACAATGGTACCACAGCGCTTAAAAGTAATGGATCAGTAGAATCGACCATGTGGGCTCCACAGTTACAGGCAAGAACCCCCCTACTTAGGTGGTTTGGTAGTGACATCCAGTTCTCTTGCCAATTGTGACCGTTTGGTAGACCTAAGACAGTCCCCATTCAAATTAAACAGGGTTTTCAGTCAAACTCTGGGATGAAATTACTCATTAACATGCAACCTATGAACATGATATAAGGTGAATTTGTCTGTAGGTATATATTTGCCATCTTTTGGTAATAATTTCATGTTCTGCCCAGAGATGGACAACACAAATTTAAAACTAAGCACATTTAGGCTCCTCATCCCATAGTCTAACTGTATGCCAAATTGAAAACAAAGTTTGGAATGATACAAAAGAATACCTACCTATCTGATCCAAGTCCAAAAATGAGGTTGTGTTTTTTGCTTTTGAATTTGTTGACAATCTTCAGTGTAAAAATCCAATGTTTTTCTTTGATTTTTGTCTCACTTTTGGTAATTTAAAAACATTAATCAAGTTCCAAATATGCTCAGACGATGAACTCAACCCCTTGTTCTACAGATTGTTAAATTTCTTAGGTCAGGTTAGTCGAGCATTGTTTGTATTTAGTTGGGAAAATCTTCGAAAATGTTTAAAAAGTTCCAATTTTCCAACAATTTCATAATGTTTTCACAAATTTGAATTAGTATAGCGATAGTGATTGCCCAACATTTCAACAATATATAAACAAAAAAATAAAAAATAATTCTTCTCCCACCCCATCCTCAAAAAGTTGTTGCTATAACAACCAGACAATTATTTTCATTTTAGGTCATACGTACCCTATGTGCAAGGTGAATCGCTAGCAGTTGATAGATGAAACAGATCCCCTTGATAGCTTGATAGAAAGCACTAGTAAATTAAAGGCATATTATGTGATCTTTTCCAGATAGCGCCCTCTATTCATTATTTTTTTTAGAAAGTAGATTTTCTTGCAGATTTACATTTCTGATCATAAATCATACATACATTCCAAGTTACAGAGCGATACGATTCCTAATTACCTCAAAATCATGGTTTTAGAGTGAATTTAGAGTAAAAATATAAACTGTCGGAGTTATCCGACAGTTTATTTTCACTCTAAAATCATGATTTTGAAGTAATTAAGAATCGTATCGCCCTGTAACTTGGAATGTATGTACGATTTATGATCAGAAATGTAAATCTGCAAGAAAATCTTCTTTCAATTTTTTTTCGATGTTAAGGGCGTTCCCTTGAAAGATCACATAATATACCTTTAACCATTTATGTACTGGCATTTTACATTTTTAAAAATGGACATTTCTGATAGAAATTACAGACTGTTTTGTAAATTTGTTTAAAATCATCTCTCTTGAAGATTGATGTAATCAATGACCATCAATCTATTTGAAATGTTATGCACATTATTTGTTGTATTCTGTTCAAATTTCCATTAAAAAATCACAAATCTGTCAATTATTTCATCTTAATTTCATTAACTGCAGTATATTTTAGAAATGCTTGTGATGCAAGTATGGATGACTTCGAGGGCTCAGAAACACAAGGCCTTACCTCCATTTTGACCATTTTGAGAAAAAACTATTGAATATTTTTAAGCACATTGGGGAGATGGAGATGAGGCCTTGTGATACTGGCTATAACTTTGAAAGGGGTTGTGTTATGGAGATAAGGCTGTGTTACTGGAAAGAAAATTTCTTCTGAAAATGTTGATACCAAAATCTCATTTTGAGGCCTTGTGTTTCTGAGCCCTTGAGTCTTGTTTGTTCTAAACAACATATTTTTGTGTGCATGCCATACAGATTAGATAAGCCAACATTCCTTGCAATCAATGTATTCTGTCCACATAATGTGTTTATTATATAATGTGTGTATATATATTTATGTGCAGCAATAGAAATACCCACATAACTGTCTACCCAGGGATGTCTAGGTAGGAACTATGCACTTCTTGGACTTAAAATATATTTCTAACCCTAACTTTTGCAAAATGAAATAAATCATTTGATAAAGTGGTCCTAGTGAGGATCGAACCATGGACCTCTGCATTTCAAAGCATGTCTCTCTACCATTAGACCAGCGAGAGAAACTGGCCAGGACATGATTTTAATCCCTCTTAAGCATTAACGGAATAAAGCAATAATACTACTGTAAAAGCTGAAATAATCGCAGTGGTTTTATTTTCGAGCTTTTCCTGCAAAATATTTTTCCGCAAAAATTATAACACAGGAAAATATTGTTTTCAACATTCATGCAGTGCATCCTGAGAGTCGTTCGCGAAAAAAACCAATTCGCTAAATGTCTATGATACCAAAATGCGCGAAAATATCTTTACGCGAAAATATTGGCTTTTACAGTATTATGATCAGCACTCACAATATAATGAATAGTTCTGCTTTATGCCCATGATCTTTTACCCCGGGTAGACAGTCATGTTGGTATTTCCATTACTGCCTATTTATGTAGATATGTAGATAAGAGTTAAGAAATCTCTTCACGAAATTGTAAAACCAATTATTAAATAAATTGAATAAAAACTTTTATAGAAGGAGGTTATAAATGCTGCAATGTGTATTGATATCATGATTAATTCTGGTAAATATCCCGAGCACATCGAATGTCTATCCTCAAAGTCTGTTATCGCTAATAAGGGCAATCTTGCGCTAAAAGGTTTTAAAAAAGGCCTCCTTCCTTTTTTGAAACAGTCCGGACGCTAAACATGTTTTTATTTTATTTTAAATTTGCCTAAGCTTTACCCAAAGAAGATTAAAGACACCAACACAATGTATTGCTTTTTTTTGCAAAATGCTCTAATTAATTTCTGGTCTCCTTTTTGATTAGTTTCCATAGACATGCACACAATCATGGCTTCATAGGCGTTCATTGTTGGAGCTCTTAGGTTCTACAGCGTGTCCCAAAAAACTGGGTCCAAAACTTTCAGAGCTTATAACTTAAAATATGGGAAACATAGATGCTTCATGTTTGGGAATATAAAAGTAACTATATCTGACATTATTTGGTGAGATTATAAGACCAATGGGATGTAAAGTTTTAGAAATACAAAGCTTTGCATACAGCGTGGTCAGAACCCGGTTTTTCCTATTTTGCCCATAAACCGTCCATGCGTTGCATTTGCGCATCGTATTGACGTCATCAAAGTTTTGCCTTTGACTTGATAACAATCCCTTACTCAGGGAAATCTTTGTCATAAGCATGATAAGGGGGATAACAAGTGTAAATACCTATGATTTTTGTTAGAAAAATCAATAAGTAACCTTTTGAGACACTGTCATCTTTGAAGCAGTTAAAGAACCATTTCTTCGAAATTGGAAACCAGCCGTTAAGTCAGTCATCTCATCAAAGGAATTAGAGGCAGGGCTGGACCTTCAGATTTTTTTTCAACCAGCCAGTCGGGATCGGGCAGGTAACTCACAAAAATACCTGCCCGACAGAAATTTCACCACCCAGTGTAACTCTCACACTTGCACCGTGAGTTTGAAATTGTTTACCCACCAGTGGGTTGCCGGGGTACTTTTTACCGACACAAAATCTTACCCGCTCTGGGCAGATGGGCGGGTACTATTTCCAGGTATGGTATCAGGGTAACAGTTGCTCTGTTGTATATATTCAACGACAAGGTTACTGCAATGAGTATTTCTAATGCTGAATATTGATCCAAAATACCTATAATTTAACCCTTTTCTACCAAACATAAGATATTTCGGAGAATAAACACCATGCACATGATGTAGGGGAAACTTGCACACAACGCAAATGCAAGGCATAAGGTGGTTTATTGCTAAATTGGAAAAAACGGGGTTTAACCACGCACTGTTGAAAGCTTTGTATTTCAACAAGTTTAAATTTAGTTTAGTTTGATAATGATAGCAAAACTTGTTGTAAAATCATTTTACCAGTGTGCCCAACAATTTCTCCTTTGCACACTTTGTTTATACATTCAGAGATGTCACTTTTAGCTTTATAGGCTATACAATTGTAAGCGGCAAGTTTGCGACCTCTTTGATTTTAGTCTGGTAACACAAATCCAATAGTGCATTTCGTTAAAACAGTGTAAATTATTTTTTCAACTGTACGTATCACGTGATAACCACGATCGTTTTCGCAAAATATCGCAAAATGGCGCGGTACGCCCCCCCCCCCCCCCCTACGCCTTCCCCTGAACATATCATATGGTAGTGTGCCATTTGTTGATTTTTGCATTGGTACTACAGGTTGTTAGGGAGTGTTCATTATTTACGTCAGGGGAGTGAATGGAGGATTTCAGTGTTTTTGAACCCTTTTTGGTGGACAAGTTAACTTGGACACCATAGCTTTCAAAAGTGGTTGTAATCAAATGCGAAAATACCGCCAAATTCAGTTATTCAGTGCGAAATTAATATTTTAATTATATTTTATATTAAATGTGTCTATTACCGTAAATAAAATGGTGCTTTAATTGACAATGTAGCCTTTAAATAATAAATAAATATCACATTTTAATTTTCGATTTAGTTTATTGAGTGGATAAACAAAGAGTCTCAATGATGTATATTCATTGTAACTCCTCAGAAAGTAATGAGAACGTGTGGTGTAGTGGTTGAGTCCTTTGCTTGTCACGCTGAGAACACCAGGTCAAATCTGCTGGGAGCCACATATTTTTTTGTATAATACATTGGGCCCATTGCCATTTCGTCCAATGCCAGTTCGTCCATTAGCCATTTCGTCCATAGCCATTTCGTCCAATGTCAGTTGGTCCATTCCCACTTCGTCCAGTATCCACTCGGTCCAATAGCCACTTGGTCCAATAGCCAATTGGTCCAATAGCCACTTGGTCCAATAGCCACTTGGTCCATACCCATTTCGTCCATACCCATTTTGTCCAATGGCCATTTCGTCCATAGCCATTTCGTCCAATAACCACTTCGTCCATTCCCACTTCGTCCAATACCCATTTCGTCCAATAACCATTTCGTCCATACCCATTTTGTACAATGGCCATTTCGTCCATAGCCATTTCGTCCAATAGCCATTTCGTCCAATAGCCATTTCGTCCAATAACCATTTCGTCCAATACCCATTTCGTCCAATAACCATTTCGTCCAATAACCAATTCGTCCAATATCCATTTCGTCCAATACCCATTTCGTCCAATAACCATTTCGTCCAATAACCAATTCGTCCAATAACCATTTCGTCCAATAACCATTTCGTCCAATAACCATTTCGTCCAATAACCAATTCGTCCAATAACCATTTCGTCCAATAACCATTTCGTCCAAACAACAAGAAGCAACCAACAAATAACAAACAATCAGAAGTAAACAGTAAATAACAATAAGAAGCAAATATGAAACAAAAAAACATCTTTACAATGAGATCAGGCATCGTGATCGTTCCGGTACACGAGATCAGATCCGCGCAGCTCATACCAGTTGTTACACAATCCAAATACTAACATAAGGTTTTGAAGCCCTTGGAAGCCCTAATTTGAGGGAGGCACTAAAAATATACAAACTTTCAGTCTCTCCCAAAACAAAATAGTGGAATGGAGATTGGCTTTGGTGCAGGAGGTCCGAGGTTCAACTCGTTATACTTCCTCCTCGTCCTCATCCTTAATTTTCTCAGTCCTTTTTACTCTTTGTCAATGGGGAGTGGGCCAGGGGCATGGCCTGCTCCCCTGATTCGCGCCACTGGTGGTGTGGGATGCCGTCGGCGGGGATTCAGAGGGCCGAGAGCGTTGGGTTTTAACTTGTCTGAATGACCTAAAACTCTACTGGCCTTGCTATCATAATTTACTATATAAATATAAAACACTGACATAGCCCAGAAACGTAGAGATAAAGTGAGAGATACTAATAAAAAGGGGGGGTACTCGAATTTGAAGAGGGTAGGGGTGTGCGGCTGGGCAGTCTGAAAACAGGGGCTTACGGTTTCACACCACTAAATAACGTCTGGCCCTACCCCCTTTGAGGCAAAAGTCCAAAACCGGCCCGTTTCTATGCCGAAACAGGAGACCTATTGTAAATTACAGTTTAAAATTAGGGTATTTACTACAAGTTATGGCGAAATTAATATAGTGTGAATTTTGACAGACACATCAGCGTTCTTCAGGTCCAAAAAAATTGATGCAATGATGATTTTTTAATATTTTAACAGAGACATTTGTGTTCAGGTCATTTCCGGTATCTGACGCAATAATCTTAATCAACAATTGCGTGTGACCAGGAAAACTCAACTCGTACTTTTTGAAAAGGCTCTAGCTCAAAATTATGCCGGTTACCCCCCATATATGAGTTGTTGAGTTAGTAGTTATGGCTTTCATCTTCAAGTTGAAACCAAATGTCAAGTTACCAGTTTCTTATAACGTCGAGAAATATCCATTTTAAAAGTGTGCATTTCACGTGTAACCCTATGGGAGATGTATTTAGTGGTGTGCAACCTATACAGAGGGTCAAGGCGCTTTGACCTTCACCCCTGCATTGCTGTCTAAACTGACTTGCCGGCAATGATAACTAGACTTCTAGTTAAAATTGGTTCTAACACATATTATTACGGCCCGTACACTTCGTTCTCTTAGTATACACATCTGTTTCATCATGAAAGATCCGTCCGTTTGGTTAAATAAGCTACAATCTGACTAATTAAAGTCATTATCTAGTTTTTTATTTTTTTTATTTTTTATTTTTTATTTTTTTTTAAGAAGAAAACCGTATATTCCCTGCCCAAAAAAGTTAATTTGAAAAAATATTATGTTTGATTAATGATTTTCTTTTCGAGATATCGACGATTATGTAAATTTTTCTCCATAGAGCTCTGTATAAATGCTCATTTTCTTCACCCCACTGTCTTTTAATGCAAGACCCTGCGACATTAAGACTTCTCGGACACGTGCCATAGACATAAATGATTACTTTAAACGATTTAAAGTTTACCATGTTTATTTATCGAAATGGCCAAAATATGAGGGTTTAAATTTCGCTAATAGGAACAAAATTTGGAGAAAAACTTTTTTTCTTAAATATCAAAAATATAATATTAAACGAATTACGCTCTAGTGAGAAGAAAAAAAGATTTGAATACAAGTTTTGCATACTTCCGTAAACTCCCCTCTCAGAACGGCGCGGGGTCTAACATGATCTAAATTGTATTTAAAAAGACATATTTGAAGCAAGAGTTGAACGTAAGCGGTGGGGGGGGGGGGGGGGGGGGGCATAGGGTATATGGGGGGGGGGATAGGGCATGGGGGGGGGGGTAAATTGATTAAGCTGTGTCTACTGAATAGGTCAACCTCACAGAATGTCCTTGTAATTTCAATACTTCCATGCAAAATGTTTTACAACAAGTGATTAGCATAGTGCCGTATGCCTTTTTGACGAGGATCATGGTAACCAAAATCTACTTTTCTACTGACATAGCCAATATGGCGCACAATGTCTTTCACTGTTTTTTACCACTTTGAAGTCGTATATTTGATCAAAAATCATAACTACGCATTATGTAAAGTGCAAAAGATTAAGAAAGTGAGGCAATAATAAAAAAAAGTGTCTCCTTCAGGTTTTACACCACTAAATAACGTCTGGCCCTACCCCCTTTGAGGCAAAAGTCCAAAACCGGCCCGTTTCTATGCCGAAACAGGAGACCTATTGTAAATTACAGTTTAAAATTAGGGTATTTACTACAAGTTATGGCGAAATTAATATAGTGTGAATTTTGACAGACACATCAGCGTTCTTCAGGTCCAAAAAATTGATGCAATGATGATTTTTTAATATTTTAACAGAGACATTTGTGTTCAGGTCATTTCCGGTATCTGACGCAATAATCTTAATCAACAATTGCGTGTGACCAGGAAAACTCAACTCGTACTTTTTGAAAAGGCTCTAGCTCAAAATTATGCCGGTTACCCCCCATATATGAGTTGTTGAGTTAGTAGTTATGGCTTTCATCTTCAAGTTGAAACCAAATGTCAAGTTACCAGTTTCTTATAACGTCGAGAAATATCCATTTTAAAAGTGTGCATTTCACGTGTAACCCTATGGGAGATGTATTTAGTGGTGTGCAACCTATACAGAGGGTCAAGGCGCTTTGACCTTCACCCCTGCATTGCTGTCTAAACTGACTTGCCGGCAATGATAACTAGACTTCTAGTTAAAATTGGTTCTAACACATATTATTACGGCCCGTACACTTCGTTCTCTTAGTATACACATCTGTTTCATCATGAAAGATCCGTCCGTTTGGTTAAATAAGCTACAATCTGACTAATTAAAGTCATTATCTAGTTTTTTTTCTTTTTGTTTTTTTGTTTTTTTGTTTTTTTTTAAAGAAGAAAACCGTATATTCCCTGCCCAAAAAAGTTAATTTGAAAAAATATTATGTTTGATTAATGATTTTCTTTTCGAGATATCGACGATTATGTAAATGTTTCTCCATAGAGCTGTGTATAAATGCTCATTTTCTCCACCCCACTGTCTTTTAATGCAAGACCCTGCGACATTAAGACTTCTCGGACACGTGCCATAGACATAAATGATTACTTTAAACGATTTAAAGTTTATCATGTTTATTTATCGAAATGGCCAAAATATGAGGGTTTAAATTTCGCTAATAGGAACAAAATTTGGAGAAAAACTTTTTTTCTTAAATATCAAAAATATAATATTAAACGAATTACGCTCTAGTGAGAAGAAAAAAAGATTTGAATACAAGTTTTGCATACTTCCGTAAACTCCCCTCTCAGAACGGCGCGGGGTCTAACATGATCTAAATTGTATTTAAAAAGACATATTTGAAGCAAGAGTTGAACGTAAGCGGTGGGGGGGGGGGGGGGCATAGGGTATATGGGGGGGGGGGGTAGGGCATGGGGGGGGGGGGTAAATTGATTAAGCTGTGTCTACTGAATAGGTCAACCTCACAGAATGTCCTTGTAATTTCAATACTTCCATGCAAAATGTTTTACAACAAGTGATTAGCATAGTGCCGTATGCCTTTTTGACGAGGATCATGGTAACCAAAATCTACTTTTCTACTGACATAGCCAATATGGCGCCCAATGTCTTTCACTGTTTTTTACCACTTTGAAGTCGTATATTTGATCAAAACTCATAACTACGCATTATGTAAAGTGCAAAAGATTAAGAAAGTGAGGCAATAATAAAAAAAAAGTATCTCCTATACAGAGGGTCAAGGCGCTTTGACCTTCACCCCTGCATTGCTGTCTAAACTGACTTGCCGGCAATGATAACTAGACTTCTAGTTAAAATTGGTTCTAACACATATTATTACGGCCCGTACACTTCGTTCTCTTAGTATACACATCTGTTTCATCATGAAAGATCCGTCCGTTTGGTTAAATAAGCTACAATCTGACTAATTAAAGTCATTATCTAGTTTTTTTTCTTTTTGTTTTTTTGTTTTTTGTTTTTTGTTTAAAGAAGAAAACCGTATATTCCCTGCCCAAAAAAGTTAATTTGAAAAAATATTATGTTTGATTAATGATTTTCTTTTCGAGATATCGACGATTATGTAAATTTTTCTCCATAGAGCTGTGTATAAATGCTCATTTTCTCCACCCCACTGTCTTTTAATGCAAGACCCTGCGACATTAAGACTTCTCGGACACGTGCCATAGACATAAATGATTACTTTAAACGATTTAAAGTGTATCATGTTTATTTATCGAAATGGCCAAAATATGAGGGTTTAAATTTCGCTAATAGGAACAAAATTTGGAGAAAAACTTTTTTTCTTAAATATCAAAAATATAATATTAAACGAATTACGCTCTAGTGAGAAGAAAAAAAGATTTGAATACAAGTTTTGCATACTTCCGTAAACTCCCCTCTCAGAACGGCGCGGGGTCTAACATGATCTAAATTGTATTTAAAAAGACATATTTGAAGCAAGAGTTGAACGTAAGCGGTGGGGGGGGGGGGGGGGCATAGGGTATATGGGGGGGGGGGGGGATAGGGCATGGGGGGGGGGGTAAATTGATTAAGCTGTGTCTACTGAATAGGTCAACCTCACAGAATGTCCTTGTAATTTCAATACTTCCATGCAAAATGTTTTACAACAAGTGATTAGCATAGTGCCGTATGCCTTTTTGACGAGGATCATGGTAACCAAAATCTACTTTTCTACTGACATAGCCAATATGGCGCACAATGTCTTTCACTGTTTTTTACCACTTTGAAGTCGTATATTTGATCAAAAATCATAACTACGCATTATGTAAAGTGCAAAAGATTAAGAAAGGGAGGCAATAATAAAAAAAAAGTGTCTCCTTCAGGTTTCACACCACTAAATAACGTCTGGCCCTACCCCCTTTGAGGCAAAACGGGAGACCTATTGTAAATTACAGTTTAAAATTAGGGTATTTACTACAAGTTATGGCGAAATTAATATAGTGTGAATTTTGACAGACACATCAGCGTTCTTCAGGTCCAAAAAAATTGATGCAATGATGATTTTTTAATATTTTAACAGAGACATTTGTGTTCAGGTCATTTCCGGTATCTGACGCAATAATCTTAATCAACAATTGCGTGTGACCAGGAAAACTCAACTCGTACTTTTTGAAAAGGCTCTAGCTCAAAATTATGCCGGTTACCCCCCATATATGAGTTGTTGAGTTAGTAGTTATGGCTTTCATCTTCAAGTTGAAACCAAATGTCAAGTTACCAGTTTCTTATAACGTCGAGAAATATCCATTTTAAAAGTGTGCATTTCACGTGTAACCCTATGGGAGATGTATTTAGTAGTGTGCAACCTATACAGAGGGTCAAGGCGCTTTGACCTTCACCCCTGCATTGCTGTCTAAACTGACTTGCCGGCAATGATAACTAGACTTCTAGTTAAAATTGGTTCTAACACATATTATTACGGCCCGTACACTTCGTTCTCTTAGTATACACATCTGTTTCATCATGAAAGATCCGTCCGTTTGGTTAAATAAGCTACAATCTGACTAATTAAAGTCATTATCTAGTTTTTTTTTATTTTTATTTTTTTTATTTTTTATTTTTTAAAGAAGAAAACCGTATATTCCCTGCCCAAAAAAGTTAATTTGAAAAAATATTATGTTTGATTAATGATTTTCTTTTCGAGATATCGACGATTATGTAAATTTTTCTCCATAGAGCTGTGTATAAATGCTCATTTTCTCCACCCCACTGTCTTTTAATGCAAGACCCTGCGACATTAAGACTTCTCGGACACGTGCCATAGACATAAATGATTACTTTAAACGATTTAAAGTTGATCATGTTTATTTATCGAAATGGCCAAAATATGAGGGTTTAAATTTCGCTAATAGGAACAAAATTTGGAGAAAAACTTTTTTTCTTAAATATCAAAAATATAATATTAAACGAATTACGCTCTAGTGAGAAGAAAAAAAGATTTGAATACAAGTTTTGCATACTTCCGTAAACTCCCCTCTCAGAACGGCGCGGGGTCTAACATGATCTAAATTGTATTTAAAAAGACATATTTGAAGCAAGAGTTGAACGTAAGCGGTGGGGGGGGGGGGGGGGGGCATAGGGTATATGGGGGGGGGGGATAGGGCATGGGGGGGGGGTAAATTGATTAAGCTGTGTCTACTGAATAGGTCAACCTCACAGAATGTCCTTGTAATTTCAATACTTCCATGCAAAATGTTTTACAACAAGTGATTAGCATAGTGCCGTATGCCTTTTTGACGAGGATCATGGTAACCAAAATCTACTTTTCTACTGACATAGCCAATATGGCGCACAATGTCTTTCACTGTTTTTTACCACTTTGAAGTCGTATATTTGATCAAAAATCATAACTACGCATTATGTAAAGTGCAAAAGATTAAGAAAGGGAGGCAATAATAAAAAAAAAGTGTCTCCTTCAGGTTTCACACCACTAAATAACGTCTGGCCCTACCCCCTTTGAGGCAAAACGGGAGACCTATTGTAAATTACAGTTTAAAATTAGGGTATTTACTACAAGTTATGGCGAAATTAATATAGTGTGAATTTTGACAGACACATCAGCGTTCTTCAGGTCCAAAAAAATTGATGCAATGATGATTTTTTAATATTTTAACAGAGACATTTGTGTTCAGGTCATTTCCGGTATCTGACGCAATAATCTTAATCAACAATTGCGTGTGACCAGGAAAACTCAACTCGTACTTTTTGAAAAGGCTCTAGCTCAAAATTATGCCGGTTACCCCCCATATATGAGTTGTTGAGTTAGTAGTTATGGCTTTCATCTTCAAGTTGAAACCAAATGTCAAGTTACCAGTTTCTTATAACGTCGAGAAATATCCATTTTAAAAGTGTGCATTTCACGTGTAACCCTATGGGAGATGTATTTAGTGGTGTGCAACCTATACAGAGGGTCAAGGCGCTTTGACCTTCACCCCTGCATTGCTGTCTAAACTGACTTGCCGGCAATGATAACTAGACTTCTAGTTAAAATTGGTTCTAACACATATTATTACGGCCCGTACACTTCGTTCTCTTAGTATACACATCTGTTTCATCATGAAAGATCCGTCCGTTTGGTTAAATAAGCTACAATCTGACTAATTAAAGTCATTATCTAGTTTTTTTTCTTTTTGTTTTTTTGTTTTTTTGTTTTTTTTTAAAGAAGAAAACCGTATATTCCCTGCCCAAAAAAGTTAATTTGAAAAAATATTATGTTTGATTAATGATTTTCTTTTCGAGATATCGACGATTATGTAAATGTTTCTCCATAGAGCTGTGTATAAATGCTCATTTTCTCCACCCCACTGTCTTTTAATGCAAGACCCTGCGACATTAAGACTTCTCGGACACGTGCCATAGACATAAATGATTACTTTAAACGATTTAAAGTTTATCATGTTTATTTATCGAAATGGCCAAAATATGAGGGTTTAAATTTCGCTAATAGGAACAAAATTTGGAGAAAAACTTTTTTTCTTAAATATCAAAAATATAATATTAAACGAATTACGCTCTAGTGAGAAGAAAAAAAGATTTGAATACAAGTTTTGCATACTTCCGTAAACTCCCCTCTCAGAACGGCGCGGGGTCTAACATGATCTAAATTGTATTTAAAAAGACATATTTGAAGCAAGAGTTGAACGTAAGCGGTGGGGGGGGGGGGGGGGGCATAGGGTATATGGGGGGGGGGGTAGGGCATGGGGGGGGGGGTAAATTGATTAAGCTGTGTCTACTGAATAGGTCAACCTCACAGAATGTCCTTGTAATTTCAATACTTCCATGCAAAATGTTTTACAACAAGTGATTAGCATAGTGCCGTATGCCTTTTTGACGAGGATCATGGTAACCAAAATCTACTTTTCTACTGACATAGCCAATATGGCGCCCAATGTCTTTCACTGTTTTTTACCACTTTGAAGTCGTATATTTGATCAAAACTCATAACTACGCATTATGTAAAGTGCAAAAGATTAAGAAAGTGAGGCAATAATAAAAAAAAAGTATCTCCTATACAGAGGGTCAAGGCGCTTTGACCTTCACCCCTGCATTGCTGTCTAAACTGACTTGCCGGCAATGATAACTAGACTTCTAGTTAAAATTGGTTCTAACACATATTATTACGGCCCGTACACTTCGTTCTCTTAGTATACACATCTGTTTCATCATGAAAGATCCGTCCGTTTGGTTAAATAAGCTACAATCTGACTAATTAAAGTCATTATCTAGTTTTTTTTCTTTTTGTTTTTTTGTTTTTTGTTTTTTGTTTAAAGAAGAAAACCGTATATTCCCTGCCCAAAAAAGTTAATTTGAAAAAATATTATGTTTGATTAATGATTTTCTTTTCGAGATATCGACGATTATGTAAATTTTTCTCCATAGAGCTGTGTATAAATGCTCATTTTCTCCACCCCACTGTCTTTTAATGCAAGACCCTGCGACATTAAGACTTCTCGGACACGTGCCATAGACATAAATGATTACTTTAAACGATTTAAAGTGTATCATGTTTATTTATCGAAATGGCCAAAATATGAGGGTTTAAATTTCGCTAATAGGAACAAAATTTGGAGAAAAACTTTTTTTCTTAAATATCAAAAATATAATATTAAACGAATTACGCTCTAGTGAGAAGAAAAAAAGATTTGAATACAAGTTTTGCATACTTCCGTAAACTCCCCTCTCAGAACGGCGCGGGGTCTAACATGATCTAAATTGTATTTAAAAAGACATATTTGAAGCAAGAGTTGAACGTAAGCGGTGGGGGGGGGGGGGCATAGGGTATATGGGGGGGGGGGGGATAGGGCATGGGGGGGGGGGTAAATTGATTAAGCTGTGTCTACTGAATAGGTCAACCTCACAGAATGTCCTTGTAATTTCAATACTTCCATGCAAAATGTTTTACAACAAGTGATTAGCATAGTGCCGTATGCCTTTTTGACGAGGATCATGGTAACCAAAATCTACTTTTCTACTGACATAGCCAATATGGCGCACAATGTCTTTCACTGTTTTTTACCACTTTGAAGTCGTATATTTGATCAAAAATCATAACTACGCATTATGTAAAGTGCAAAAGATTAAGAAAGGGAGGCAATAATAAAAAAAAAGTGTCTCCTTCAGGTTTCACACCACTAAATAACGTCTGGCCCTACCCCCTTTGAGGCAAAACGGGAGACCTATTGTAAATTACAGTTTAAAATTAGGGTATTTACTACAAGTTATGGCGAAATTAATATAGTGTGAATTTTGACAGACACATCAGCGTTCTTCAGGTCCAAAAAAATTGATGCAATGATGATTTTTTAATATTTTAACAGAGACATTTGTGTTCAGGTCATTTCCGGTATCTGACGCAATAATCTTAATCAACAATTGCGTGTGACCAGGAAAACTCAACTCGTACTTTTTGAAAAGGCTCTAGCTCAAAATTATGCCGGTTACCCCCCATATATGAGTTGTTGAGTTAGTAGTTATGGCTTTCATCTTCAAGTTGAAACCAAATGTCAAGTTACCAGTTTCTTATAACGTCGAGAAATATCCATTTTAAAAGTGTGCATTTCACGTGTAACCCTATGGGAGATGTATTTAGTGGTGTGCAACCTATACAGAGGGTCAAGGCGCTTTGACCTTCACCCCTGCATTGCTGTCTAAACTGACTTGCCGGCAATGATAACTAGACTTCTAGTTAAAATTGGTTCTAACACATATTATTACGGCCCGTACACTTCGTTCTCTTAGTATACACATCTGTTTCATCATGAAAGATCCGTCCGTTTGGTTAAATAAGCTACAATCTGACTAATTAAAGTCATTATCTAGTTTTTTTTTATTTTTATTTTTTTTATTTTTTATTTTTTAAAGAAGAAAACCGTATATTCCCTGCCCAAAAAAGTTAATTTGAAAAAATATTATGTTTGATTAATGATTTTCTTTTCGAGATATCGACGATTATGTAAATTTTTCTCCATAGAGCTGTGTATAAATGCTCATTTTCTCCACCCCACTGTCTTTTAATGCAAGACCCTGCGACATTAAGACTTCTCGGACACGTGCCATAGACATAAATGATTACTTTAAACGATTTAAAGTTGATCATGTTTATTTATCGAAATGGCCAAAATATGAGGGTTTAAATTTCGCTAATAGGAACAAAATTTGGAGAAAAACTTTTTTTCTTAAATATCAAAAATATAATATTAAACGAATTACGCTCTAGTGAGAAGAAAAAAAGATTTGAATACAAGTTTTGCATACTTCCGTAAACTCCCCTCTCAGAACGGCGCGGGGTCTAACATGATCTAAATTGTATTTAAAAAGACATATTTGAAGCAAGAGTTGAACGTAAGCGGTGGGGGGGGGGGGGGGGGGGGCATAGGGTATATGGGGGGGGGGATAGGGCATGGGGGGGGGGGTAAATTGATTAAGCTGTGTCTACTGAATAGGTCAACCTCACAGAATGTCCTTGTAATTTCAATACTTCCATGCAAAATGTTTTACAACAAGTGATTAGCATAGTGCCGTATGCCTTTTTGACGAGGATCATGGTAACCAAAATCTACTTTTCTACTGACATAGCCAATATGGCGCACAATGTCTTTCACTGTTTTTTACCACTTTGAAGTCGTATATTTGATCAAAAATCATAACTACGCATTATGTAAAGTGCAAAAGATTAAGAAAGGGAGGCAATAATAAAAAAAAAGTGTCTCCTTCAGGTTTCACACCACTAAATAACGTCTGGCCCTACCCCCTTTGAGGCAAAACGGGAGACCTATTGTAAATTACAGTTTAAAATTAGGGTATTTACTACAAGTTATGGCGAAATTAATATAGTGTGAATTTTGACAGACACATCAGCGTTCTTCAGGTCCAAAAAAATTGATGCAATGATGATTTTTTAATATTTTAACAGAGACATTTGTGTTCAGGTCATTTCCGGTATCTGACGCAATAATCTTAATCAACAATTGCGTGTGACCAGGAAAACTCAACTCGTACTTTTTGAAAAGGCTCTAGCTCAAAATTATGCCGGTTACCCCCCATATATGAGTTGTTGAGTTAGTAGTTATGGCTTTCATCTTCAAGTTGAAACCAAATGTCAAGTTACCAGTTTCTTATAACGTCGAGAAATATCCATTTTAAAAGTGTGCATTTCACGTGTAACCCTATGGGAGATGTATTTAGTGGTGTGCAACCTATACAGAGGGTCAAGGCGCTTTGACCTTCACCCCTGCATTGCTGTCTAAACTGACTTGCCGGCAATGATAACTAGACTTCTAGTTAAAATTGGTTCTAACACATATTATTACGGCCCGTACACTTCGTTCTCTTAGTATACACATCTGTTTCATCATGAAAGATCCGTCCGTTTGGTTAAATAAGCTACAATCTGACTAATTAAAGTCATTATCTAGTTTTTTTTTATTTTTATTTTTTTTATTTTTTATTTTTTAAAGAAGAAAACCGTATATTCCCTGCCCAAAAAAGTTAATTTGAAAAAATATTATGTTTGATTAATGATTTTCTTTTCGAGATATCGACGATTATGTAAATTTTTCTCCATAGAGCTGTGTATAAATGCTCATTTTCTCCACCCCACTGTCTTTTAATGCAAGACCCTGCGACATTAAGACTTCTCGGACACGTGCCATAGACATAAATGATTACTTTAAACGATTTAAAGTTGATCATGTTTATTTATCGAAATGGCCAAAATATGAGGGTTTAAATTTCGCTAATAGGAACAAAATTTGGAGAAAAACTTTTTTTCTTAAATATCAAAAATATAATATTAAACGAATTACGCTCTAGTGAGAAGAAAAAAAGATTTGAATACAAGTTTTGCATACTTCCGTAAACTCCCCTCTCAGAACGGCGCGGGGTCTAACATGATCTAAATTGTATTTAAAAAGACATATTTGAAGCAAGAGTTGAACGTAAGCGGTGGGGGGGGGGGGGGGGGGGCATAGGGTATATGGGGGGGGGGATAGGGCATGGGGGGGGGGGTAAATTGATTAAGCTGTGTCTACTGAATAGGTCAACCTCACAGAATGTCCTTGTAATTTCAATACTTCCATGCAAAATGTTTTACAACAAGTGATTAGCATAGTGCCGTATGCCTTTTTGACGAGGATCATGGTAACCAAAATCTACTTTTCTACTGACATAGCCAATATGGCGCACAATGTCTTTCACTGTTTTTTACCACTTTGAAGTCGTATATTTGATCAAAAATCATAACTACGCATTATGTAAAGTGCAAAAGATTAAGAAAGGGAGGCAATAATAAAAAAAAAGTGTCTCCTTCAGGTTTCACACCACTAAATAACGTCTGGCCCTACCCCCTTTGAGGCAAAACGGGAGACCTATTGTAAATTACAGTTTAAAATTAGGGTATTTACTACAAGTTATGGCGAAATTAATATAGTGTGAATTTTGACAGACACATCAGCGTTCTTCAGGTCCAAAAAAATTGATGCAATGATGATTTTTTAATATTTTAACAGAGACATTTGTGTTCAGGTCATTTCCGGTATCTGACGCAATAATCTTAATCAACAATTGCGTGTGACCAGGAAAACTCAACTCGTACTTTTTGAAAAGGCTCTAGCTCAAAATTATGCCGGTTACCCCCCATATATGAGTTGTTGAGTTAGTAGTTATGGCTTTCATCTTCAAGTTGAAACCAAATGTCAAGTTACCAGTTTCTTATAACGTCGAGAAATATCCATTTTAAAAGTGTGCATTTCACGTGTAACCCTATGGGAGATGTATTTAGTGGTGTGCAACCTATACAGAGGGTCAAGGCGCTTTGACCTTCACCCCTGCATTGCTGTCTAAACTGACTTGCCGGCAATGATAACTAGACTTCTAGTTAAAATTGGTTCTAACACATATTATTACGGCCCGTACACTTCGTTCTCTTAGTATACACATCTGTTTCATCATGAAAGATCCGTCCGTTTGGTTAAATAAGCTACAATCTGACTAATTAAAGTCATTATCTAGTTTTTTTTTATTTTTATTTTTTTTATTTTTTATTTTTTAAAGAAGAAAACCGTATATTCCCTGCCCAAAAAAGTTAATTTGAAAAAATATTATGTTTGATTAATGATTTTCTTTTCGAGATATCGACGATTATGTAAATTTTTCTCCATAGAGCTGTGTATAAATGCTCATTTTCTCCACCCCACTGTCTTTTAATGCAAGACCCTGCGACATTAAGACTTCTCGGACACGTGCCATAGACATAAATGATTACTTTAAACGATTTAAAGTTGATCATGTTTATTTATCGAAATGGCCAAAATATGAGGGTTTAAATTTCGCTAATAGGAACAAAATTTGGAGAAAAACTTTTTTTCTTAAATATCAAAAATATAATATTAAACGAATTACGCTCTAGTGAGAAGAAAAAAAGATTTGAATACAAGTTTTGCATACTTCCGTAAACTCCCCTCTCAGAACGGCGCGGGGTCTAACATGATCTAAATTGTATTTAAAAAGACATATTTGAAGCAAGAGTTGAACGTAAGCGGTGGGGGGGGGGGGGGGGGGGGCATAGGGTATATGGGGGGGGGGATAGGGCATGGGGGGGGGGGTAAATTGATTAAGCTGTGTCTACTGAATAGGTCAACCTCACAGAATGTCCTTGTAATTTCAATACTTCCATGCAAAATGTTTTACAACAAGTGATTAGCATAGTGCCGTATGCCTTTTTGACGAGGATCATGGTAACCAAAATCTACTTTTCTACTGACATAGCCAATATGGCGCACAATGTCTTTCACTGTTTTTTACCACTTTGAAGTCGTATATTTGATCAAAAATCATAACTACGCATTATGTAAAGTGCAAAAGATTAAGAAAGGGAGGCAATAATAAAAAAAAAGTGTCTCCTTCAGGTTTCACACCACTAAATAACGTCTGGCCCTACCCCCTTTGAGGCAAAACGGGAGACCTATTGTAAATTACAGTTTAAAATTAGGGTATTTACTACAAGTTATGGCGAAATTAATATAGTGTGAATTTTGACAGACACATCAGCGTTCTTCAGGTCCAAAAAAATTGATGCAATGATGATTTTTTAATATTTTAACAGAGACATTTGTGTTCAGGTCATTTCCGGTATCTGACGCAATAATCTTAATCAACAATTGCGTGTGACCAGGAAAACTCAACTCGTACTTTTTGAAAAGGCTCTAGCTCAAAATTATGCCGGTTACCCCCCATATATGAGTTGTTGAGTTAGTAGTTATGGCTTTCATCTTCAAGTTGAAACCAAATGTCAAGTTACCAGTTTCTTATAACGTCGAGAAATATCCATTTTAAAAGTGTGCATTTCACGTGTAACCCTATGGGAGATGTATTTAGTGGTGTGCAACCTATACAGAGGGTCAAGGCGCTTTGACCTTCACCCCTGCATTGCTGTCTAAACTGACTTGCCGGCAATGATAACTAGACTTCTAGTTAAAATTGGTTCTAACACATATTATTACGGCCCGTACACTTCGTTCTCTTAGTATACACATCTGTTTCATCATGAAAGATCCGTCCGTTTGGTTAAATAAGCTACAATCTGACTAATTAAAGTCATTATCTAGTTTTTTTTTTTTTTTTTTTTTTTTTTTTTTTTTTTTTTTAAAGAAGAAAACCGTATATTCCCTGCCCAAAAAAGTTAATTTGAAAAAATATTATGTTTGATTAATGATTTTCTTTTCGAGATATCGACGATTATGTAAATTTTTCTCCATAGAGCTGTGTATAAATGCTCATTTTCTCCACCCCACTGTCTTTTAATGCAAGACCCTGCGACATTAAGACTTCTCGGACACGTGCCATAGACATAAATGATTACTTTAAACGATTTAAAGTTGATCATGTTTATTTATCGAAATGGCCAAAATATGAGGGTTTAAATTTCGCTAATAGGAACAAAATTTGGAGAAAAACTTTTTTTCTTAAATATCAAAAATATAATATTAAACGAATTACGCTCTAGTGAGAAGAAAAAAAGATTTGAATACAAGTTTTGCATACTTCCGTAAACTCCCCTCTCAGAACGGCGCGGGGTCTAACATGATCTAAATTGTATTTAAAAAGACATATTTGAAGCAAGAGTTGAACGTAAGCGGTGGGGGGGGGGGGGGGGGGGGGCATAGGGTATATGGGGGGGGGGGATAGGGCATGGGGGGGGGGGGGGTAAATTGATTAAGCTGTGTCTACTGAATAGGTCAACCTCACAGAATGTCCTTGTAATTTCAATACTTCCATGCAAAATGTTTTACAACAAGTGATTAGCATAGTGCCGTATGCCTTTTTGACGAGGATCATGGTAACCAAAATCTACTTTTCTACTGACATAGCCAATATGGCGCACAATGTCTTTCACTGTTTTTTACCACTTTGAAGTCGTATATTTGATCAAAAATCATAACTACGCATTATGTAAAGTGCAAAAGATTAAGAAAGTGAGGCAATAATAAAAAAAGTGTCTCCTTCAGGTTTCACACCACTAAATAACGTCTGGCCCTACCCCCTTTGAGGCAAAAGTCCAAAACCGGCCCGTTTCTATGCCGAAACAGGAGACCTATTGTAAATTACAGTTTAAAATTAGGGTATTTACTACAAGTTATGGCGAAATTAATATAGTGTGAATTTTGACAGACACATCAGCGTTCTTCAGGTCCAAAAAAATTGATGCAATGATGATTTTTTAATATTTTAACAGAGACATTTGTGTTCAGGTCATTTCCGGTATCTGACGCAATAATCTTAATCAACAATTGCGTGTGACCAGGAAAACTCAACTCGTACTTTTTGAAAAGGCTCTAGCTCAAAATTATGCCGGTTACCCCCCATATATGAGTTGTTGAGTTAGTAGTTATGGCTTTCATCTTCAAGTTGAAACCAAATGTCAAGTTACCAGTTTCTTATAACGTCGAGAAATATCCATTTTAAAAGTGTGCATTTCACGTGTAACCCTATGGGAGATGTATTTAGTGGTGTGCAACCTTACCGAACTGAACGGGCACCAAAACAGGGGCTTACCGAACTGAACGGTCGCCGAAATTGGGGTCTTAGAGAACTGAATTCTTATGCAAAATTGTGTCTTATAAACTGAATTTTAGGCAAAATGTTGCCTTATGAACTGAATTTAGGCCAAATTTGAGGCTACATAACTCAAATTCATAAGATTTTCACACATTTTATGATTTTTGGTTGAATTTGGGGTCTAAGAGAACTGCCAATGGATGAAAAGGGGGTCTTATGGAACTGCCAGTGGTTGAAAAGGGGGTCTTATGGAACTGCCAGTGGTTGAAAAGGGGGTCTTAAGGAGCGGCTGAAAGGTGTGAAAAGGGGTCCTTGCCAGCCGCACATACCCGTATGGACAATATACCTGAGTATGATGGGGCGTTTGTCTTATTGGGGTGCTGTTGAGGTATTTGTCATTGTTTCATAAATAATAACTCTCACAATTTTGGTAAGTTTCTTTTTCTATTGAATATTTAGAATGGGGTTCAATATTCTCATCTCTTAAAAATATTTAATAGCCTTAATTAAACACTTTCCACGCGGCAATTAGTTTTACCAAATACAAAACAGATTTTTCAGAAACCTTTCCAAACTTTCAGAGTCTATCTCAAGAATTACTGAACCAATACTAGACATGTTTGTACTTACTTCAATGCATTTCACATGGTGATTCTAAAAATGGTAATGAATTTAAATAATGTTGACATTTTTTAAACATTTTGTGAACTTTTTGAATGTATTCTGCAGACGCCTGCCGCGTGGAAAGTGTTTTTAATCCAGGCTGTCAACTTTTGAGAAATGCTACCCCACCCTCCCCCATCAACTCACCCCTCCCCACCACGTCCCTCTGATTGCATTATTATATACAATACACACACACATTGCCTTGTACCCCTCTCAAACAATAAAATCATGAATGTTCTCCCCCGCTTTACGAATCTGAACAAAATCAAACTTGACTTGCTTGTCCGGTCCGGTGATTAGTAATTAATTCTCCGAGCATGCTGAGTGAGACTGCAATATTTATTTGTGTACATTTACTGCATGAATAAGAATATAACAGTGTTGATGTAAAGAATGTACTCTGCCCTTCTCTCCTAATGAGTCCCATGACCATATCATCAATAAAATAATGCCCAAGAACTCTTACTTTCCCACACCCGCTTTGGTAAAAATACCATACCATCGTGTGGTTAGTTGCGGACATTTAAACTTTTATTAGCACATGAGCTGAATATTCATTTCCATAATGTACTTGACTCGGGCCCGGCGTCACCATTCACTGCTGCAGCAATATCTTGGGATATTAAGATCATCAGTTGATAGTAATTTTCTGTAGTCCATCCACTCAAGGTCCTTTTTTTGTAACTAGTAATGATTATTATTTATCTCACGTAATGATTTATTGGCTATTGGACGAAATGGCTATTGGACGAAATAGTTATTGGACGAAATGGTTATTGGACGAAATGGCTATTGGACGAAATGGTTATTGGACGAAATGGTTATTGGACGAATTGGCTATTGGACGAAATGGTTATTGGACGAAATGGTTATTGGACGAATTGGCTATTGGACGAAATGGCTATTGGACGAAATGGTTATTGGACGAATTGGTTATTGGACGAAATGGTTATTGGACAAAATGGCTATGGACGAAATGACTATGGACAAAATGGCCATTGGACGAAATGGTACTGGCCGAAATGGCTATTGGACGAAGTGGGAATGGACAAAATGGCTATTGGACGAAGAGGCTATTGGACCAAGTGACAGTGGACCAAGTGGCTATTGGACGAAATGACATTGGACGAAGTGGCTATTGGACCAAGTGGTTATTGGACCAAGTGACTAATGGACGAAATGGCA
The DNA here is from genome assembly GCA_035610835.1 of Ophiura sarsii. Lineage (NCBI taxonomy): Eukaryota > Metazoa > Echinodermata > Ophiuroidea > Amphilepidida > Ophiuridae > Ophiura > Ophiura sarsii. The sequence continues at coordinate 4,752,140 of CM069455.1, forward strand.
TTGGACGAAATGACATTGGACGAACTGGTTAGTGGACGAAATGGCATTGGACGAAGTGGCAATAGAGCCATTGCCATTTCGTCCAATGCCAGTTCGTCCATTAGCCATTTCGTCCATAGCCATTTCGTCCAATGTCAGTTGGTCCATTCCCACTTCGTCCAGTATCCACTCGGTCCAATAGCCACTTGGTCCAATAGCCAATTGGTCCAATAGCCACTTGGTCCAATAGCCACTTGGTCCATACCCATTTCGTCCATACCCATTTTGTCCAATGGCCATTTCGTCCATAGCCATTTCGTCCAATAACCACTTCGTCCATTCCCACTTCGTCCAATACCCATTTCGTCCAATAACCATTTCGTCCATACCCATTTTGTACAATGGCCATTTCGTCCATAGCCATTTCGTCCAATAGCCATTTCGTCCAATAGCCATTTCGTCCAATAACCATTTCGTCCAATACCCATTTCGTCCAATAACCATTTCGTCCAATAACCAATTCGTCCAATATCCATTTCGTCCAATACCCATTTCGTCCAATAACCATTTCGTCCAATAACCAATTCGTCCAATAACCATTTCGTCCAATAACCATTTCGTCCAATAACCATTTCGTCCAATAACCAATTCGTCCAATAACCATTTCGTCCAATAACCATTTCGTCCAAACAACAAGAAGCAACCAACAAATAACAAACAATCAGAAGTAAACAGTAAATAACAATAAGAAGCAAATATGAAACAAAAAAACATCTTTAGATGCAATAGAGCATACATTGGTACTTTTTGATGTTCCATTATATTAATTACTTACAAATACAATATCATTAGTTTGTTTATTAACGAGACTCTTTTTTTATCTATTAATATATTTTACTTTTTTTGTTCAATGAATATAAATTATCACGATTTTTTTTGATTCGGCTGTTGTGTTGTGATGTTCGTGATTTATTTTTACATAACGATTGACTATTATAGTATTAATAATAATTATCCTGGCGCCCCGGGAAAACCAAGTTATTTTGTTGCACTTTTGAATTTGTCATAAATTACGTTTTTCTCGTAGGCTAATTAATAAACATTGGAATTTAAATTAAATTATAAATTATGATATTTTTTTCTTCTTTTTTTCCCCATAAACTTTACCACATATCGCTCACATAACGTCTCGGTGATTTCCTTCCAGAAACAACACACTAGTGATCCTCTTGCCGACTTCCACAAAAGTCAACAGATCCATTCCAAGTCTTCTCATCCTTTTGACACTTGTCCACCCAGTTTTTTAGAAGACCTTGTTTTCCAAGTCCCCCCCCCCTCCCACACCCCATCTCAAGTGTTTACAATTTCAGGTTCCCCCTGACTAGTAGAAGAACAAAAAATCATTTCACCCCAAATATTTTCAATTTATGCAATTCATAAATTGGTCAATATCCATGAACATGGTCAAGAAATGATAGACATCAATGATTTCAAGGGCTATAGTGTCAGAAGGATCTGCATTTTGGGCAAAAATGATCCAACAACACTGAGAACAATTCGCTAATTTTTTTACAAATTAAAATTCTAAATTAAAATTTTAAAATTCGTGTTCCCCCCTTAGTTAATAAAAAAAAAATCGTGTTCCCCCTGTCTCTACAGATTTTTTTCTCGTGTCCCCCCCCCTTAATTCTTCCATTCCGCCCCCTGGCGTAAATAATGAACACTCCCTTAGTAAACATTTCGGATATTTAGTTTGAATTGTAAGGAGCGGATTTGGTTGATTTTGACGTAAATAGCAAACTCGGGGGGGGGGGGGGGGGGGGGGGGGGGGCACTGATATTGGAAACGGGGTATGTATGCGCCACCCTGAAGACCCCCTTTTTCACCTTCTTCTGCTAGTTCTTTTGAGCTTGCATCTCTTAAAAGACCCCCAATCGTTCTAAAACCCAAATGTTTCGAAAATTTGCGAGGCTTACTAATCAAATTTGAAAGACAAACCGAGTTCTCTTAAGACATACTTTAAAAAAAATCAGTTCTTAAGACCCTTTGTTTTCGTCATAAAATTCTATCAGTTCAGTTCCGGAGCCCCCCTTTTTGAGACCCTGGGCGGCACACCCCTACCAAAAAACCCACACTCACTAAAACAAGTTGAGTGCCCCCCCCCCCCGGACCGCAAACCTCCGGGCTTTTGCATTAGTGGTCGGAAACTGGGCAAAACGTGTTTCGGAGGTTATCGACCATAATGGAAACAACGACTTAAATAAATTGGAAAGGGACATTTCTAATTATTTTTTGGAATGTCGTCTACACTACGTCTGCCGCGTGGAAAGCGTTATTATACATTATTTTCTGAGTGGGTTCATGGTCCACCTATATTGACCTTTGTCAAAATTCCAAAGTGTTCACTCATCCGTGACCAACTTCAGAGACCAATTGTTATGAGGTCAAACATCGCGGCATTTCCAGACAACCGTACCCGTAAAGAAATCATAGTGTGTGCACGATTTAAGGGTTTAATGGACGTGTCATAGAAAAGGTAAGTGAATCATTTGAATCATCAAACGAATTGAATTATAAAGGCCAACGTTATCATTTATAGATAGATAGATGCCATTTGGAGATCAGTTTTACCGTGCAATAACATTTACAAATTTGAACCAGTCTAATCCGAGTTAGGTGCGGTATTACAGTTTTTTTTAAGGGCCTTGGCTATTAGGAGCTATTTATGTGTATATTATATATTCTAACAGTAGCCCTTTTTTGCTAAATGTAACGAGATTTTTGTTACTATTATACATGTATATGTATAGGGATCGTATATTAGCTATCGCTATCAGCTAAAGGGGTACCCCTAACAAAAGTATTGTTTAGCTTATATTAGCTACCCCTATCTGCTAACGGGCTATCTTGATTTTATATTTTTTTCCCTGGAAAACGTAGCTATTGAGCTATCAGCTATCACAACCCGTTAGCATATATTAGCTACCCCTATCTGCTAATGGGCTATCTTGATTTTATATTTTTTCCCTCGAAATCGTAGCTATTGAGCTATCAGCTATCACAACGCGTTAGCTTATATTAGCTACCCCTATCTGCTAATGGGCTATCTTGATTTTATATTTTCCCCCCTGGAAATCGTAGCTATTGAGCTATCAGCTATCACAACCCGTTATAGCTACCCCTATCTGCTAATGGGCTATCTTGATTTTATATTTTTTCCCCTGGAAATCGTAGCTATTGAGCTATCAGCTATCACAACGCGTTAGCTTATATTAGCTACCCCTATCTGCTAATGGGCTATCTTGATTTTATTTATTTTTCCCTGGAAAACGTAGCTATTGAGCTATCAGCTATCACAACGCGTTAGCTTATATTAGCTACCCCTATCTGCTAATGGGCTATCTTGATTTTATATTTTTTTCCCCCTGGAAATCGTAGCTATTGAGCTATCAGCTATCACAACGCGTTAGCTTATATTAGCTACCCCTATCTGCTAATGGGCTATCTTGATTTTATATTTTTTTTCCCCTCGAAAACTGTAGCTATTGAGCTATCAGCTATCACAACCCGATAGCTTATATTAGCTACCCCTATCTGCTAATGGGCTATCTTGATTTTATATTTTTTCCCCCTGGAAAACGTAGCTATTGAGCTATCAGCTATCACAACCCGTTAGCTTATATTAGCTACCCCTATCTGCTAATGGGCTATCTTGATTTTATATATTTTTTCCCTGGAAAACATAGCTATTGAGCTATCAGCTATCACAACTCGTTAGCTTATATTAGCTACCCTATCTGCTAATGGGCTATCTTTATTTTATATTTTTTCCCTCGAAAACTGTAGCTATTGAGCTATCAGCTATCACAACCCGTTAGCTTATATTAGCTACCCCTATCTGCTAATGGGCTATCTTGATTTTATATTTTCCCCTCGAAATCGTAGCTATTGAGCTATCAGCTATCACAACGCGTTAGCTTATATTAGCTACCCCTATCTGCTAATGGGCTATCTTGATTTTATATTTTTTTCCCCTGGAAAACGTAGCTATTGAGCTATCAGCTATCACAACCCGTTAGCTTATATTAGCTACCCCTATCTGCTAATGGGCTATCTTTATTTTATATTTTTTTCCCCTCGAAAACGTAGCTATTTAGCTATCAGCTATCACAACCCGTTAGCTTATATTAGCTACCCCTATCTGCTAATAGGCTATCTTTATTTTATATTTGTTTCCCTCGAAAACGTAGCTATTGAGCTATCAGCTATCACAACCCGTTAGCTTATATTAGCTACCCCTATCTGCTAATGGGCTATTTTTATTTTATATTTTTTTCCCTCGAAAACTTAGCTATTGAGCTATCAGCTATCACAACCCGTTAGCTTATATTAGCTACCCCTATCTGCTAATGGGCTATCTTTATTTTATATTTTCCCCTCTAAAACGTAGCTATTGAGCTATCAGCTATCACAACCCGTTAGCTTATATTAGCTACCCCTATCTGCTAATAGGCTATTTTTATTTTATTTTTTTTCCCTCGAAAACTTAGCTATTGAGCTATCAGCTATCACAACCCGTTAGCTTATATAGCTACCCCTATCTGCTAATGGGATATCTTTATTTCATATTTTTTTCCCTCGAAAACGTAGCTATTGAGCTATCAGCTATCACTATATTAGCTACCCCTATCTGCTAATGGGCTAGGCCTATCTTTATTATATATTTTTTCCCTCATTGAAAACTTAGCTATTGCGGCTATCAGCTATCACAACCCCTTAGCTTATATCAGCTACCCCTATCTGCGGATGGGCTATCTTTATTTTATATTTTTTCCTCATTGAAAACTTTTACGAAAGGTTTCCGAAAAATCTGTTGTTCGATAATAAATTATGGTAAATTATGGCCGCGTAGAAAGTGTTATCATGCATAATAAGAATTTTAACTTTTATTGGCTTTCTACACCTACACGTTTTAAAGAACGACCAATCGTGTGTTACGGGATCGATTTGATGTTTTAACGCTTAATGAGGGTTTAAATTTCTATGGCTTCTAACACCAAGTTAAAAACACCAACAATGTGATGTTTAAACTCTTATCATGCTTTTAATACCGGTTTAAACGTCATTGGCTTCCTACACCAAAGTTATATCAAATGTAACTACCTTAACACTTTCCACGCGGCAGGCAGCTGCAGACGACATTCCAAAATTTTACAAAATGTTTCAAAAATGTCAAAATTATTGTATTTCATTACCATATTTGGAATCACCATGAGAAATGCATTGAAATAAGTACAAACATGCCTTGTGTTTGGTCAGTAATCTTTGAGATAGACTTTGAAAATTATGAAAGGTTTCTGAAAAATCTCTTTTGTGTATGATAAAAATAATAGCCGCGTGGAAAGCGTTAAAAGGTGTTTACATTTTTACATTTTATTGGCTTTTTTAAGAACGACCCTTGATGTGTTTGGGAAACGATCAAGTTATAATGTTTTATCTTATAATAACAATAGCTAATATCAGCTATAGCTAGGTTTATAATAAAGTAAAAATATAACTACCATTAGCGCATAACCCGATATTAGCTATCAATAGCTGACATTAGCTACCAATAGCTTATATAAGCTACCAATAGCGTATTATTAGATTGTTGTAATAGCTAATAGCTGGTATATCTATGTCTAGAATAAAGAAGAAATCTAACTACCATATCGCATTAGCGAATATTAGCTATATTAGCTAGCGCTCTGTTAAGCCGATATCAGCTTATGTTAGATAGCAATAGCTTATATGATTGTTATAATAGAAGGTTGTAATAGCTAATATCAGCTATAGCTAGATTTAGAATAAAGTAAGAATCTATGTACCATTATCCTATTAGCCAATATTAGGTATCGATAGCTTATATTGGCTACCAATAGCTTATATTAGCTACCCGTAGCTTATAATAGATTGTTGTAATAGCTTATATCAGCTATAGCTAGGTTTATAATAAAATAAAAATCTAACTATTAGCGCATAACCAGATATTAGCTATCAATAGCTGATATTAGCTACCAATAGCTGATATTAGCTACCAATAGCTTATATTAGCTTCCAATAGCGTATATTAGATTGTTGTAATAGCTAATAGCTGGTATATCAATGTTTACAATAAAGAAGAAATCGAACTATCATATCGCATTAGCGGGTAGTAGCTTATATTAGCTAGCGCTCTAGTTAGCCGATATCAGCTTATATTAGATAGCAATAGCTTATATGATTGTTATAATAGAAGGTTGAAATAGCTAATATCAGCTATAGCTAGATTTAGAATAAAGTAAGAATCTATGTACCATTATCCTATTAGCCAATATTAGGTATCGATAGCTTATATTGGCTACCAATAGCTTATATTAGCTACCCGTAGCTTATAATAGATTGTTGTAATAGCTTATATCAGCTATAGCTAGGTTTATAATAAAATAAAAATCTAACTATTAGCGCATAACCCGATATTAGCTATCAATAGCTGATATTAGCTACCAATAGCTTATATTAGCTTCCAATAGCGTATATTAGATTGTTGTAATAGCTAATAGCTGGTATATCTATGTTTACAATAAAGAAGAAATCGAACTATCATATCGCATTAGCGGGTAGTAGCTTATATTAGCTAGCGCTCTAGTTAGCCGATATCAGCTTATATTAGAAGGCAATAGCTTATATGATTGTGATAATAGAATGTTGTAATAGCTAGTATCAGCTATAGGTAGGTTTGTAGCTGATATTAGCTAATACAATAAGCACATTGTAATAGCTAATATCTTATAGCTATAGCTAATATATAATAGCTGATATTAGATGTATTTGAGTACTATACTAATATACCATATTAGCTAGCTATAGCTGATAATAGCTACGGCATTAACGGGTTAATTGTAGTAGCTAATATCTTATTACCTATAGCTAATATCTAATATCCCCCTTTATTACCTAATATCATCCAATATCAGCTACAAGTACCATTAGCTAGTATCCGCAATAGCTGAGGCTATTGGTGGCTATTAGGTTTCTATTAATGCAGCTAAATGTAATATCGCACCTTAATGTATAATCCCCGGTCGGTAAACTAGCAGCAAAATTAGTATAGAAACGTCTGATGTTATTTGTGGTCAAATTACAGAATGTTAAGGGGTTTCATTAAGGCCATGTGTTTTGAACTCACCACCCAAAAAGGGTGGTTACCATTAGGTCCAACCTAAATTCCCAAAAAAATATTTGGATTCCTTGTGAGATTACCGTTCAGATACTAATTATACAGGGTGGGTCAAAATAGTCAGGTCCCGTTTTCAAAAAATCAGGAAAAATACTTCTTGTACAAAATTGGCAAATCTTTTCATTGTTTATGAGAGTAGACATACTTCTTCATACCTGGTGATGTTTTCACGACAATATCATATTCCACGCCAGATACAAAATATTTACGAAAAGAAGCGAAATCCAAAGTGTTCCAAGTTTGGTGGTGGATGTTAACACTACTGTTATATTTAGGGGTTCAATAAGGTTTCGGAGTTGTTTATCTTGAATCGACATCGGTAAGACGGGTTTATTTTGCGGCTGCCCGAGCAAAATAAACCCGTCTTACCGTTGTCGATTCAAGATAAACAACGACGAAGACCTTGTTGAACCCCGTTCAACAACGACCAAACATATTTACATCATTCAAATGTGAATATTGTTGTGGATAATCAATGAAAACAAGTACAAAACTTGTTTTAATAGGCTTAATTTGACATTAAAAAAATAGCTGCTCTTTAAAAATCGAGAAAAAAAAGGATTACGTTTATTATAATTAGGCCCTTATTTGGACATCGTCTGTTCCCCGTAAATGGGCGATGTAACTTCATAATGGGCTGGGTTACAAAAGGTAAACATGAGAGAAGACAAATTATTTCGCAAGTAATTGTGAAATTAAAAATATTTTGTAAATAGCATTTTATTCACACACCACCTTTAACATTCACAGAAAAATTAAATCAAGAATGCGTTTAATTTACACAACACATTTCGATACATGTTTATGGAATATTTGTATAAAATCAAAACACACCCCTCCATTTCAATAGTGATACGGTCCTGTAGATCAAAGCGAACACATTTCGCCGCGATGATGCAAAAATGGCGATTCTCTTGTGCTCAGGTAGCGACGGTTCGGCTAAAATTGTGGTTTTAGAAGTGAACCTTTACATATGGCCCTCGCCAAAAATATTTTCCTCAGGGGTATAGCTACATTTCGGTATCATGCTATTTGCTAACTTAAAGGATTGCATGGCGAAATGCATTTATACGCCGAAAAAATGAACACATTTTGCGAACATTTTTTGTTTGTTTACAATTTTGCGGTTTCCAAATAAGGTTCGCTATCCTAGTAATTTGCATATGAACAGTGAGTTTATCTCTAATCAACAACGCTTTGTATATACTGTACTTAAGGTATGGGGGAGTTGTTGAATAATTATTCATACAACATAACACACTGTATAACTGTTGCAATTTATACCAAATTAACATGTTTTTGTTGTTGAATCTCTGATAAATAAAACGATATTGCATACAAACTATTTAAATATATTACAACATAACTCAGTATTGCACAAACATATTCATAAAAATGGACTATGCACTTGGCCTGGTAAGTTTGTTACAGCACAAACTGTTTAAAGATATAAGATCTGTTTTCTCTCAGACTTCTCTCATATTATCAGTTCGATTCAAATAACAAGTTTTCAAAAATTCGGAGTTGTTTATCTTGAATCGACAACGTTAAGACGGGTTTATTTTGCGAGGGCAGCTTTAGCCGAGCAAAATAAACCCGTCTTACCGTTGTAGATTCAAGATAAACAACGACGAAGACCTTGTTGAACCCCGTTCAACAACGACCAAACATAATAAAGGGTTCAACAAAAGAAAGTATACCACTTTGTTTATGTCATTTTGAGTAACTTTCAATTTGTTTTTGACCAAACAGGCTAGATAGGAATTTAGATGAATCTTTTAGGCATAATTTGATACCAAATTTGCCCCCTAACAACAAAGATAAACCATGATTAGCACCATTTAAAGGAAAATATCCCATTTTCAAAAGTCGCATTTCCAATACACAGCACGAGAAGAATATGCCAATTGTTAACACACACATATGCCGTATTTATCCCGTACTGATCACCGCGCATATCCCTCAATGCGCGGGCTAATTCAAATGTAAACTGATGCATGGGTGAAGGATTTGAATGTAAAGGAATGTTATCATATGGGGAGAACATGGACAGATTAACCAAATCTTCTCGAATATAAAGAAAAAACTGGATTTATTAAATTTGACAATGACCCCACTATTGTGACGGCCTTGCTACAAAACACCCTGGTCAAAACCGGGTTCTCCAAAGGGCCAGAGCAGGTACCCAAAGCGCTGTAGGCACTAACAGCTGGTGCAATAACTCAAAGAGCTGGGGGGGAAAGGAATCATGATTTACAACCCTGGATACCATGGCATATCCGTGGTCAAAAAAGTTCAGAATATAGAGGGAACAAAACCCTAATGTCTTGTGCTGGGTAGCGATCGTTCGGTCTAAAATTGTGGCTTTAGGAGTGAGCCGTGACATATGGCCATCGCTAAAAAAAAATCCTCAGGAATATAGCTACATTTTGGTATATAAAGCTGTTTGCTAACTTTAAGGATTGCATGGCGAAATGCATTTATACGCCGAAAAAACGGGCGAAAAAATGAACACATTTTGCGAACATTTTTTAGTTTGTTTACAATTTATCATCGATGCATAATGCATTATGGTTTCCAAATAAGGGCGTACACCACTAATTCGGTAATGCGCGGCACTTCCGGCAAAGTTGAGTACGATAATAGTTCCTATATAGCTAGTAAATGCCACCTTGCTAGGTAAGTCATTAAATATATTGTTTTGCATTTTAACTGGTTTAAACAATCGGTGAATTCGGGACCTGATTGTTTTGACTCACCCTGTATACTCTATACAAATCAAAATAATGTTCTTTTTTATTTGTCTTTTATTGGAAGCTAAAAAGGGATTTTTTTTGCAATTACAACATGGGTTCAGCTGTAGATGTTTATTCCTTATTCTTAAGTGCAGCGTGGAAAAAAACTCTAGTTAGCTAGTGCTCCCGTAATGCATTGTGGGATATTGTAAAATGTTCTTTCAGAAATATAATTTATATTATCGAGTGGCCCAGTTAATGTAAACATCGGTTTTATTTTAAACAAACATCATTGATGAAAGACATTCATATGTGAGATAGCTGCCATGCTTAGTATTTGATGATAAGATTATCTTATCAAGATCACTACAGCTGCATGTTATCAAAAAGTGTTACAATGTTTATACAGCAGTTATAAGTATTTGTCCCTATTCATAACTGTTTGCAAAGAATGATGTTGGCCGAACATGGTCAACACCTGTTTAACACTTTTGATTGCAAAAAGGTCAAGAAATCATTTCAGATTTGTATAATTATGCTAAAGGTTTTGTGCATTGTGACAAGTGTTTAGGGACTTATGAATAGCTAATGAAGTGTTATTGGGGGAATTAAGAGTGGGTAAGATTTCATTTTCACACTGGAGGATGGAGTTGGTGAAGTTAAAAATTAAGGGACTGTGTCGGTTGTACCAATTTTGTAAGAAAACCCCATGAAAAAGAAGTCTTTGCCACTGATAATTACCCGCTCCTATATCTATATATTTAAATGTCCCTCAAATTTAGCCTCAAAACTAGTTCATAGACAAAAAGCTCGGGATCACTCATGTGTGACGATCCATTGTTAGTCTTCAAATTGAATCAAAATGAAGAATTGTTAATGAAATGAACAACCATAACAAACAACAGTTTAAAATTAAAATAAAGAGGAACAATAGCAGACACGAGTTTGAGAGATTATTTTTGTTTCTTGCAAACAAGTTTAACACTCATACTTTTTTTGCACTTTGCAAAAAGGTGAAATCAACATGTCTTACACAATGGAGTGTAACCTCAGTTAAATAAGTCCAATGTTCATGATCTAAAATTCGAATGAAAGGGCACATTATGTCAAAAATAATGAAGAAACAACCGACCTAAATCTTGTTGATTTTCATGATGGAAACAATTAATGAACTTTGGGCATCGATGGGTACTAATCATTTTGGGACAGCCCGTATGAAGGTTATGGGTACAAAAAATGTGATTTTCATGATTTTGGAGGTAAAAAATCATATTATTTGGCACTTTTAGGTCTACAGTGATGTAAGAGTCGTTTCTTGTTGGTTTCTTACAGTATAAAGAGAAGTCCGAGCTATATCAAAACTTGATACATTTCGTCGCCATTATCTGGCAGTGTATTAAAGAATACGTTGCTCCAAATTATACAAAGATTTACAATGATACAAGATACAACACGAGAGAGAATGAATATCTGTTGGCGAAGCCCGCAAGTCAATTCAGCGCCCAGCTGTGATTGGCTAATGGTTATTCACAATCTGAGCGCTGATTGGCTCAAATCAATATAAATAATGCGAAGTCAAAGTAACAAAACTGGACAATACCATTACTAATGTAGGGGTGTTTTTACACCCCACAAGTGTATACAAAAAAGCATCCTGGGGAATGTTATCAGGATTATCATAAAACTAGTATGACAAAATTTGACAAAATATATTTTGTGTTATCTTTGCAGAACCTAAAATTGGTAAAAAAACGTGTTTTTTATAATTTTCTCCCATATGGTCAATTTCACTATCATGGTTGGATTTATTGAACCCTTTTATAATAAAGATTAAAAATGAATATTGAAGAAGTTACGGCAGTTTTACGGAGGCTGTACCTGCGAGTCCACACTAAATAACAGTATTTTGCTGCTGTCACACTGATCATGATTCCTAAAGGTCTCTCTGAACGTAATTAGCCTCCTTCAATCCTCTTTCATTTTTTCCGATTAGTTGAATGTATTTTGTGCTTTCATCTTTTTCTCAGTTTGAAGTTCCAGATCATCGCAGAAAATGGACGAGTGGGTGCAGCGTATGATGTCGGACCCCAACTGGCAGAAACTGATTCAGTTGATGACCGACAAACAACTGGCGATACGTGTCCTCCGAAAACAGAAAGAACTCTTCATGAAGGATGATACCATGAAGGTGTACGAAAAAGACTTTGACCCGACGAAGGGCTTGGTTGATTTTGTGGGTAAGAGACGTAGAATTCGGAAATATACATGATATGTCGCTTGTAGCTCGCTCTACATGTAGGCTACTGTGACATGAACGATTTCATTTGTAGGTACAAGGTCCTACTTTAAAGACCGTATTTGGCGGGGGGGGGGGGGGGGGGGGGGGGGGGGGGGGGGGGGGGGCTCTGATGTAGTGTCGTAACCAGGTTTTTCATATTGGAGGGGCAAGACATATGAAGACGTGACCGCAAGAAGCCAATAAGTCCAAATTTGACATTTTGAGAGTTTTTAAAGTTTACAAAATATTGTATGAATCAACATAAAAGTTCAATTTGGCTGTTACTTGGTGAGTATATAGGTTATAGCTCTGGGATTTATATTCTACAGAAAATTAGTACTTACATTGTTTATTGATCAATATTAATCAATTTATTGATTTTGGACTTACGCACTTCTTGCGCTCACGTTGCCACCATAGGATTTGTACAGAGTTTTTTATATTACCAATTCATAACATATCTTACAAAAAATAATTCAAGCCTTGAACAAGTAATACTAACATTTATTTAAATTACATTTCTAGCAATTACAGTGTAATTCAATGAAATTGGAAGTTAGTTTGGGGGGTGAATTAGCCCCCTTTTTACCATGGTGAAGACACACACAGAAAACACTATGTAAAAAAATTACACAAATTATGTAAAAAATACATAATCTGTGTAAAAATAGAACTCCATAATACTATGTAAACAGTTGTGTTAAGCTTTTGCATAGGAATTTACACAAGCTTGGGTATATATTACATGTTTTATGTAAACTCTTACATAATAATTATGGAGTTCTATATTTACATAATTTTTTACATAGTGTTTTCTGTGTGCAAACATGAAAAATGACAGGAAAATTGGCTCTATTTTGTGGAGTTATAAACAGTGTTTCCAGACTCTCATTTAACATAAAAACATATTTTATGATAAAAACGACATATTCCACCACCCCCCCCCCCCCATTTCATTTAAGTTGATTAATATAGTTGGCCATTAACGAATTAATATATTTCGACTTTCAAGTGCAACAAAAATTTATGTTTTGTGCAGTAACATTGATAATTTACTTTGGTTCATGTTTTAGAAACACCATAATGGGTGGACTTACATACTTCTTGCACTCACATTGGTGACAGTGCTAAATTGGACCCCCTGAAAAACATATTTAAAAGTGTCAAATTTAAAAATCAGTAAAATTCCCGTGTTTCTTACCCCTAAAGCTGCCTAAAACCATGTTTAACTCAATTTTGCCAAAAAATGGACTTATTGACTTCTTGCGCACACGTCTTCATATGTAGGTATTGCACAAACCTGCCATGTACACATCCAGTTTAAGGTGAACTCAAATCTGATTTATAACAAGCGAAGGCATATAAAAATATGATCCTTTTACTTGTAATTTATCTATGTTCTTGATATTGTGGGGAATTGTCCACTTATTTAACCTCCTAAAATTTAAAAATAAAATAAAATAATGTATTTCAGCGCGTAAAATGTATCACCATTGAATGCACACATAAATCACCTGTCTCATTTCTTATAACACACCTGTAAGATTGCCCTTACCATATATAGTAGCCTGACCTGATCAGCTACATCCCCATTTATTTATTTCCATATCTCGAGATAGGACTGTTTGAATAAATCCTGGCATTTTACTCGAAATACTTCATTTCGTGGCAGGTTTTCGACTACTTTTGGAGAATTTCAAATGACGATAGCACCAGAGCGCAATGCTCGATAAACTTGATTCTTGCACCAAATTAAATCGGTTTCAAAGATATTTAAATGACAAATTGTTGAATTATCATTTATTTGAAATTCAAGTGTGCTATTCGTAATGAAAGAGAAATGATATACTTTGCCGACTAAACGAATACTCGCATAACGCGCAAAAATGTGCTCTTTTATACTTAATTATGTTGACATGATTGAGGTACAGTGGGGGGGGGGGGGGGGGGGGGGGGGACGACTTTCGCCAAAATCGTACGTGGATGTGCCTGCCGGACTTCGAAAATGTGACTTTCCCTATCCCTATTTTTGGCTAATTTCCACCCATCAATCTACCAATTTTGTAAGAAAAGCACCACATTTTGCACAAATTGGGCGCTTTGTCCAAAAATTCCTCAAAATACAACCAATGTATGCCAATTGGGCGCTTTGGTCTGTGATGAAAACCACCCCATCGCTATACCAATTTTTGCGAAAAAGCACCCCAAAAAGGCAGTCACATATACGTATACCATATCAATGTGAGACCCCCCCCCCCCTCCCCCCCGGGATCGCCTCTGGCTTCACCACTGCTGATGTCAGACAAGGGTTCTCTGCTAGGTCGCAATGTATTCCATGAATAACAACTATTATAGGGAAGCTCCTTCATTGCCGGCTGTCAAAACATTTTATTCTCGTTTTTGTTCCAATTTCAAGTAATAGAAATAACAAATAAATCATAAGCACTAGCTCAATAATAGTTGTACTTTTAAATGCGAATGATTACGCATTTTCTCTCAGAATATATACGAAAAATTGGACCGGAAAGTGATGGAGTCTCTTGGATTGGATCACCATGTGAAAGACTGGACTAATTTCAAGATACTGAAGATGATTATACCTTTATACATGACTGACCCAGAGGTAAGCGACTAAAGCGAGTGTCATTTATGCTTATGTTCTGAACTAGTGACTGGCGTCCCTCAGGGTACCATCCTCTGCCCTCTATTATGCTTTTCATGGGTGACCCAGAAGTAAGCAAGTGGCTTTTAGTGTCATGTTCTGAATTAGGACTGGCGTTTCTCAGGGTGTCATTCCCTGCCCTCTACCTTTCTTATCTATATCGGCGATATTCCTTTGTTACTAGGTCTCACTCTTTCACATTAATCTCGTTTCCATTTCGAACTTAACTAGGAGGTCAAAATGACTGGTTTAGTTGGGCATTAAGAGAGGTCACACTCCACACACACACCGGTATAGACTATCAGTGCAGTGACTGCATAAAGACAGCGTTGGTAGATAATTGACCTACTAACGTGTTTCTAGAACTTGGATTCAAAGTCGAAAACACAGGGTGGGCAAATAATGGGAACAGTAGGCGATGCAAGCAGAGCTACTCCTTATACAGCGAGCGAGCCAATACATTAACATTATCATTACATGGTTGAGTCTTCCCTCCTATTTAAAGGGCACAAAGTGATGAGTCTCTCATTTATGTAAAATGTTTGGCGCAACATATGTACCATTTATATATACGTTATAGACAAAAATGCAGTGAATTACTGCCAAAGGTGGTTAACCACCCGGCCAGTTTGTGTACTACTCAACGGGCATATTCCATGTTACTTTGTGCTTTTAAAATAAGAACCATTGGGATTATGCAACTCAAACTTTGGAATACGACTATCTTAAGGATGGCCCTTCATGTAGAGTTGAAAATCGGGCCTGCAATCGGAACACTCTTCCTTTAACCACTCGTTCAAAATTTCTCTCACAATAATTAAAACCTACCTCTATTTTGCAGATAATGGCAGAACTAGCCTACAGGGTACAAATAGGGAATCCAATGATGCCACCAGATGTTGGGGATACTCGGCAAGATTTGGGATTGGTGTCCATCGACACAAAGAGATGCATTCCGTTGTCGCAACTTCATAGTCGTAAAAACCAGCCGCTTGTAATTATAGCGTCATCACTCTCCTGACCTCCGTTTCAGGTAATAATAATTATATTATTACGCAACGACCCCGCCCCCACACCCCCCAACCGACCCATTGTTTAAGAAGTTGGTGAAAAAAAGTTTACGTGCAAATGAATACCGAACCATTTATTGTTTTGGTTTTCCCAAAAACCGGCAAAAGTTTTAAGGGGAAAATAAATAAATTGCCCGACCGACCAACCCTACTACGTCAGTTTGCCCGAAGAATAGGTGTTTTGGTCGCCTTATCATGTTATCTGTTTCATTTGATACAGAGTATTTCAAAAAAGGTACGCATAGGATTGGGTCATGTATGTAAAAAATTGTGAAAGCCAAATATAAACTTGTACTTACTTTTAAAGGCGGATGTTCAGATCCCTTCAGCTTTTGCCCATCAAAATATTTTGATATCAGAAGAAATGACGATCTTTACAGATCAGTGACCGCACTACTGTGCATTAGACTTTTGTAGTCTGTAGTAGACAAGGGGCAGTCTCTACGTTATTTCCATTGGTCAAGGGGCAGTCCTTTGGAGGTTCTATTAGAACAAAATTTATATATAGTAGGCCAGTGGCAACCTACGTGTTCAGTGGAAGCGGCAATCCATCTGAACGGCTCTTTTCAGAGCCACCAATTCTTTCATAAGTAGGAAAGGGCAACCTACGTATTCAGTGGAAGTGGCAATCCATCTGAACGGCTCTTTTCAGAGCCACCAATTCTTTCACAAGTAGGAAAGGGCACCTACTCTCAAATCATCGGGCAAGGGGCAGCCCAAATGATGATAACAAGAGAAGTGGCAATCTCTATGTTTTGTTTAATATTATAATGATTTGGTCCTGAAGAAGTCAGAGCTAATCCCTGACGAAAGCTGACAGATTAGAACTCGTCCGACGGCGAACCCGTTAAACTTTTAACTTATATCAGAAGAAACCCCATATTTTCCTCATTGTTTATGTACATGTTTGTCGTATGAGGGGTTCTATTTATACTTCATAGGCCGAAATGTGTGAAATACTGCCAAAGGTAGTCAACCACCCGATCAGTTTGTGAACTACTCAATGGGAAAATGTCATGTTACCTTGCGCTTCTAAATAAAAACCATTAGAGTTATGCAACTCAACTTTGAATACAACTAATTAAAGGATGACCCTTCATGTAGAATAAAACAATCAAGTTGAAAATCGAGCCAGCAATCGGAACAACTACCTTTAACCCCCTGGGCACTACCTGTCTAATCTTACAGCGCTTATGATTGGTTACTTATAAGATATACTCATTTGAATAACCAATTACGATACAGCTTTTAAACTATTTCACCCGATCTTTATCAGGGATACAATTATTTAAACAATGTCTCTGATTGGTGCAATAAACGATGTATCCATCTTTCTGACCAATCGGCCGGTAGCTCTCAGGGGTAACTGCATTCGTACAGTCATGTTTCCATCCAGCACAGACAATGTTACGAGTTTCGAGTTTTAGTCAGCATGAGTGGCCATATAGTAAACTGCTCACAAAAAGTATCGAAACACTTATAAATGATCCAATATATAACGCTCGAAAGGGTATGCATTAATCGAAGCAAATATCCAAGTGCATAATCTTGTTCTGCGTATTTTGACACCTCGCTCGTTGAGATACGATGTTGCGGAGCGGAGTTATTGTCATTTCAATGATCGTGGGTCCAGTTTCAAAAGTGACACTCATCCCTATTGAAAAACACGAATCTGATCATTCTAAACAGTAATGCAAACCTCTTTCTATAGGATGATTGTCACGTTTGAAACTGGACCCACGACCATTGAAATGACAATAACTCCGCTCCGCAACATCCGCAGTAAGTGTTTCGATACTTTTTGGGAGCAGTTTATATAAGCAACATGTGTAAGATAACACGTCTAGGGTACACATGGAACATGTAAGGTTAGACGTCTATGATGTATGTTAAACATCTAAGATGACATTCTAGCTTTATTCCGTTAACAATTGTGACACTTTTGATTTAATATTTGCGAAACGGTATCAATCAAACAAACCCGGGGGAGTGGAAGGTGGGGGAGGATGAAACAAGAACAAAACCATATTGATATCCTACAACAATTACGCATCTTTTCATCATAACTTGTAACATCTCAAAATCATTCTGGAATATCTTTAAAAGGAGGGTTAAAGGTCAAACAAATGTGGACTTGAATATGAATCCATTAACAATACTTTTGGATCAAATTTAATTTGGATTTCACCCTAACATTGATAATGACAATAGCGAAATTCCATATTGTATAGAGCAAAGATGACAGAAAAACAGCCAGATTTAGCACACTTTCAAACACGAAATTAATAAGTATTATTACAATATTCTAAAATACCAAGCCACATGTAATTCAGATATGAATACATTTCTGGAAAAATGGCATAAATGGCAAAGTCTCTGCTCTGATTACGGATAAGTTTCATTTCATTATTTGTCAGTATGTTACCCATGTAAAAATGTATGTAGCGCAAGGTCACTGAGTAAGTGACAGTACCACTATGTTTATAACAGATGTCAAGAGAGAGAGGAACAATAATAATTTGATTGCTAATACGAAATAAACACTATTTGTAACTGCATTTGCTCATCTTCGACGTGATGTTATTTATCTTCGACGCGACCGTACACGTTCTACGTGTAACCTTTGACATATTATCTTACACCTTTTGTTTATACTATGGCCATGCACTCTTAATAGCCTATGTCGTTAGCAATGAACCGAAGCAAAACGGTTGAAAGACCCAAAAGGCAACGAATAAAACAAACAACCAAACTGTATGAGCGGACAGACTTCTGAGGTGCACTGCAGAAATGCTGGTTCTAAAACTGTCCTCTATATGGACCTCTGATGGTTCTTCATCGAACCAAAAAGAGTTCTAAAAAGGTTATAGAGAACCATATTTGGTGCATAAAGAACCAAAGTCCCATCTTTGGTACATTTTTCGGGTTCCTAAATCTTCAAGAACCATTTTACAGGTTCCATTCTTAAGGGTTCCAAAAAGGTTTTAAGTTGAACCATTTTTTTTCTGAGAGTATAGTGTCGGTCCATCGGCCGGACACATTGTAAAGAAATAAAATAAAATAAACCAGAAATAGCAAATTAATTTTGCTGTTGTCTGATAGGTCCATTGGACAGAGTGTTTACCTTGATTCTCGCTAAATTATGATAGACTGATTAATAACCTAATACCTTATTTTTTCTTCTAAAGGTCTGCGTCTTGAGTGGATCACTGGCAAGATTGTTCAGCGATTTTCAAGATCGGGCCAACTTCCTATGTGTGTACCTTGCGAGGCTCACCCGAAGGAGATGTGGAACTTTGGTGGCAAGTATTGCCAAATGGACCAACATAGTACAATAGACGACAGAACCAAAGCTGCTAGGTAAGTGAAAAGCTTCACAGATATTGGTAAACAGATTCTTTATATTAGTTGTCCCCTACCGCCCGATTTGTCAAAATTCCAGAATATATTTTTGATGTCTTTTGAAAAATGTGCCAATCTTAATTGTAAAAATCATTGTTTTCCTTGGAATCTGACGTCCTTCATTGCATGAGCCGTGTTACCAAATTGGCCTATATATCATGAAAGTGATGAAACAGGTGTGTCTTCTTTCTGAAAAATCTTAAACACAGTAGGTATTCCCGACAAGATGGCAGCTAATCTGAAACATGGATACCCCTGATATGAAAATATAAAATATCACTCTATGTGCGAAATATGGGCGATTGAACTTTTTTATGAGGGTTTAATTAAATATCAACATAATTATAATTATAATTTGACCTTTTAACGGTTATTCGGCTAAGCGGCGTTCCGACTACAAAAGGGACTCGCATCAGCCATCATGCCTATATTCTACATTCAATTGAATCGGTGCATGATGACTTCCTTCATTGCATGAATCGTATTACCAAATTGGCCTACATATCATGAAACAGGTTAGAATTCTTACTAGGAAGTCTTAAAGCACAGTTACTATTCCCAAAAGATGGCAGCAAATCTGTTACATATAATTGATACACTATCACGATATGTTCGAAATAAGGGCGATTGAAAATACATCCTAACAGTTTATGAGGGATTTAATTAAATACCAACATCATTATCTTGTATACAGGGATTTAATTGCTGCGGATTCTGTACATAACACGTTCACAACAAACCCTCAAGACCACAGCAAGGTTTGTCTAGTTCTCGACACTATGGACAATGCATTCGCAATAGGCTATAGCGCTCATCCAGACCGAGTGATCATCATCGATTCAGGGGACAAAGTTGCGTATATCGGTGGTAATATCGCCATGCAACTGGATGCACCCAAACAGCTTATGACCGATGAGATGCGGCAATGGTAGAGCAGAATCTCAAAACGACATCTCGTATGTAAATCGTGATGTACATGTATGTTTCACAAGACATCGCCATCCAACTGTATGCACCCAAACAGCTTATGACTGATGAGATTCGGCAATGGTTAGAGCAGAATCTGATCACATCTCGTATGTAAATCGTGATGTATGTTTCACAAGACATCGCCATGCAACTGTATGCACCAAACAGCTTATGACTGATGAGATTCGGCAATTGTTAGAGCAGAATCTCAAGACGACATCTCGTATGTAAATCGTGATGAATATTTCACAAGACATCGCCATGCAACTGTATGCACTCAAACAGCTTATGACCGATGAGATTCGGCAATGGTTACTGTTGGGAGCAACAAGTTTTTATCTAATTGTCTTTGAAAAGGGGTGTTGAATGATAGTCATTGAAAACCAAAAAAAGGGTATTTTTTACCCCAATTTTGTCCTCGTTTTGGCCAAAAATTGGTACATTTGTTTGAAAATCCTTGCAAAAGGGGTACTTTGAAAAAATGAAGAGTTGGTTGGGGTGGGGGGGGGGGGGGGGTGAATGACCTTAAAATAAGTATAACTGTTAATAGAAATGTTAATATGCATTTTAGCCAAGAGTTATTTGAACAGAGTTTAATGATACCTTTAAGATGCCCGCCAAACACGGAAGGTCTCTATAGCTGCTTGGTCCAGAGGGCAACGTTTAATTATGGTACAATTTCGTAGACAAATAAATATAAAATGGATAGCACTGTATTGGAAGAACAAATGACGATCCTTCAGCAACCGTCAAAAAGACGACTGAATGATCTGATGAAATAGTCTTTATCGGTGATATCCATTCTATGTTGATAATTTGTGTGTCCGATTTGTTGTTGGTTGAAGGCCTGATAGGGGTGCGTGTGTTTGTGGTATAAGAATATGTTTATGCGTTAAATCACAGCCTTTTCAACAAATGAGATATTATATTGCATTCAAAAACCAATAAACAAGAAAACCTATTAACATGCCTGACTTGATATCCCAAACTTTACATGGATTTAATACTTAGAATTAGCCTTTCTTCATAAATACTGGATTCCATTTTACAAATATTTAATAACGTTATGAAATAAATGTGAGAAACGCCTTGAATACTTTTTCCATTTCAGTTTTATTAACAATATTATCTGTTTTGATGTCATAGATTAAAAATGAGATGTGCATCAAATAATCCAGTCGCAAACAAGTTTGCGTTTACCGGAAAATTGTCATAAAATCTCATCTTTATACCATGTATGGCATCGTATCATCAATATCATGGAATTATTTCATAAATACTTTCTTTTTAAATTGATTCTTCATATTCAAGACAATTATGTACAGCTGATGGTACAATCACTTTCGATAAATAGACATAAAATATACAATATGTGACGCAGCACATCAAAACAAGGGGGGACTTTGCTGGTGAAGTCAACTCTCTGAGTTAATGATGTGTGCTCTCATAGCATCTTTAAAGCTTTAAAATTACACCACGTTTATCAAATTGATCAAGACATTCAGATTTTACGAGTAAAAATGACTCCTAAATTCTATTGTCTTACTAGTTTTTTCTGTCCATTTTCATCTTGAAAAACACACAGCCGCAAAGCCCCCCCCCCCTATGAGGGTTCGCATCACATAACAATTAAGACCGATATTTGGCACCCAAGAGGCCAGCAGGGATTTTCTTTTGATTTTAGTAAAGGGCGGTAATGCGCGTTATCATCGCTCAAATTGGCTCCGAGATATTCCATCGGACCTATTATACCGGAAGCACGTTCGTCCGAATCTTTGTTTTACTGTTATATTGCTCTCAATTGCTGAATTTTTAATTCCAAGAAGCTTAAATTTCATTTTATATGTTACGACACTTTAGCATGAGAAGCATTGGACTCAGAACTTATAACTTGTGGATCTGACAAGTGTTTTCCTTCCCAGTGACTGACGCTTATACTAAAGGGTAAATTGACCAATAACAAAGGTCTTCAGAACATTTCATTTGTGCGATATCTTGATATGCTATGGTACATTCACTTAACTATTAAATTATGCAATGCTTTATACACTTTAGTGTGAATATTGCCTTATTTACTAAGCTAGTCTAATTACATTACGGATACATGCATTGGTAGTATACACTCCCTCCATTTTCCATGACGCCATAAGTCTTAACGCTTTCCACGCGGCTATTGGTTTTACCATATTATACAAAGCAGATTTCGCAGAAACCTTTCCCATCTTTCAAGGTATATTCAAAGGATTACTGAATCAATAGGCATGTTTGTACTTATTTCAACGCATAAAGTATGTTTACTGAAAGGAATGATATGTTTTGGATGGGTTCTTTCAGAAAAACATATCGTTGCTCTGAATACAGAGAACTGCATATCGTTCACTGATATGTTTTTTTTATTAGTTTTGTGTTATGTTTTTCTTTGTGAGTTATGACTTATGACAAGTTTTGCTGAATGAAATGACCCCAAACTTATCATTCATTTAATTAAAGCATATCATGAGTTGATCTGAATATCATTTAAAAAATCCTGGTTTTCAACACAGCCAATATAAACACTAATATCCATCGAAACATATTTAAACTTTGCTTAATTCATTAATCCATGGTTGAAACCATTTTTGACGGGTAGATTTATGTGTTTTACTAATTTTGAGCATCCATCCTTAATTAAGTTCGCCAGGTTTATGTTTATGGTGGTCTTTTGATTTTAGTAAAGGGGCGTAATGCGTTATCATCGCTCAAATTGGCTCCGATATATACCATCGGACCTATCATTATACCGGAAGCACGTTCGTTCGAATCTTTATGCGTTGAAATAAGTACAAACATGCCTATTGATTCAGTAATCTTTTGGATATACCTTGAAAGATGGAAAGGTTTCTGCGAAATCTGCTTTGTATAATATGGTAAAACCAATAGCCGCGTGGAAAGCGTTAAGACATATGGCGTCATGGAAAATGGAGGAGTGTATACTACCATGCATGTTCCGATCCGTAATTTAATTAGACTGGCTTAGTAAATAAGGAATACCATCCAAAAACATATCATTTCTTTAAGTAAAACAAATCACTAAACGAAACAAATAAAACATATCAGTGATATGCAGTTCTCTGTATTCAAAGCAAAGATATGTTTTTCTGAAAGAACCCATCCAAAACATATCATTCCTTTCAGTAAAACATATCACTAAACAAAGAAAACATATCAGTGAATGATATGCAGTTCTCTATATCAGAACAAAGATATGTTTTCTGAAAGAACCCATCCAAACATATCATTCCTTTTAGTAAAACATATCACTAAACAAAGAAAACATATCAGTGAATGATATGCAGTTCTCTATATTCAGACAAAGATATGTTTTTCTGAAGAACCCATCCAAAACATATCATTCCTTTCAGTAAAACATATCACTATACAAAGAAAACATATCAGTGAATGATATGCAGTTCTCTGTATTCAGAGCAGCGATATGTTTTTCTGAAAGAACCCATCCAAAAACATATCATTCCTTTCAGTAAAACATATCACTAAACAAAGAAAACATATCAGTGAATGATATGCAGTTCTCTGTATTCAGAGCAACGATATGTTGTTCTGAAAGAACCCATCCAAAAACATATCATTCCTTTCAGTAAAACATATCACTATACAAGAAAACATATCAGTGAATGATATGCAGTTCTATATTCAGAACAAAGATATGTTTTTCTGAAAGAACCCATCCAAAACATATCATTCCTGTCAGTAAAACAATCACTAAACAAAGAAAACATATCAGTGAATGATATGCAGTTCTCTATATTCAGAGCAATGAGGTTTGTCTGAAAGAACCCATCCAAATCTATATTCAGAGCAATGATGTTTTTCTGAAAGAACCCATCCAAAACATATCATTCCTTTCAGTAAAATATATCACTAAACAAAGAAAACATATCAGTGAATGACATGCAGTTCTCTGTATTCAGAGCAATGATATGTTTTTCTGAAAGAACCCATCCGAAGAAATATCATCCCTTTCAGTAAAACATATCACTGAACAAAGAAAACATATCAGTGAATGATATGCAGTTCTCTGTATTCAGAGCAACGATGTGTTTTTCTGAAAGAACCCATCCAAAAACATCATTTGTTTCAGTAAAACATATCACTAAACAAAGAAAACATATCAGTGAATGATATGCAGTTCTCTGTATTCAGAGCAACGTTATGCTTTTCTGAAAGAACCCATCCCAAAACATATCATTCCTTTTAGTAAAACATATCACTAA